>OX467709.1:11832037-12537871 GCA_950111635.1 Agelastica alni | reverse complement strand
TCATGTGATAGTTTAATATATTGTCAAGGAAAGTTATTGGACACGGTACAATCCTCCAGGATATTTAAAGATTCCAAATCGTTTGTGGACATGAGCCAAAGACAGTCGCCGGAAGAAACTTTGAGGAATTTTAAAAAATTTATGGCACAACACGACGACAGTCCATCCCATGAGGACATCCATAAATTTGTTCACGACAATTTTGTTGGTAAGTGCATCAAATTTGGCTTTAATATTTAAAATCATTTTAAAATGAATTAAGAGTGCCATAACTATAAATGGGGCACTACATAGCTTTATAAGCAGCCAGAAAGTGTCAAAAAAGGCACGTCTGGAGGTGCATAGAGGTGTGTTGGTTCCTACACTTATGTTGGGTTTGGCAGAAGAAGCATGAAAATAGGATTAATGCTGCGGAGATGAGTAGTCTGAGAAGTATAGCCGGAGTGACTTGGTTGGATAAAGTAAAGAATAGTGAGATAAGAGAACGCTGTGGTGTAAAAGAAGATGTGGTTACAAAGATAGATAAAGGAATGCTTAGATGGTTTGGATACGTAGAAAGGATGGATGAAGGAAGACTCTACAACTCGCTTCTATAACTGTCTGTCTCTCAAGCGATTACACCATTCCTGTATTCTCATGGTGTGCAAGTCTTCTACCACATTGTCTCTTCATCTCATTTTTCGTTTTCCTTCTCCTCTTTTTCCATTATATTCTTGCTTTCATATCATATATTCTGGCTACACTAAACAATTCAATCCACTAATTTTTATTCTTTATTTTTTATTACTTTTATAATTTTGTACTTATTAAATTATAAGGTTTGCTGTTTTTTAATTTTTTTAAATATTTACTAATAGTTATTGAAAAATCGTTAATTAATATTCATTTTTATTTCATTTTTTTTTAAGTTTGGACAAAACATCCAAAAGTTTATTCATCAACTTTATATAATTAAATTAAATAATCGATTTATAACGATAAAACATAATTTAGATATGCATTTTTTAAAAAAAATTGTTATCAAAAGATGTAACGAACAAAAATTGTTTTCATTATTTTCGCCTTACGCTTCAAAAACAAAAGAGGTAATTGCTAATATAATTAAATTTATGAAATTCGATGCAAAACATGGACAGGTAAGCAACCTTGTATTTCATCTCCGAAAACATCTAACGGAAAGCGTTGCTTTTGAAGTTTTATTTCAGAAGGACAGGGGCAAAGAATTAAAAAAAATCATTAAAAATTTTCATATAGTACAGAAGCAACAGCCGTCTGTAAAAGCAGTTTTACAAGAAGTACGCGACGCTTAAACTAAAACTTTAAGAAAAGTATTTTTTAAATTAGGTTTTTGGTGGCAAAAAACACTCGATAATAAAGATGTATTAATGGAAATTTATAATGTACGATTAAAACGTATGAATTCAAATAATTTAATGAGAAGGATAAGAATACATTTGATTTCGAATATAAGACTAAATAGCGTGTTGATTGTGGATAATGCTACCACAATGCCATGTCAGAAACATTGCCTGTAAATAACTGTAGAGAGAAGCATATGATAAAATCTTTAAAGAAAAAAAACCAAAAATCATAATCCCAAAATGACAAAATTGGAACTTTACAATATCATATTGGATCACAAACCCTGTTTTTTAGAATATTTACTTAATTTTTAAGAAAGTTTTTTTTGAAATGTCAAAAATATACGACGGTTGCCGAATAACCCTGCTTGAAGGTAAACAAAGAAGTACAAGCGAAATTTTTAAGCGGGAATATGTAGTCATGTAGAAAGGGGTAATTAGGTGTCGTTTAGTTTTAGTAGTTGTATGAGTGCGTATCTGTACGGTTGTTTTTTGTTACTGTTATATTTTTTTATTTAAAATGAATATGCCGCAAAATAACTACTCTGCGAAACTACTCAGTGACACTAGTTTTTCTTTGTTGCAAGACTTCTCCCCCTATTTTTGGTTAATTTTTAAGGGTGACTATTAAAACTAAAAGGCATTTAAAAAGGGTAAAATTAAATTCTTTAGTGGTCAAAGATTCGAACCACGCACGTATCTCGACTGAGATTAGCCGGAAGCTTATCTGGTAAATAAAGCATTCCAATATGTGTGTAACCTTTAAATGAATTTTACTGATAACAAATATGTTTGCGTTTAAAAAATTCTTGTTTAAGAACAAATATTAACTATATTCGTCATGGAATTTATAGTTAAGTTGCATTTTATAGTGAACAAAAAATTTATAGGACCATAAAGGTATACGAGGTCTACCAAAAAGTATTAGGACTAGTACAAAAAAACTGCTTTATTTTAGGCTTCTCTTTAATTATTTACGAGTACTCTGCATATCTACACACCCATGCATGCGTTTCTGCTATTAATCATAGCAGGGGTGAAAGTCTTCAGACGTTAGTCTATTTAGTAACTGCATCGTTTCCAAAACTTCCAAATTAATAGGTTTTATTAACACTCTGCTTTTCAGACACCCATTTAAAGTGAATTAATTATACCCCTCAAAACAAAACAAAATTAAGAGCATGGTTATTCATTTTTTATTATAGAAAGGTCATTTCTACCAGAGTGAATAAAAAAAATACAGGGGTAATTTTAGCCCTTTAATTACATTACTGTCTCTAACTTTTACTTGATACATTTATTTAACGACATGTTTACTGTTAAAAATCAGTACTTCCAACTGTACAATTTCTCTTTGAGAAATTCCTTGATTTTTAAAACTACTCAGTACGGCCCTGACGCCGACAAGAAAATAATCTAAAAGACACGTGCAGTTTTTTTAATCCACCATAATGTGCTAGAAACAAAGAGTCCCGTGCAATTTAAAAGTCAGCTAAAAAACACGTGCATTATTATTTCTCCAGAACATTCCGAAATCGTCGCGCGCATTTATAGCGACCATTTATACGGTCACGGGACAGTTACCAATAAAAAACGCTGAATTTAACGCGAGAAGATGCCACGTTCGAAGCGGCTTCCGGCTTCTCGTTCTTTTTCGCATTCCGAACGTCAAGCAATGCAGAGCACCGCTTCGCTTCTCTCTTTCGCATATCATCAGCCGAGGCATGAACACCTCTAGCGTTCAGAGCACTGCTTTAAAACACCACGTGGTAAAATGCACATCAATATAATCAAATAAAATACATCAAATTCCAAGCTAACAACCAGTGAAATTATTCTGAAGATACAGGAGGCTTAAGAACTGCAAGCTCCATGTATTCAAGTTATACAATATATTCTCGATGACAAGTGTTTTGTTTCATTTACTGTGATAACAAAATTCACGGTGATAAAAGGCAGGAACCATTCAGCCTATAGTAGGTAAAAAACCAATCGAGCCAGCTTTACTGATTTATCGAAGGATCCAACATCTACGCTGCGAAAGACGTCTTCGATTAGCAAAAGGAAGTCGAGGCAAGAGAAGTTCCGGTGGTGAAGTTGCCCACACCTCAAAGCATTTTTACAGCTTGTCTACGCCCCCTCCTAGCAATTCGTCTTCGTCGCTGCGCGCATTTACTATTAAAGAGATGTACAAGCTTGTACAGTTAAAGTTACGCAGAACTATTACTTAATTGATTACATCTCTAACTATACACTAATGATCATAACTGATCTATAAATAAACATAACATTTTACAAGAAGATTACATTACGATGTACATAAATATAATAGATAACTGATTAACAACTGATTCTCTAGTAAATTGTTGAGGTGTATATATTTGGATACTAATTAAGTTCTACGAACTGCTTTTAATCAAAGTTCAGGTTGTGTCATTAATTAATTTGATGTTACTGAAATGTTCAATGTCTGATTTTAAGCTTACTCGATAAATTCCTTATTCTCCACCTACGCATACCAAATAATTATGTTATGTTATAACATCAAACTATTAACCTGAAGTAATATCACGTTACGTTAAACATTCCGTTACACGATTTGCCTTTCTTGGATTTTTTCATTCTTTATGATGATAGTGAGTTTCAATGCCTGCCTCTTTGCCTCAGGTTTTCACATTTTTAAGTAAATTCGGATAAGTTTTTAACTATTTAAGAATGTCCGAGCAAACTTGTTGGTCAGATGGGGTATTTTTAATCCTGAAAAAAAGATTTACTGGAACCATCTTCGCACGAACCTTTTTCATTTTCAAATCTTTGTCACAGATTAACTAACGCATAGACGCGAAATCCGGCGAAAGATCAAAGGGTTTTATTATTTATGTATGGACATTTTAATAACTTTGATTGCATTGTTGCCATTATCGTTGCTCAAAATATTAAATAACGTTTCTGCGTGATCTAGGCGTACGTCCGAACATCCCCAACGCACACGAAAGATCTTTAAAGGCACAAGAGGGCATTTAAATTGGTTTAAATGTTTTTCTCTCTCGCTGTAAGACTTTCTCTCTCAACTTTTACATCTGTCTGGTACCTAATCTGTGTCTTTGTGCAAATTATTTTTAACTATTTTTCTGGTAATGTAGACCATATCAGCTAATATTCTTGTACTCAAACGTCGATCCTTTCTTTTTTTTCATTTTTTAAGATACTACTTTACTTTACTTTACTTTATCCTACGCCCATCCTCGGCAGTTCCGCTATCTGACGCTGAGCCTCGCAGTATCAAAGTGTAGTATTGCTTGGTGTCGATTGCAGTTAGGGACATGTAGCTAGGTGGGCACCGTCCATTCCTGCTATACTACATAGGGGGCAAATGTCGGTTTCTGTCAGTCCGATCCTGCAGAGGTGAGCTTGCAGATAGTCGTGTCCAGTAAAAGTGTAAGAGTGCTACCGACGTGCTTCTTTCCAGGGTTCTGGGTAGCAGTTTCGTGGTTATTAAAATGAGAGACGTCTCTTACTCTCGGCCCTCCAAGACCTTATGTGACCTTCTTTTTATTACTACACTCGAACGTTAAAAGAAACGAGTATTGATCGAAAGCTGACTTTTTAAAGAATAATATGACGTATCTTGCTTTGAAGAGTTATCGAAGGCATAAGAAACAGTGACAGATCCATTCATTTTATCGAATAACTTTGTTGTTGGTGAATGGTTTTTCGGGTTTATAGGCCGTCGTAGGTCTGAGTTAATTCTCGACGTTTCGCCATTGCGAGTGGCTGACATCTTCGAGAGATGTAATGTCTGCTTTTTTTAAGGCTGACGGTTTGTGACATTTTTATGTCCCGATCGCAGGTTATATACGTTTTGGTGGGCGGGGCATATTTGAGGGCTGTTCAGGAATTGGTCACGTTCCGGAGATGGTTGGACACGTAAAAAGGATGAATGAAGGAAGACTGACGAAACAAATTTATAAGGCGAGTATGAATAGACAAGTCGGTAGAGGTCGAACTCGGCGAACATATCTCGATCAGAACATTGTTTTGAAGAAAGGCCAGGTCAAGAGTACCAACAACCAACGAGCATGTATGAGAGCACTGATGAAAGTAGAGAAAGCAAAAGATGTGTGTAAGAACCATAGCAAGTGAAAGGAAGTGGTCTCTGCCTACCCCTACGGGAAAAAGGCGTGACTATATATATATATATATATATATATATATATATATATATATATATATATATATATATATATATATATATATATATATATATATATATATATATATATATATATATATATATATATATATATATATGAATAAATGACATTTTAATCAGTGTCTCTAAAGCTTCGTGCCCTAAAACTTTATTGTCAGACCTCGTATGAAGAGGGTGTACAAACTTGGTCGACCAGAAATTTTATTTTTGAACACAAATATTGATTAAAACCTCTTTTTAAATAATAGTGGTTAACAATAATTAAACAAAAGCTTTATTTCAGATAACAAAGAATTAGTCGAATGGACGCCGCCCGATTTTATAGAAGACCCCAGTTTCCTTGAAGACATTAAAGACAAAAAAATTAGAGAATTCGCAAAATCTTTGGTAAGCATTTGGCCGAATTTGGCGAGAAAAGTAGACGAGTCAGTCAACAAGAATCCGGACCGATATTCCTTGATTTATCTACCGCATGGCTTTGTCATTCCTGGGGGAAGATTCAAAGAAATATACTACTGGGATACCTACTGGATTATCAAAGGATTGCTACTTAGCCAAATGAAAGAAACTGTAAAAGGAACGTTCACTTTTCGTTAGTCAGGGCATCTAACATTCTTGCCGTGGGTTGTACACTATTTTTTTGCTTCCCAAACCAAAATTAAAGTTAAATAATTAATATTAAAATGATTAAAATAGCGTATGATATCTCACCTGCTTCAGGCCACCACCTGGGCACTACGGCGAGTGTAGCGCGCTCCATTTTTAATCCATTAATATTTTTTTTCTATTTATTTGATCGTTTTATTTTTCACTAACAACAATGTAGCTGTGAGACATTGATTTTATTAGGATGTAATACTACGTTTAGCCGAATGAATACACAAGCTATGTAGACTTACGTCGTCGTACCCAACCATGCAAAGTAGCCCACTCCGGTGAGAGCGCGCTGTACTTCAAATTTTCCGTAAAAGTAAGTAGGTAACAAAAGTCGTTCTTTAGGGACTAAAATGCGGACGGAAAGACTGTACTTTCGGCTTGGGAAGCAAGAAAATTTATTGTGTCTTCTTTAAAGTAATCCTCTTCAACTTTTTTCCAGTCTTCAAAGCAGTTATTATACTCAGTTTCCGGTATAGCTTTCAAAATAGCCAGCGTATTCTCTTGTATAGCTTCTAATCTCTTACAACAGTCATACCAATCTACCAAAAAAATATACACATCGATATGTGCGCGTATTTAAAAAAATTGTCTCATTACTGTTGGAGTAGTAGTTGATACAATACAAAATCTATTGCACTTCACATAATTTAATTGCACTACAGCTACATACCGTTGCCGAATTGTCTGAATGATAGAAGAATCTAAAAATTATTGGAAATTTAAAGTTATGTTCTTCTTTTGTCATTTTAGGAACGTTTCCACAAAAATCACTGTTTTACAATATTTTTTAAACTTTAAATTCACTTACTTTACACCTTTACACGTAAGAATTTTGCTGAACAGCTCATCATTAAAATTTGCATACTAACATGTGAACTTCTCCCCGGTCAGTGTTGTAACGCACGTTTTTGTAAATAACAATAGTAATTTTCTTACGGTTGTTTAAAAGAACTAAAAATTATTTATTGAAAATATAACAAATATTTTTTCCATGAAGTACAGCAGTATAAGCTGTTACGGAACGTTGTTCAAAGCACTTCGAATAATCTAGTTTTCAAAAATTTACATACGTCGATGGATGTTGGCCAAACTAATTATTTTAATAGGTGGTAACACTGCTTCGAAACATTTATGTCATTGATGACGTGAATTAAATTTTGTTTTGTATTTACTGTATAATAGTAGTCGCATATAAAATAATTTTAGTTTTATGTTTTAGGCATTTTGGAAAATTTTTTATCGTTGGTTAGCAGGTACGGTTTTATTCCGAACGGTAGTAGGGTTTACTATCTAAACAGATCACAACCGCCGCTGCTTTCTCTTATGGTGGGTCTGTACGTCGACGCAACTGGCGACAAAGATTGGTTGCAAACGAACGTGGATACCTTGGAACGAGAATTATTGTGGTTCATCAAAAATCGAATGATATCCGTCAACGATCACCGCATGGCGAGATACGCTTGCGATAGTGGTACTCCCAGACCGGAGTCTTATTTTGAAGACAAGCAGACCTGTCACTCGTTTAAAGGAAAAGACAAAGTAAGTGTTGAATTTGTAGTCGGACCAGAAGAGAAAGACGAGCATAGTTGGGCCAACAATCGGACATGTTTAATATCGGTAAACGAGCTTTCGTCCGGTAGTTGTCGCTTCGCAAAATCATGCGTAGTCACGCCCCAAATTTTAAAGCTTATGGTTGAATTAGGGAGCATGGTTAAATTTTAAATATAACAATAAAATTATAATGACGTTATTAAAAGACTAAATACCAATTATTTTAAATCATTGTTGGCTCCGCTCCAATAAAGCGTTGACCCCGATTCTTATTTGTCGTGCCATCTCGCGTTTATTTTTCAAATTGCTTACTTAGTTTGTAAGTCTTCCTAAGAACTGTACTTCTATACTCGTATCTCTTTTAAGGCCGAACCATTGTATAAAGAATACATACCTAGTAGTATCACGCCCGTGTATCAAGTGTTGGAGACGATTCCCGACGCCTTCTGTTAGGAATCTAAGGAAAATATGAATTTTTCAACCCGTGAGGTAGTGACCTCTGCATGGTTTTTATTTAAACTTGCTGTTATTGTTGTAAATATAATCGAGACAGAAACGGATTTAGAGGTTGAACATATTCACTTTCAGTTTTAGTTCCAAAATTCGATAAAATCTGCAAAAATATTAAAACGCAATCGAAAACTCTCTATTGTTTTATGGAATATCCATTTTCTCCCACTTAAAAAAAAATGTCACTGCTGTTCTATTAAAAAAATATGAACTCATTGACCTTTCAAGTTTAACTCAAAAACATTACTGTAATTATTATGGACATGATTCTACCATGTTTTTAAAACAAACACACGCTGTTTTGCAGTTAATTTTCAATTCATTATTTTTAAATAATAGCAACAAAATGTAAACCCGGACTACTTATGGGTATTACATACTATACTAAAGTATCAAAATTGTAGGAAATAAATTTTTAGAAATGAGAATGCGTTAAAATAACGGATTTGTTGCCGAGTTGTATTCGTTAAGTATATACTTGCTAAAAAAATTTATTTAGTATTAGGCACTATAAATTCTCAGAAATAAGAATGCGTTGCAACGACGGGTTGTATTCGTTAAAGTATATACTTGCCAAATAAATGTATTTAATAACATCAATATTTAATAAAAACATGTAAAAGTACAATAATAATTCGGTTTTAAAATTTTGTACATGACAACGTTGCGACATTTACAAGTAGAAAAGAACAGCAGATCCAAGTTACCGTAAGGTAGAAAGAGATCGCTACCGATCTCCCAACACAATTTAACATTCAGTAGCGTATCATTCACGCTTTAATAGCCAGGAAAATGTCATAAAAGATTGGGTATATTCAAGTAACTAATAATTTAAATTTCAAAGAAGACAATTAATTTTTGAAACACAAAATATTTGAAATTTTAAAAATGACCAATGACAGTAAAAATAGACTTTATCAAATATATTTAGCTGACAAATACAAGTACAAGTACCCAACTATAGTCAAGTTCATAACTGAATACCTCTACGCTAGGCTAAACAAAGTCTAAGGATTTCAGTGACAACTGACTGGCCCACCCTTTATAGTTACCTGTACACAAAAGTTTATGATCTGTATAAACCTTTGCTGAAAATGTTATTTTTATTATTTTTACCTAATTGGTGGTTTACACATCAGACATCAGCATTCTTCGTGATTCTCGCGAATAATTCATTCTCACAAATTATTTTGTGCAAAATAAGAACATTACTTTTAATGTTTTTTTAGGAACAGTGTTATAAAAATCTTAAAAGCGGCGCCGAAAGCGGTTGGGACTTCTCATCCCGTTGGATTGTCCATAACGACGGCAGTGTAGGAACTGATCTGACAGAAACTGATACGTTCAGAGTGATACCAGTCGATTTGAACGCATTTCTTTGTAAAGCTTTTAAAGAACTTTCCAGATTCTATTTTCTACTCGGCAACAGTAATAAAGCCGAAGAATGGAATGACAAAGCAGACAAATTACAAAAAAGCATCCAGAAACTATTGTATTCTGAGAACGACGGAGTTTGGTACGATTACGATATGAAATCAGGAGAACAGAGGAAAACATTCTACCCTAGCAATCTGACTCCATTGTGGGCAGGTAAGTTACTTTGCATTAACATTTTTTTTTCGAATATAAAATGAGCTATAATTTTGCACATAAAAGTATTTAATTTAAATGTGTGCTTAATTATATGGTTGTACAGAGTGTAGACTTTAGTTTATTAAAACCTTTTCAAAATAGTTTCACGAACGATCCTGTTTGGTTAAAATGGAAAACGGATCTTCCATCTTCCGGCGCATGACCGTGACTGTTCACTGTACGATTTTTTTATGAGTAGTTGGAACCAACCTTTTGTGTGCTTTTTTACACAAGATGTGGGTTACGAAAACTTGTTAAATAGATAAGTTATTAAAACTAAAAATTGTAAAAATCACTTGCATTGTTCACTACCTCTTTAATTAAAAATCGGTACTTGAATGAAATTTAATCGTAGTATAAAATTGCTTGTAGGAATTTTCGAAAAAACGGCAGAAACTGGAGAAAAGGTGGTCCAGTATCTAAAGACCAACAATATCGATACATTCAAAGGCGGAATTCCGACATCTTTGAAAACCAGTGGCGAACAGTGGGACCTACCTAATGCGTGGCCTCCTTTACAAGAAATTGTCATTTTAGGATTGAAAAACACCGAAAATCTCGCCGCATTAGCTCTTGCTGACCAGTTAGCTACAATTTACATCGAATCCTGTATGTTGGGGTACGAAAAAAATAAAGCTATGTACGAGAAATACGATGCCACCAATCCCGGCGCTACTGGTGGTGGAGGAGAGTATAATCCGCAAAGTGGCTTTGGATGGACCAATGGTGTAGCACTTTCTTTGATAGATATATTTTATGGCAAATAGAGCAGTATTTTTATAAAAGAAAATTAAGTATTATTTACAACAAAGTTTGTTTTATTTCAACTCAGGTGTAGTATTATTTAAAAATAAAAATGATTGATATTCTATTTAATATTTGTTTTATGTAAGTACACAGAAATTTTAACTACCACCACATATAACCTTTCTTTCCATTCAGCTATAAGATTAATAAAACACAAAACAATAAAAATTACATCGCAAAGAAGCAGTAGCCAACCTAAAACTGCAGGGCATGACTGCCTGGCTCAACACCTTCACAGAATAGGTAGTAAAAACTTTCCCTCCTGACCCTTATGTAATCAAGGGGCACAAATGAACGCAGAACACCTTTTAATTTTGTTTTTATCAGAAAATCAAAATTTCTTACGATCATTTTTGGTTCTTGGAAATTCACCTTTAAAAAACAATATTTATCATTTTGACATTAAGAATTTCTTATGCAATAATGCTGACTAATCAAACTGATTTACTGGTCAATGTCAATTTGTATTAATAAGTCAAATATTGAACCTATAGGTATAATTGGAAAGAAATGTTTTAAGCAGGACATTAAAATTGATACAATATGGGGAAAATTCCAAAAAAGTTATATCAAAATATAATATTTCAAACTTAAATTAGTTAAACAAATTTAAGTTTCTTCTATTGAAAATCACCGCTTAAAAAGACTTATTTTACGCTCTAAAGTACTGACTAATTGGACCGTTCTAAATCGATATTTTCCATAAGTTCTATTTCTACTTTAAATTTATTTCGAAGTATTTACTTTTCTTTAAAACTAGCTTGTTACTATGTTAAAAAAAATTTAGACTTTATCTCTGGAATGAGATCTTGATCTCTCAGTTCAATCAAACTCCAGGGAAATAAATTGAATCAAATCTCGAATAACAGAACAGTCAAATGTCCCAAAATTCAGAATTAGTTACCCAAGAATAAGAACTAGAAAGCTGTTGATACAAGCTTGATTGATAAGCCCTGTTTCATATGGATGGTTGCCATCGCTTGGATAGACAGTTAAAGTTTTTTTATATATACGGCATTTGTAACTTTTTATATTTAACACTTTGCTGTACTACTGCGTATTTGTACACCTATGGAACTATGTCAAAGTGGTGAGGAATGAATTGTGGTCGACATTGTCTGTCCGGCGTGAGCGGTAGTTTGTTAAGAGCACTGAAATTAGTAAACAAGAATTCCACTGATTGTGTAAGGATAAACGGAGCTTATACGGACTTGTTGTACATAAAAAAAGGTGCTAAACAGAAATGTGTGGCTTCGCCATGGCTGTTTACCTTATACATAGACCATTGTTTAAAAAAATTAAAAGAGAGTGCGTATGGATTAAGAATTAATGATTTGATTGTCAGATGCCTTCTTTACGCCGATGATTAGGTCATATTAGTGTAATCTAAAGAGGAATTGCAAGCAATGGTTAATATTATGCATGATACCCTAAAAATTAAAGGAATAAAAGGACTTAAATGCAAGCGAGACATAAGTAATGGTTTTTTAAAGAGAAGAAAGCATGACAAACTGCGAGGTGCTGATTAAAGAAAAAAGAGTGAAAAAAGTGCAGGAGTTTGTATACTTGGGTTTACGAGATACGTAAAGTATGACTTTTGTAGAAGCTGTCACGATTAGAAAGAGGAGGAAAAAATGGTACATCTTCTCTGCCACTGCCCTGCCCTAGGCAGAAAACGGCTTTCTATACTAGGGTAACCGAACTTTGATGACTTATCTGATCTCAATTCAGTTAGCATTAAAGACTTTACACTTTTTATTAAGAGTTCCAACTGGTTCTCATGGTAGAGGGAAATGGCACCGCCGTCCATTACGGTATCACAACCGGCCAAAAGGCCATGGGTTCTCTCCGAACCGCCGTTTTAACCTAACCTAACCATGACTGTAACATTGAGCGAGGGGTGTTGGCAGAAAAACAAATGAATGAAGCTCTGCATAACTTTATGAGCAGTCAGAAGGTGTAAAAAAAGGCACGTCTGGCTGTGTATAGAGGAGTGCTGGTCACTACATTTATGTATGGTAGTGAAATTGGTAGAAGAAGCATGAAAAGATTAATGCTGTGGATATGAGTAGTCTGAGAAATATAGCCAGTGTGACTCGGTTAGATAAAGTGAAGAATAGTATGTGGTTACAAAGATAGATAAAGGACTGCTTAGATGGTTTGGACACGTATAGAGGAAGGAGGAAGGAAGATTAACGAAACAGGTTTAAAGGCGAGTGTAAATGGGCAAGTCGGTAGAGGTCGAGCTCGGCGAACATATCTCGATCAAATCGACATTGTTTTGAAAAAAGCCAAGTCAAGGGTACTACCAACCGACGAGCATGTATAAGAGCACTGATAATAGTCTTCTTCTTCTTCTTCTTACGTTAGGACTACGTCCTGTGTTTGCCTCAAAGGTTGCCCAAAAACAATTGGGACGATGAAGACCAGCTATCATACCATCTTTTTGGTGGGCGTCCAGTTGGGCGTGTTGTGTTGGGCCGCTTCTCTCTCACAATTTTTGCCAGCCGGTCGTTTGGCATTCTGCTAACATGGTCTCTCCATTCTCTTCTTCGGTTTCTTGCCCATCTTACTATGTCTTGGACTTCACATATTTCCCTTATCTCTTCGCTTCTTTTATGGTCAAGTAAGGTATAGCCAGTTATCGATCTAAGAATTCGCATTTCCATTGATCTAAGAAGTCGCTTTGTAGTCGTGTTCTCCGCTCTGGTCTCTATCGCGTATGTCATAATCGGTCTTACACATGTCTTATATATTCTGACCTTACTGCTGGTACTCATGTGTTTATTTCTCCAGATTATGTCTCTCAAGAATCCTGAGATTAGAGATGCCTTTGTTGTTTGAGCTTTTACTTCCTCCTTAATATTTCTAGTGCTAGTTATATTAGCTCCTAAATATTTAAAGGACATCACTTGTTCTACACTCTGCTCATAGATTGCGAGTTTACATCTTCTCGGTTCTTTGGATATTGTTAGCGATTTGGTTTTCTTGACGGATATTTGCATATTGAATTCTTCAGCTGTTTTTTGGAACTTGTGTAAGAGTCTCTGTAGGTTGTCCTCGTCTTCCGATACGATTACAGCATCATCAGCGTAGCATATGATTTTTATTTCTTTATCTCCCATTCGATATCCTCTCCCAGTTACTTTGACTTCATTTATAATTTCATCCATGATGATATTAAATAGGATTGGGCTTAGGCTATCTCCTTGCCTGATTCCGGTTGTCATAGGTATTTTATTGCTTAGCTTATTTGCAGTTCTTACATATGTGTAGTTGTTCTTGTTCAATTCTTCGATGGTCTTTATTACATTCGGATGAATTCTTCTCTTTTGTAGTAGGGCCAAGACGTCTGTTAACCGTACCCTATCGAATGCCTGGGTTAGGTCAATGAAACACGTGAAGGCTACTTTATTGAACTCAATGGCTTTCTTAGTAATTTGACGTATTATAAATATAGCATCTATAGTAGACCTGTTCTGTCTGAACCCTTGCTTTTCTTCACATATTCCGGTTAGAGATATTTCTTCTGCTAGAATTTTTGTAAACAGTTTTAGTACAGCACTCAATAAGCTAATACCTTGATAGTTTTTAGGGTCTGCTTTCTCTCCTTTTTTGAAAACTGGTATCAGTATGCTCTCTTTTCATTCGGATGGAACAACCTTGACAGTAAGTATTTTATTGAAGAAAATCTGTAATTCGGCCAATAAGCTTTCACCTCCATATTTGATCATCTCATTCTTAATTTCGTCAATGCCCGAGGCTTTTCTGTTTTTTAGTTTTTGGACCATGTATCGTATTTTCTCCAAGGGAATAGTCTTTTCTTGTTGTTCGTTAACATTTCCAATGTCAGGCTGTATTTCCTGTGGTGGTAAGTTGTTTTCTGTCGGAGTGTAGAGTTTTCCAAAATATTTTTCCCATTCTTCCGCCGTTATTTTTGTATTTTGTATACACTCATTTATTGGTTTTTTCCTAAGTCTTAGCAGGTTCCATATCTTCTTTTGGCCTCCATACAGGTCATGCTCCATATCGTTAGAAAATGTTTCCCAATGTTCCCTTTTGATTTTCCGAATATTCTCGTTGATCCTGTTTCTTACGGCTTTATAGTCATTATACGTTATAGCATTGGATCTGTATTGTAGGTACGATTTTCTTTTCTCTTCGGCCAGTATCTTAATTTCTGGCTTAAACCAGGGCTTTGAGTTTGGCTTTCCCCCTTTCTTAATGGTTCTTTTTCCGCATGCTTCTTCTACTGCTTCTAGTATGTTAGTTTTTAATTTGGTCTACGCTGTTTCTATGTTGTCAGTTTCTTGTATGTAATTTGCGGCAATTTTCCCTGCTAATCTTCGTTGGTACAGATATTTAGTTGACTCTTCAGATAGCGATTCTATATTCATTATGGTCGTTGTTTCGGTGGGTTCTTTACGGAATCTTTGGGTGTTTGTTTTTATTTTTGCCATTACAAGACGGTGGTTGGTTCCAGCATTTGCGGAAGTTAAAGCTCTCACATCCTGTATCGTTGTTGGGTGGATATTTCTGTTGGTTATAATATAGTCGATGATTGACCTTTGACCTCGTGTGTTTTCGAATGTGTATTTATGCTGTAGTTTGTGTGGGTAAAATGTGTTGTTAATTCGAAGTTCAATTTGTGTGCATAGTTGTTCTCCACTTTCATTTATGGTCTCTTCGTTAAATCTGTTTTTGATGCCAGGTATAACTTCGTTGCCGATTCTTGCGTTAAAATCACCCAACACTATTATTTTATCCTCTTTGGGTATAGCATCTAGAACTGTTTGCAAGTTGTGGTAAAACATATCTATCTCTGCTTGAGGTTTGCTGGTATCGGGTGCATATACACTTATTATGTGTAGCTGTTTCGCTTTCCGTGGTTCGAGTGTTACATGTAATAGTCGATCGTTAATGTAATTAGTGTTGTTGATTAGGCTTTTAAATCTTTCGTGTATCAGTATACCAACCCCTGAGACCGCTCGTTCATTCTTGTCTTTGCCGCTGTATATGAGTATGTAGTTTTCATATCTGCTATTTCCTTTGCCTTTTTTCTTCTTTTCTGAAAGTGCACAGATGTCTAATTTATGTTTTTTCATTTCAAGTATGATTTCTTGGTCTTTGTTGTTGAATGATGTAATGTTCCAACATCCAATTCTTAGTAGTGATGGTTTCCTTATTCGTTTAGTCCTTATTCTCGCGAGGTTGTCATTGTTTAATCCAATCTGTTCCGAGGCTGTTCCTTTGGTTCTAGGAGCACTTGTCTTTTTACCCAAGCAGGTCGCTGGCCTCACTTAGAACCCTCCTCTTTTTTCCGGGCATGGGTCCGGCTGTATTGATCAATAAGCTACTCAATCCACTTATTGACCTCTACAGGCAGAGAGGCAGAGGCTGATAATAGTAGAAGAAGCAAATGATGTGTGTAAGAACTGTAGCGGAAGTGGAAGGGAGTGATCTCTGCATAATTACTACGCTACACATAACACAAAATATTGCTGACATGATTCAAAATGGCCGTTATGACACGTGACAGTTGATTTTGCTGACGTTATCCAAGATGGCCCTTGTGACACGTGATAATTAATATTGCTAACGTCATCCAAGATGGCTACTGTGATCTTTGATAGATGACAGTTGACATAATGATGCGAAATTCAAATTTTGTTGACTGTCAAATGCAGTCATTTTGGATGACAGCAACATTAACTGTTCTGTGTCACGGTGACCATCTTGCATGATGTCAGCAAAATCAACTGACACGTGTCTCGGCGGTCATCTTGGATGACGTCAGCAAAATCAACCTTCACGTGTAACGACGTCCATCTTGGATGAAGTCAAAAAATTTGAATTTTTCCCCAACTGTCATCTGTCGCGTATGACTACCCTGTATAATCATAGTGTTGTGGGAGTAGGGGGGGTGGATCAAGTCACGTAACACTGCTTATGTCTTTTTAACATAACCCTGTATAATCAACGAACGTGACCATTGTCGTTTGTATCACTCCGACTAATAATAACAAAGTTAGACTAATGCCTTAAAATCCATGCATACATTTCCACTGCTGCTAAAGCCACCCCTTTGACTCACCCCTCAGCAAATTATTCGCCATATTATATAACGTAAGTAAAATTTGAATTTATTGCACATCTATTTTTTTATCATGTATATCATATTTTTTACTTTTGTTTTTCTTTTATTAGAATTCTAAAATTTTATTAACTTCTTTGGCATCAATAGTTTTTATATATCCATTGAAATTGGTTTTTTAAAAGTGACAGTGAGTTTAAGTTTCTAATATAGATTTTGTACATTTCTGTAAGGAAGTTAAATAAACGTGATGCTATACCTAGTTTCTATAGTTTTTTGGCTGCGTTTCTTTGTATAAAGTCCATAGATTTATTTCTGGTTTGGTAATGATGGTCAAGCAAGTCGAAACGAGTTTTAAACAGCTAAATTACCAAACTGAAGATAAAAAGTTGCCTCAAACTCATAACATTTGCTTCTTTAAACAGAAGCCCTGTGCTGTTTTTCATGTTTTTAAAATAAATAGTTTTAAGATTTTTTTAAAATCTTTTTTCCAATGTTTCTGTCGACTTAGTGTGTAGGCGTCAATCGACCTCATTGATCGACAAAATATGTCGATCGACCTATAGTAATCAATGTGAGCGTGTCGTGTCACATTGTTGTTTGTAGGTAAAAAATGTAATGGGGAAATATAGGGTGTTTATTAAAGCGTACAAAGCAAAAACAAATCTATAGAACAATAAAAGCAAATATTATAAGGATCGAAATATGAGGCACGATGCCCTGATGGACTTTGCCAAAAAATGTAATACAGCAAGTGGTAGAACAAAAAATTAAAAATCTTCAATGTCAGCTAGCAAGAGAATTACAAAAAATAAAGGATAGTAATAAATCCGGCAGTGGAACGAAAAATGTGTACAAAAGAAAATGGTCTGCTTATGAACATTTTCGTTTCGACTGACTCTCGACAAACTCTCTGTCAACAAGGTATGGATAGTTGAAGTCTTTTTGATTTGTTGGTCGACAGCATCGATAGACAGAGTCGATAAACAATATCGACTCAGTGAGAACGCTGACTGACATTTTTATTATAACCCTTGAAATATTTGTTTCCTTTATATTAGAGCATTCAATAGTATCAAAAGGTTCATAATTGATATCAAGTATGTACAAGTATTCATCGTTTTGCTTGCATTTATTTTCATCCCTTTGATTTTCAGGGCATCATGCATAATATTAATCATCGCCTGCAACTCCTCTTCAGATGACGCTATTATGACTTGATCATCGGCGTGAATAAGGTATTTGACGATCAAATAATTCATTTTTAATCCATACGCAATCTCTTTCAGATCTTTTAAACAATTGTCTGTGTATAATTTAAAAAACCATGGCGGAGCCACACATCCCTGTCTCGCACCTTTTTCAATGTTAAACCAGTCCGTGCAAGCTCCGTTTTTCCTGACACAAGCAGTGGAATCCTCGTAAAGTGATTTCAGTGCTCGTATTAAACTACCACTTATCCCAACCGAGTCACTCACCCCATATATAGACAATGTAGACCACAATTCACTCCTCGCTACTCTGTCATAGGCCTTTTCCAAGTCTATAAAAGCGCAATAGACCTTTTGTCATCTAGCCAAGAATTTTTCGACTATACCTCGTAATGAAAAGACCTGCTCCATACATCTACTTCCTTTTCTAAATCCTGCTTGCACATCCCATATCATCTCAGTTTCATTCGTTACTCTTTTAATCAATATCTTTGCATACAGTTTGCCGACTATGCTGAGTAAACCAATACCTCGGTAGTTCTTACAGTCCTGCTGTGAACCTTTTCCCTAAAGCGGCACGATAACGGCCTTGCACCAGTCGTCTGGTACTCTACCACTTCTCCAACAAAGGTTAAAAAGGCGGTACAGCAGACTAGTTACCACGCTTTGTTTAGTCTTCAGCATTTCAACTGTTATCCTGTCGTACCCATGAGCTTTATTCAATTTCATACTGTTTAACGCTTTCACAATTTCTGTCGTTCTAATTTCACTTTCAGTGCAACTTTCACTCATGTCTCCGAATGGGGCCCGTACTTGTGTATCCTCTTTCTCAAATAAACTTTCGAAGTATTCCTTCCATCTCTTTAATAAGCATTCCTCTCCTTTTACCATACTACCATCTTGGTTGCTAATTCTTTCCAATTGCAAGGTATTATTTTTACCTCTGGCTGTTTTTATGGACTTCCAGAAGAGTTTAATATTATTTTGGAAATCGTCAGATACTCTTTTATCAAATTCATCTTTATCACTTTCTTTTTTGCCACACCTTTTAACCTTTTATACTCATTTCTTGCCTTGTTTACATCCTTATTCGTTGCCCTTTGCGTTCTTTGATTGGCTTTTGTAGCTAGCCAAACCAGCCAGGCTTTCTTCTTTTCTGACACTGCTTTTTGAACCTCTACGCACATTTTCTGTAACCTGCATCCTTTCCTTCTTTTACTTACACCGCATACTTCAATAGCAATATCCATGATTCCTTCCTTGAATGGCTTCCACAATTCTTCAACCTCACATGGTCCATCTAAACTGTCAAATTTCTCGGTTAATTTACGAACGAACTCCTCTGTTATACCTTCTTCTTGCAAATTCTCAACTTTTATACGCTCTAGTACACTACTTGATTCCTGCACACGATGGCGCCACTGCTTAAAGAGACCTCTTATTCGGCTAATTACTAAGAAGTGGTCTGTGTCAATACCTGTACTGCCTTATGCCCGAGTGTCCATTACTTTCTTTTTCAATCTTTCATCCACAATTACAAAATCAATTATGCTTCTCTGGTGTCCTTCTTGTCTTGTGTACAAGTGAATCCTTTTATGGTTAAACATTGTGTTTGTTACCACAAGATTCCGCTCCAATCATACTTCAAGTAGATTTTCTCCGTTTTCATTTACTCTGCCGTCACCGTACATTTCCAGAACACTGTCATATCCATCACGCTTTACTCCTACCCCACTATTAAAATCACCCAACATTACAATTCTTTTATTCTGGTTACACCCATTTAAAATATCTGTCATACTATCCCAAAACTTCCGCATCTCTTTCTGAGCTTTTAAAGACTGGTTCCACTGCGCATTTTGTGGAGCATAAACTCCTAGCAAAAAGATACGAGTAAGACCAACCTTCAGCCTCACGCAGAGGAGTCTTGGGCTTACACATTGAAAGTCAGTCACACATTCATTCATTCTAGCAGAGAGTATCACACCAACGCCCTAAAAACCTTTGCTGGTTTCCGGAACTCCTGACCAGTAGGCTGTACAAGGTCCATGTGTTGTGGTTTCACATCCTTTCCGCTTGGTTTCATTTACACAAAGAACATCAATCCGTCTTTCTTCTATTATCGTGTAAATTTCATCAATTTTATCATTTAATCCTCCCCCCACATTCAAAGTAGCAAAGTGACAAGGCAACCATAGTAGCATTTATCCAAATAAGAAACATAGAGGGCCTAGGACCTATACGACTTCGAGGAGGGGCATACAGAATAAGGGGAAAGTCAAATATCTTGCAGTAACTTTTAATTCTAAGTTGACCTGAAACCAACATCTAGAAAAAACAATCAAAAAATCGGTTACCTGACTAGTGATGACCAGACGCTTGGAAAAAAAATGGGAGCTAAACCACGTATGCTGTACTGGCTGTACAACACGGTAGTTATGCCGTACATAACATACGCCTCTTTGATATGGTGGCCCAAAACACAACAAGGAGGGGCCATTACAAGATTGGGTAAGGTGCAAAGTAGTTAAACAACAGCGTTTCAAGCCCACTTGGAGTGGGGGAAGTGGCGGGAGAAGGAGTGGGGAGATGACATTGTTGGCATGACATTGTTGACCTATGACAGGAGTGGCGGGAGAAGGAGTGGGGGAAATGACATTGTTGCCATTGTTTACATACGGCATTGTTGATTGTTGACATTGTTGATTTAGAAAGAGTTGCACAATTTGTATAAGGACTTTCCTTTTTGTGCTGAACACCGCGTACCACCCGGATCAAAATTACCGAAATTAATGACTACATTACATAATAAAAAAAAATATGTTATACATTACCGAAATTTGAAACAGGCTTTGGTGCATGGTTTAATACTTAAAAAGATACATTGCGTTTTAAAATTTAAACAATCTGCATGGTTGAAGCCCTATATCGAGCTGAACACTCGTTTAAGGACTACAGCTACCAGTTCATTTGCAAAGAATCAGTTTAAACTCGCGAACAACGCGGTGTTTGGCAAAACAATGGAAAATAAACGCTTACATAGGGTAGTAAAGTTAGTAAGTTCATACGAGGGTCGTTACGGGGCAAAAAATTTAATTTCTAGCGCGAGATTTCACAATAGATCAATTTTTGATGATAATCTAATGGCTATCGAACTAAAAAAGTCTGAATTACTTTTCGGTAAACCCCTATATACTGGAATGTCCATTCTCGATATTTCAAAAACGTGTATTTCCACTATAATTTTATGCTCCCCACACTAGGGGTGAACAATTGTATCATAAACTACACCGACACCGATAGTTTCCTCTACAAAATAATGAATATCAATGTTTACAAAGACATAATCGGTAGGTATATCAAAAAATTTGATACCTCCGATTATAGTGGAAATAATATATACAATATCCCGTTACTAAAAAAAAATACCGGGTCTTATCAAAGATGAAGCCAACGGCAAAATCATTACGCATTTTGTTGGGTTACGATCAAAAATGTACGCGTTTAAAATTCAGGGAGATAAAAACGTCACTAAAAAGTCTAAGGGGGTAAAATATGTTGTCAAAAATAAAATGACGTTTGAAGATTACGTAGATTGTCTTAAAACATTTAAACATAAAAATATTACACAGTGCACAATTCGATCCTATAAACATGACGTATTTAGCATAGAACAATCGAAAATTGCTTTAAGCCCTGAGGATGATAAAAGATATTTAATTTCGGGATCATTTAACACGCTACCATGGGGTCATTACAGTATAAAATAATTAGAATTAGGTTTGCGAAGAGATATAAAAAATAATAACTTTACATATTCCTCATTCCTGACATCATTATTTGACTTTTATAATTTCATTCTATTCCACTTTTATATTTAAAAAAAAAATTATGTGTAACCTATTTTTATGTAATCTATTGTGTAAACTAAAATTATGTAATCAAATGTGTAAGTTAATAAAAAAAATTGTTTTATTTTTGAGTTTTATTTGAGTGTAAAGAAGGATCGATATTAAAAAAACAAATGCATAAATCAACAATTTAATTAAAAAAAAAAATACAAATTATTCGTAAAATGAAATTAGCTTTGATAGTAGAGATTTTAATTGTTCCTTCAAACTTTGACAATTTTTTTAAGAAACAATATAATATTATAATCATTTCATGTACACATCATATTCGCAACAAAATAATATTTTCAGATTGAGAAATTGTACGATTAAAAAAATTATATTCTCCATGTATATCTTGAAATACATATTTATGTTTATATGTCTATAAATATAGGTGTAACAGTTCCACTTTTATCAGTTTCGATTCTTCGTACGAGGGAGAAGGTGTTTTGAATTCCAAGTTACCTTTTGAGCTCCATCTACCCGGAGGCTATCAGTATTGTGGACGTAAGTCGGATTACTGGACGATGCAAACGATTATTAATATTTCATTTATTTTACAGCTGGAACTAAACTACAAAAACGATTGGCTCGTGGAGATACTGGCATTAATCCTCTAGACGCTGCATGCAAACAATACGACATTGCATACTCGCAGCACAAGTCTCTGGAAGATCGTCACAGAGCCGATTCAGTATTGGAAAACGCTGCTTGGCAACGAGTGAAATCAACAGACGCCAAGTTTGGTGAGAGAGCTGCAGCCTTATTAGTTACTTCCAGAATGAAAGCGAAACAAGATTGGTATGGGATGCTCATTCCAAAGACATATCGTGGGTAAAATTGGAAAATCTCTGAAGAAGAATCCCCCGACCAATCTAAAGAAGACTGCTTCGATTGCTCTGAAAGCTGTTAGACTCGCCATCAAGCAAGCTGGTGGAAAAAATAAAATCAGAATACCACGCATCATACCTTTCAATGCAAAATTTGCAGGTATTCTACCACTATTGCCAATTTTTGCAGCCCTTGGTGCTCTCGGTAGCATTGCTGGGGGAAGTGGTGCGATAGCGAACACAATTATCGATGCGAGGAATGCGAAAAAGAAATTGAAAGAAGACCATCGACACAATAAAGCCATGGAAGCTATTGGTAAAGGACTGTACTTGCGTAAAAACGCCAAAGGAGGTTTTGGTTTATATTTAAAAAAACAAAAAAACTCCTAATGAAGCTACCCAATAGACCGTTGTACGATACCGAGTTGTTAGAGTATGTAAAGTTCTTGAAGATACCACATTTTCGAGGCGTTTTCATGCGATGCAATTTGCCAAGCAGTGGTCCTCGTCAACATGAAACTGCAATTCTAAATTTAGATGTGTCGAAGAATCAAGGCACTCATTGGGTAGCTTATAGAAAGATAAATGATGTCGTTGAGTATTTTAATTCATTTAGATGTCTGAAGCCACCGATATCTGGGTAAAATCAAACTATACTACAACAACGATCAGTTTCAAAACTATAATCAGTTCAACTGTGGACATCTCTGCTTGAAGTTTTTGTATAATAATGGAAGCCGTTTTAGCATTCCTACATGGTGAGAAGAGGTTGCAAGACTTTTCCGAAGATGAATTGAAGGAATTTTCAATCAAATATTTGATACAACATGCTAGACCATGGGAATTGTTGAATGTTTGGCATAAATTACCAAACGATTATCAGTGTTATTTCGATTTGATAATTCGTTTACCATGTTATATTCATTATAATAGGCCAGATGCCCAAACACATGTGGATGGACCTGTCAATTCACAGTACGATTGTCACGGTTGTAATTATTTTTTGAAATGTAGAGGGGCCGTAATCTATTAATAAATAATATTAGGTCGATGATGGTTTTATTATAAATATTTCTGTACCACTCGTAATTTCATCAGTCATGTCTCAGCTGCTTACGCTGACTAGTACTACCAACGAGTTCTCTTTCACCCCTTCCACACCGACCATACTACATTCCAGAAAGAGTTATTACATAGCTGTACTAGGATTTCACACTTACCATTCCATACCAAACATCGACGGTGAAGATTTTACTACTACGAAAATAATAATCGTTCAATATTGAAGGAAATCAAGCTGCCAACAGGTTGTTATGATATTGAAAACATTGAGAGTTATATTCAAGAGCATTTGAATAATACAGATTTCTCATTGAAACCAAACAACACCTTAGAGTGTGAAATCTATAGTCGATTGCACGCCATCAGTTTCGAAGACGATAATAGTTTTGGAGAATTATTAGGGTTTTCGAAAAGAATCTTGGAGCCTGGTATAGTGCATTCTTCAGATCGACCAGTGAATATTCTTAAAGTATCTAGCTTACATTTCGATTGCAACATTACCGAAGGAGCCTTCTACGGGAACAGAACGGCCCATACTATATTGAGCTTTCCCATTATAGTCGATCCTGGATTTGCAATCAACGAACGTCCCAATACCCCTGTTTAAATCCATATTTTAACTTATGTTATTATTCTCCTACTTGCTAATATATTTTAAAATTCCCGCCCGCATTTAAAAATAAGACCGTTGAAACCTCAAAACTCATGCGGGAGCAACTCGAACTACTACCAATCACCGTCTGATTTTCACTTCAGTGCAAGAAGCCGAAGCAACATGAGCTCTCCGGCATGAATATAGTGTAAAAATGGCTAGTTGGGGCAAACAGGCTCATACCTTTTTAAATATAATCTTAATAATGTTAGTGTAGTGCTTATATAATTTTGGACAATTCAGGTAAAAGCCAACCTTTTGTAGTCCCAATGAACCCGGTAAATGTTTAATGGTTTGGTTTCGTTTTCGCTCCATTTTTTTAAACGTTAATTCCACGCGGGGTTGCCAAACCGTATTTATCGTGGAACTTTCGTTTTCGTACCGCCGGTATGTCTTGAACCCTTAAAAGCAGCTCGGTTGTTGTTTTTTCTTTTATAAATGATTGTATTTTGTGTTTTGTTTCTCCATTAGAACTTTGTTTGTCATATGTTTGTATTATTTTATGTGTAAACCCGGTCCTTAACTCTGGCAGAAAAGTTAAGTGGTCCTTTGAGCATACCTAGTGGGAATCACATATATTCCTTTTCAATGGACATATGTAAAATATTAGAACATTATTACAGCCACTACTTAAATTTGAATTCTTTCTCATTTAATTTTACAACCCCTATCTATTTGCCTGTTAGAAGTAACTTAGCAGAGATCACCAACATCAGTGTTAGAGTGTTGGATCAAGATCTTAGACCTGTGAATTTCCGAGGAGAGAAAAGTACTTTGCACTTGGACTTGAAAGAACGTTAAATGGGTTTGGTAATTCAGCATAAAAGGAGACCACCCACTTCAAACCTATCAGTATCATCGAGGTCTTCCAAGGGACGTGACCAGCTCTCTCCAGATAATATTATTTTTCTCCAATCTGTTGGATTGAAAGTTAGAGATGTTAAAACGCAAGTACGTTCATCTGAGTTCATTTTCGATATTTACCGTCGACCTCAATCTGATGAAACTATCCGGAAGGAAGAGTATCGTTCCTACATCCCGTACGTGAAATCATTCGATAATAATGATATGGTGGAGATTAATGTGAATCAAGCAGATGCATTTTTCGCGATGCATGAATCTTTGTTGGAAATCAAAGAAAAATTAGATATTGAAGGAGATGGTAACGTGTCATTTGCTCCCAATTGTGGAGCGTTTCTTTTCAATTCGTGCACTTATGTGCAAAGTGCCAGAGAGATAGAAGTGATCAGAGATCCTGGAATTGTTAGTACTGTACGAGGATTCCTTTGCTGTAAACCTGAGGACTCTAAACATTTGGCGACGGCTGGATGGACGTACCCCGAAAAACCGTTCCTGAATGCTGTGGATAAGTCGTTCAGTTTGTTGATACCCCTCAAGCACATTTTCAACGTATTCAATGACTACAGTTCGATTGTCTACGGAAGACAAACAATTCGTCTAGTTCGAGCACGTGACGATAAAGATAGCGTAATTGTCAAGGAACTTAACAATACTGGTGTAACGACCACTACTAAAGTCAAAGTTTTGATAGATACTGAAGGTCAAACATATATTTCCCAACGATGAAATTAAACTACAATTGATGCAACCTATCAAGAATGATACACCAATAATGATTCCATTTAGGAAATGGAGTCTCAGCGAATTACCTGCGCTCACAAAAAGTGCAAGGAATGAAATTTGGGCAGTTAAAACCAGCGCCGCAGTGGAACGTCCACGTTACGTTATCGTTTTTTTCCAGAAGAATATACGCAATAAACTCGACAGTGATGTCACTACCTTTGATAACATTAACATATCTAGCATCAGACTATCATTGAATGGAATTGGCCAAACGAAAGAATGCAGTTGGATTTCGATAGAAACGATTATGTCACTGCCTACTACAACTATACCAGTTTCTACTCGAGCTATACACATTCCACACAAGTTCATCCAATTTTGGACTACTCAGCATTCAAAGATCATGCATTATTCGTGATTGATGCTCGAAGCAGGAAGATAGCATGAAATCATTGACAGTGGATATAAAGCTGGAGATTGAGTCTGCTAAAGGATTTCCGGCTGATACTAAGGCTAGAGTACTTCCCTCTGACGGAGGTTGTGAAAAGCATAATATAAGTGGTCGACTTCCGTTCGTGCTCGCCATTTCAACGCTGACCATCATGAGAATCGCATTCGTTGACATTCAAGGTTTCACGCTCGATGGCGTCTTTCATCCAAAAGAATTGACAATTCAGATTGGTCGTCAAAGATCCAACTTTTTGTTTAAGCCTCCAACACCTTATGCTGATGTGAGCGGAAAAGATAAAAAACTACACAATACTTGGAAAAATTTGTTCATGGAATATCATATCAGTCTGGAGATATTGACTATAGTGAAATGAATGCTATTTTGGAGAAATATCTACAACATTCAGTTGAGTGCATTTATGTAAGAGGAAATCAGAAAGCTAACTTTTTGAAAACAAAGTGTGCTGAGCTTGCAGTGTATCCAACCATTTACAATGTGACACTATATGATGACTCATCATTGACTACGGAAAACTTTCAACCCACCATTACGTATTGTCCTAACCACGTCAATGGAAAATTCATGTGCATCCAACGAAATGTTGATAAATTACATCAATGGTTTACATATGTTGTATTACCCAAGTAGAAAAATATTGCAAATTTTTGTTTCTTCAATAAATATATTATTATTCTTATTATTGAGTTTTATTAAAACAGCTCGTATATCTGTTGAATTGTTTATTTTCTTATGTACTACAAGATGATCTATACTTTTTCATAGTTTTTATGAAAAAATTAATTATTGAAATGATAATAGTTGCTAATATCAAATATTGTATTGAAAACATTTTATCATTTTTTATGTTGACATCTGTTGTCTCCTTAAAAGGTGTAGCTTGCCATTCTCTTTCCTCTTGAGTTCCATCATTGAATAGGAATTTTATTTTGTAGAATGAGCTATTTTCTTCTGGTATCTCCTTGTAAAACACCGGTAGTCGTCCATCATTTACTACTTCATGTTTCATTATTGCCCATGACGATTGACTGCAGTTTTTTCTTGCATCATCGAAGCATATCTTTAGTATTTTGATATCAGTGGGTACGTTTGTATAGAATAAATCATTCAAAACTGCTGTCAGAATGATTAATGATAGTCGTGACATTTTTAGAGTTGTTATCTATTTTTGACACAGGTAATTCTGGTGAAGGTCTTCTACTCTGGCAACTGAAAACTTTATCCCACAAACTCAGATTCTCCAAATGCTTCAATACTCTAGTTTTTTCTTTGTAAAAAGTTATATCTCGACTTAACTGAAGGACATGCTCACCGAATTCTTATAGTTTTCTTCTGTACTCGTCTGAAGTCATTGTGATACTGATGATTAAATCACCATAGTTCACGTTCTTATAGCTTTGTTAATACGTCATTTGTCATTATCATTCTATCATACTTTATAATATGGCATAGAATAAATTTTTTAATGTACCCTGTATATTTTACTCGTATACACCTGCATTGTTTGAAAACTCAGATATCTATCAATGATATTTCTTCACAGCCTCAGAAACTATGATTGACAGCGCTGAAAATGTTCATGCGCTCCCGTATATACACCTATCTATATTATATCGCAGCGACCAGCGAGCGCGACCTGAACTAATTTTCTATGGATGTTTCGGACTAAATTTCTTTAATTTCAAATGCTGCAGCTAAGCTTATTTTATAATATAGTTAAACAAAGGAAAATACGAGTGTGACATTCTTTTAGATAAGCAATTTCTGGAAACTTCTAGAACTGCTGAGTCGCAAAAATGGTTCTATTAGAAGGCAGCGGAAATGACGCATGTCACGTTAAATCAACATATTTTCATTCATTTTTATTATCTGGTAGTTCAAGGTTATTTTTAACAAAAAATGATGTCACAAATATATATTTGTATATCCAATCTTGCACGATAAAATTAATATGCGAGTTATCTGAATGGTATAGATATCTGTAAAGTAAGTCAAAGGATTCAGGTTCGAATCTCCGAGAAACCAAGTTTTTTTTCAACGCTTACGTCACACCAAACATTGTCGGCCCCATCGACGGACTTTTGATGGGGCCGACAATGTCAACAATGCCGTATGTAAACAATGGTAACAATGTTATATGTCAACAATGTCATATGGCAACAATGTCATATGTCAACAATGTCATTTCCCCCACTCCTCCCGCCACTCCTATCATATGTCAAAAATGTCATGTCATTAATGTCATATGCCAACAATGTCATCCCCCCACTCCTTCTCCCGCCACTTCCCCCACTCCAAGTGGGCTTGACACGCTGTTGTTTAACTACTGTGCAAAGACTTGCCTGTATTGGAATCACAGGGGCATTCAATTCAACACCAACTGCAGCCATGGAGGCTCTTCTGGGGTTGTCTCCTCTCCATCTAGTGGTGCAGGGTGAGGCTAGGTACCCAGACTGTAGGATACACCCAACAACCTGAACATTAGAACAGGACACATGAGTATCCACCTCTGAAAATAAAATAAAAATAAGCGAATTTTCCAATATTTAACCACTTTTTCTGAGCATATGAAATCCGCAAACGCAACAAAACACTTTCGAGTTGACTTTAGTTTATGTCTATGCATTTTTATACGTTTCTCACCACAAATGACACGTTTCGAATACAATTAAAATGATTTGTATTACAACCCCATTACCCAACCGTCCTTATAACAAGACAATACTGCCAACATGCGAAAACTCGAAAACTACAATCAATGTTGCCAAACGTTAAGAATGGTTCTAATCTGCTAGAGTCCAAAAGTTGATCGAAATTAGTAAACTTGTGTAAACATTCCTATCGCTATAGATAAAGTAAACGAAAACAAAATATTCTTTAAAAAAAACACCAATATTCGTATATAAATAGTAATTAAAAAAGAAAAGTATATTATTAGCTTCTACCAGTTACATATGTAGTTTATAATTTATTAATAGTGTGAAATTAAAATTTTCATTAGCAAGTCAACGCTTATTATCACTGAAATGTAAGTTTTTAATAAGAAGCAAATAATTTTACGTTTTTTATCTTTTAATTGAATGATTTAGATATTGAAACACTTTTATGTAGCAAAATAAAGATCTAATACAATGTAAATTGCCTAATCTAGAAAGGTACAGTACAGTCAAAATCTTACCTGTGTTTGTAAGATGGAATATGGAAAAAATTACCAGATTTGACCAAACTTGATTGTTTTCCTTAACTTTGTTTTTACAATAAGCCTTTTCATCATGTGACAAGTGCAAGCGCAGCCGCCATTTTGAAATAGTGGTAATTTAAAAGTTTCGTACTTTTTGATTAACAATGGCTGGGAACATGGCATTATCTCCACAATTAAATCAATCATTAGAAAGAATTGTCGATATAGTACTTTCTTGTACTATATAGCTATGCTATAGTACTTGTTTATAATTCAGTTGAAGCCCATAATTGTGAACAATTATCTATTATTTTATTATACATCTTTTTAAAATATGTTTGAATTTTTAATGCTCTTGTAGATTTCTTTGTTCCTTCATTTTTTTGTTTCCATCCGTTGACCTTAGCCTTGATGATTGATCTGGTAACATTTCCTGAATGAAACTAACATCATTAATAATGTTATGCACCTCTTTAAAAGCTGTCGATGCCTACAATGAAAGATAGGAGTTTTGATTTAAATCTATATGTTTTGATAACATTTTTATATTACACCTGTTTAATAGTTTCAATGTTTTTATTTTATCATTTTGAGGCCCATTTTTTTCTTCAAAGTCAACTCTTCCATATTTTTCTAATAAACTTGTTCTTGCTTTAACTACCTAAAAACAAATTCGATGTTATGTCTCCCAAAAACTTATTTTTCTTTAAATAATTATAGATTACCTTACTGATCGATTTATCAATTTCTTGAAATTCTTGATATTAAAGGATCTGGATTCGTTTCTGTTGGAACACTTTTTTACTACGGGAAAAAAGCTATATGTATGTATGTATCTTTATTAACATCATCAATCGACCTAAAACCTCCAACACTTCGATCACATTTTTTACCCATAATTCACATTTTGCACATTTTGAGCATGCTTTAATATGTCTCTTGGCTGATATTTAATATTTTTTTTTTTGATATGGCAGACAAGGGTTTGGAAAATTTATAAAAAGTATTTTGCACTTTTACTAAAAAATACTACATTATATAATATTTATATTTATTTTAAATTGAAATGACCTTTCTCGTCAGTATATTACGCAATTAATCGTCAAAAATATTTTAACGAATTATTTTGTTATGTAAGCACGTGTAATACGTTACAGTTATAAATAATTATTTGATAATGGAGACAATAGTCGTACTGCCATGAGGTAATCGGTGGATTGATAAGGATAACGCTATAATAACAAAAAGAAAAATAGTGCACTTCAACCGAAAAATATACCCAATAAAAATATTAAATTATCTGCAAGTATTAAAAAAACTTACCTGTCATCGGAAAATAAAATTAATATTACATATAACTTGTAATTTAACCTCATTTTTCTGTTGCGTGCGTAATATCAGATCCTTTTTTTAATAATAATCACTACCTTTTTCAGGATCAGCTAACGATTTTTAATGTTTTTAAAAATTGCATAAATAAATAATTATTTCTCTTTTTATGTCACTAATGAAAATTGACATTTTAAAATATGATTATGGCATTCAAAGTGACGTTTTTATACATTTACAATATATAGTGATAATTTATTTAATTAATGAAATGGTATGTTGTATTTCTAATCAAAGTATTATTAGGTTTTAGACCCTTTTATGATTGAAATTTCGCCATTTTTTTTAGGCACTTTAACGTGTAAAAGCTGTTCATATTTTTTTCAATGTACCTAATTTCAAATAAAAAATTCTTGCTCCCCAAGCCGAAAATACAGACTTTCTGGCCGCATTTCAGTCCCAAAAGAACGACTTTTGTGACCTGCTTATCTTTTGGGGACTGTTTGAAGTACAGTGCGTACTCACCAGAGTGGGCAACTTTGCACGGTTGGGTACGACGGTAGTCTACAGAGCTTGTGTATTCATTCGGCTAATACATTTAGCCTAATAAATACACAAGCTCTTACATCTTATATCCTTATAAAATTAATAATGTCTAGCAGCTACATTTGTTGTTAGTGAAAAATAAAACGATGCAATAAATAAAAAAAAAATTAAGGCAAACTATAGACTATAGATTTGCCTATAGTATAAGTACGATCGGGTTACACTTCGAACACTAATAAATTTAACTAAAGGTACTATCGGCCGTTTTTAAATCGTTTAGTGTGCGCACTCTCGTATATCTTCATGATTATTAAAGAAACAATTAAACTATCGGCTAATTATACGTTTGTAATCTGATAGAGCTATAATGAATTAAAAATGGAGCGCGCTACACTTGACAAGATGGCCAGGAGGCCATATTAATTATTTAAATTTGTCACGTGCCTATTTTTTTTTCTCCTATCTGCCGTTTCATTATAATGATAATCTGGCGTTCGTAATTAGCTTGGCATACTGCATTTGGGTTCGTCGTATATAGTGTTGCCTATATAGTAGTGATAGAATTCGATTATTAATAGCTGTGACATTTTTGTCTCTCTTATTAGACTTCGCCTTGATTATTGGCCTCGATTGTCGTGTGTTGTCAGATATATTATTGTTGGTTTGCTTGGGCTGGCAATTAATGCAGACGAACGCGATTATGAACTAGGGACTTATACATAGAAAGGTTGGCTGACGCGTGTCCCGGGACATTTTCTGATATCCGGTCTGGGAGCGGAGAGTGATGATGATTCGTTTGGTGGCAGTGGTGGAAGTCGGTTGAGAGTTTTTGGAACGGTTTGATATTGACACGTGAGCGGAACTTCTACGGTTTTTTTTCTTTCATATCTGGCTGTATTTGGGGCCATCTTTATTGGATTAGGAAGATAAACCATTTAATTCTTAACTTGACCATTCTGTCGTGCCTATGTGGTGAATATTTTTGGATATTGGGGTCGAGTTAAGATCACCACTTGTGGGATTTGATGAAGTGAAGCCATCGTGAAGTACCACGTGCCGTTCCATCCACATCGACGATAAATTTCAGCGTTATAAAGACCTGCCTGGTAATTTTAGCAGAAATTATTAGGATAATACTACTTGGTGTTTCGGTTCTTGGATCATCGATGTTACCGTAACGTCTCAGTGAGGTTTTCATTCGGTTACATGGTATGGAATTTAATTTTATCAACTTATCAGTTATTATGTGCTTGATCTAAGTGTTTTCAATAATTTAAAAGTAACAAGTTATTTTCATTAAATTTGTACCTGCTCCCAGTGACGTCCCAATGCAGTTTTCAATAGTTTAAAAGTAACCAAATTATTTTTCGTTAAATTTGTACCGGCTCCAAGCTGAATCTGAATTTATATATCACTGAATATAATTTATGTGGTTATCGTAAGGGTTTTAAAATATTATTCTTGTAGCAAGTCCATTTATTTGGTATTTCTTTTTTTGTTGTGTTAATCTTTTGCTATCAGGAATTTTATATAAAACCAATTATTTTCGAAATTTTAAATATTGCGAACATTTTCTTTTTGTTGTTTTTTTATTTTAATTCTCTTTTGTACCTCATTAGGTTTTTATTACTGTCTGGAAGATTGTTATAATTAATTTAAATATTATTTTAAGAAAGTGTATTAAATTTTTTTAAACCACTTAACGAAAATACAGAATTTATTGTAAAAAATCAGAACATCATTTTTACTTAATTAATATATTGCAGTAATTGTAAATATAGTTTTATTTATCTAGTTCACCATAATTGTTTGTTGTTTTTCGCGTGGCTCTGCTGGTGCCTACAAGACCTAGGGGTTTCCGGCTTGTACCGTCTTAAGTCGGTGGCGCGGCTCACTTTTAGATTTTTTCTTTTACCCTCTACGGCTGAGCTCGGGCATAATTTGCCAGTAGAGAGACCACTAGCAGAGTACTCTTTAGAGAACCAAAAAAAAAGACGTGGCAAATTTTGTATGGATCAAGTCTTTTCGTTACGAGGTATAGTCGACAAATTCTTAGCTAGAAGTCAAAAAGTCTACTGCGCTTTCGTAGACTTGGAAAAGGCCTATGACAGGATAAGATTGTAGATTGTAGCAGGGGGTCGTAAAGGCTATGCAGCCTCTAAAGCACCTCGACCCATCAGATCTTTTTTGCATAACCCTTAATCTATTCGAGGCCCGGTATTCCGAGAATTCGTACAAAGTTCATAAGAGCTAAGTTCCTGATATCGGAGAGCTTTAAGAAGGCCCCTTTCAGAAACTTGAGCCTCTTGCAGATACCTCAGAGGGCAGTGTCCAGTGAGGAGTCCCGTCACAAGTTACAAGTCTTTCTTGTCCAACTCAAAAAGCTGTTTAGCTTTTCTTGGCGAAAGGCTTACTAGCCTTTTCGCTTGTCTTTTTTCTGGCACTTTATTCCAGTGAGATTTTATTTCATTTGTTTCCCAGCGTCGAACCTCTTTTTTAAAGTGGGCCTTGGAGAGTCCACAGAAAGGTTCTGGGCCGGACTGTTATGAGGTAAAAGTTGGCTAACCCTAGCTTCGGTTAAAAGCTACTTGAATATCTGTTCCCAACTAGTGGTTGTTGAAACTATAACAGAAACACCTCCGTTATTGCTGTGCTGAGTCCAGCCTAAAAAAAGTTCAGTAGGAATAATCCTTCCTGGTGGTAAAAGTCCGACCAAAGTGGTACCCTGTCTTTATATGTTTTTCCTTGCCTTCTTTTTTTTTGGTTGGATATTTGATGTTCTGTTTTGTCTTGGAGTGATGTAAGTTGTTTTGGGGAGTTTCATGACCTTGGTGTGTTGTTTTGTGTTTGGTTTGGTGAGTGATTGTATACCTGTCTTTCGGTGAATGTTCGTTAGTATTTTGATTGTCCTGAGTTGTCTAAATTTTTTTTAAGGCGGTGTCTGTTGGGGTGTTGAATTTTCCTGGAAACTATGTATTGTTAATACTATTAATGTTTTTAAATAATTCTGGATTATTTAGTAGTTTCTCGTTTCGGATTATAAACAGATTTTTATGTTTTGCTTAGGGGAGGTTTGGGATTTTAACACCCAGTCCCGCTTTAGAGTTTTCTCTTTTTGACTTTGGCTTCACCTGTCAGCCAGCTGGTATGATTTTTTTTACCCCATTTGTATGGTGGCAATTGGTATTTTGTGTCAATAATTACGATTGCATTTTTTTTCGTTTCACCTGAGACTTTAGTATAAACTTTTAGTGTGGTAAATATCTATCTTGCCTTCTTTAGGGTAAAACAATTTTTTTTTTAAATTTTATCGCTTGTCTTTGTCCTGGCATTTTATTCCAGTGAGATTTCATTTCATCTGTTTTCCAGCGCCGAGCCTCTTCTTTTAAGTGGGCCTTAGAGAGTCCACAGAAGGGTTCTGGGCCGGAAAATGGTGTATTTGCCTCTTCCTTGGCAAGGCAGTCTGCTTCCTCGTTGCCTCTTACTCCCTTGTGACCTGAAACCCACATCAGAGTGACCTGGTTGTTTGCTGCCAGTTGTCTAATAGAATATAGATTTTTGCTCATCGGGTGTCCATTTCGGGGCACTCCTGGGCACATATCTCTATGGCATGTAATTCTGCTTGAAATATGGTTGGAGTCTTACTAATGGGTTTGAATGCCTAAAATTCGGCCCTGTAACAACCAGTCTAACCCTTTCATCCATCTAAGATCCATCAGTGAACCACAATAAAGCATCCCTTCCTAGTTGAGGTCCGTTGTCTGTGCAATCTTGGTGGTTATTTATGACCACTTCAAACTGTATTTCAAAGTCGTACCTAACTGGTATTAAATATGTTGGCCTAGACATGGATTCTAGGGAAAAAAATTCAAAATCTTCAAATGTCCAATCAGATTTCCTGCTTTAAGATTGTCTGGCTCAGTCTGAAGGCACTGATTGCTGCTTCTTTTATTACACATAAGTGCAATGGTGAAAGGTTCAGCATTACCTCTACGGCTGCAGTAGGGCACGTGAATATTACCCCTGTGATTCCCAGACAAGCTAGCCGCTGCACTTTCTGCAGCTTGACTTGTGCCAAAATTTGTTGCATTTTTGGCCACCATTTCAATGAGGCATAGGTTGTCAAAGGTTTGATGATCGTTTGGTGTAACCAGTAGATCATTTTTGGTTTTAAACTATACCTTGACGAATACTCTGTGGCATGTCCAGCTTGCCGATATAACTCTGGAAAAAATGTGGTTGAGTTGGCTGTTTCATATCAGGTTTTGGTCGATTATTACGCCCAAATATTTAACTCCTTTGAAAAATGTGAGCTGGATTTCATTCAGAGTTGGGGCTTTAAGTTCGTACTTTCGCCCCCTGGTAAATGGAACCAGCAATGTTTTGCTAGGATTGACATTGAGTCCTTTCATTGCACACTAGCTTTTGATTGTTTTTAGGGCTGCTTGCATGCGATTGAGGAATACTTTGTCATGTCTGCCTCTAATGGTGATGTCCAGGTCATCTGCGTAACCTTAAGTCGTGAAACCAGAGTCGTGTAGCTAATCTATTAGGTTGTCTACAACCAGTTTTCACAACAAATGCGATAGAACTCCCACAACCTTTTTTATTGTCATCTTGACTGTCTCTCCCCCAAGAGTCGCCACAATGATTCCGCTTTTCAGCAGCGATTATATCCATCTTTTCAGTGAGGCGTTTATATTTCCTTCCTCGAGTAATCTAGTCATGGTGGCATGCGAGGTATTATCAAAATCACCCTCTATGGCGATGGAGGCACAAAGAGCGATTTCTTTTTCACGTATGTCTTTTCAATGCTTTCAACTAGGCACTGTAGAGCATTTATCGTGGATTTACCTGCTTGATAAGTAAAATGTTTCTAGAGGAGCGGTTTTAACTCAAGGAGTTTTCTTCTAATGTAATAGTTTATTATTTTCTTTATTGCTTTTAGGAGAAAGGAGGTGAGACTGATGGGGCGGTAAGACTTTGGTTCGTTCATTGGACGTCTCCCAGTCTTTGGTATAAACGCCATCACGGCTTCTGTCCAAGCTTGCGGTACATAACCGAAGATAAAGCTGGCCTTAAATAAGGCTCTATTATTTTAAGGCCATGTTGCGGTAAGGCGGGAAATATTCTGTCCTTTCCTGGCGACTTAAATGGTTTGAAATTTTTCTTAGCTTATTTGTTTCTTTGAGTTGTGAAGACTTTTGCTGGATCTGTTGGGGATGTGGACAACCCTTTCCAGATAAGCACTTTGCTTTTCGTTCTCCACAACCTGTTCGGAACTAGGAAAGTGTGTCTGCAGAACACTTAATCTTTCCTTAGGGTTATTAGTATATTCTCCGTTCGGCTTTTTATTTAGAATGATGCCGTTGAAGTGTTCTTTTAAGAGTACTTTTTAAAGACGTTGAGCTGGGGCTAGTTCGGTGATTTCCTCGCACATTTGCCTTCATGATCTTCTTTGTGATATCCTGAGTTCTTTGTTGCTGTCCCAGTGTCCCAGACTTTAGCTCTATTAAAAATCGTTATGACTTTTTTTTAAAGTATTAGCCATTTGTTTTTCAGAACAGCTGAGTTTATATGCTTTTATTATAGCATTTTGAAGTTGTCTGGAGTCTGTGTCGAGTTTCTCTATTGATTCGATGGATGTTTGTTGGTTCTCCGTCTGCCTTCCAAGATACTCTTTATAAGCCTCCCAGTTAAGTTAACTTTGGTACCCTGCATCCCTCGAAGCATATTTCTGGCGTCTCCAAGTCGAACCTTATGTACTGATGGTCTGACATTGAAGAATCATCAGAGACATGCCAGTTGTGGATGAGGTTTATTATAAATGGATCCGCGAGAGTCAAATCAAAAGTTTCTTTTCTAATCGCATTTATAAAGGTAGGTTTATTTCCTTTATTAATAATGTCGATGTTGTTAGCCGACAAATATATCAAAAGACACTCACCCCGTACGTTTGTGTCTGTACTTTTCTATTACAAGGGGGGGGGAGGGGGTGTTTGCATCGCAGCACAGAATGAAGGTGAAGGTGCGAGCAATATGGCTGCTCATGGTTTTTCGTGAGAAGTACAATAAAGTAACTTACAGCCATTTGTCATGAGTTTGCTTTTTCAACGGTTTAAACGCTTTGATTTTGGCCTCTTCTGCTGGGAGCTTGTTTAATGAGGTATTTAAACCTCTTTCTGGCAGCTTTGCTAAGTCTGAGTCTTTCCTTCCTTGCGAGAGGACTTTTGAGGATTTATAAGTCTCCTCGTCACTGCCGGATTTGAGCAGGTTGGCTTCGGGTTCAGGAGGTTCGACGTCCTGTATGATTCTGTCCGTTTCCATGAGGATTTCGTCCTCTTTGTTTATTGGGGAGTTTTTCTCACCCTGGTTTTTTTTTTATATTCATGTATGGTACCACAAAAAGCTAGGGATAAACAGTCATCTACGACAGAGCTCCGCATGCCGCAGGAAGGCCACTGAAACCGAAGGGCACCAGGTACCCCGGGGTTCGCATAATCGCAACTAGTCCACCTAGCCATGCGGGTTACTTCCTACAAGCTGTAGTTCTTGGTATTTTCGTTGGGGTGACATTCGGTTAGAAAAAGTAAAACCACAAGAGATCCTGCTATTTCTGTATCCTGCAGTGCTACTTGGAAGCGATCACCCGATGGCTGATTTTACGCATCATTTCACGGACCCAACCTACATGCATGTAATAAATTACAAACAAAAAGCTAAGCAGTGAGACAATGGCGAAAATCAACTAACCCCGCTCCTATTACACACACACACATACATACACACACACACACACACACACACACACACACAAACACACACACACACACACACACACACACACACACACACACACACACACACACACACACAAATACAAAAGTAGCAAAAAAAAACCACACAGTCACACCTAATGTTAACCTACACATTTTAGCTTTCTTTTATTTTCGCACGTACTTTTTGTAATTCGTAAGCAGGTTTATTCGTCAATCGTCATGTTTTGTAGACGTTTTAATTTTACTTTGTCGAGTTTGTTCACGTGAGATGTCTTTCAATAGTAATTTATTTTTATTTACAGAGGCAAGAAATTTTACAAACATGAAGCGAGTGGCCGCATTATTGGCAGGGTTGTTCACCTTGGGCTACGCCAAAGGGGAACTAATCGAGTCTTGCGATAGCGTCATCTATTGTCAAGGCAAACTGTTGCATACCATACAAATGGCACGCCTATTTCCCGATTCTAAAACATTCGTGGACATGATGCAAAAGAACCCGTCGCAAGTTACTATACAAAATTTCAATAATTTAATGAAATACTCGAACGATGATCCTACAAGGGAAAATTTAAAGAAATACGTCGAAGATAATTTCGAAAGTGTTGGAGAATTGGAGAATTGGACGCCGACAGATTTTAACCCGAATCCTGAGTTTATTAACAACATCGAGGATAAAAGAGTTAAAAAGTTCGCTCAAAATTTAGTCAACATTTGGCCCAAACTGGCCAGAAAGGTTAGCGATAAAGTGAAGCAAAACCCAGATCGACATTCTTTGATGTATCTACCGAATGGGTTCATTATACCGGGAGGAAGATTCAAGGAAATTTATTACTGGGACAGTTATTGGATTGTAGAAGGTTTACTTCTGAACAAAATGACGGAAACTGTCAGGGGCATACTGGAAAACTTTTTGTCCATCATTGAGAGGTAATTCTTTATTTATTTAATTGATACCATATTTATAGCCAAATGTGAAACTGAAATAAAGAATTGAATACGCCACAAACACAACACGTCACTGGAAAAGGTTTTCTATTAGGTATTCATCCAACTTATTCTTCCAAAATATACTGATTTTTAAAATATCCGAACAATCAGAAAAAGTCAAACAGGGAAACAAGGAAATTTTCTTTACTCAGACTCCAATCAGAAATCGTTCTCTAAATCATTGCACGAGAGATTGAGCTTTTTGTATTGACTCTGAAAAAATAACTGAAGGTTGTTTCAATTTTCTCATTGGATGTTATTGCTGCAAATATTTTTCTCTTAGGTTACCTCTTACGTTTAATATCTTTACTTTAAAATAATCAAAGTTTTTTGCTCTGCTATCATAAATTTGAAAAGAAATCCATAAATATAGGATACCTTTAGTTCATCTGCAAATGAGCTCCAAATTTGAACACTCCCTTTATTTAGTCTTTTAAAAATAACATTTAAAAATTTTACCATTTTACCAATTTAAGACGAATTTTCTTGTGTAAGTTCATAATGGCGCACGAACCTGACGGCTTACTAAAGCAAACAAGCGCCTCTGAAATCTGAGACTCATTAGGACTATTGGCAAATCCAGCATTAGTGTATTGTAATATAACATCTAGGTATGGATTTATACCAAACGGAAGCAGAGTGTACTACTTAAACAGATCCCAGCCCCCTTTATTAGCTATGATGATAGGCAAGTATATGGATTACACGAATAACAAGACTTGGTTGCAACAATACGCAGACACTGCAGAAAAAGAAATGAACTGGTGGTGGAACAATAGAAGAATTTTGGTGGCTAAAGCTGGTAAAACCTACGACATGTTTCAATACCACGTAAAAAGCAACACCCCAAGACCTGAATCCTACTACGAAGATATAATCACTTGCCAAAACTTCACTGAAGAGGAAAAGGTAAGTAATAATTTAGAAACAAATAAATTTGATTTTATAACGCGGTTTTTGTTTGCAGAAAATTTGTTTTCAAAATTTGAAAAGCGGGGCCGAAAGTGGTTGGGACTTTTCATCGCGTTGGTTGTTAAAAGATGATAGAAGTCCGGATGTAAATTTGACTAGAATTGATATTTTGCATATTGTACCAGTGGATCTGAACGGTTTTCTTATCAAAGGATTCGAGGAATTCGCCAGATTCTACCAATTAATTGGCAACGACGAAAAATCGGAAAAGTGGGCTCTAAAAGCAAACGATCTCAGGCGAGCCATACAAGCCGTCAATTACAATGAAGAAGATGGCATATGGTATGTTAATTTTATATTTACAATAGAAATTTCTAAAAAACAAATAATTTACTAAAGACGTAACCCCTTCAAAATTCAAATCTACCACTACACATAAGATGCCTTTAAAATCAAGATCCTGCTATATATATACATACATATAGTCACGCCTTTTTTCCGTAGGGGTAGGCACTTCCTTCTACTTGCTACGGTTCTTACTCACATCTTTTGCTTCCTCTACATTCATCAGTGTTCTCATGTATGCTCGTCAGTTGGTGGTACTCTTAACCTGGCCTTTCTTCAAAACAATGTTGATCTGATCGAGATATGTTTGCCGAGGTCGACCTCTACCGACTTGTCTTCCTTCCTTCCTTTATCCATCCTTTCTACGTGTCCAAACCATCTAAGCATTCCTTTATCTATCTTTGTAACCACTTCTTCTTTTACACCACAGCGTTCTCTTATCTTAATATTATTTACTTTATCCAACCGAGTCACTCCGGCTATACTTTCCAAACTACCCATCTCTGCAACATTAATCCTATTTTCATGCTTCTTCTGCCAAACCCAACATTCACTACCATACATAAGTGTAGGAACCAACACACCTCTATATATATAAATATATATATATATATATATATATATATATATATATATATATATATATAATAGAATCTTAAACGTTATTTCGGGATAAATGCAATTACCAGACAATTTACACCTTAATATAAACTACATACATACATACATAAAGTCACGCCTTTTTCCCATAGGGGTAGGCAGAGACCACTTCCTTCCACTTGCTAAGGTTCTTACACACATCTTTTGCTTCCTCTACTTTCATCAGTGCTCTCATACATACATACATGCTCTTCCATGGCGAAGCCACACATCCCTGTCTCACACCTTTTTCGATGTTAAACCAGTCCGTGCAAGCTCCGTTTATCCTGACACAAGCAGTGGAATCCTCGTAAATATAAAGTACTGGACAAAATTAGCTTAACAATATAAAATTATCTAAAAAATTAATATATCTTTTTCTTAGGTGCGTTTTGAAAGTTTATCGAGTATTTAAATAGTAAGCTATGAATATTTTGTCTCGTTGTTAATGGCAGCTATCAAAACAATTCGTTTAGATATTATATAGTTTAAAAAAATTTGTTAGAATACAACAATTTTGTGGTACAGAAGTAGCTACAGAAGTAGCTTGGCAGGCGAGAGATCACAAAAACTGCGCACAACTAAAACATTCGAATAACGATCCGATCGGTGACGACGAAATTTTCAGTAATCGTGAGTTTCAAGTACAATCGGAGGAAGAAGTTTACGAATGTAAAGTATATTCAGCCGAATATTTGTTATTTTAGAGGCTAATCGTTAAAAGTAAGCTTTTATAAACTCTGTCTCCTAGCAACGCAAAGTCAAGAGTTTACATTTAAAAAAGCCAAAATTAGGGGCTTTTTAGGTGCTAATTAGGTGCCAAGTTCAAAAATTAGGTGCTCTAAAATTTTTACCGCAACAAACTGTTGAAATTTGCGTGACGATAATAATAAATCCACGATAAATATTATTAGCAAGGAATTAAGTGCTGCAGGTATAGACAATGACAAGGCGGCCTTAGTAAAAATAAAGTAGTTGCGAAAATCAAATCTTCCAAAAATCGAAATGAAATCAAAATCAGTTATAAAAATAATTTAATAATTAAGAGCTAATAAGGTGCTTTTAAAAACACAAAATAATTACAGTAATAATAGGTGCGCGCCGGCGCCGACCTCACCAGGCGTAAAAGGGAATGTAGCGTATGCTGTGTGATGAGGTGTGGACAGCTTTCCCTACGGAACCTCTTTTGCCTCGGATATACTTGCTCTAGGACGGCGTCGTTTTATTGCGTAGAGATGTTGAATCCTTCGCTAACTCAGTAATCGCTGGCTTGATCTGTCTTTTTACTACTGCCTTTTATCGCCGTAAATTGGTATTTTCACAGTAAATGAAACAAACACGAGTCATCGATAATATATTGTTAACTTTAATACATGGAGCTTACAGTTTTAAAGCCTCCTGTATCTTTGGAATGATTTCACTGGTTACTAGCTTTTGTTTGATGTATTTTACTTGATTATAGTTATGTGCATTTTGCCACGTGGTGTTTTTTAAAGTATTGTTCTGAACGCTAGAGGTTATACCTCGACTAAAGATATGCGAAGCGCTGTGCTCTGCATTGCTTGATGTGTGGAAAGCGAAAGAGGCTCGAGAAGCCGGAACCGTTTTAAATGCGGCTTCTCGTTTTAAATTAAGCGTTTTTAATTGGTCACTGTGACCGTCTAACTGCTTGCTAAAAATTGCGCGCGACGATTGGAATGTTCTCGAAATAACTGCACGTGTTCGTAAGATGATCTATAAATAGCACAGGACCCTTTGTTTATACGAAAGCTAATTTCCATCTAATGAATGCGTGACTTTTAGTTGATTTTTGTTGGCGTCAGGGCCGTACTGAGTGGTGTTAAAAATTAAGGAATTTCTCAAAGAGTATTTGAACAGTTGGAAGTACTGATTTCCAACATACTGGCCAGCGACCAGCAAAACACAAAGAATAAGGAAATAAACTAAAAAATTAGAGTAATGTAAGGAAAACGAAGGACCAGGTGTTTTATTAAAGGTACACCATCTTTTCTTTTGCAATTAACCGTTAAAAATAACAGTGTATAAGGCAGTTTTGCCTTGCAGCAACTGGGCATGAGCGCCGATAAGTTCGAAGTCGAGTGAAATCCTAGTGAAGCTAGGTTTCAGTCTTCGGTGGCTGAAAAGTGCAGCTCACGTGGTAGCCATGTGATCCAAATGACCGAAATGGTGCCATTTAAAATCCCTTGGCTCACTTTACCGCGAATGCAGGAGTAGCCTTAACAGAAAAAGTTTTTCCCCAGTGGGTCCCCGGGTTGTACCCACTAAAATTGGTTTGCAGCACTAGCTGTAAATAATCTGGGAAGTCCAAAACTAAGTATGGCTCCTATCGAGTGTAAAGGTTTCCTCTTTTTTTTTGTTTGAAAAAAAAGTAAGAAAAAAAAACAAATGTTTAGGCTACAAGTGGGGTATTGAAACAGAGCGTTTCACCCTAATCAAGTCCCTTTTTTTAACGCAATCGCGGAAGACAAGGCTCACTCAACAATGCTAGAAAAGTGAAAACTTGCGATTCACTATGAATCTTATTCAAGGACAACCTGCAGGAATGACACATCTTTCATCCTCAGCAGGGATATTTTTAAGGTAATAAAGAGAATGAGGCATCCACTTCAGCGGGCGTCTGAAGGACTCTAAACGTAGTTAGCTGGTTAAGCGGAAAGTGGAAAAATGGGGGGAGTGATGTATATATATTTTGTAAAAAACGAAAATTATAATAAACTGTCAAGAACCATAAATTTTAAATCTCAAACTAACCAAAGCTCATCGTGAGTCACGGAAAATGACATCGTTCATCGGAGGCTCAAGGGAACAAACACAGGTGGAGAATGTTGCCGACTTAGTATCCACAGTAACCAAGGGTCATTGCAGCCACGAGTGTTGCAGAGCTCGAGCCGAGAATGAAAAAACCAGCCATGCAGTGATTGCGAGTCGCTCAGGTAATTGCTTGTGCGGGAGGGGAAATAAAGTGCAAGTGTTGTGCTAGTAGAGAGGGTGAGGTTTTTTGTTTTGTTTTTGTTTAAAAGAAGAGTTTGACGAATATTTAAAAAAGAGAGTTGTATTTATTGCTCTGATTTGGGTAATAAAGCTATTTTAGTAATGGGGGCGCACATAGGTACCATCCTGGGTTTTGATTTTGACAGCCCTAGACCGGCCGTCTTTTCCGGAAATATTTTCTACAATTCTGGCAAGCGGCCATTTGAGAGGGGGAGTATCTTCTCCTTTAACAAGAACGAAATCATTAATTGAGGGTTGAGGGTTAGAGATCAACCATTTTGGACGGTTTTGATGCCGATTTAAATAGTCAGTGGTCCACCTTTTCCAAAACTGCTGCTGAGAGCGTGAGCATTATTGCCAAAAGGAGACACGATTTTCGGGGACGGAAGTTACGTCCGGATCGGGAAGAGCAGTCAAAGGGGCTCCGATAAGAAAATGCGCTGGAGTTAAGGGGTTTAAGTCAGAAGGGTCAGCTGACAGGGTTGAGATGGGGCGTGAATTTAATATTGCTTCGATTTGGGCAAAGACTGTTGCTAGTTGTTTGAAGGTGTAAACTGAATTTTCTATGATCCTAATCAGATAAAATTTGGTGCTTTTTATCGCTTCTTCCCAAAGTCCCAATGTGGAGCTCGTGGAGGAATGAATTTCCAGTCTGTTTCTGTTGTGTTTAAAAATGATTGAATTTCAGACATGTTTGTTTTGTTTGAAAGGAACTGATGCATGTCTTTTAGCTAATTACTGGCTCCTTGAAAATAAGTTGCGTTATCGCTGTAGATAACCCAAAGGGCATTCTCGACGGGCAATGAATCTTTTCAAGGCTGCTAAGAAAGCATCAGTGGTCAGGTCAGAGACCAGTTCTAAATGGACAGCTTGAGTGGTGAAGCAAACGAAAAGTGATAAGTAGCATTTTAGCACAGGAGCTTTTCGTAATTTTGAAGCCTTTAGCATAAAAGGGCCACCGAAGTCTATGCCTACCGTAAGGAAAGGTCTCGAAGCAGTAATGCGAGCTGATGGCAGATCGGCCATGATTTGTTCAGACATTTTCGCATTTAGCCAATGACAAATTAAACATGTGTTTATAATCTTTTTTATCTCTCTCAGACCATTGAGGGGCCAATACCGGAGACGGTGATTGAAAAGCAGGTTTTGCAGACCGATGTGTTCTAAGCGAATGTGTTTATATGTTAAAATGATGGGGTGCTTTTGAAAATTTGCTTATTTATAAAGATCTTGTTCTGTTCTAAAGATTGTATTTCTTTTTTAAAAAACGTACCTTGAGTTTTCTTTCTGATGAACTTCATGGATTGGTGCAGTTCTGCAGTGAATAATGGCCCTTAAAGTTTACTGTAGTTTTTTATAGCGTTGTTGATGAATCGGAAAATGAACGCCATAGAATGATGCAGTTTGGACCAAGAATTAAACTTGTTGAAAATCGTTACCCAAGGATTAACTAGATTTTGTGACACAAACATAGCTGTTTTTTAAGCTTCTGGAGGGGATTAAATGAGAGCAAAGGTGTTGAAAGAGTAGAATGAAGCAACTGGTTTCTGCAAAAATGACGGGCCATGGAAAGATAAATGATATTTGTCACGGGGAATTTGTCCTCTAGAGAACAGGTCTGCGGGATTGAGTCCAGACTTTACATGTCTTTCATCTACAGGGGATGGAATTGAATCGGGAGCTAATTTTTCTTGTAGCCAGAATTTTTCTATGGGCTGATAAATTTTAGCATCCGTTTGCGGTGGTTTTATCTGAAAACCAAGAGAGTTGATGTTGGTAGTTGAGAGATTTGAAGTGGTAACAAACGAAGTGGGGGCTAAGTCCGTTGGGACAAATGTGGAAAAATCGAAGCTTTCTTCGTATGACCAAGAAGCTTTTTTCCGAAATGGATTTGTATATTCTAAAAGTTCCGCTTGAATACTAGTTGTCAGAGAGGTGATGGATAAGTACTTTTGGACAAATGTAGAATAATCGGAGCTTTTGTCGGTTTGACCAAGAAGCTTTTTTCCGAAATGGTATATTCTGACATTTCCGCTTGAATGCTAGTTATTAGAAAGGTGATGGATAAGTCCGTTGGGACGAATGTAGAATAATTGAAGCTTTTGTCGGATGACCAGAAAGCTTTTTTCCGAAATGGTATATTCTGACATTTCCGCTTGAATGCTGGTTGTCAGAGAGGTGATGGATAAGTCCGTTGGGACGAATGTAGAATAATTGAAGCTTTTGTCGAATGACCAGAAAGCTTTTTTCCGAAATGGTATATTCTGACATTTCCGCTTGAATGCTGGTTGTCATAGAGGTGATGGATAAGTCCGTTGGGACGAATGTAGAATAATCGGAGCTTTTGTCGGATGACCAAAAAGCTTTTTTCTGAAATGGATTTGTATGTTGGTTGTCAGATAACTCGGGAGAAAACTGATAGCGTTTACGTTTAACTTATGCGAGCTAACAGCTTGGGAGAGATTTTTCGAATTGAATGTTGCTTTCGTAGAACTAGTACTCTGCACATCTGTGTCAGAGCGCAAGATAGATTGAGAATAAGATAGTTCTTCTGGCGATCCGGCACTCTGCACTTCTGTGTCAGAGCGAGAGAAAGTTTGAGAGTAAGTGGGTACATCTGGATAACCGGCACTCTGCACTTCTGTGTCAGAGCGAGAGAAAGTTTGTGAGTAAATTGGTTCATCTGGAGAACCAATACTCTGCACTTTTGTGTTAGAGCGAGAAAGCGGTTGCGAACGTATTAGTTTATTATTGTATCTTTTGAGAAACAACATGTGATGTATTGTTTATGAACCTTGTTGGAATCTGACCAGACACTGTCCATCCCAGCTAAGTATTTATGAGTGTAGGTAGCTTTGGGCCTAGGCTTTGACAACCTTGTTTTACGAGTTTGGAATAAAGATCAGCGCCAAGCAAGATGTCGACTGGTGAGGGAAGATAAAAATCTTTATCTGCTAGATAAGGTTCAAGTGATTCTGGTATTGGTATTTGCACCTTGTTAATTTTAAAATATGGTAAATGATAAATGATACTAGGCACTATTGCACAATCAGCACTAAATGATTTGGAGCTATTAAAGAGTGGGGTGAAAATAATATTTATTGATTTATTTATATTACTTTCTGATTGGCAGACACCTAAAATGGTTATGGGATTAAAGTAAGTTTTTATTTGTAACTGGTTAGCAAATTCTTGAGTGATAAACGAAGTTTGACACCCATTGTCAAGTAGAGCCTTTGCAATAAGTGTAAAACCTTTGGAATTTTTGACTTGAATCTTAGCTGTAGATAGCAGTATGTAAGTGGGAGTAGGTAAGAAAGCGGATAAAGAGTTTACTAGTAATCTTGGCTGAGAGTTGTAGTTTTGGTTAGGGGGGTGGTGTGATGTTGAAGTGTTCGCGTTTAAGATGTTGTGTAACAAAGAGTGATGTCTATGATTGTACGCAGAGCACCGGCGATGTGAGCGACAAGCATTGACGTCATGACCGGACCCTAGACAATTTGTGCATAATTTGTTATTAAGAGCTATTATTTTCTCTGAAACACGGGTGCCGAAATAAATTCCTGACACGAATAAATTTTGTGCTCCGGGTTTTTGCAATTAACACACAAAAATGATGCTTTTGACCACGATTGTTTATTTTGATTTAGCGACTCAGTACTATGGAAGGATAATTTTTTAGGTTTTTTATTAAACTCCGATTTACTAATTTTACTAGTATTTTTATGTCAAATAAACGTCAAATACGCTTGTGTTAAAGTCGCTCCGGAGAAAGTAAGTTATATTTCTGATAATACACACAATTTAATTGTCCCGATAAGTAGAAGAGTTACTAGAACCAAACCCAACAAAAACATATAAAAACAACATCCAAATCCAAAAAAAAAAGCAAGAGAAAGTAAGAAATGCTAGGGCTTCGAAAATATTCCCAGTAGAAGTTAAGCTGGCAAATAAATAAAAGAAAAAATATCAGAAAGCCTTCGAATAAAACGACTTGGTTGCCAGAGTCCAAAATAGCATCTGATAGATAAGTGACTTAAATTATTTTAATTGATAAGTTTTATTTATTCCGTTTTACTATTAATTATATTTCTCGGACTTACAATATAATTTAAAAAAAAAAAGGAAACCACAAATCATTATATATTGTACATTCGCGGGAAGTTCTCTAATACAGCAAATAGAATCATTCAATAGATCGGTTTTATCCCTAAGACCAATAATTTAATTGCCTATTCACCAAATTTCTATTGTCTGTCAACTTGAATTTTTTGACATTTAATTTAAATCTGGCTTGGTTGAATCTACCATACATTTATTTTTATTATAAATTTGTTTGCTGGAGTGCGATTAATATATTTCCCAAAAGATTTAAAATTTTATTTGTTCTTTCAGATTAAGATTTTCTTTGACATTTATTTAACTTTAATTTTAATTTGTTATGTATTTATTCTAGTATAAATTGTATTTATCTCATGGGAAGCTATGAGTAATAGTCGTAGTGACTATAACCAACACGATAGCGATAGGCATCGCCACCTGTCATGTCATGCTTCCTGTGAGGGCGAAACGTGGCCTGCAGACAGTCACTTTGCTACTTTGAATGTGAGGGGAGGATTAAATTATAAAATTGATAAAATTTACACGATGATAAAAAAAAGACGGATTGATATTCTTTGTGTAAATGAAACCAAGCGGAAAGTATGTGGCACCACAACACATGGACCTTATACAGCCTACTGGTCAGGAGTTCCGAAAACCAGCAGAGGTTCTCAGGGCGTTGGTGTGATACTCTCTGCTGGAATGAATGAATGTGTGACTGACTTTCAATGTGCAAGCCCAAGACTCCTCTGGGTGAGGCTGAAGGTTGGTCTTACTCGTATCTTTTTGCTAGGGGTTTATACCCCACAAGATGCGCAGTGGAACCAGTCTTTAAAAGCTCAAAAAGAGAGGCGGGAGTTTTGGGATAGTGTGACAGATATTTTTAATGGGTGTAACCAGAATGAATGAATTGTAATGTTAGGTGATTTTAATAGATAGGTAGGAGTGAAGCGTGATGGATATGACAGTGTTCTGGGAATGTACGGTGACGGCAGAGTAAATGAAAACGGAAAAAAACTACTTGAAGTATGTTTGGAGCGGAATCTTGTGGTAACAAACACAATGTTTAACCATAAAAGGTGGATCCTTTTATTGTACACAAGACAAGAAGGACACCAGAGAAGTATAATTGATTTGTAATTGTGGATGAAAGATTAAAAAAGAAAGTAATGGACACTCGGGCATACCGCTGTGCAGGTATTGATATAGACCACTTCTTAGTAATAAGCCGAATAAGAAGCGGTGGCGCCATCGTGTGTAGTTAGTAAATTATTTAAGAAATTTGACAGTTTAGATGAAGCATGTGAGGTTGAAGAATTATGGAAGCCATTCAAGGAAGGAATCGTGGATATTGCTATTGAAGTATGCGGTGTAAGTAAAAGAAGGAAAGGATGCAGGTTACAGAAAACGTGTGTAGAGTTTCAAAAAGCAGTATCAGAAAAGAAGAAAGCCTAGCTGGATTGGCTAGCTACAAAAGCCAATCAAAGAACGCAAAATGCAACGATTGAGGATGTAAACAAGGCAAAGAATGAGTATAAAAGGTTAAAAGGTGTGGCAAAAGAGGTTGTGGCAAAAAAAAGGAGAGTGATAAAAATGATTTTGATAGAATGTTATCTGACGATTTCCAAAACAATATTAAACACGTCTGGAAGTCCATAAGAACAGCCAGAGGTAAAAATACTACCTCGCAATTGAAAAGAATCAGAAACCAAGATGGTAGTATGGTAAAAGGAGAGGAATGCGTATTGAAGAGATGGAACGAATACTTTGAAAGTTTATTTGAGAAAGAGGATACACAAGTACAGGCCCAATTCGAAGACATGAGTGAAAGTTGCAATGAAAGTGAAATTACTACGACAGAAATTGTGGAAGCGTTGAACAGTATGAAATTGGGTAAAGCTGCTGGGTACGACAGGATAACAGTTAAAATGCTGAAGGCTGGACAAAACGTGGTAGCTAGTCTACTGGACCGCCTTTTTAACCTTTGTTGGAGAAGTGGTAGTGTACCAGACGACTGGTGCAAGGCCGTTATCGTGCCGCTTTACAAGGGAAAAGGTTTGCAGCAGGACTGTAAGAACTACCGAGGTATTAGTTTACTCAGCATAGTCGGCAAATTTTATGCAAAGATATTGATCAAAAGAGTAACGAATGAAACTGAGAAGATAATATGGGATGTGCAAGCAGGATTTAGAAAAGGAAGGAGATGTATGGATCAGGTCTTTTCATTACGAGGTATAATCGAAAAATTCTTGGCTAGAAGTCAGAAGGTCTATTGCGCTTTTATAGAAAAGGCCTATGACAGAGTGGTGAGTGAATTTTGGTCTACATTGTCTATGTATGGGGTAGGTAGTAGTTTCATACGAGCACTGAAATCACTTTACGAGAGTTCCACTGCTTGTGTCAGGATAAACGGAGCTTGCATGGACTAGTTTAAGATCGAAAAAGGTGTGAGACAGGGATGTGTGGCTTCGCCATGGCTGTTTAACTTATACATAGACAATTATTTAAAATATCTGAAAGAGAGTGCGTATGGAAATGAATGATTTGATCGTCAAATGCCTTCTTTACGCCGATGATCAAGTCATATAAGCGTTATCTGAAGAGGAGTTGCAGGCGATGGATAATGTTATGCATGATTCCCAGAAAATTAAAGGAATGAAAATAAATGTGAGCAAAACGAAAGTAATGGTTTTTGAAAGAGAAGAAAGCATGACAAACTGTGGAGTATCGATTAAGGGAGAAAGAGTGAAACAAGTTAATAAATTTGTGTACTTGGGTTTAAAATTTACTAGAGATGGAAAGTATGACAGTGACATTGAGCGAAGGGTGTTGGCAGGAAAACAAATAAATGGGGCACTGCAAAGCTTTATGAATAGCCAGAAAGTGTCAAAAAAAGGCACGTCTTGCGGTGCATAAAGGTGTGTTGGTTCCTACACTTATGTTTGGTAGTGAATGTTGGGTTTGGCAGAAAAAGCATGAAAATAGGATTAATGCTGCGGAGATGAGTAGTCTGAGAAGTATAGCCGGAGTGACTCGCTTGGATAAAGTTAAGAATAGTGAGATAAGAAAACGCTGTGGTGTAAAAGAAGATGTGGTTACAAAGATAGATTAAGGAATGCTTAGATGGTTTGGACACGTAGAAAGGATGGATGAAGGAATATTGACGAAGTAATTTATAAGGCGAGTGTAAATGGACAAATCGGTAAAGGTCGACTTTGGAGAACATATCTCGATCAGATCAACATTGTTTTGAAGAAAGGCCAGGTCAAGAGTACCAACAACCGAAGAGCATGTATAAGAGCACTGATGAAAGTAGAGGGAGCAAAAGATGTGTGTAAGAACCGTAGCAAGTGGAAGGAAGGGGTCTCTGCCTACCCCTATGGGAAAAAGGCGTAACTTTATGTGTATGTATGTATGTATTTTTATTTTTTGAACATGATTGAACTGCATCTAAAGTTTGACATTTTTTATGTAAGAAATCAAAAAGTTTTTGAGTATTACTTAATTTGATGAACTACTTTGTTTTTCAAATGATCTGCGGGTAGTATAATCTAAATTTTGAACTAGTATTTGCGTTACTAACGATTTAAATAACTGATTGGGTTCTTTTTTAAAGTTAACAAGGATTTAAATGTTGATTGAGCTCCAGTAAAAAAATTCCTCAGATTCGTAGAGTAACATTTACTTAATTTTACTACATTTAACAGGTTTTTAAAAATGATTAAATACAATTTAACGTAAATTCTTATACTTGTTTTTTAACAAGTTAAAAGCGATTTCAAAATTTTCGTTTGAAACTCTATTAGTTTAAGAGCCTCACCCTCTAATTGAGAACGTAAATAGAACATTTTTTCCGAGTTTGTACAAATTTGAGGGTTATTTTTTATTAACGAGTGCAAAAGATTAATGAAAGACGTATATTCTAAAACATTTCCCGAAAATGGAGGAATTCTTATTTCAGGTAGATGTAGGTATAGATTGTAGGGTGGGTCGTGAAGGCCATGCTGCCTCTTAAGCACTTCGACCTATCAGATCTTTTGTGCATAACCCTTAATCTATTCAAGGCCCGGGATTTCGAGACTTCGAGTAAAGTTTATCAGTTTCCTGGGGGCTAAGTTTCTGATATCGAAGGCTTTAGGAAGGCTCCTTCCAGAAACTTGATTCCCGTCACCAGTTTCAAGTTTTTCTTGTCCAACTCGAGAAGCTGTTTAGCTTTCCTTGACGAAAGACTTACTAGTCTTTTCGCTTGCCTTTGTCCTGGCACTTTATGCCAGAGAGATTTTATTTCATCTGTTTCCCAGCGTGGAACCTCTTCTTTCAAATGGGCTTTGGTAAGTCCACAGAAGGGTTCTGGGCCGGAAAATTTTGTATTTGCCCCTTCTTTGGCAAGGCAATCTGCTTCTTCGTTGCCTTTAACTCTCTTGTGACCTGGAACCCACATCAGAGTAACCTGATTGTTTGCTGCCAGTTGTCTCAGGGACTGTTTACAGTCCCAAGTCAGCTTAGACTCACAAGTGTATGACTTCAGAGCTTTTAGTGCTGCTTGGCTATCTGATAAAATATAGATTTTTGCCCTTCGGGCGTTTCTTTCGATGCACTCCTGGGCACATGTCTCTATGGCATTTAATTCTGCTTGAAAGATGGTTGGGGTGTTACCAAGCGGTTTTAAGAGCCTAAAGTTTGGCCCTATAACGCCCACTCCAACCCTTTCATCCATCTTGGATCCATCAGTGTACCACACCAAAGCATTCCTTCCTAGTTGAGGTCCGTTCTCTGTGCAAACTTGGTGGTTGTTTATAACCACTTCAAACTGCATTTCGAAGTTGTACCTAACTGGCATGATATCTGTCGGCTTGGACATGGATTGTAGGGAAATATTTTCCAAAATTTTCAATTGTCCATTCCGATTTCTCGCTTTAAGATTTGTTGTCTGGCTCAGTCTGAAGGCACTGATTGCTGCTTTTTTCATTACACGTAAGTGCAATGGTGGAAAGTTCAGCATTACCTCTACGGCTGCAGTAGGGCACGTGAATGTTGCCCCTGTGATTCCCAGACAAGCTAGCCGCTGCACTTTCTGCAGCTTGTTGCATTTTGGCCACCATATCAATGAAGCATAGGTGACCATTGGCTTAATGATCGTTTGGTATGACCAGTATATTTTCAGGTAACTTGAGTCGCGAATGAGAGCTCATGGTTTCTTTACCATTTTCTATTTTTGTGAATTATAAACTGTTATTTCTAAATCTTGTAAGGCTTTTTCAAGTTTGCTTATCGTTTTTATGTAGCATTCCTCAACTTCCGTTTTGTCCTCAGGTTCAGTCGCGGTTTCATCTAACTGGTCTTGGTAATGTGAATATTTTTGACAATAGGCACTGAGTTGTTGAATCTTTGCATTTGCGCAATGCAACTGTCCCTGGTTTTGTCATTTTTTTTTTCAAGGAAAACACAAATAAATAAATCCACCAGTTAGATAAAGACCTTCCATTTGGATCTTGTATTAAGTAATTTTTCAGATTTTTTTTTGAAATTTTTATTAATTTTTTTAAAAAAAATTTTTAGAGGTGCCTTAATGATCGTGTTTTTTATTTTTTGTAATTGAAATGTAAATGTTATGATTAATAAAGGTGTAAATTTTACAATCAAGTTTTAACAAAAAAAAAACTGAAAAATTATTTTTTGCGATATATAAAGTTATAACGTTTAGAAAATCTATAAAAACATACGTATTAAACAAAAAATTGACGAATTTGAATAGAAATTTTAACACTTTTATTGAATTTAATTCACTCGCGGTAAAAGTCAGAAAATTATCAACTTACAGAGTAAAATCCGGGCTCGATGGAACATGCGCGCCGGCGCCGACCCCACCAGGCGTAATAGGGTATGTAGACTATGCTGTGTGATAAGGTGTGGACAGCTTCCCCTCCGAAACCTCTTTTGCATTGGATATACTTGCTCTAGGACGGTGTCGTTTTACTGCATAGAAATGTTGAATCCTTCGATAACTCAGTAATCGCTGGCTCGATCCGTCTTTTTACTACTGTAGGCTAACAGGTTTACTGCCTTTTATCAACGTGAATTGGTATTTTCACAGTAAATGAAACGATCACGTGTCATCTATAATATATTGTTAACTTTAATACATGGAGCTTGTCACGTGCCTATTTTTCTATAGTTTCGTATTCATGGTTGCATACAGTACACTATGCTATAACTCGAATATTATTCGTTGTAGATAATGTTGCATAACTTTCGATAGTTGTTTTGCAATTTCTGTGTGGATGGGACTGGATATCCACACGAACGAGGCACGGATTTGAGAAGATTGTTGGTTGACGTTTATTCCGCGCCATTTTTCTTGATTTCCGGGATAGGAGCGTGAGTCGTTTGGAGAGCTTCATCGAAGTCGGAGGTGTTAGTGAAGGTTGTCGGGGACGGTGCGTTATTAGCACGTGTGCGGAACCTCTATGGGATTTCTTTCATATCTGGCTGTATTTGGGCCATCTTAATTGGATTTTGAAGAAAAACCATTTGATTTTTAACTTGACCATTTTGTCTTGCCATTGTCGTGGATATTGTTGGAGTTGGTGTCAAGTTAAAATAACCGTTATCGGGATCTATTTGAGGGAAGCCATCGTTAATCAGTGCCACCCCCATAATCTAACCAGCCCCCGGAGTAGGCCACAGGAGTACATGTGAATTCGCATACCCAAAGGTTATCAGTGATTTGTTTTTAAATATATAACGCCTTGTCTCGTTCGACACCACCAGTAAGTTTTGTTTCAGTTTATAAGTATAGTACTTTGTGAATTCGTATATCCAAAGGTTATAAGTGATTTATTTTTAAATATATAACGCAGTGACTCATGCTGACACCACTATCATGTTCTGTTTAGTTTATTAGTATAGTACATTGTTGGAAACTATTTATTGCATTAGATAATATGCCAAAACTAAACTTGGATTAAAGTAACCTTCTCAATAATTCTTTATGTCCAAGTAAAAACATATTTTCTTCCTACTTATTTGTAAATATCCTACAATCTTGATATTTTAAAGGACAACCATTGTAAAGTTATTTTTAAATGAACTTGATTGTTTTGGCAGTGAAAATCTTATGTAAACGGTTAACTAGTGAATTTTCTTTGCCTTCATGTAAATGTTTGAATCAGTGTTATTAATGAGTTAACTGATATATATGTTTTACCTTTTGTTCTTTGCCTTCATGTAAATGTTTGAATCAGTGTTACTAATGAGTTAATTTATATATGTCTTACTTTTTGTTGTAACTTGGTAAAGACTGTTACTCTTACTTCTGTTCTGGTTATTTTATAAAGCTGTAAATTTTACATTTTTGGTTTGTTCTAGCAAGAAAATTTTACCATAGCTGTTAACTTTGACTATATTTGTTATGATGTTGCTATTGAACTGTGTACCTTAATTATCTATTGTGTGAGTAAAGTATCCAACATATTTTTGCTATAATTTTATTTATTTGGTTCACCATAATCATAGTTGTTTATCTTGTGGCTCTGCTAGTGCCTATAAGATCTAGGGGTTTCCGGCTTATACCGTCAAGCCGGTGGCGCAGCTCACTTTTATATTTTTTTCTTCTACCCTCTACGGCTGAGCTCGGGCATAATTTGCCAGTAGAGAAACCGCTAGCAGAGTACTCGTTAGAGAACGAAAAAGACGTGGCAAGCTTACAGTTTTAAAGCCTCCTGTATCTTTAAAATGATTTCACTGGTTACTAGCTTTTGTTTGATGTATTTTACTTGATTATAGTTATGTGCATTTTTTCACGTGGTGTTTTTTAAAGTATTGTTCTGAACGCTAGAGGTTATACCTCGACTAAAGATATGCGAAGCGTTGTACTCTGCATTGCTTGATGTGCGGGAAGCGAAAGAGGCTCGAGAAGTCGGAACCGTTTTAAATGCGGCTTCTCGTTTTAAATTAAGCGTTTTTAATTGGTCACTGTGACCGTCTAACTGCTTGCTAAGAATTGCGCGCGACGATTGGAATGTTCTTGAAATAACTGCACGTGTTCGTAAGATGATCCATAAATAGCACGGGACCCTTTGTTTATACGAAAGCTAATTTCCACGTAATGAATGCGTGACTTTTAGTTGATTTTTGTCGGCGCCAGGGCCGTACTGAGTAGTTTTAAAAATCAAGGAATTTCTCAAAGAGGAATTGAACAGTTGCAAGTACTGATTTCCAACAATGGAAGAGAAAATACAAGGATACCCGATTTTGAGAATCCCGTAGTACATTAATAAAATTTTAAACTAAACATCATAAAATATAAATGACAGTTCAGAATTAAGTGTTCATTAACTGCTGAATATAACCTCACAGACAAATCAGTTTACGCCAGTCTTGTGAAATAATTAGACCAAAAGAATCGATAGTTTTATCACATTTCTACGATTTTCGGAGTCCGTCCCTGTCGATTGTTTCCTTCACGCGACAGCGCGTCGATCACTATGGAAAAAAAAATTTGTTTTGTAGTAACAAACGCTTGATATTTTGGGAAAGAATCTTCTCGTTGGTTCCTCGTTCTTCCAGAATGGACGTCCCGTTCTCTAATAGTTTTGAAATAAATTGAGAAAGTAATATTGTTATAAAAAGTATAGAGTTTTGTAATTTTCTAAGTGATTTATCCAGTAAGAATTTATTGTATAGGAAGACTAGAATAAATTTTTTAGTTTTTGTACTGAGTTTTTAAAATCATCGAACCCCATGGAGGACGTTATAAAATTCATGAAAATGGAGGACGTTATAAAATTTATGAAAAATCAATTTGAGAAGTTAGAAAAACAACGACTAGAAGAAAAATTGGAAGACGAAAAACGACGACAAAAAGAAAAATTGAAAGAAGAAAAAACGCCGTTCGAAATAAGAAAAACGACGACAAGAAGAAAAATTAAAAGAAAAACTACGCAAAGGAGAAAAATTAGAAAAAGAAAATCTTTTTATGGTAGACTTTATTTTTTGGCCCAGAAATATTAGAAAAATAAATCAAGCAAGAAATTTAACCGAACAAGTGGTATTTCGGGCCTCAGTTTTATTGGATGAGGGAATATTGTCTAAGTTATGTTGCCAATTTGTGTTTCTTTTTCAATCTTTCATCCACAATTACGAAATCAATTATACTTCTCTGGAATCCTTTTTGCCTTGTGTACAACTGCATCCATCATATAGATCAATATTTTACTTGCACTTCATCACTATTCTGGAACTTTGTTCGAATTATATTATCTGACACATTATAATAAATATAATTATCGGGTACTTTTATATTTTTTTATTACATCTTTGACACAGCGTTTGAAACAATTAGTTATTAACGGGCGTCTAGGAATGCACGAGAAATCCGATAAAGAACGCTCGATCTAGATCGTTACTCGGCAAATTTCGGCACTGCGATACCGTTATGAATATGCTACCGGGGCTGCATGTATCATTAGCTATAAGGCGCAACTGACGTGCCAATTTCGTAAAAACCCGCTATCCAGAATTAGGATACTATCTAAATTATGAGTACTTACCTCTTACTCTATGTGTTTTTGGTTAACGATTTTGGTTTTTATTTTGAGTTTAGAGTGGCTATTTGGACAATTATTAAGTAATTTTAAAGACTAAACATTAATATTCAAGTGTTAAAAAGTGGGGTTTATGTTACCGTATATGTTACCACAGCCGAGGCCTCTTTTTGACAGATCGATAAAATCTTAAACTATGACGTCACTTGTACGTCACTCTTTTGAACGTTGTCAGGCTAAAACGTAAAATGCACATTACCCATAGGAAGAGATGGTTTAAATTTTTAAATTCGCAAAAAAATTAATAAAAAAATTACTTTTCTACATTTATAATGTTTGCACAATATTAGATACTTCTATGGAAATTCCACATTATTACTGATTTAAAAAATATGTTCATTATTTATTATAGGATATATCTTAACGTTACAATAGAAATAATAAATAATAACTTAAAGAGTAGGAAGTGGTATTAATACCAAATTTGCAAAAAAATCCAAATTTAGCAACTTTATTAAAATAATCACATTATTTTACAGGTACGACTTTGATTTAGTGAATTCGCAGCAAATAAAAGCATTTTACCCAAGTAATTTTGTTCCTCTGTGGGCCGATGCTTACGATACGACTCAGAGAGTATCGTTCGGTCTGAAAGCCGCGCAGTATTACAAACAAAACAATATCCAGAGATACCCTGGAGGAATTCCCACTTCTTTAGTTCAAAGCGGTCAGCAATGGGATCTTCCTAACGCTTGGCCCCCTCTACAGGAGTTCGTCGCTTTAGGTAATACTTAAAGTCGGTAAGTCAAGCAAGAAAAAACCAAGGCCGTTACCGTTATAATTTTTTTGATAAACATATTGTTACGGATTGTGGTCAACAAGCCCCTGGAGCCATTATTTAACCTGAGGTGACAGCAAAATGTTTAAAAAAAGATGTATGATTTTCACTATTAAATAAAACACTGTTTCAAATTTCCACAATTTATATAATAAAACTTAACGATGATTTATAGCGGTGGGCGGCAATTGGAGACCTGCGGTGTTATTAGAACATTCGTGATAATTACCCGAAAGAAATCGTTCTTTCGGGAACGATTGATTGTATCTATTTAAGAACCGCTGTGTCGCGAAAAAGATATAATTTTGAGAAGATTGTTTTAAGAGGTTTAAGTTGAAGTATAGTTTTGTAAATATCTAAGTGATTTTTTAAATTAGACTTTATTATATTACATATAGAAAGATTATATAGAATAAATTTAGTTTTTGTATTTTGTACTGTAAATTAACGAACCCAAGACTATGTATCGTAACGAAACGCTGGCTTTTTTTGCTTGACGCGGACTATATCCTTGTACATTTATTAATTTTACCGTATAAATATTTTATATTTATATATATACAAACTGTGAAGTTTCGATTGAGGAAGAAAGAGTAGAATAAGTAAATGAATTTGTTTACTTGGGTTCAAAGTTTACAAGAGATACAAGAGTATGACAGTGACATTGAGCGAAGGGTGTTGGCAGGAAAACATATGACTGTATAGCTTTATGAACAGCCAGAAAGTTTCAAAAAAGGCACGTCTGGCTGTGCATAGAGGTGTGTTGGTTCCTACACTTATGTATGGTAGTGAATGTTGGGTTTGGCAGAAGAAGCATGAAAATAGGATTAATGCTGCGAAGATGAGTAGTCTGAGAAGTATAGCCGGAGTGACTTGGTTGGATAAAGTAAAAAAAGTAAGATAAGAGAACGCTGTGGTGTAAAAGAAAATGTGGTTACAAAGATAGATAAAGGATTGCTTAGATGGTTTGGACACGTAGAAAGGATGAATAAAGAAAGATTGACGAAACAAATTTATAAGGCGAGTGTGAATGGACAAGTTGGTAGAGGTCAACCTCGGCGAACATATCTCGATCAGATCAACATTGTTTTGAAGAAAGGGCAGGTCAAAAGTACCACCAACCGACGAGCATGCATGAGAACACTGATGAATGTAGAGGAAGCAAAAGATGTGTGTAAGAACCGTAGCAAGTGGAGGAGAGTGGTCTCTGCCTACCCTTACGGAAAAAAGGCGTGACTATATGTATGTATGTATATATTTATGTAATATGTATATATATATACAGGGTGAGGCAACCCATTCGACACGGTTCCTGTATTTCATTAGATGTATATTGATTAAGGCTGCAAAAGAAAATTATTTTTGAGTCTACAGGGTGGCTAAAAAAAGTATGACATATCAAAGTTGTGTTTTTTTAAATGGAACACATTTAGTTACACTTTTCAATAGTTCAGGAAAAAATAATATGATTTCATAAAAGGTACTATGTAGCTAACTATAACCGTTCTCGAGTTATTGATTTTTTTATGAAAATGCTAGGTACAATTGGAAACTAAATAACATCGTACTGTATAGAAATCATCCCTTCAAATTCTTACCAAGCATAAAAGAGGTTTTGGGCTATTGATTTCGATTGAACCCGTTTCTTAATATTATACAGAATGCTCAAAAATCATTGTCACTTTTTTATAATTTCTAACAAAGATAACTTTGTTATTTCAAATAGAACACCCTGTATTTTTTTGGACTGAACAATATTAAATTTTATTATCTTTCATTTCATATTGGGGTTCCCTATACCTAACCTAAACAGTTTTTCAGATATTGGCTTTATCAAATAGTAGTTCTTATTTCAATGCATTCTTTGACTTAAGATTGCTTTGAAACGACATTTATTCAACTTGTTGAAAGAATTCTTATTACCAGTTATTGTATTTTACGTTATTCAAAACTTTCACTGAATTATTACCGTCGAAAATAAAAACTTATTTCATTTAAGAGCGGATAGATGTAATTTTAGCGATTGGTGAGTATTTAGAGAATTGCCTTTTGGCGTCGAGGGTGAATGCCCAAAAATATCCAGACCCAAATCAACCAAACAAGTTGGTTCTCAAACGATTGCTACATGAATTTCGTAGGACTTAAAGTGTAGCTTATGAAAAGGATAATAGACAAAAACCCATCATTGGAAATGAGGAAAATGAATTTCTTAATATGGGATCAATCATAGAAAACCATCAATAAGGACTGCTTTTCAAAGAGTGACGCCTCAAATGTTAAGTGTTAAATATTTTCGATGAAGTAAAGTATCAAAAATTGTCAGTGAAAATTCTGTGAGCAAATCAAATAAATATCGTTTCAAAGCTATCTTGATTCAAAAAAAGCATTGAAATAAGAAGTACTATTTAAAAAAGCCAATATCTGAAAAACTATTTAGGTTAGTTATAGGGAATCCAAATATGATAATTGAAAAGATAATTGAATTTTATATTGTTCAGACCAAAAAAATACAGGGAGTTTTATTTGAAATAACAAAGTTATCTTTGTCCGAAATTATAAAAAAGTTACAATGATTTTTGAACATTCTGTATAATATTAAGAAACGGGTTCAATCGAAATCAATAGCCCAAAACCTCTTTTATGCTTGGTAAGAATTTAAAGGGATGATTTTTATACATTTCGATGTTATTTAGTTTCCAATTGTACCTAGCATTTTCATAAAAAAATCAATAACTCGAGAACAGTTATAGTTAGCTTCATAGTACCTTTTATGAAATTGTATTATTTTTTCCTGGATTATTTAAAATTGTAACGAAATACAGGGTGTTCCATTTAAAAAAACACAACTTTGATATGTCACAATTTTTTGAGCCACCCTGTAGACTCCAAAATAATTTCCTTTTGCAGCCTTAATCAATATACATGTAATGAAATGGAGAAATTCACGAATAAATTATTGGTTTGGTTTACAGGGACCGTGTCGTATGGGGTCGTATATATATTTATATATATATATATATATATATATATATATATATATATATATATATATATATATATATATATATATATATATATATATATATGTGTGTGTGTGTGTGTGTGTGTAAAAATTATAGAAAACTGTAATATTATTGCAGTAAACTATAAAAGTAATTTAAAGTCCGACAGTGAAAATTAGGTGTGAGAATTATAACTGCTGTATTTACCTACATATCTTTTATATATATAGTATTATTTTTATTTTAAATGACGAACAGAAAAGAACATTTAATTATAATTTCAATATTTTATAATTTAATTTGTCCCATAAAACAATTTCTGTTGCTCTGTATTTTTATTCGGATTTAAAATAATAACGTTACCAATTCAGGTCTAAATAAGTAGTGATTTTTTCAAGGTTTAAAGAAAACTGGGGTGAAGAAAGCGGTACGATTGGCTAGATCTGAAGCGAGAAAGACAGTGGAGTCCTACATGAAAGGATACGAAGACTCTAATGATATGTACGAAAAATATGACGCTTTCAAACTTGGTGCTTACGGAGGTGGTGGAGAATACGTAGTCCAATCTGGTTTTGGTTGGACTAACGGGGGAGCACTTTCGTTAATCGATCAATTTTATGTCAAACACAGCAAATGTGAATGTAGACATTAATTGTTTTTTATTTATTGTAATATAAAAGTGATTCTATTAACATACAATAGTAATATACGTTATAAAACTAATAGGTAACTTACAGTACGAGATTTTTAACAGGTGACGCAGAAGCCGAGTACCTATAGGTGGAATATAAATTAGTACTGTAATAACATCTAACGGACGTGTTTCGTAGAATATTTTATTTGAAACTGTCCTTACACATGCCTTTTTCCAGTAGGGGTGGACAGATAAAACTTTCTTCCACTTGCTACGGTTCTTACACACATCTTTCGCTTTCAATTTCTCAATACAGTGAAATCAAATATATTTAGGTATTCAGCTTTTATTATTTTACATTAATTATTTTTTTAAAATTCACAATTTAAAATTTAAACGGTCTGAAACGGCGGCAATATTAGGATAATTCTTCTTTTCAAATCAAAAATGATACTAAACTGAAAATGGATCCGTGGAAGTTGGTGGAATGCAGTTCGTAATTTAAATGACCTAAAGTCCTAGCCAAGCTATATTAAACTTGTGATTTAAGGATGACCTGCGCTAAAAGCTCCTATAAACATGTGTGTGTTTTATCGTTATTGTGATACAGGGTGCTGCATTTTTTTGTAATAAACGAGCTCTGATTTTTAGTAGAATTTATTGGTGACATCAACTAACCAAAAAGAATATGTTTATTCTAAGAAGCCTTTGGAATTTTGACGATTATTGTGTTTTCTGTTTGTGTTCAGTTTTAACTTGTTGACGATGCCTGCGCCTTGCATTTACTAATGCTAAAATGGCTAATATGCATTTTTTGTATGAAGTAGCCAATAGTGATGCCTTAGAGACTGGACGTATGTATGACCAGCATTAACTGAATGACCGTTTACCTTGTACTGAATCGTTACTATGAACTAAAGCTTTTGCTAAATCAACTATTTTTAAACGAACTAGAATTGTGAGATATCCACAACTTAGAGATCAGGTTTTTCAAATTATTGACGAACATTCAGAAACGAGTACCAGAGAAATTGTTTAGCAAGTAAACGTTAGAACATGGATTGTTGAGCCGATGGTAACAAATATATAAGTGACAAACATACTTGAAGATGTTATTATAGTTTATTTTCTTGATGAAATAGGTATAGCCTGCAGGAAATTCTTTATGGGTTTCATGGAAACAATATTTTATACTAAGTTTTATTTTGTAGTCAAAAAGATTAAATGGTAATTTCCTGTGGGCAAAATATTCTTTGCTAAAAGCAATGTTACTTGTTAAAGAGAATATGGACACCAGCAAGTTCCCGAAAATCATCGCCTTTTAAAAAAAAAAAGCGCTTGGTATCAACCGACACAGTTTCGGCCAGTTTTCTAAATAGACTTTAAAGGTATAAACAAGGAATGAAGTAAATTTATTTCTTAAGAAAGCTCGCGATGAAAATTATCTTTTGGTAAAAGTCATTGCTATGATTGGGATTGCTGGAGGTTATTGGCGTGAAGAATTGTATTCTATGAATCTTAATGATGTTTAAGACACTGAAACGTAGTTGATAATTATAATTCCACAAACTAAAACTAATATAAAACCTATTTTTAAAGATAAATTATTAATGAAAGGCACACTTGATACTTACCCTACTTCATAAGGACCTAGCTCCACTTTCAGTGAATACTTTTGAGATTGCTCTTTTCGCCAGTGACAAAATAAAACTTTTCATTAACATATCTTAATTATCGGGTATTTTTCTTGGCACTAAAAACCTAATTCAAAGAGTACTTTTCTTAAAGTTGGCTGTCCACCCTCAAAACTTACTTGTCCATAGCGTACTTCTTGTAAAACTTTTTAAGTCTGCCGTTGCTTTTGTACTACATGAAAATTATTTACGATATCCTTAATTATTTTTTCCTGTCATTCTGAAGTGAAACCTTCAGTGGGACGCATTCTACTAGATTTTTCGGAGATTAATTACAATGTTGCTTACTTTTCTCTACTCCTGGAGCCTTATCGTGAACTCTGGAAAACACTATGCTCGATATTCCTGTTGCAACTAATACTCGGCGAAGGCAGCGATAAGTTTTAATTGGAATTTGCAAGACATGTTTTACCTCCTTTTTTATAAATTTAATTACATCATCAATTACCCATTTCGTTTCCGCACAGTAGTTTTTTTTATTTATGTGTACTCATTTTAAATAAAAAAAATACCCAGAGCAACAAACACTTTACCCCAAACAAAATTAAACTTAACTAAACTATTATAGCCGAGACAATATTATTACCCTTTATACATTCCGCGCGTACATTATTGTAATCATCAAGTTCATGGTCTTGTGTTGTTTTAGTTCCTATTCTACTCCGAAAATTTTTGCCTGTTCTTACTTAGTACTACAATTAAATATAGTTTAGTTAACAAATAAGTGTTTTACTGAAATATTCAAATAAATCCCAATCTCTAGAAAAGCCGATCTCACTGTGCCTAACATAACTTTGTCAGGAGTAACCATACCACTGAAGTCATCCATATCGATGCTTGGTATTACTATCAGCAATAACCTTTCCTGAGAAAATCACGTGAGGTCCATTGCCAAAAGTGCATCCCAAAAACTTGGTTTTTTGTTTCGTGCCAAGAGCTATTTCACCTCCAGTCAGCTGCTTATGATCTATAAGGCGCAGATCCGACCTGTACTGGAGTACTGTTCCCATATTTGGAGTGCAGCACCTAAACATATCCTGAAGCTACTGGATTCTGTCCAAAAAAGGGCAATTCGTCTCGTCGGTGATGCCTCGCTTACAAACTCGCTCACTTGTCTGGAACACCGTAGAAAAGTTGGCGATTTGTCTCTATTTTATAGATATTTTCATGGGCGATGCTCTTCTGAAATATCAACAATCGTTCCTCCTTTGGCAGTCTCTTCGAGATTAACCCGTCAAGTTCAGTCTTCACACCCCTTCGTGGTCACTTTGGAGACCTGCAGAACATCACTTTCCAAAGACTCATTCATCCAACGAATTGCGAGGCTTTGGAACTCATTGCCTAGGGAGGTGTTCCCCGAGGCATACAACCTCCAGAAATTTAAGAAGAACACCAACTCCTACCTTCTTTCCCTTGGTTCCCACGATGTTCTCTGAACATTACAGGATATCCCTTTTCGTGGGAACCAGAACATAAAAAAAAAAAAAAACAAAGCATATCCAGCCATTACATAGTGATCTATCCGAACCTAGAGGCAATATTTTGCTATGTGACCCAAAAAATTTCAAGAAAGCTCTATTTATTAGGTACTGAAATGGTATATGCATCCAGCAAAGAGTTGGAATTCACTCTGTAGTTAAAATGCCCAATAAAAAAGAAGAGTATTTAAGTAGTTTGAAACTCCTCAAAAGTTTACTGGCCACAAACTTTGGTAATCCTTCTTGCAAATTCGGGCGTGAATTTATAAGTATTAAAGCAGAATGTACATTCATTTGGTGACTTTATTAGTATTTATGGTTAGCTCTACACAAATCATATATAATTAAACTGATTACTATTTTGTGAATTGGAATTATATATTTTCTTCTGGAATTTCTGTTGAGCAAAATATTTTATTATATCCTAAAAATCTCATTTTTGGAGGATAATACTTTCTATGCACAATATTGATCAAAGGCAACTTGATAAGTATTTAATTGGTCAAAATTAGTTGGACTTGTGAAAATGGGGTATTAATTTTAAATTAAAAAAAATAATATTGTTCAAAAGTAGCAATAATAATTCACTACTAATTTTCGACCACCCTGTTTTCTTGAGTCAATATTGTACACATGTCACATAAAACATAATCCATTGCTAACCTCTAAATTAAATTTGGAACAAAAAAACTAAAAAAAAACAACATTCTGTCTCGTTTGACGTGAATAACCCCTTATATATATTACAAGAAACATGACTTTTGCTTATGGATAAATTTCATAGTTATCATTAATAAGAGAAGACGTTCTGAAAGAATAAAAAAGCGTTTGAAAGATGTTGCAAGTAAATAAATAATTAATATTATAGGTACTTAGTTAATCAACAAATAAATATATTAAATAATTGCGAAAAAAATTTCTATTTAAATATTTTATTAATTATAGTTTTAAGCCAAAAAATGTCATAAGTCAAAACTGAAAAAGTTTTCCAATAAAAAAACAAAATAGTGTTTCTAGGCAAGATACAGGTTTCAGGTACTGTAACGTTTGATTTACCGGCTGCAAAACTGTAAAAGGTAAGTGGATTTACTAGGCAGTAAGAAATAAATGTTTTTTTTTCTGTAACACAATTCTACAAAACAAGAACTATTCAATCAATGCTTTTGTCGGTAATTTTCTACCGAAGTAGAAAATTTTCGAAAAGGTTGTTGGAGCTCCGAAACATTCTCAGGATTGATATTGCAGTTGATTCTCATTCTTTCTTCTTTGTAGTCGTCTTGAATGATTTGTAATGCTGCAACAACATTTCTAATGTGAATATTTGCATAATTAGTTAAATTTAAATATTAAATGATCGTTTGTTTTCTTTAACTTTATACTGTTGTTCGAATCCTAATGTATTTTTTATTGAAATGTACATATTTTTTTCATTTTTTATTTTTTGAAAGACACTTTTATGTGAAAAAGGTCTGCTTTTTTCCTTTTTAAAATTCGTTATTTTACAGTCAGAAAGTTCTAGATTTGGTATGTTAATAATTGAGAATCGAACATTTAAAGTGCAAAAACACATATGGACAACACTCACGGGTCTCTTTCAAGACACATTTTGCTTTTTCTGTAAAGGGTCAACCAGTCACAGTTTTGTCTGCTATTGTACCATTAATTCTAGGGAACAGAGCAGAAGTATTCATTCAGTTAAGTGGATACGTCGTAATTTTTAATACTTTATTGTAAGTTCCATTGCAATGAAGTCTATCGTATCTATTTCTTTTTAACTACGTCCCCACTTGACAAATATCGACAAATAATTATACATATACTTAAACAATTACTTATACAATTATTACAAAAATTATCCTTTATTATCCAACGAGCTAAATAATTAATTACAATTTAGACCAATATTATTTCTGCAATATATGATTGTAGAAAGACGTTTAAAATAGTTATTAAGGTACATACCGAGGAAAGACCATTATTTCCTCCTGCGGATATTGATGCCAAAAGCGATGCGAAGGACATTAATATCCAAGGAAGAAAATATATTTTCCTTCTAAGTTATGAAAATAGTTTTTCTGCTGGCTTAATAGAAAATGTCATTTTCAAAGGACTACTAAAATTTCGAGGAAAATTCATGTATGTAAAAATACTTACACGTTTTGTTATACATCAATAGTGTCCCACCGAGGTGAAACAACCTGTGGGTATATTTTTTTATATATTTTTTAAAAAGATTAACAAAACGGACCAAAATAAATGACTATTGGCTAAACTCTGTAACACCTACGACAAATCGTTTAATATCTTAGAAAATGAAGTTAACAATCATGCTGTCAACGTGAACAACGAACCCGAAAAAAATAAAATTAGCCATGCAAAACCACCACCAATTTTCGTTAAAGGCGTCAAGAATATCTCTCCCCTTACTGCTTTATTAAATCAACAAAATAAAGGTGATTTCGAAAAAAAGGTTCCAATAATCTATAAACAAGTAAAAATACAACCCAAAATCAATTGTTATCAACACAGCAATATTTTATTAATGCATATTTGGTTCTATCGTCATATTTTGGACCAAATCACCTGCCCTTAGCCTATGTCTTAATAGTTATGAATCACCCTGTATAAATTAAAAGAAGAACGCAGCTTTCCAGTAGTTCTAAAGAATATGCCTTATTTAATCGTATTAAATAAATTAAAACAAGAATTGGAAACACATGGGCACAAAGTAGAAAATATATATAACATCAAACATTTTAAATCAAAATCCCCACTATCAACTTTCTTCATTTATTTAGAGCCATCCGATTATAATAAATATATATGAGATAGATATTTTAATGTGTTCTAAGGTAAAATTGTTACCACCCAAGAAAAAATAAACATACCAGAATGTGCTAGATGCCAACCATACGCACACATGAAGAAATACTGTCACTATAGACCTCGCCTCTATAAACTCAATCACTGGAGCTCTTAGGCTCAGAGACGTCGAGGAATCATGTGTGGCCTAGATAGACTCAATGCTAAGGATTCACATCACTGTATTAGAGAAGACCCTAGTAGCCAGGGCATCAAGGGGATGCCCTCAGGAAGGAGTATTATCTTCGCTCCAGTGGAATCTGATCACGGACTCGCTACTGGGGACTTTGAACAATGCAGGACATTGAACCCTTGGCTATGCCAACGACATAGTAGTCCTAGCACGGGGAAAATACAACACAACGATTAGAGATCGTATACAGCAGGCTCTTAACCTGGTTACAATATGGACGGACTTGCAGGGACTGAACGTCAATCCTAACAAGGCAACCATAGTAGCATTAACTCGAAGACGCAAAATAGAGGGAATAGGATCCGTACGACCAGCAATCAACCAGCATCCAGCATCTAGAAAAAACAATAAAAAAAGTGGTAACCTCACTAGTGATGGCCAGACACTCTTTTGAAAAAAAAATGGTGATATGGTGGCCAATACACAACAAAGAGGGGCCATAACAAGATTGGGTAAGGTGCAAAGACTTGTCTGTATTGGAATCATAGGGGCATTCAAATTAACACCAACTGCAACCATGGAGGCGCTCCACTACATTGTTGAACAATGTTGAAAACGCGTATATTAACATTCTGTCAGACAGTCAAGCGGCACTTAAGGCCTTGTATAGCAAGGAATTGACGTCCAAACTGATATGGGACTGCAAAAAAGAACTGAGAACGCTGGCAGATCGTAATCACGTCAAACTGATATGAGTTTCAGGGTACCAGGGAATTGCAGGTAATGAGAAAACAGACGAACTTGCAAGAAGAGATTCGGAAACTCCTCCAAACCAAGATCAGATGCTAGAGCTACCACAGCGTACAGTTAGAGTGTCTGTAAAAGACTGGATTGGGAAAAAACACAAAAACTACTGGGAAAGGATCCCAGGAAACAAACACGGAAAAGAATAAATTCATTAATGGACCGTGCCATAAAAGGATGGCAGAACTGTTAGCCATGAACAGGAATCAGCTAAGAATCACTACGGGGTTCCCGACCGTTCATACACCAGTGAAGGAGCATCTCAACAAAATGGGACTGTTTAATGGAGACCTGACCTACAGACTGTGCGGCAAGGATCCGGAAACAGTAAAACACATACTGTGCTGCTGCGAGGCACTGGACCGCAAAAGACAGGCAATTTTTGGGCAGCTATTCGGCGACCCAGAACTATATTGTTTCCATCCAGTTTAGAATTTGTACAAACTTGTACAAGGTACGAAAGTACTGGATTGGGTAAAATAATATAAAACCACATAGGCAAGATACATTATGCCGACAGGCCTAAGTGTCACCGGAGGCAATAGCCAGACGGACCTACATAGGAGTGAAGTTTTTAGTAAGTAGACCTGATACAGTTAGTGGAGTCTCACTGTAGACCTTGAGCTTTCAGGCTCATAATTTCTCCATTCAGGATTTTCTCCAACTCTGAAAAAAAATAGACCCCACTGCATAAAATGCACAGGAGATCATGGTACTGAACAATGCCCAAGAAAAGAGAAGTCAGCATGTAAAATGTACCTTTGCGAGGAAAATTACCCTGTTAAGACCAAAGCAACAGACGCTCACATACAAACAGTAACGCCTTTTTCCCGTAGGGGTAGGCAAATACCACTTTTTTTTACTTGCTATGGTTCTTACACACATATTTCGCTTCTCCCACTTTCATCAGTGCTCCTTTACATGCTCGTCGGTTGTTGGTACCCTTAACCTGGCCTTTCTTTAAAACAATGTCGACCTAATCGAGATATGTTCGCCGAGGTCGACCTTGCCCATTCACACTCGCCTTATAAATCTATTTCGTCATCTTCTTTCCTCCATCCACTCTACGTGTCCAAACCATCTAAGCATTCATTTATCTAGTTTTGTTACCTTAACTTTTTTCACGCCCTTATCTCACTATTCATCATTCACTTTATTCATCAAAGTCACTCTGGCTATAGTTCTTAGACTACCCATCTTCGCAGCTTTGATAATACTCAGGTCCGTGCCTAACACTAAAATAACGCCCCACATTTGTATGACGTTCATATGTGAGTACAGATACGGGTTAAGTTAGGTATTATTATTCACTATTGAAAAATAATTTTAAAAAGTATTTTCATAAATTTATTTTTATATTTTACAAGTACAAGCCATACAAGTATTTTCTGATTAAGGTACATTTCATAATTATAAACTTATAGAAAAGAGAAATATATTCTAACAATATTACAACTCAACATTTTTGTATTTTAGTTTCAAATGTTATATATGATACAAATGCACAAGAAATAAAAAAAATATTTAAACATTAAAAACACTCTTTTATATATCACAGGACGAAACTGATCGACAAATAAAAACAAAACAATGTATTATTTTAATATAGCAACAATCTTTTAAAGGTTAATATCCAGGTATTAGGTATTAGTATTAATATTTTAGCTAAGGAAATTGAGCTTTTCGTGCTTTAATTTTTTCAAATTGTTTAGTTAAATCTTCGGTGTCTAATTCTTTTAGTTGGTCCGATTCTATTAAAATGATAGCAAGATTACTTAGTCGGTTTTGCCCCATGGCCGATCTTAAATTTTTTTTTATTATTTTGAGTTTTGAAAACGATCGTTCTGTGGTAGCAACCGAAACCGGCATTGTTAATAAAATACGAAGTATAATGCTCGTATCAGTAAAAGAATCCACTAAGTTGTTAATTGTTAGATAATTTAAAGTTTCTTTTGGAGACGTAATAACTTTTTCATCAAAATTTTGTAAATATTGCAATTCTTTAACAAGTTCCACGGCAGTTATGTCTCGTTCATTGCGAGTTTTATCATTTAATATATATTCAACTTTTTTACCTAATTCTAATTGTTTGTTTTCAGAATAATTTTTAAATATATTAATTTTCTATAAAAACGCGATATTATCAGAGTAAGAAGAAAGTAATTGGAATCTCTCATCCACTGATGTTATGATTACATCTAGAGCGTTAAAAAAACAATCAACTTTGAACTTTAAAGTTTCGTCGTGGATCGGTTCATCGCCACATTCATGATCAAAATGGTTTTTTTTTATTTTTCGCGGTTTTAGACCTCTTTGTTTTTTGAATTTAGGTTCTATGTCTAAGCTGGATGCTATTTCTTTAGCATCAATTAATAGATCATTAAAACATTTATTAGAGCGGTAAGCTTTTAAAATTTAAATGATTATAACACTGACCAACATCAAAGTTCGGTTTTTGAATAATTTTACTAACAATGTTAACTTTACTTAAAATACTATACCACAATATAAGTATGCAAATGAACTCAAAATTTTGCAATTTTTTGGCCAACGATGCAGTCAAATTTTTTACGTTATTTTTAAAGTTTCCTTCGCTTATTTCAGAGCATCATAAACCCTCCCCAAATTGATACCTTAAAGGATCTATTCTACTAGACCATCGAGTATCCAAAAAAGGTTTTAAAGTTAAATTTGTTACATTAGATTTCAGGATTGACCAGCGTTAAGTAGAAGCTGAAAAAAATACAAACAGTTCTAGAACTAAAGAAAAAAAATCGATGCTCAAAGTGTTTGATTTTGCGGCATCATTGACGACTAAATTTAGGCTATGATTGCAACAAGAACCAAAGAAAGCTCGCGGATTCAAATCCAAATTTTTTTTGTAGACCATTATGCCTACCACGTTTATTTGCCCCATTGTCGTAACCCTGACCCCGCAAATCATTGATATTTAAGCCTTCTTTCTCTAACGCCGACAAAAGAAATTTTGTCGAGCCATCTATAGGACAAAATAATAAAAAATGTTCTTTTATACTAATTCCCGTGCTCTTTAACAAACCTTATACAAACTGAAATTTGTTCTTGATGACTTAAGTCAGGTGTGAAGTCTAATAATATGGAATATTTTGCCTTTTTAGTTAGTTCTAAAATTTTGGATTTGATATTTTCACCGATCAAGTTGATTACTTCATTTTGTATTTTATCCCCGAGATAGTTTTTGTGATCTTTTATTTGAGAGCATTTTGTATGTTCTGACATAATCGGGTCGATTTTGGAAATAATTTCTATGCATTTTAAAAAGTTACCATTATTTTTCTTAAACAACTTATTACTTCTTCCACGAAAAGCTAAATTTTGCTCACCTAACAATTATATAACGTATAAAATTCTTTCTATAACAGCTTACCAGTATTTAGTTTCTCTGTTTATTACATTTCGAATTTTAGAATCAATTATTTCATTTTTATTAAAACGGTTAGGAAGATCAAGCAGTTTTAGAACATTTTCGATATGTAACTTGCTCTTATATCATAAATGTTTAAATGTTCACTTAAATGCTGCCAGTCATTGTAACCAGATTTATCACTAAGGCGAACAGATTTCAAATCGCTGTCATTAAAAATTTTACAACAGAAACAGTAAAGTGAATTTTTTGTTTCGGAATATAACAACCAAAAACGCAAAATTTTTTTTGTTCGGTAAAATTCTAAAGAAGTAACTATTAGAAAACTTAAGCATCTTTCGAAAGTTGACTTATATTTTCCGTTCTGGTAATTTTTTAAGGTATCGATTTCTCATTATCAGCGGAACTTGAAGATATTGATGGATTGCTTTCTAGATCAGTTTTTTGTCTGCTGCCGATACTTGTTTCAAATACAGGTTCAGAATATTGGATTTCGGCTGTATTATTGTTGTTATTAATATTTGGCAAAGTAGACTCGGGTTTTGAAGAAAAAACGTAATTTTGACATGGCTTTCCAGTTCTTTATCTCTTTTTCTTTTATTCATCAAATTTTGGTATCCAGACAATTTCTTTTTTTTCTGACATCCTGTATACTGTAAAGAAATTAATACGTAAGTAAACAAATTAACAAATTATTCATGAAAAATGGAAATGTTTCGACGTCTCAAACTCAAACTCGAAAGTATTTTCTCAACATTACTTATTTTAAAATTTATAAATTTTTATAAATAGTAATATTAGTGCTTATCAATTATTCTATTTGAATTTACTTTAATTAACAATGATTAAGATTCAAGTTGTTGGCTTTTAATGTTTTAGTAAATCTAAAATAGAAAATAAATTTTAGATGATCTTACCTTAATTCACAACACAAAACACAAGTCTGTAAAACTACAAAAAACTAAAGTTTTAAAAACAGATATCTTTTACCACGTGCACATTTTCACTTCGCTAAGTTAATTATCTATCGGGCATCTGGCAACAAATGAAATCGCGACCGATGCAGCGCTTAACGTATAAAGTTTCGTACATTGCAAGCTCAGACAGGAAAAAAATGCTCAAACATGAATAAAATCAGATTTGGTTGAGTTTACACAATTTATGTTATCATGTTACGTACTCGAATAAATGCTATTATTGCGTACTCTCATTTGGAAAATATATTTTTTTCGAGAAATCCAATTCCCTCGTCTCAAAGAGTAAAAATAAAATAATAAACAAATAAAAAACAATGTAATAGCTAGCAAATCCTTATTTTTTTTATCATTATAAATTTTGTTTTGACAATGTTGTTTGTTGCTTTATCTTTTTTTACTTTTGAGTTTTGAGGCTTTTCGGTGCCTCGACGCCGTCGTGCACAATACAACTTTACCCTTATGTACGGCGCGGGCCTGATCATACTTTCATGTTTCTTTTGCAAACCCAACATTCGCTACCATACATTCTCGTAAGTGTAGAGACCAGCACTCCTCTATGCACAGCCAGTCGTGCCTTTGTTGACACGTTCTGTATTATACGCACACATAACAAATAAAACCGGGCAAAATTTTAACCGTTTCATACGTAACATATTACCACCACCAAAGTACCAAATAAAATGTATGCAAAAGTATTGATTAAAAAATTAACAAATAAAACTGATGAGAAGATATGGGATGTGCAAGCAGGTTTTATTTAGAAGAGGAAAAAGATGTTTGGATCAGGTCTTTTCATTACGAGGCTTAGTCGAAAAATTCTTGTCTAGAAGTCAATAGGTCTATTGCACTTTTGTAGACTTGGAAAAGGCCTATGACGAGTGGTGAGGAATGAATTGTGGTCGACATTCTCTGTATGGGGTGAACGGCGGTTTGATACGAGCACTAATGTAACTTTACGAAGATTTCAGTACTTTTGTTAGGATAAATCGAGATTACACGGACTTGTTTAACATCGAAAAAGGTGTTGGACAGGTATTTGTGGCTTCGCCATAGCTGTTTAACTTATACTACATAGACGATTGTTTAAAAGATCTAAAAGAGAGTGGTTTGATATAAGCACTGATATCACTTAACGAAGATTCCAGTAATACACACGGGTTGTAACTATTGGAATATGTATGCGGAGATGAGTAGTCTGAGAAGTATAGCCGGAGTGACTCGGTTGGTTAAGGTAAAGAATAGTGAGATAAGAGAACGCTGTGGTGTAAAAGAAGATGTGGTTACAAAGATAGATAAAGGAATGCTTAGATGGTTTGGACACGTTGAAAGAATGGATGAATGAAGATTGACGAAGTGTGAATGGACAAGTCGGTAGAGGTCGACCTCGGAGAACATGTCTTGATCAGATCAACATTGTTTTGAGGAAAGGCCAGGTCAAGAGTACCAACAACCGACGAGCATGTATGAGAGCAGAGTAGAGGAAGCAAAAGATGTGTGTAAGAACCGTAGCAAGTGGAAGGAAGTGGTCTCTGCCTACCCCCATGGGAAAAAGGCGTGACTTTATGTATGTATGTATGTATATTTTGATACACATGGGCCGTATGTATCAAATCCGAACACCCCTTTAAAATGTTAAAAAATTGAAAACACAATAATTTCCAAATTATCTTTGCTACCTTTGACATTTTTTAAGTAAATAATTAAAAAAAAATGTTTGGGTTATTTCGACCAAAATGCAAAAAAAGGACTTGGAGGTTAAAGTGTTAAGCTATCAAATTCGACAGCTTAGTTGAACCTTACAAAATGACAGCTAGTGAAGCAAGTTCTGTCTTGAACTAGCTTTGTACAACTGAACTTTAAAATTTGAACCTTGAGCTCTGCTTGAACCGAGACTAAACAACTGGTCCGTAATCACGTTATACCATCAAAAAGGACCAATTTGTATAAGTTTTCAATGCACTTGGTAATAGATTCCTTGCAGCTGGAGACTATAACACAAAATACACCCACTGGGGATCCAGATCCCAAAAGGCCGCCAATTCCTAAAACTTCTGACCGACAATAATCTACAATATATTTCTACAGGAGAGCCAACATATTGGCCAACTGATAGAATTAAAATACCAATTCTTTTAGATTTAGAAGTTATTAAAGGCTTTCACTCAAACATATGAAAGCAAAATCATGTTTTGATCGCTCATCTTGATCACTCTCCAGTGCTAATTACAATTAATTTAATTATTTTTTTTACATATTACATTGTTTTTTATTAAAAAAAAATGTCGTTAAGTTTTTTTTTATCTACTATTGCTATTTAATTGAAAAAAAAAGACGCTTATACAGGTTGGCCAACCGAAAACGTTTTAGAAAAACGCTCAGATCCGTCGATTTTGATTAAAGGGGGACACTCTTTTCCGGTATTTTTGACTCCACTACTTTCAACCCCAAGCACGGATAAGAATTACCCCAAAATTTTTAAATGGCATTGGGGGTCGAATAAGATGTCTTTTGAAAGCTCTGACAATTCTTTTTACAATAGTCTAATTTTACATTTCCTCTCAATACGTTAAAAAAAATTACATGTTAAAACTCCAATTATTTTAGTTGCTTACCTACTACTTTGCAAAATACTATTTGAAAATAAACCACACTATCACGAAGATCATTTTTATTTTCAACTGGACGATGCTCCTCCGCATCATGCGGCGATTGTTCGTCAGTATTTAGACCAACGTTTTTTACGGCATTGGATTGGGAAAAGAGGCAGCATTGAATGGCCTCCTTGATAGCCAGATTTATCACCCTCGATTTCTTTTTGTGGAGACATCTGAAAAGTAAAATCTTTAAAACACAACCAGATTCTTTGAAAGATTTGCGTCGAAGAATCGATGACGAGCGCCGTCAAATTACTCCGGCAATTTTCTGGAATGTGCGTGAACGTTTTGAACAAAATGTTTATTATAGTATCATCAGTTTGAACATTTAATCAATTAAGTAGTAAGTAAGCAACTAAAATAATTGGAATTTTAACATGTAATTTTTTCAAAGTAATTTAAAAACTATTGTAAAGAGATTTGTCGAGCTTTCAAAAGACATCTTATTCGACCCCCAATGCCATTTAAAAATTTTGGGGAATTCTTACCCTCGCTTGGGATTAGAAGTAGTGGAGTCAAAAATACCGGAAAAGAGTATCTACCTTCAATCAAAAATCGACGGATCTGAGCGTTTTTTTAAATGTTGATGATGTTCCGGCTCTGTTTCGTTTTCGGTTGGCCACCCTGTATGTAAACATTTCCATAAATCTTCTTTTTACAAAATCAAACAGAATCATTATCCTCCTTTGTATGGGGATCTAAAATGACATTTTCTAGTAAGGTAGTAGAATAAAAAAATTTCCTACCTCTTTCCAAATCTAAATTATCCATGTCTTGATTCTTTATCAATTTAAGTCTTTGACGAAATTTTTCGGCCAGCTTTTTTCTTCGGTAATCGGCTTCTATTTCTTGTTTGGTTCTAGGTACCCGTATTTTGATGCAACAACAAAACAACACAACTAAAACACAAAAATTATTATAAGCAAAATGTACTAAACAAATAACTCGAAAATATTACCGATTACAGTAAAAGCTGAGAAGCAAAAGAATATATAGTGCCAAATCCTAAATTTTGGCGTGTTGAAAGCTGCTCGTTCGATCCACAGCTCATTCTCCTCGTCCGGATTGGCGTAAAAAGTCGCCATTTTCACCGACAACATTTATCAGAAAAAGCAGCTCTAACAAATAGCCATTTAGTACTAAACAGCGGTCAATTATGAAGGGGGCGCTGATTAGAAACATCGGAAAGCGCGTGTGAGGCACACCTTAATACCAGAGCACACCTTGTTTAGCGATTATTAAATTCATCGAACATGCAATATTTAATCCAGGCGATAAGGATTAAAGTAAGAGAATTAAAAGTCATCTTTTAGTTTATCGATCGTGGACGAATTTTTTGTTTAGGTACTTGTTCATCAAATTACTTACAATAATAATTAATTTCAGTTATACATTTGTATTTCTAATTTTTTTAATTATTTTTTCAGAATATTAAGTATTATTCCAAAGAAGTTTAATCATTAGTTGTTGCAAATATTTAATTTCTATTCATTTATTAGCTAAAGACCCAGGTTTTCATTGTTATTGTAATCTGAACAATTTAAATGTAACTTAGAATTGAATTACTAAAAAAAGGGACCAGAAATGGCTAAATTGCTCAAAGTAGAATGAAACGTCAACAAAACACGATGGTTGCCGAATAACTCTCCTTGACAGAAAACAAAGAAGTTTACACAAATATTTTTAAGTGGAAATATGTAATCATGTAGAAGAAGTAAAAGTGAGGTTGTATGGTAACCAATTCGTTTTAAATCGGCACTCGACACCTGCTTCTTTGGGAATAAAGTGGGTACCTTTGACATATCCCGTTATTTAGTAATTTATCTTCACTTGTTACTAAAAATCTGTAAACTAAGAGTCTTACTCATTAGTAGGTTCTTAAACTCTAATACAAATTTACAAACACTTTTGGGTAATTGCTGCACATTTCTGTCTTTTACACTTTGCCAATTTTCAAATAGAAATTGTGAAAACATGAAAAATCACTGCGAAAATCAAAATCCATACTTAAACTAGAGACACCCGGTATTTTGAAAACTAGCAATATTTATATGGGGCATGTTGGGCAGAATCATCATATTTTGAGGTCTAGAATCCACAATTCGGAGATTGAACATTCTTAATGATATATATATATATATATATATATATATATATATACAGGGTGATTCATAACTGTTAGGCTGTTAGGACATAGGCTAAGGACAGGTGGTTTGGACCAAAATATAACGTTGAAACCAAATATGCCTAAATAAAATATTGCTGTGGAAAAAGATAGAAGGTTCTATCGTCATATTTTGGACTGTAAATTTATTAATTGTTATCAAAATCGGCAGAGAGGCATAACTTTAGACAAGGAATTTTATTTTATGTATTATTTTACATTTTGTTATAGGGGACGCCATGTGAATGATTCCTGATGATAAAATCGACTGGTAACTTTTTTTGACAAAACTTTTTAGTGATTTTGATTAAAAAATATGACGCAGACATCATTTTTACGTAATATTAGTACTCTTGTTTAAACACGATAATCTCATCCGTTTTCGAGAAAAACGCAATTGAACAATTCAAAGTCTCAGAAGGGTATTTTAAATATTATTTAATGAGAGTGCTTTGGACTGTCAGATAATTGTAACTGGTAAATGTCATTTCTTGTGAGTGAAATATTTTTGCTGTGATATTATGGTCTATTGCTGAATTTTTTTAAAGCCATCATATTATTTTTTTATTAAAATGCCAAGTCACAATCATTTTACGAATGAAGAAATGTGGGATTTTTGCGGTCGCTCTGCAACAGGAAGGTATGAATTGTTATATCCAGGCAAAAGGTAACCAAATCACAAAACTTTTGCAAATCTATTTTATCGTTTGGGCGAAACCGGGTCATTTCAGTATAAACATAAGGGTGGTCGTCCGAAACAAATCACACCATATCAAGAAGATGAAATTTTGGTTCAAATAGATCAAAAACCTGCAGCAAGTTCACGTCATCTGTCAGCAGCAACAGGAGTAAGTCAGTCATCTCTTATTAGACTTTAAAAAAAAGTTTCACCCTTATTACTTTACTCCCATTCAAAATTTGCTTCCAAGATCTCCTACGACGCTTACAGTTCTGCCAACGTATTCTCAACAAGCATAATGATGACCGAAATTTTATTAAAAATATTATGTTCACCGATGAAGCGACTTTTACCAGACGAGGAGTTTTTAATTGATGAAACAGCCATTACTTGAAAGAACACAACCCACATGCTATTAAAGATAGACATTTTCAGCATGAATTTAAATTTAATGTATGGTGTGGCATTATAGGCGACCAACTATTAGGGCCATGTGTTCAGCCTCCAAATTTAAATGGAAATTCTTAGATATTTATTTTTTTTTGCAAAATACTGTTCGTGATATTTTAAAAATACTGTTAGTGATATTTTGGATAATCTTTCACTAGATGTAAGAAATAAAATGTGGTTTATGCACCCCACTTCACATTAGGTGTTAGAAATCATCTAAGTGAAATATTTCTCAACGATGGATTGGCAGAGAAAGTGATTTTAAATGGCCACCAAGAAGTCCTTAGTATAATAAGCTTGATTTTTATGTTTGGAATCATATGAAGTCCTTAGTTTATGCCAATGAAATTAATTCACGAGACGAACTCTGGAAAAACAAACAAAATGCGGCTAATTTTATAAGGGGGCAGTATAATATTTTCTTTAAAGTCCAAAAGTCCTTTATTTAAAAAATCAGAAAATGCATTGAAGTCGAAGGACGCCACGTAGAATATTTAATTTAAGTTTTCTCTGTTTATTTTAAATTGTTTTTAATTCTACTTTATCGTCGAAATAAAAGCCATATGTTGCAAGTTTTTTTGTTGCCTATTACCTACTTAAGTTCCCTTTCCGAGATTTTGAATTGTTCAATTGCTCGATTGTTAAATTGTTCAATGGTATAAGGAGAGAAATGCGGGAAAAGAGATGATAGGAATACTTCGAAAGTTTATTTAAGAAAGAGAATACACAAGTATAGACCCCATTCGGAGACATGAGTGAAAGTTGCACTGAAAGTGAAATTAGTACGACAGAAATTGTGGAAGCATTGAATTGTATAAAGCTGCTGGGTACGACAGGAAAGCAGTTGAAATGCTGAAGGCTGGACAAAAAGTGGTAGCTAGTCTGCTGTACCGCCTTTTTAACCTTTGTTAGAGGAGTGGTAGTGTACCAGACGACTGGTGCCGCTTCAAAAGAGAAAGGGTTCGCAGCAGGACTGTAATAACTACCAAGGTATTAGTTTTTTCAGCATAGTCGGCAAACTCTATGCAAAGAAATTGATTAAAAGAGTAACGAATGAAACTAAGAAGATGATATGGGATGTGCAAGCAGGATTTAGAAGAGAAAAGAGATGTATAGATCAGGTCTTTTGATTATAGTCGAAAAATTCTTGGCTAGAAATCAGGTTTATTGCACTTTTATAGTCTTGGAAAAGGCCTATGACAGAGTGGTGAGTGAATTGTGGTCGACATTGTCTATGTAAGGGGTGAGTGGTAGTCTAATACGAGCACTGAAATCACTTTAAGAGGATTTAACTGCTTGTGTCAGGATAAACGGATCTTGCACGGACTAGTTTAACATCGAAAAAGGTGTGAGACAGGGATGTGTGGCTTCGCCATGGCTGTTTATCTTGTACATAGACGGTTGTTTAAAATATTTGAAAGAGAGAGCGTATGGTTCGAAAATGAATGATTTGATCATCAAATGCCTTCTTTACGCCGACAATCAAGTCATATTAGCGTCATCTGAAGAGGAGTTGCAGGCGATGGTTAATGTTATGCATTATGCCCTAAAAATCAAAAGGATGAAATAAATAAATGCAAGCAAAACGAAAGTAAGTGTTTTTGAAAGAGAAGAAAGCATGACAATTTGTGAAGTTTCGATTGAGGGAGACAGAGTGAAACAAGTAAATGAATTTGTGTACTTGGGTTCAAAGTTTACGAGAAGTGAAAGTATGACAGTGACATTAAGCGAAGGGTGTTGGCAGTAAAACGTATGAATAGGGCACTGTATAGCTTTATGAACACCCAGAAAGTGTCAAAAAAAGGCACGTCAGGCTGTGCATAGAGGTGTGTTGGTTCGTACACTTATGTATGGTAGTGAATGTTGGGTTTGGCAGAAGAAGCATAAAAATAAACTAAAATAGGATTAATGCTGCGGAAATGAGTAGTCTGAGAAGTATAGCCGGAGTGACTCGGTTGGATAAAGTAAAAAAAGTGAGATAAGAGAACGCTGTGGTGTAAAAGAAGATGTGGTTACAAAGATAGATAAAAGAATTAACACGCAGAAAGGATGGATGAAGGAAGATTGGCGAAACAAATTTATAAGGCGAGTGTAAATGGACAAGTCGGTAGAGGTCTCGATCAGATTGTTTTAAAGAAAGGCCAGGTCAAGAGTACCAACAACCGACGATCATGCATGCGAGCACTGATGAAAGTAGAGGAAGCAAAAGATGTGTGTAAGAACCGTCGCAAGTGGAAGGAAGTGGCGTGACTATATGTATGTACATACATACATACATGCACCGCGTATTCAATTACGTTTTTCTCAAAAACGAATGAAATTATCATGATTAATTTCAAAGTGGCGGCTGTGCAGGGTTTTTGCGATGACGCGTCTGTTTTTTCAGGGACTAGGGCCGGACAAACAGCTTCTGTAATTTTTTAATTATAATAAGTCAATGAATTTTTTTTAACTATAGTATATACAAATAGCTATAGATTATTGATTTTTGGCCAAATGGAAAGTGAAAAATTTGCCCTAAAAATCGTCAGATAATTGTTAATTGAACTATTCAATACAAAAATCAATCCTAAGCACTTCCATAGACAATATGTATTATTTAAGATATATTTAACATACCAAGTGAATCGGTTGACAATTATCCAAGTTATGTATCCGACCAATTTATATAATGCAGTTTTAAGAAAAACTCATTTGAAGTTTGAAGTCCACTCACTGCGGACCAGGCGACCTTTTACTAAAACCAAGTATTTAAAGATTTTTTCCGGCAATAATCTTTTAAAACTCCGTCTGCAGCTCTCTGGGTAGACTGAGTAGCCCGGTGGGTGCTGTTGCCGGTCCCAAGTCCAGATAGTGGAGGAGGGTTGGGCGCTAGACTAACAACCTCGCCCCGGAAAAAAACAACTGTTATGAAACCAAGCAGCATGCCTTGGAATCGGACGGATCTACGGAAACGAAATAAGCAAAGTTTAAGGGATATGAATATCGGTACGTGGAACGTGTTGAGTTTCTACAGCCCAGGCGCCTCAATAATGATAATACAGGCCCTGGAAAAATATGGGATGGACATTGTAGCTCTCCAAGAAGTCAGATGGCCTGACTCAGGTAACATTAAGGCTTTGTCATATTCTATAGTGGCACGGAGAATGGTTATGAGTATGGTACGGGTACGGTACGCAGTCATAGAAGTAATACTGTCAGAAGTAATCGACTTCAAACCTGTTAGCGAAAGAATATGCATGCTGAGAGTACGTAGCAAATGGTATAATACAACACTCATCTCCGTCTATGCGCCAACAGAGGAAGCTAGTGATGAGTCGAAAGACACTTTCTATGACTCTCTAGAGAGAGTAATAAGTGAAGTACCTAAACAAGACATGATTTTCGCTATTGGTGACTACAATGCAAAAATAGGAAAAGATAACACACCTCGACCGTTTATTGGGCTTCATGATACATTGAACGATAACGGTTCCAGACTAATTGACATGGCCTCATCTAACAACCTCCGACTTAAATCTACGATGTTCGAGTATAAACGAATCCACAAACAGACATGGATTTCCAATTATGGATATACTAGAAATCAAATAGACCATGTATTGGTGGATGCCAGACATAGTAGTAATGTACTGGACGTAAGAATGTGTAGAGGAGCTGAATCTGAATCTGATTATATACTTGTCAAAGCCAAAGTAAGAGTGCGAATCGATGCCCAAAAAGGGTTGAAAGCAAAGGAAGAACAACAAGTCAACACGGATAAGCACGAACAGAACGACTGTTTATGGAAAGGATTATAGAGGCCTTATCAAGAGAAAGTGAATCACCTGATACTGTCGACGTGGAAGCACATTAAGGGAATCATCACTACAGCCAATGAGGAAATACTAGGACCGAAGATAAGACGCAAAAAAATCCTGGTTTGACACCGATTGTCAGCAGCTGTGCGAAAGTAAGACCAAAGCAAACGTATTGACCCCTATGCAGAGGAGATCATTGGCGAATACCAGTGTGGCTTCAGAAGTGGTAGATCAACAGTAGACCAGCTCTTCACTATCAGGCAACTCTTAGAGAAGTCATGGGAATTTAATAGAGACCTTCACAATTTATTTATAGACTTCAAACAGGCGTACGATAGCGTCATCAGAGTAAGACTCTGGGAGTCATTGTTAGAACTGGGAATAACCGGTAAACTAGTGCGCATAACTAAAGCATGTATAGAGGGTTCACGAAGCAGCGTTAGGGCGGAGGGAGAATACAGCGAGGTATTTGCTATAAACACAGATCTAAAACAAGGAGATGCACTCTCTACTGTTCTCTTTAACATTGCAATAGAGAAGGCAGTAAGAACAGCAACTGTACACGTCCAAATATTTGGACCTCGGGGTTCAAGTCTGTTACTGGCGTATGCTGATGATATTGACGTTGTTGGGGGTAGCACGATTAACGTGAAAGAAAATTTTGTATGCATAGAAGAGGAAGCTAATAAAAGCGGGCTTTGTGTTAATGAAAATAAAACAAAATACATGCATGTCACAAGAAACCCTGCACGTGATCGACTGCGTCAAAACGTAACAATCGGCGAATTTAACTTCGAGCATGTACAAAACTTCCAATACCTTGGAGCAATATTAACAGCGGACAACAACATGCATGAGGAAATCAAACATCGCATTACACAATAAGTGCTACTTCGCCTTACGATCCTTTTTCATGTCCAAGCACCTCTCTAGAACCTTAAAAATCATCTTATATAAGACCATCAACAGACCTATTGTAACATATGCATGTGAAACATGGACCATGACCGTAAATGATACTCTTATTTTAAGACGTTTTGAGCGAAAGATACTCCGAAAAATATACGGTCCCCACCGCGACCCAGAAACAGGCCATTGCAGAATAAGAAATAAAAGCAAATAGACCAAGATGGGCTGGCCACATACAAAGGAGTCAGAACACAAGACTCATTAAATCTGTATGAGAGGAGGCCCCTCAAGGAAAAAGGCCGCTAGGAAGGCCTAAATTGAGATGGCGAGATAACATAAGGAAGGACCTCTCAACTCTGGGAATCGAAGTAGATAGATGGCAGGAAATTGCAGAAGACCGTAGCAGATGAAGGCAAGTAGTACAGGCAGCAAAAATCCACCCCGGGTTGTAAGGTTACGGAAGAAGAAGAAAAAGAGAATAATCTTTTAAGATTATTTTTTATTATAAGTCTCACGGAAAATATGAACAAAACGAAAGCAGCTGCCAAAAATGAATTACTAAATATGCCAGTTTATTATTTTTACACCAGACTGCATACCCAAAATTGCCATGGACAGGCATATGATAATGCAGCTGTCATGTCGGGAACACATTCTAAATTCGTATATATATTATATATATATATATATATATATAAATACAGCTTCATATCTTGAACTCCATCGTATATATATATATATATATATATATATATCTATAAAAGAAGGTATTCGTTGCTGACTAGTTAATAACTAAATAAATTCTAGTTAGTGGGGAAGCAGAAGTAGCTTGCAGCTATTCCATATATTAAGGAAATTTCTCCTAAACTTTTTAGATTATTTAGTATAATTCCTAATATCAAAATAGCCAATAGGGCAATATTAAGAATAAAAAACATACACAGTAGAACTAAAGATAAAGTTCCCTTGACATCACAAACGAATTTAGTATATAAGATTCATGGCCAAGACTGTGATAAGCATTATATTGGCCAACCTTCAAGATCTCTGATAGGACGAATTACTTCTCATAAGAGTGACTGCAAACACCATCCAGAAAGATGTGCTTTAGCTAACCATGTAAATAAGTTTGACCATATCATGAGTTATGAATTAACCAAAATTCTTCCAAAGAACCTAATTTAAAAAAAAGATCCTTTCTTGAAATGGCTCACATTTTTGAAAAACCTAATTCCATCAATAGAAAAACCGATATTACCCATTTAAGTAAAATTTACTCATTTTTTACTAATGGTTGATAAACAACTCTCCCCTAGTAGGTGGTGGTAGTTCTAATTTTTACACAATCTGAACTAACTCATCTAAAAATTACGTTACAAAATAACCAACCCAGTACAACAAATTCGACCAATCAACATTAATCAACAAAGATGAGTTCAAAGTAAAATAATTCCTCCTTCACTGTCATCTGTCAATTCAAATCACAATTCTCTTTCATGCACCAATATTTGACAAAATAATATATATTTTGAACTATACTTTCAATAATTTTAGATATATATCATGAAACTTTTTAACAACATAGTAATCAACCTCAGAAAAGATGTAAGTAGTTGTAGTCATTATCATTAAAGAGTATTCTAAACATTAATATTATACAATCAATATTTATTATTTTTCTTTTTGATATATTATAAACATCAATACATCACTGTTTAACTATTCTAATAAATAACAACCATCTTGCCGTAGATAATAATTATTGTTAATGTTTATAAAGAATATTATGTAATCATTTTTTACTCCTCATTATTAATATATTGTAGTTCCCTGAAGATGGAAATAAAATTACCGAGAGCTTGGAATATTTTTAAATGAGTTTTTATTTACTAGCTGCTTCCCCACTAACTAGAATTTATTTAGTTAGGTATTGAATTATATCTGATACATAATCGTGTTTAATACCCTATTTCGGGTAACAATATGCAGATGCTTGTTAAGTAAATAAAGGAACTATTAGATTTATCCATCTAACCTATGGACCGGTTTCGGGGTGTGTTGCCCCTTATCAGCATAGGGTAGGTCTACCTCGACTGGACACATCAACAGCTTCGACTCTTACCAAGTATACATGAAGTGCTACGCGAAAAGCGCCAGTCACGACATCTATACTCTTTAAAGTCTACTGTAATAATATTATAGTTTTCTATAAATTTTGCAGATTAAAATACTTCTTCGCAGCAGCTATTCACCGGATGGTGCTTCTTAAAAAGTATAGATGTCGTGACTGGCGCTTTTCGCGTAGCACTTTATGTATACTTGGTAAGAGTGGAAGCTGTTGTTGTGTCCAGTCGAGGTAGACCTACCCTATGCTGAAGAGGGGCAAACACACCCGGAAACCGGTCCATAGGTGGTTGCTTCGGATGGATAAATCTAATAGTTCCTTTTCTTACTTAACAAGCATCTGCATATTGTTACCCGAAATGGGGTATTATACACGATTATGTATCAGATGTAATTCAATACCTGACGCGGCATATAGCCAGAGGAGTAGTTGTTTTTTGATACATAATCGACCCAAATGATCCTATAATATAGGAGACATACAGCAGAATTAGCTAATTTTTAAAAATCACTTATACATTTTTCCCATATATATATATATATATATATATATATATGTGTGTGAAAAATGTTTAACTATTCTTTTTAAAAAACCAGCTAATTTCACTGTCTATCACCTATATTATAGGTTCATGTGGGTCGATTATGTATCAAAAAACAACTACTCCTCTGGCTATATGCCGCGTCAGGTATTGAATTACATCTGATAAACAATCGTGTATAATACCCCATTTCGGGTAAAAATATGCATATACATACATACATAAAGTCACGCCTTTTTCCCATAGCATAGGGGTCGGCAGAGACCACTTCCTTCCACTTGCTACGGTTCTTACACACATCTTTTGCTTCCTCTACTTATCAGTGCCCTCATATATGCTCGTCGGTTTTTGGTACCCTTAACCTGGCCTTTCTGCAAAACAATTTCGTTTTGATCGAGATACGTTCGCCGAGGTCGACATCTACCGACTCGCCCATTCACACTCGTCTTATAAATTTGTTTCGTCAATCTTCCTTCATCCATTCTTTCTACGTGTCCAAACCATCTAAGCATTCCTTTATCTATCTTTGTAACCACATCTTCTTTTACACCACAGCGTTCTCTTATCTCACTATTCTTTACTTTATCCAACCGAGTCACTCCAGCTATACTTCTCAGACTACTCATCTCCGGAGCATTAATCCTATTGTCATGCTTCTGCCAACCCCAACATTCATTACCATACATAAGTGTAGGAACCAACACACCTCTATGCACCGCCAGACGTGCCTTTTTTGACACTTTCTGGCTATTCATAAAGGTATGCAGTGCCCCATTCATTTTTTTTCCTGCCAACACCCTTCGCTCAATGTCACTGTCATACTTTTCATCTCTAGTAAACTTTGAACCCAAGTACACAAATTTATTTACTTGTTCCACTCTTTCTCCTTCAATTGAAACTCCACAGTTTTCATGCTTTCTTCTCTTTCAAAAACCATTACTTTCGTTTTGATCACATTTATTTTTATCCCTTTGATTTTCAGAGCATCATGCATAACATTAAACATCGCCTGCAACTCCTCTTCAGTTAACGCTAATATGACTTGATCAATATGCAGATATAGGTATATATATATATATATATATATATATATATATATATATATATATATATATATATATATATATATATATATATATATAAATATATATATATATTTATATATATACATACATAAAGTCAAGCCTTTTTCCCATAGGGGTAGGCAGAGACAACTTCCTTCCACTTGCTACGGTTCGTACACACATCTTTTGCTTTCTCTACTTTCATCAGTGCTCTCATACATGCTCTTCGGTTGTTGGTACTCTTGACCTGGCCTTTCTTCAAAACAATGTTGATCTGATCGAGATATGTTCTCCGAGGTCGATCTCTACCGATTTGCCTATTCACACTCGCCTTATAAATTTGTTTCGTCAATCTTCCTTAATCCATTCTTTCTACGTGTCCAAACCATCTAAGCATTCCTTTATCTATCTTTGTGACCACATCTTCTTTTACACCACAGCGTTTTCTTATCTCACTATTCTTTACTTTATCCAACCGAGTCACTCCGGCTATACTTCTCAGACTACTAATCTCCGCAGCATTAATCCTATTTTCATGCTTCTTTTGCCAAACCCAACATTCACTACCATACATAAGTGTAGGAACCAAAACACCTCTATGCACCGCCAGACGTTCCTTTTTTGACACTTTCTGGCTATTCATAAAGCTATGCAGTGCCCCATTCATTTGTTTTCCAGCCAACACCCTTCGCTCAATGTCACTGTCATACTTTCCATCTATAGTAAATTTTGAACCCAAGTACAAAAATTCATTAACTTGTTCCACTCTTTCTCCCTCAATCGAAACCCCACAGTTTGTCATGCTTTCTTCTCTTTCAAAAACCATTACTTTCGTTTTTCTCACATTTATTTTTATCGCTTTGATTTTCAGGGAATCATGCATAACATTAACCATCGCTATATATATATATATATATATAGGATGACAAACTTGACATACTAAAATTTCAAAAAAAATCGGAGAGGTGTAAGTTAATCTGTATAATTACTATTTTTTTTTCTGTGACTTTTCAATAATGTCAATAATCCTATGTATCTGATCGTAAAATAGCATTTACTAAAACCAAACTGGTGAGTAGCAATGAGCTCCTTTCCATTTATTATTTTTTATAGTTTCCTAAGAAATAAACCTATCCGAACCAAACCTAACCTTATATTTAATTATGAATTCAATTTGCAAATTTTATAGAAAGTTTCAAGACTGTTATAGAAATAAACTAAGTGAAAAAAATTTAAAAGGCCAAGTTGTAATATTTTGTTAATATGTTGATATTGTACTAAGATGAGAAATCTAATTTAAATAAAGTTTATGATTTTTTTAATTATTAAGGTAAACTTCCTATAAAGCAAGTGCGGACCTGTTATGTCATGCCATTTTAACTGTAGTTTTTAGCATTTTAAAGTATAAACTCGTTACATATCAAGTTTAAACAATCAGTTAAAATATTTCACCTACTACCTACCAATTACTGTAATTATTATTTTAAATATGTTGCAATATCATATAAAATCAAAATTCCCGCGTTGGTATTATCGTCAAACCGATAATTATCGAATTGTCACTAATCACAACTAACAGTGTTGCCGAGTTGACTAAAATTTATTGAATAATTTTGCAAACAAGTGGGTCGTAATGAAGTAGACGATAATGAATAAAACGTGAAAGCTAATACAAAAAGGTAAATAAGGTAGTTTAAATTATCAGTAAAATACAAAACTTAGTATTTACATACAACCCGTGTCTAATACACATGATTTTTAAAAGTAAAGTTATAAATATCCAAACTTTGCATCATGTTAGTGAGCTGAAGTGTATTTTGTGTTGCCTACATTTGTTTAATTTAGATGAATTAATAAGAGTTTGTACTGTTATTAATTTTTAAATGTTTTATTCGACGAATATAAAGAATAATCTTTTTTTATAATTTTTAACCCATTCAGATGAAATTTTGAAGGTAAGCATAAATTATTGTTGATCCGACAACGGTGTTTAGGTCATTCTGACAGCAATGTGCAGCGAGAACGAACTGCTATCTACTGATAACCGCTTGTACTGCGGCAAGATCTTGTAACCTTTTTATTTTTATTGGAACTTTTATATAATTAAAAAAATCACTCATGTTTCGCTCATGATAATAATGAATTTTATGCCACATAAGGGTGTATCAGTAGTGTTTATTTATTGTGATTGCGTGTGAGTACAATATAAAACACTGGCGAGCGATAGTGCTGATAGCAAGTCAAACATGGCTTCTTCAGCGAGGTTTTTTCAAACTCCCTCCGCATGGTGTCAGCGGAAGGTGAATTTAAGACCACAACATCGGGGCGTACACCTGGTTACTGAAGAAATTGTAAGACAGTTACCAGAGTTAGGCTCATTTGTCATAGGGTTGTGTCATATTCAAAGTAAGACGATCATATTTACTTGTCACTCCTTTTCCGTAAGTTTTATTTTTTATTGCCTTTCAGTTTTACATACCAGTGCTAGTTTAGCATTAAATGAAAGTTGGGATCCAGATGTAAGGGATGACATGGAAATGATGTTAAATAAAATTGTTCCTGAAGGATTACCATATAGGCATTCATGTGAGGGTCCTGATGATATGGTAAATATTTTTCTTATTTATTGCATAACCAAGTAATGTTTTAGCTTAATAATTTACAAATTTTAAAAGTTTGATTATACAATACTGAATAATTTTAAAAAATTCCTTCAACACCTTAATTTTTTTAAATACCTACTCGAATTTTGCAGTCATGCTTTTCATATGGCACAAACTTCAAATGTCACAATCTCTGACATTTCAATAATTTTAATTTAAATATGTAATTTTTAAATGTATGTAATAATGCTGCTATTATAATTTTTTATATTAGTGTACTGAATAATTTATTTGGTAAAATAACAATCAAATCATGAAAAAAATGCATCTTTGAAAAGTAACATAATTCATCAGCAATTTCTAGAAAAGTCTCAAAATGATGTTTTAAACCACACTAGTGAAATCAAATCACATACATTATACAAACTTAAATAAATATTCAAATACAGGTGGTTTTTTAGTTAAAAATTTTTAAAAGTAACAAAAACTTATTTTAATATCTCAATGAAAATAACCAAATGAATGTTTATAGTAAATTATTGAAGTATAGGTTGCTTGTGTGTTATTATATTTTAATAATTTGAGTGTTATTTTTTATCATTATTGAAGATCCAACTGCTTGGTGTATTTAATCTGTAGGTATTTAAATTTATAAATTAAAACATTTTTGTTTTAATTAAACTGTATTTGTGAAAATTCTTTACAATTTTATTACAAATTACATTTTGTATTAGTACATAAAAACTCTGCATTGTTTGTAAAATGGTTGCTAAAAGATTAAAATAAGTTTAAAATACTAAAAATTTTTTCTAGCCTGCTCACGTAAAAGCATGCTTTCTGGGCTCTAATTTAACAATTCCTATAACCGAAGGTAAATTGAATCTTGGCACATGGCAGGGCATCTGGCTGTGCGAACATCGGGACCACGCGGGCTCTCGGAAATTGATGGTCACTTTAAACGGTTGCCTTAAAGACAATGGCTGTACCCCTTTGTCCCCAGTGAGCCCGATGGCCAGCACCAGCAGTTAGGGAAAGCACTCGGGGCATTCGCTCTCCAAGCGCTGATTGCCTCGAGTTATAATTCATAAAAACTACAAAATTCACTTATTAGTGAAAACATATGGACTTAAATAAAATATTACGACAATATGTACATAGTTGTACATTGTAATATAATTTTGTTTATCTAGTTAAATGGGTTTGACATTAATTTTTACATGGAACAGGATTTCAATTTAAATTATTGCATTTTTCACAATAGTATGCTCTTATTGTTTTTTCATAATATTAAAGCAATCCTGGATTCAAATAAAAAATGTCTCTTTCGAGAAGAAAAATAAGTTAAATAAATAGAATATTGCGAGGTTAAGTATTGTTTATTGAAATCCCGTTACACGAATTAGGTGCTGTGCATTTGTTTAATAGGTAAATAGGAGTGATAGTAGATTGAAAGCAGTAAGATTAAATTTAAAAATGGATTGTCTTAACAATAACGTGGTGTTGTAGGATTATTATTGATAAAAAAATATTATTTTTCATACTATACACGGTTTGAAGTTTTAAAGTAGACTGCAACAAACTATATTATAATATTGTTAAAATACAGAGTGTCTCCAATTTTTAAATTTTTAAAAAGTAAAATAACATTCAGGGTGGACTAAAAAAGATATTTAGCTAGGAAATTAATATTAAAAATAGCTGCAACTGTTTGGACAGATCTTAAATAGTTTTTTTTATCATTTATTTTAAACTTTGGGAAATGATTTGGGACACGCTGTACGAAATTATAAAGAATTGTAATTTTAGTTTTATAAGTTTTTTTTTTAGAAAATATATTATAATTAATTATTTTTGTTTGATTTTATATGTGATGTGATTTTTGTTTTATAAATTTGTATTGGACTTAGGGGAATATCCTTGGTAATGTTCATATCATAAAATAGACCTTTTCACTACTTTTGCAATTTAAAACAATTGGAACTAATTAGCACAGGTTTAAACAAAAAAAACTTTATTTTCGATTTTTCCAGTTAATTTCTGATCTTGTATTTATAAAAGATAAGAAAACAAAGCGTAACTAGTAAATAAGAAAAAAATTTTACTTTTTAGACTACGGTCACTGTTGAATTTTAACATCCTGTATATTAAAGATTAGTTGTCAATTACTTTAACTTATTAAACTGTTGCTCATTTTTGGTAATACAATTATTATTTTAGTGTTAAATGAGAAAATGTCTATTTTGATTGATGTACAAAAATAATGTAACTAGAAAAAAAAACAAAATATTTTTTGTTGAAATTATTGTACCATAAATTGACAATAAGTGTTTCGTTTTTTAAATTTCAGTGTGTAAGGGTTCAATTGATCGGGAATGTAAATAATTAACATTACGGGTTGTATATATGTGTGTTGTTATGGACTGAATATGTCTGTCTTCCTCTATCCCTCTAGCAATATCCATTAATGGATTGACCTACATTATTGGTTCAATGATAGATCGTCAGCCTTAATGTAAATATGCAACATTTTCTTACACTTTTTTAATAACGCTTATTTCTGTGCTTAGATGGTAAAATGTAATAAATCACCTTATTTTAAATTTTACATGACAGTAATTTTAAGATTTAATTTGTCATGAAACATCACTAATATTTGTTTAACATTACCAAATGTGCTGCCAATGTTTAAAAAATATAGGTGGCTATTATTTTCTGTAATGGTTATTAAAAAATATTTGCTGTAGCTCAACTAAAAAAGTTAACTCATGACATTTTGTCGTCTTTAATTTTTTAAGTTCTAACACTTTTCATTTTTAATAATATTTAAAATTGATTTTTGTAAAAATTGTAGCCTTTATCAATCAGAGAAAGAATTGACAATAGTTTTAGTGAATCATAAGAGCGTTATATTTAAAGAATCTAATGACACTAGTCTCTATTTTTTCTACCTCTCCAAGTCTACTTTCTGAAATTCTACTGTTTCATCTAAAGTTTATTTATATAGTCTCCTCTCTCAACAGGTTTTTCCCTGTGTTTTGGAAACTTCTTGCTTGTAAAAATTTTGTTGGATCATCAGCCCATTGACCACGAAGTCCTCAGCATCATGATTACCCTTCCAAGTGCATCTGAGATGTATAGAAAGTACTCAAGGAATTACCAATGCGTATTCTCCAGTTTTTTCTGTGTCAAAATCGCTGTGTGTGGCCTGACGTTGTCATGTAATAGAAGGACATCTCTGATAAAGACACGCGTCTTTTTTCCTGCAAGTATTGAGCCACTGGTCACATTCGATAATGTCGCGAACTGCACCAATATTACAGCACTTGGCCCGAGACGTCGATTATCATTTACATGTACTACACTTTCTCGTCCACTCTTAAACTTCTTGTTTCTTCGTGTTTCCTGTTAACTTGACACTAATGGGACGAAAGAGTACCAGTCTGTTAGTCATATTCTAATTCTTTCTTTAACCCTTTACTCCTGGCATGGTCATTATTACACTCCAATCTGGTGTGGCCAGGTAAGAGAATTTTTTGAATTATTACAAACTATCGAAAGGTTTCTTCAGAATTGCACAAGTAATCATAATTGTCATATGCAGTTTATGTTTTAGCCATGGCACGATGTTATACGTATATACTCTGTTGAGCAATATCATGATTTTTTGATACACACAATAAGCGATGTTTCTTGAACATGAGAGCAGTCACGTACTGTAAGGTTGTAGGTAGGTACTAACATCTTTTGGTAAGCAATGTTGGCAGAAACGTTGACGTTGGAAACAATTGCTGCCAATCAAACACTAAAAGTTTTTCCGCGAGATTATTAGCTGACTCTTCATCATTTCTTTTGTTATCTCTCATACATTACTACCATGGTTATGAAGCTACAGTGTTGTAACGGTTTTCCCACCTTCTCTTATAAGACTGTACATAAACCAAACTTGTAACATTTTGCCAATGTTCGATTCCGTGGCTTTTTACAATTTGCCACCGTTGTTTTTTCGTTAAAGAATAACACTTGCAATATTTTACCACAATATAAACAGGAATCCGTATTGTTAAAAATTTACTTTTGTAAAATAAGTGATCTATAAGATTTTGTCGTATGAGCACAGATTTTATGTAATAAATTGTTTATAAGTCATGACTGTTGAGTGGATGTTGCAAGATTACTCAATCAAGTATTTGGACTTCAACATATTTTTTTCTTGTGATGTCATGAGGGTCTTTAATCAAGCTGCACATTCTGACACTAAAATCACACACATGAAAATAATTTAAGGATATTCTATTCTGAATTTAACATTTTCAACTGAATTAAAGTTTTGCAGTTCATAAATAAAAAGGGAAAATTTAACAGTTTATTCAAACTACAACCTATTTTTTTTTTAAAAGGACATTTTGCCATTTCGTTAATGGCTGTCATCTCAGCAGTATTCTCGATCTTTAGTGAGCTTAGTGCAAACTATGATGGCCTTGGGTTCTACGAGTTTGCAACATCTGCATTTGTAACTTAGGTGCCCTTACCGTGTTGGGTTTCTTTTTGCATCTATTTGCAATATTTATGGATACAATTATTACATAATGAGAATTCAATCCGGAAACTACGCTTCGTGATGTGCCAAATGCTCGCGCTACATCTGTTTGTCGAGCGCCATTTTCTAGCATGCCAACGGCTATTTGTTCGCGGTTTAAATGGTGTTTTTCCATATCCAATTATAAAATTCATGTGTTACCTTTAAACTAATATCAATATTAACAAATTTTCTTGAAACTGTTTGAAACTGATAAAATGTAGAACAATAACATGCTTTTGTTAAGCTTTTTTTTTGTTCTGCAGTAAAAACTTCAGAAAATACAGTGACATTCAATGTGGGTTAAAAATACAATATATTTCATAAACTAACTAGATAATATTTAAATATAAATTAATATCCTTAGATGATTTCCATGTGTGCATATGGTCACTATTTTTAAAATTTGTTTTGAACCTTCTGAGCTTATTTATGTTCACATTGCACAGTTTAACATTTAAATTTTGTGGCTTAGTGACAAGTGACAAGACATACAATTTTGTGTAAACAGTCATTATCTTATGAAATGAAAAAAAAATATTTTTCTTATTAATAAACAATATAAAATACGCCGAGAGCAAATCTATAAAAGATGGAAAAATTATGTTTCACAGATAAATAATAAATATCCAATGGTTAATAGTTCACTTTGTTAGCAGTACGAGAAAACAAACTTTTTAAAGAATAATTTTGTTAGGATTAAACTTTAAATTAGGGCATTTCGTCTGCTGCATATTTACATTGTTTGTTGCGATCTATAAAATACAACGAGTAATTTAAATTGCTGTAATTATTTTGAAAACGGTATACACTCGTTTTTGAAAACTACTATTTTTTTTTAAATCATTGTTTATATGAAGTGGTACTCGTTCGCCAATAAAATTCGAATGTGGCATTCCGACATGTTCGTTCTTTTTTTGTGTAAGAAACACTATATATCACAAATCGTGGAAATTACCAAAAAAAAATCGAAATTTTGTAAAGTTTATTGTATTATTTTTATGCGATACCGCAAACGGCAAATCTCGAACGTATTGCAAAACGTCTCGTGTGACGATGTCTTAACCTTTTTATGTTCCGCGATTGTGATAATTTGGTGGTTTTCACTGTTTGTTTGTTTTGTGCTTGTTCTAAAGATGTTGTGTGTTTTTCGTCCATTGGATAAGATATTTTGATTTACAGAGATGATGTTTTCACTTAAAAGCATGCACGTTGTTATTATTACACTGAATGGAAAATTAGGGGTATTATGATGTGGTGATATTAACATCAGATTTTTAGTTTGGTAAATATGTTAAATTTTACCTTATTAAGTAATCGTCATTTTTTGGAGGATTGATGGATTTTAAATGAACGTTTTTATTTTAGTTTTATGCATAAAAATACCACTCGGTAATTTATTGAAAAGTTACTTAATTTTGTAAATAAACGTTTAAAATCCATGAATTTACATGTTTTATGTATTTTATAAAAGATTGCGGATATTTGGGAAGAAATCCTAAGTAATGCAACGAAACCGAAATGTTTTTGATTTTTCAGGCCAAGTTATGACATAAAACAACATTTTTAAATGATAACTTTTTATAACCTTATCGTAATAGAGTGTAAACAAACAAGTGTTAAAACAACTGTATAACTTCATAAACTCATTTTAATGATCGAATATGTATAATTTTTGTGAACATGTAAAATTTATTAAGTTAGGTATAGTATGGTTACTCCCAAATATCTACAATCTAAATAACTAGCCTATTATCATACAAATCTTTAATTTAAACCGCCTTTTCTAGGTAGACTTTATAATGCAAGAAGTTTGCTCGTTTAGAAACTTTTCAAAATAATTTAAGTTTTTTTACTTTATATATATATATATATATATATATATATATATATATATATATATATATATATATAATATTATAATACTCTTATTAGGACAATCCTTATAAATGGAAGCCGTTCCGACAAAGTGAGACAAATAGTGTCTCGTGCTCTCTTTCTTCCAAACGAATAACTGTTCTGCGCATGCGAAAATTGGTAAATGCAAGCGCAGCTCGGTAGATTAAATGCAGTCGGCACCGTATTGTTGGAACGTTTTTTCCTATCCCGACTGACTATATAGGAGTATTACATATATGTTTTTACTAAACAAAACCGCAATCTTACTAGCGATTTTCTCGAAGGTTGCACCATCTGGGTGGTACTACGACAATAGGGAAAACGTTGTAAAGTTCATTTGTTTTATGGGAGTGTTGGGGTTGTTTATCGGATTTTTTCTTTTCTAATCCTTAATATCCTTTACGGGCGTTAGTTTTTTTTATCTTTTTCTTTCTCTCGCTGTGAAATATTGGAATAATACTAATAGATTCAGTAATAATTCTATATTTATTTTCGTATACTTTTTTCTGCTGCCTAACAACTTTATACAAATGATTACCAATGTTGCGGTTAATACGAGGAGTTAGTTAATTCGATTGACCGGCTAATATCCGAATTATCCAGGCGCAAAGGATAAATCCCGAATGTGAACAGGTCAAAACGCGAAGAATCTAAGAGCAACCGGATAGAATGATTGTTTCTTCAGTATTGCAACATCTGTCAACATGGCTGGTAAAATTGAAATTAAAACAAGTTTAAAACACGTTTAGTGCCAGCTTCAAAAGGAAAATCTGAGCCACATTTACCACAATGTTTTTTAAATAAAGTAATTAAAAACAATATAAATTAAACAAAACATGACCATGATCTAAATATTGTTTAATTTTTGATAAAAAACGATAAAGAATGTGGTAGACAGTGTTGGTCATCGCGGCCAGTGTGGATCAAAGAGCTGATGTGGGTGTATTGGACTACGTCCAATGGGGTGGACAACACTGACCGCCAACTATAACGAAATATGATAAAATCATCCTAAACATTTATCAATACATCGTATATGGTAGACGATTGTTGAATACCGCGGACAAAACCATAAAACGACCACTTCGACCTAGAGATAAATTAATAAAGAAATATCAAATGTCAAAGTTTCCCACTTTATTCCCAAAAAAGCGGATGACGTGTGGCGATCTATACCGAATTGATTGCCACCCAACCACACCTTTACTTTTTTTACATGATTACATATTTCCGCTTAGAAATATTCGCGTGAACTTCTTTGTTTATAGTCAAGTAGGGTTATTCGGCAACCGTCGTGTTTTGTTAACGTTTCACCCTATTTCGATCAATTTAGCCGGAAGTATTCTCTTTCGATATTATTTCATTTCTACCAAGGACACAGTTTTTGTTCAGTCACTTGGTGGACCAATTAAACCGACCATGGCACTTAACGGTGTTAATAAAGAATTTTTAAAATTGTTAGTAAAAAAAGTTCCGATACCGCTTATTTAAATAATGTAAGTATAAAATATGTTAAACAAGCAATAAATCTGACACTAAAAAGTTCTAAACAGTACCGTCGTACAAAAAATATCTTTATTTCTCTACATAGTCTTCTTTTAGCTCGATACAATTTTCCCAGCATTCATCAATACCCTGTTTATAGTGAAAATCGTCGAGCTCCTCAAAATAGACATTAAAAGTAACAGAAAATAATCCGATGGCACTAAATAGGGTGCGTGAGAAAGCAATTCGAACTTTAACTCATTGATTTTGTCCGTCAATTTTTTTTATGTTTACAAATTCGCTGATAACGTTCACTATCAGTGACTGCCAAACCAAAACTAAACAACGTAGCGTGGTCAAACTTCAGACCTAAGTTTTATAAGGTTGGTATATTCATTTCAAATAATAACCGCCGTCTATACAACCTTTCAAGTACTTATGGGAAAGTTTTGTATCACATAACGATGACTACTTTTTCCCTGCTTACAAATTCACTGATAGCGTTCACTATCAGTGGCTGCCAAACAAATACTAAACAACGTAACTTTAAATTTAAGCTTTATAAGGTTGGTACTTTATACCAGACATTCTTTCTAAACAACAACCGCCATCTATACGTCAAGTCGGTACGTCTGAAACTATCCTCGTATAATGCTCTTTGCTTGCATTTCAATTGTTAAAATAAACCGATTATTTAAAAACGGTATTTATAGAGTTAGAAACGTTTTCCCTATGGCTAAGTGTCATCGCAGCCCCATCTGATGGTAATAAAAATCGCGAATAAATGATTGACAACTGACATCGTTCTCTATCGTAGTGAGTAGTGCCAACTACTTGATATTATGAGTATGGGCTGAGCATTAGCTTCACAAAATTGACCACTCTCCAGAATAGAGGTAAAGTGACTGTGCCTCTTTTTGTAAACTTGTAATAAGCGTGCCAAGACGGAAGGCTATATTTCAGAATTCTAGAAACTTCTTTTGACCGCTATATGTTTAATTATGAACATTGTTTTAAATTTCAAACGATTTATCTAAATAAACTTTTATAATAATGTCGAAAATAAGAATTCCTGCTGCACTTTTAAACAAAATTCCTATTTTTTTGTTCTCTCCTGTATACCATTTGCATTTATACATTCCGTTTATGGCACCAATTTACATTTCGTACTGAAATTTCGCAATCGAACTCAGATTGGTTTTAAATTCGAATCTGACCGAAGGTATTGCGCTAGATACCAAATAGGTACATACCAATAGTGCGCTAAGTTCTTGTATTTCGTTATAATATTAGATACGAAAAAATTATAAAAGCAAAAAGCATCTCAAGATTATTTATTATACAGGGTACTCTGTTACTTGTAAACCTAGCCAAACACCTTTTTTTTTAAATAGCTCGTTTTTTCGAGTCTTCTGATATGATGTTTACTTGGGGTAGTTCAATGATTTTAAAAGTCATGGTTAAGGTTAAAATCGTTATGACTTCAGGACCCTGTATCTTTTCAAATGTATTAATTTTTTGTATTTTATGTTAAATATTATTTTTTATAAGTAAGCACCGAGTCAGTTATGTTTCGCAATTATTATACCCTGTATACAGGGTGAGTCAAAACTTGAATCTGTAGTTTTCTCATCCCTATATTTTTTATGCTTTGCGGAAAGTCACTTAATTACTTTTTTTTTATTTAAAAATTCCGTATATCTAACTTTCGGGGATATTTTGCTTTTATAAAAAAAATCCAGTTGTTTATTTGAGTTTATCAAAAATCGTAATTTCCTCCATTTGTTTAACATTTGCAGTAATTATGAGGGTATCGTAGATTGTTGATTTTCTTTCCGCGAAAACAGACACACCGCCATCCCTCTCATTGAGCTCGTTTCTCATGATATGTTCGCAATCATTATACTCTGTATACAGGGTGAGTCAAAACTTGAATCTAGTTTTCTCATCCCTATATTTTTTATGCTTTGCGGGAAGTCACTTAATAACCATTTCTTTTTATTTAACAATTCCGTATATCTAACTTTGGGGGATAATTTTCCTTTTATAAAAAAATCCGGTTGCTTATTTGATTTTATGAAAAATCGTAATTGCCTCCATTTGTTTAACATTTGCTGTAATTATGAGGGTATCTTCGGCGTATCGTAGATTGCTGATTTTCTTTCCGCGAAAACAGACACACCGCCATCCCAGTCATCGAGCTCGTTTCTTATGATATGTTCGCTGTACAGATTGAAAAGGATGGGACTCCTGACTCAGTACTGAATTGGGTAGAGAATGTGTTGTTGACTCGCAATTTTGCTGTGTTACCTAAATATAGGTTTCTTATTAAGTCCACTAGGTGAGAATGAGTATGCGCTAGAGAGAAATCCATTTGACTTTATCAAAAACCTTCTTATATTCTCTGGCTTTTTCAATGAGTGGTCTGGTATTAAGTATTTGCTCTCTTGTGCCTTTTCTTACGACAAAACCTGCAAAATGATTTTAATCTCCCGTGAATTATATTCAGCATGATCTTGCTGGTATGCGATATTAATGACAGCGATCTGTAGTTGTTGCATTCTGTCGGGGACCCTTTCTTAAATAGCGTTATGAAAATGTATTGTCTCCAGTCTTCCGGTCATTGGCGAGTTTCCCATACTAGGCTACAAAGTTTGTGCAGAGCGGTTAAGTACACCTATGTCTCCCATAGATATTATTAGTTCGCCAGTTATCTCGTCCGATCGTGAGGCTTTCCTATTTTTTAGACCATTTATTGCTTTTGCTACTTTTGATAAGAAGGGAAGGGAGTTAGGACTGTGTTGTCTTTCTGGTTTGACATCTTTATTAAGTTTTAAGGCAGTGCTCTCTTCAAACCTCAGCAATTTCCTAAGCAGCACGTATTATACTACCAGATGTGTTTTTGATAGCTCGTGTGCGAGCCTTGAAATATCTCCCTTGTAGTGCTCTCGGGATTCATTGCGGTTGGTGTGTTCCCGACAAATGTTTTCGAGCTTAGACAGCATATTATTTCAGTCGTCTGTTTCTGCCGTCTGATTTTCCTCCGTTCTCCGTTCTTCTGTGGGGGGCAGTGTATGATTGGTTATCCAGTAGTTCATTATAGGAATTTTTGGCGTTGAGCATTTACCCGCTGCACCCTGTATCCAAGATTTAATATTAATCCATTCCTGGTTTATATTCACATTATTTATCTTAAGGGCTTGTGGTTTCTTTAAATGTTTGTCAAATAAGGAAGTATTCCCCATCCGTAGAATTTTCTTAGCAGGCGATTTATACACTGTTTTGAGTTTAAATATAAATATGCCCCTCAGTAATTTGTGATCAGAACCGCACAGAGCTCATGGTCTCACTTTTACATTTTCGAAAGATGACGCCCATCTACTTCTAACGAGTATGTAATAAGCGTGCGTTCCCCTCTACTCTAAACCCGTACTTTCCGACGTTGCTAACATTTTCATTTGTCTTATTCCCAATCTTTGCGTTATGTCGAGGGTCATATACAAATTCTCAACCTCTTCGTCTATACATCCGGTAGTAGGCATGATTAGAAATTTATTTGGCATGGCGCGAATAGTTAATTTTAGTAACCGATTGATCATGGATTTATACTCATGAACGTATTTGGCCAACTTTTTTGCGATCCTTTATAACCTGTTTTGTTTGCGCCAGATATGTAGGTATATGTTGTGCTGTTGAAAAGTGTCTTTTATCCTTCCAGTGAGTTTCTGTGATTCCGCCTATGTCGATGTTTAGGTGTTTGGACGTTCCATGTAGCGAGATCGATGGTATCTCTTAGCTACAGTTTATTCTGTTTTCTTTCAGTAGTACATTTTGTACGTGGCGTATGATTGCTTACTATCATGTGCCCTGTAGTCATTTCACATTGGTCGACCCGGATTCGCGCTGATCGGCAGTCAGAGTGTACAAGGCAAACTATCGCCATTTCCCATGTCTTTCATATGGATGTGCTCTTGCGAATATAATCAGGTAGTTTTCCCTTGCCTGTCTAATATTATGCAGTTGGCACATTTTTGTTACTTTTTTTTTGAATTAATAAAAAACAATATTAAAACAAAGGTACCCAGTTAAGTACTAAATTTATTTCTCTTATCATTTATATTAAATTACAAAGAAATAAAAAAAATAAGTAAGTATTAATCATAAAACAATAAATATAAATAGAAACAAATTTTAATTAATGCTTTCTGGTGTCAATGTCAATGTCTGGTTCGATTTGTATAGTGCTTGAATGCAAGTTGTTTTCCAAACCCTTTAGTTATTAAAGTTCTGTGCTTCGATTTTAAATACTTTATTTTGTAGAAGAGCTGTTCACAACGGAGCCAAATAAAGAGTAAATGTACTTCGAATTATCAACTAAATTCGGAAATTCTTCAGCCAGTAGATTTTTATAAAACTCGTGCTAAGGTGTAAAATTAAATATTTATCTTAAACTGCCCTCTCTTTGATATCCAAAAGTTCCATTTGATACTTTTCTGGAACATTTTCGATTTCAGTGATGGAAAAGGGCGAATTTTTTTTTTATATGGGATTGCCACAGAAGCAGCAATATAATTGTGTCACTATTTGATGTTGCTTTTATAAGGCTTCAATTAAAATATTCAGATGTCCTGTAATATATACATAGAACGCCAGGTCTAACAACCACCCTTTATCGTTAAATTGGAATTCCTTTCATATCCATGAATAGTTTTATTTCATTCATCAAATTATATATTTTTTTAAAACGATTGCTCTTGAAATCCATCAAAGTGGGCAAGTGAACATCTGTATAGTCTTTTTCAAGATTAATTAGCAATTTTCGTGATTCTCGATGAATTTACGCTGATTTCTTAATTATGTTTACACAATTAGATACGATAGACATTACGTGTTCTAATTTCATAGATTTTGCACTCAGATTTTTTTGACGGATAAAGGAACGACATAAATAAATTAGAAAATTTCTTTTCTCCTATTTTTGTTTAAATAAGTCACTACGTGACTACATGAGGGATTCCCCGAAGAAGAAATGAAGTGCCGAACATTTCCGACGATAATTGAACATACTCGGATTGCTGCGTTACGACTTTCTATGTTATGACGTTATAACTAAATGATATAAAATTGCTGCTATATGTGTTTAATTAAAACAAGACGAATTATATCGAAAATTAAACTGTAAATCTTCGTTTTTTATGTTGGGTACTGACTTAATTTAAAATTTTTGTTTTCGAAAATATTTATTATTTCTTCTAAAGATTTCGCGGGCCGGAGTTGACCTAAATATTAAATTTTTTTTTTTCGAATACGAGTTATCTGAAATTACATTACATTTCATTCTTAGTCAAGCTGTTATATTTCATATCACTATTAAAGAAATTGAAAGCTCTAAAGTGTCAGCTTCCGAGGTGAAAACTGTCTTAAATATTTTGTTGGACCAAATAGACGTTAGATACAATAGTGGATTTGTTTTATTAAAGTTAACGCAGAAACTAGATACAGTCAAAGTGTCAAACCCTGGAAGCAAGGCGAAATTTATTAAAGAAATTGAAACATTTTTTTAAAAAAAAAATTTAATATGCAATAAAATGGACGGATTGTTTCTAAGAGCTACACATTTTAGGATTGGTATTATTAAAATATAATATAAACTGGGAGATTTTGATGACCGTTCATTATGTGAAAGAAAACCACAAAATTGTTATCGATGATAATGAACTCTTCGATGAAGTAAGGAGAGTAAACATGTATTGTTGCACGGAAAAAAATAAATGAATGGAAGAAAAATAAAATAAAAGTTAGTTTGCGTTGGATAAAAATATACAAATATTGTAGAGATGGAGCATATTCCTACAAAAACTTGAAATTACTTATTGAACCAGTATTTTCAATCATTATAGATTTCTGGAACAGTGACAAATCAAGATTAAACATCAAAACTTTATCAGCAGTGACTTCAGTGAAGGTGAATCTCCAGTATACATGTAAAGAATTTCGTAATGTTTTAAAAGAAAATGATACATTATTAAAAAAGTTTCATTCAAATGAAAATTTAATTATGAAAAATAAAAATGACTCAAAATATTTTCTTTCTCATTTTTATTTGTAAAGCACATGCATAACCATTACCATTTCATCCGTCTCGTTGAATGTACTGCTTTCAAGTTTAAATAATCTGGTCACCTTACCTGTATTATAAATAATTTTTGATTGTGCATCTTAAGATGCTTAAAAATTTTGCTTTTATAATTTTTTATGTGAAACATCCAATGCGGCGGGTCAGACACATGCGTCGCCACGATATATGATATTTATGAAACATCTAATACGGAGTGGTGACGCGTCGCCATGCGCAAGTGACTGTGCGACCCTCTCCCTACTCGGCTCGACAATCCCCTATCTCTCTCGCCGCACTGAGCTCGTATACCAATAGTGTATCTTCTTCTTAATCGCTACACTCTTGACAGAGTGGTCGTCGGCTCAGGATTGGTAGCTCGCTTTGCTATCCGTGGTCATTCCTTTCGGAACTGCCGCTTTCTTGGAGCACTCACAGAGTGGGCAATCAATAGCAGTCTTCACCTGTCGGTCCAGCGCATCGGTGATCTTCCGCGCGGTATTGTGCCTTCCAGTGTTGTTTAGTACGGTACACGTTAATTTTTGTATTAAATTAATATAAATGTTTATTAAATAAACAATTATCTTTTTTTCATTATAAAAATCTAAATATTTTATTTTTGATTATGCCATATTTATTTCCTTTCATAAACTATTATACTTTTATACATATCTGTTAAAAATAATTCCGATGTTTCACATCTGCCAGGCGCCCCGCGACGGCTCTCTTTTTTTCATATCTCTTATAATAGCGGAGTACCTACAAGAACTTGACCGCATTATTGGGAAACTCTGTATAAGGATTGTCTAAATGCATAGGTTACGTTTAGGTATATTAAAATTTGATGGCACTAAAGTAAGTTTAACGCAATGCCCAAACTTTTATTAACAATAAAATATTCTGACGAATAATAAAAATTTCAACTAAATGATGCAAACTTATTGACACTCACAGTATGCTGACCGCATATTCGCTTCGTCTCTCTCACACTTAACAGCTGAATACGAAACCCTTGTTCACTTTAATATGTCTTTTGAGTAAACGTTTTCAGTATATTTAACATTTTTTGTGCAGGGAAAGTTCGCCTAGAAACGGCGTATTTTTGTCTTGTCAAATCGAAAATATGCCACAGAATGGATACATGGCTATAACGTTAGAATAGATTTTAAGCATTAATTTTCGGAAGAATATGTAGATAAGTCACTAAAATAAATTTAAAAATGGGTAACCCTAATAATATTGTTTTGGATAGCGATTTTAAATAAACTTTGCATTATTGTAAATAAAATATTTTGTCGCAATAGGTGATGAAAATATTTCCAAAAAGTACTCGGTAAATAGTTTTTAACACCTAACAAATGAAACGAATAATTTTTATTTTGTTTTTGAAAATACGTATGTCCACTTCAAATAGACATGAATTATTTTTCGATCTAAAATCGATGTAAATGGCATGATATTGGACCCTGTACATAAATGACATCGATTGTTTCTGGTATTTTTCAATGGGGTTACTAATATTTCTAGGCAATACGTGAAATGATGAAAACATTTAAGGCAACATTTTTTTATCCTATTTCTTTTTTATTAATTATGATAAACGATGTGTTAAGTTATATTTACATGATTTAAAGTCGATTATTACCAAATAATAATATTGTTTTTCTCACATGGAACCAATATTGCAAAAAATAAACTTAAAAAAATCTTTCATAGTTTATTTTGCGAGGGTGCATCGTAAATTATGTTTACGTTTAAATACCATAAAGCAGAGACGCTCTTAGTTTACATCAAAGTGGTTGAAAATTTTATGGTGTTACATTTACACAAATAACAAAATCTAACATTTCTTCTGAAAAACGTTGAGGTGTTGATCTTACGATGAAGGTGTTACATTTCCTGAATTAAATCACGTAATACGAGAGACGTAAAGAATGACTGTGACATTGAGCGAAGGGTGTCGGCAGGAAAACAAATGAATGCGACCCTGTATGACTTTATGGGCAGCCAGAACGTGTCAAAAAGGCACGGCTGTCTGTGAATAGAGAAGTGAATGTTGGGTTTTGCAGAAGAAGCATGAAGAGAAGATCAGTGCTGCGGAGATGAGTAGTCTGAGAAGTATAGCCGGAGTGACTCTGATAAATAAAGTTAAGAATAGTGAGATAAGGAAACGCTGTGGTGTGAAAGATGTGGTTACAAAGATAAATAAAGAAATGCTTAGATAGTTTGGGCACGCAGAGAGGATGGATAAAAGAAGATTGACGAAAAAGATTTATAAGACGGGTGTGAATGGGCAAGTCGTTAGAGGTCGACCTCGGCGAAAGTATCTCGATCAAATCGAAATTGTTTTGTAGAAAGGCCAGGTTAAGGGTACCAACAATCGACGAGTAGGTATGAGAGCGCTGATAAAATTATAAAAAGCGAAAGATGTGTGTAAGAACCGTAGCAAGTGGAAGGAAGTGGTCCTGCCCACCCCTACGGAAAAAAGGCGTGACTATATGTACCTATGTATGTATGTATTTCACTAAAAGTAAAATGTGCACCTATTTTCCTTTTTGTTTTATCTTTTTCGATTGTTTTTTTTGCTTCATTTCATTAAATACTAGATAAATTTTGCCATGCAAATCGTTATCTCAATACTTTGTTTTTTATACTAGCAGAACACGGCAGACGTTGTCCTTCCAGTTACAGCAAAATAGAGCGAAAATATTCTTTGTATTTAAATATCCGTGTATACCAATTTTTATAGCGATTGGTTGAAAGGTATAGAAATTGATGCGCTACAGCACCATCTAGTGGCGAGCTAAAATAAATAATAACATAAAAACCCCTTGAAAAAACACTCAACCGGATTGCAGTTTAGATTACATTCATACATACAAATAAATACCAATAATGTCACAAGCAGTGGAATTCTCGTAAAGTGATATCAGTGTCCACTTTTTGTTTCCACAGAACTCCATTAGTTAGTACCCTGAAAACCAGGGGGCGATGATAGTAGGTGATTTATATGATTTGATAAGAATTCCGTCGTAAAATTGAATTTTTAAGGAGACATTTCAATGGTCCCCGTCATGTTCCCAAAGTCGGCAGATATGCAATGCAGATTCTATCCGAATTGGCTACCAGTGGCGTATCGTAAATATTTTGTAACGGTTCCCAAATGAATGTAGCAGAAAATGTATTAAAATTAAAAGTAAACAAAAAATATATAAATTGATTAGAAGACCATTGTTTATAAATCCCAGTTCTCTACCGGCGTGCATTATAATTTACCTTTTTCCGTTAATGTAAGGTTTTTTAAATGTTTTCCAGATTTACACTGCCTACCAGGTATTTTTCGTTGAATGAGAACTATGCAGATAAGATTTTTCGACATACATGATATCTCTTTCTTTCTCACGATACTGTTTTATTTTTTTCAAACATTTTAATCTTACATCATCTTTCCATTAATTCTTCTCTATTATCGGGTGTTTTTGCCACCGAAAACCTAATTCAAAAAGTACTTTTCTTAAAGTTTACTGCCAACCTTCAAAACCTACTTGTGAATCGCGTACTTCTTGTAAAACTGCTTTTATAGTCTGCCGTTGCTTCTGTATTATATGAAACTTATTAACGATTTCTTTAATTCTTTTTCGCTGTCCTTCTGAAACAACGCCTGCCGTTAGATGTTTTCGGAAATGAAATACAAGGTTGCTTACCAGTCTCTACTCTTTGAGCCCCATTGTGGACACTGTAAAACACCTTTTTTGATATTTTTGTCGCAACCAATACCCTGCGATGATAATTATCAATTATAACTTTCAATCCATGTTTTGTCTCGTCTTTCAGAAATATAATCACATTAGCAATTAACTCTTTTTCCACAGAGTAGTTCTTCTTATTTTATGGTCTACCCTTTTTAAATTTGTATTTTAAATAGAAAAATATGACAGGAACAAAAAACACCCGCACATCCACGCACTCATACAACTACTATAACTAAATCACTCCTATAACTACTTCTACTTAATTCTTACTTTCTACTTCCATTCAAGCTAGGTTATTCGGCAACTGTCGGGTGTTTTTGACGTTTCAACCTACTCCGACAGATTTAACCTGAAGTCTAGCAGTCGCTGTGCTGGCGAGCTGCCAGCTGAAACATATGTGTATCCTGTATTCTTTTGTCAAAAGTTGGGTTATTTGTTAGCGCTCGTTGATAGGTATTCTGCGTTTTATTGTTTCCATTTATGGGCGATTTTAAACAGTGCTCAACTGGCTTATATGTAATTATAACGAGACTGTCACGACGGAGTTCTTGTGAAATAATGTAAAATACCTGCTATGGGTTCCTGGTTTTCAGGGTACTAAATAATAGAGTTTTGGGGACACAAAAGTGGACATATGAGGTTCTATGTTTATATATGTATTCTTTGACATCAATTATATCAAAGAACACACTCCCGAAAGCGAAAAACATCACTCATGGATACTGCGGAAAAAAATTCAGAATGCTTCCCTAAAACTGTCAAATGTCAGTTAAAGTACTGCAAGAAAAATATGAAACGCACCCACTAAAGTGTCAAACATCTTTTATAACTATGTAGTAATGCATAGAAAAATTCGAAACTCGCCCCAAAAACGTCAAACGTCAGTTATATATTGTTTATAGATCAAATTGTTGATTAATAATTTGTGTACAGGTTCATAATTACCCTAAAACGATATTTTTTAGTACAATTCAATTCGTATTGCAACAGATGCGCCAAGTGGCCGTTCTGTTTATTACCAAAGTTGTAGAATATTATTTTACGAGTACTTTTCGGAGAATGCAATTTAGTCCATTGTTATTCACATAATTCGATCTGTTTCGGCAAAAATACGGCTTTGACTTCCAAACTTCTTGCCATTTAACAAAAAAAGTATTTCGCGCGTTTATACTTTTCGTAAATCGTAAAGACACCCGTCCGTCCTTTTTAAGTAGTATAACGTATGTCTTTTGTGAAATACAATGTGAGCTCTATATTAATTGAAACTTCCGTCTGCAATTTACACCATTTTTTTTACACATAAATAAAATGTAATGGCAAATTAACCACTTTATCTTTATTTTTATCAACACTGTTTACAAATATCCATATTTCTTAGTCGACACTCGTACACTGATAATAATTCAACCTGATTTCTGTTAAAGGCGGACTCCCACTACTCGTGTATTTGGCAAATATTTTTCTCTTGCCTATATTTACCATGTAGTGGGAGTGGTTCACTCAGTCATTACTTGTACAATTATTGACCACTGGCGAAGTCCCGCCGGTTGTCGGTAAAAATGCCAGGAGTCAAAGGGATTTCAATTAATTGCGTATTTGACAAGTGCGTACTTGTCGATGCGCTTCCACTTCTTGCCGGCCGACCGCAATTAATTTCTGGCCTGTAGTAATTCTGTATTTGGCTTCCGTCGCGTGTGCGACTGAGAGAGAGGGCCGCGAGGCAACGAAACCTGCTGTACTTGCCAAGTACATAAATATTGGCGTACTTGTCAAATACAGGAGTAGTATGAGCGCCGTACTTGTCAAATTGAGTTCGAAACTTGGTGTATTTGCCAAATACACGAGTAGTAGGAGTCCGCCTTTATACACATATCGCCAACATTGGTGGAAGCCCGTATTAAGCCGGGCACAGACATGCTGTATTCGGCAAATATTCGTGATTATTCGCCGAGCAACTTTTTTTTTTTTTATTTGGATATTGGCGTTGATATTGTCGTATTTTCCAAAGATTGCTTGGTGAGGAAACAACAAATATTCGTCGAGTAAAAATTGATAATCAAAGTGACTATTCCTTAACGATGTCATTAGGGCGCATTGAAGATTCCCATACTGTACAGGTGTTTTCTGGTAGAACAGTGTCCCGTTAGGAATCCTGTTACTAGTTGGACCTTATCCCTGCTGATCATTATTAGGTCTAAGTTGAGTGATTAGATTACTAGTAAAGTTATGTCCAAATAATCCCCCTGAACAAACAACCATTCCGTTTTCCCTTCTTATTTTAACCGTTAGAGGAGAGGGGTGTCGCGGGTAAACTTTATTCAGAAAGTCGACCATATCCTGCATGTGTTTATGTCTACCATTTTGAATTTTATGAAAACGTATTATTACTTGCAAGTTTGTTTTGTTTTCTGAAGTTCTCTTTCTTATAAGAATTTGAAATGGGAATTCCGTTTTTTTCTCGCAAGGTTTCTTTCTTATAAGGTTTTAAAATCGGGTTTACCTTTTCACGAGATATCAGAATCAAAACTATTTGGTTCTCTTTTTTTTCGACGATGGTCCTGCCAAATCAACATCGTCAGTTTCAGCTTCGGAAACTTCAAAATTTCCGGTTTCAGGACTATCAGCATGTTGATTGTGCAGGATTGTCGATACATTATCATCATCATCATCATTATCTTCCTCAAGTAGATCTCGAACTTGCAAAACATTTTCATAACATTTTAGCCCTGCCTTACGACATCCACACATTTTTCCGCAATTCATTTTACATTTGCACGAATTTGTCTTGAGTAACCAATCCGTGGTGGGTGCAGCGATATCGGTTCTAACCGTCTGTTTCGTTAAAATTGAAAATGACCGATTTATTTAAAAAAAAAACCATTTTTTATAAAATTCAAAATGGTGGACATAGCATATGCATGATTTGGTCGACTTTTTGAATGAAGATTACCGGTGACCCCCCCAACGGACAACGGAATTATTGTATGTCCAAAAGTACACAATGACCGTACTACTCGTATACAAGAAAAGAAACAGAGGCAAAAATACAAAAACTAGAACGAGAGGCACCAGTTACCATTGAGGAGATAATTGAGTGTAATAAAAAAGAAATTTTTTTATTAGGAAAATATGTTATGTTGCAGAAACTAAAAAGCATAATAAAACTTTATAATTATAATAATATATAATGGTACATTAAATAGACTTTTTACGTAACCAGTTTATTTGTCTAGAAGCTCATTATTAAGAGTTCATTTAAGTAATTCATGAATTGATACAGCATAATTGAATTGGGTATGTTGTGAAAGTGCACAAATGTTTCAATATTTACATTGTCAACAAGTTAACTGCTGATTTTTCATCATTCTATTTTAGAAAATGATCCATTATATTTCTATATTTCTTTGGATGTCGTTTTAATATCTCTACTGCTTCGACAAAGTCTTCATCATTTGAAAGTTCCACAACATTTTCAGGTACTTGCTAAGCCAATATTTTTACTTAGCACAAAAATGCAATTATTAAATAACAATTCTACAAAAATATTACAAAAGTTAAGGTTTCGTTACGTCAGAACTTGGTTTAAGCGCCCAAATTCGACAGCACAGTAGAACAAAATGACAGTCAATGAATCAAGCTTTGCCTTGAACTAGCTGTGTACAACTGAGCTTAGAACCAGATTTAACCTTTAACTCTGCTTGAACCGAGATTGTACAACGGGGCCTAAAAGCATTTCTTTTTTTATTCTACAAGAGAATATCCTCCACCCGTACTTTTTTTTTATTTTTTCCATGCATCATAAACAAAATTTCTGTTTTTTTGAAATTTTAATAAAAATTCATTACTCTACTCCATTTTTACAAAATAAAATCAAACTTAATCTATTACACAAATAATTGCTCACATATGTGTATATCGGTTGCAAACGCAAATATTTGTCTACTTTAATGGGGCAGAAGATACCGACAACACATGTTTACAAAAAATAGGGTCTTGTTTGTTGTTAGGTAGCTGGGAGTCATTATTAGTCCATTGAAATGTTACATTTTTTAGGCCTTACCTTGCGTTTTTTAGAGGACGCAATTTTATTTTTTTGATGTGTAGGGGGGGTCAGTGTAAAGCTAAAACCAAGTTTGTGGGGTCGCCACCCTTGTCCCACGGCCGCCATCTTGAAAATAGGGGTTGAAATTGATTTTACGATATATCTCTTAAACTATTTATTTGATAAAAAAAATTTATTAACATTTTTCGTTGCAAATTAAATTCTCTACAACTTTGGTTCAGTAATTTTTTGTCGTAGAACTATAAATAAAAAAGTTATAAGCGAAAATCTTCAGAGATTCGAGAAAAAAATTTATATTTTTCGATATAACTTTTTTTTTATCATTTTACGAAAAAATGATATCCGACCATTTTTGTAGATCGTTTTTGGAGGAACAACTTTTATTTGCATCATTTTTTCATTAAGTCAATAGCTAAGGTTTTACAGCGCTCCGAAGTGAGTACTATTTTTCAATATTCTTAACTATACCTATATTATACGTGTGTATGTAATATGTCATCAGTTATTGTTTGTTTTTTTTATTTTGTTATTATAACTTTTTTAATTACAAATTTTGTAATATTATTAATAATTAATTATTGACTCTTTTTTCCACCAACCACGAGGTAGAGTCTAGAGGCGCGTTTTTTTTTACGTGTTATCCCCAATAGGCATAATCCACGGTGATTTTCTAAATTAGAACTACTCCGTCCTCAGTCGTTTCGATGGACCAGGCTGCGGCTCAGCATCTGATCGGCTTTCTGAATTAAATACCAGTGGGAGAACTGGAGAAGGAAACGGTGTTAATGTCGGCGGTTCATCATCATGATTATAAAAAAAAAGTTATATCGAAAAATATAAATTTTTTTCTCGAATTTCCGAAGATTTTCGCTTATAACTTTTTTATTTATAGTTCTACGACAAAAAATTACTGGACCAAAGTTGTAGAGAATTTAATTTGCAACAAAAAATGTTAATAAATTTTTTTTATCAAATAAATAGTTTAAGAGATATATCGTAAAAACCATTTCAACCCCTATTTTCAAGATGGCTGCCGTGGGACAAGGGTGGCGACCCCACAAACTTGGTTTTAGCTTTACACTGACCCCCCCTACACATCAAAAAAATAAAATTGCGTCCTCTAAAAAACGCAACCCCAAATGTAACTTTTCAATGGACTATATTTAAATAATGTGGTGCGTAGTATCTGAATTCAAGGTCAAAATTAAGCCATCGCATCAAAATTTTAAGATATTGGAGGTTATGTACACAAAAAATAGGTCTAATGGCTACTTAGAGGTTATGCACAAAATATTTTTGGACTTTACAATTTTTTCTTGTAAAGGTACGATCATTTTAAGTTATGAAATATATCCCAACAAGGGATATGAGTATGAAAATTTTGTCAAAAAATTGAAACTTTGTTTTTAAATGTACAAAAAACGATATGGGTATCTAAAAAATTTCGTTTCGAGGTTTTCGGTAGGGATTTTCATTTCTAAGGTGCAAATTGCAAAAAAACGATTAGTTTTCATAAAATACTGTACCCTATGGTTTCGTGGATTAATGTAAATGCTTACACGTTATTGAGATGTATTTCATAAATTAAAATGGTAGTTAGTAATTTTGCAAAAAAAAATTGTAGGTAACTGCTCGATAGCTTATTTTGAAGGGTAAAATTAGTATTAAATGATGTAGATAATTAAAAAAGAAATCCAAAATAATTTAGTGTATGCTTTACATAACGGTAAAAGTACCCAAAAAACTCTTTTTTTTTTGGTAGATAACCTTATATATCTTAAAATCATAATGTGATATTCAGAAAAATACATTGGAAATGACCCCCAACTGCCCAGCAACAGATATTTGTAGACCTGTGTAATTAGTGGAAAACTGCGATATACGATTATTTATTAGGAGCAACCCCCACACACGCCATTTACCGAATAGTGATATTTGTTATTCGGAATTTGTCGAATACCGCATGTCATTGTCCAGCTTTAGATTTGTTCCAACCTGCATCTTTTGTACGGTTTTCGGGATTGTTTGGTTTGAATTTATGCGCATGTGTTGGCTATCATCAAGCGTTCAGGCGTTGGCTATCATAGAGTTAACAATTTGTCGGAAAGCTTTTCGATCGGTAGCTACATGAAACAATTCTTCGACTGTTCGATCCGTCCAATGTCTAATATTACGAAGCCAAGAAAGCTGTTTTTTGCCAATCCATCGCTTTCCTTCTATTTTACCCTGGATAATTAATCGGAGTGTGTGATATTTATGCCCCCTCATCATATGTCCAAAGTATTCGACTTTTCTTATTTTGATGGTGTTTGTCAATTATCGCTCTTTATGTAGGGATTGTAACACATGTTCGTTAGTTACGTGTGCTGTCCACGAAATCTTTAGCATACCGAGATAGCACCACAACTCAAACGCTTCCAATTTATTTAGATGCTTTACTTTCAGTGTTCAGGTTTCACATCCATAAAGCAAAACAGACCAAATGTAGCACTTTAATACTTTTAGACGGATGTTCATCAAAAGACTTATATTACATAGTACAGAACGCCAACTAGTGAATCTTTTACGTGCCAGTTCTATTCTAGTTGAGATTTCTTCATCGCTTTCAACTCTACAGTCCATTAAGCTACCCAAATACCTAAAGTGTTGTACTCTGTCCAGAATTTTACCACCTAATTTTAATTTTGGATACTCGATATTAATTTTACCGACAACCATCCAATTCGTTTTCTTTGTGTTTACACTTAAACCCTTTTCCTCGCATGCATTGTTTACTGCATTTAGTAGTGTTTGGAGGTCTTCGAGGCTTTCTGCCATTATAGCAGTATCATCAGCGTACCTAATGTTGTTAATGACTTCTCCACAATTTTAACACCTTCATGGCGATATTTCAGCGCTTCTTCAAAGACAGCTTCCGAGTAGACATTCAAAAGCATTGGTGACATGACACATCCCTGCCTAACGCCACGTTTAATAGGAACTTTTTCTTAAACCTCTTGTTCCACTTTTACTCTAGCAGTCTGGTTATAGTAATGGTTTTTGAGCAGTCTTACATCATATGAGTCAAGACCAATTAGATCTAAGCATTGAAACAGTGGTGTATGCGGTACGTTGTCAAAGGCTTTCTCGAAATCGATGAAACATACGTAAATGTTTTTACGAAATTCAACACTCTTGCAAAAGTGTTCGCATGCAGAACAACGCCTCCCGGGTACCCATACCTCCTTGAAAACCAAACTGCTCATCACTGATTCTGTCCTCAAAAAGTCGATATATATGATGGTGCAGTATCTTTAAAAATATTTTAAGTGTGTGACTCATCAAACTGATAAGTCGGTAGTCACCACATGCTTTTGGGTTACTCTTTTTCGGGATAGTAACAAATAACCAGTCTTCTGGTATTTCACCAGTGCTATATATCTTGTTAAATAAGGATGTGCTGATCCCAACGCTCTCGTCGTCTAATAATTTTAGCAGTTCTGCAGATACCTCGTCTGGTCCAGGGGTCTTTATTCGCTTCGCTTGATCTATTGCGTTTTGTACTTCGGAAACTAGGATCGGTGGGCATGTTTGATGTTGTTTGTTGGTATTCTCTTTGGTCGTCTTTGAATAATTCTTTTATATAATTTTCCCATTCGGTACAGCGCTCCTCTACCTCACTTAATATTCTTCCACTAGAGACTCGGATGATTCTTGTCTTGTAAGTTTTACATGTACCCGTTAATTCTTTTAGTTTTTTATGTAAGTGGAAACTGTCATGCTCTTTTTCAATTTCTAGACAAGATTCCTTTAGCCATCGTACTTTTGCTGCTTTAATTCTTTTCCGTATTTCCTTATGAATTTCATTATACTTTTCTCTATTTTTGATTTTGTGTTATCTTCTTATGTCCATTAGGTCTAAAATATTCTGTGTCATCCACTCCTTTTTGGCCTTACGTTTTTTTGGTAAATTCTTTTGAGCGGTAGTCATTATTGAGGTTTTTATTTGTTTCCAGTAATCATTCGCAGTGCTAGGATCTTCAAATTTAATTTCATGCATTTTAGTGTTGATTGATTGATTGAGACCGTATTTAGTACGTAAGGTTCATGGAGTGCATCTAGGGATTTCGTAGGGGTCTTCTGGGTTTTATTGACTGTTTTTAACTTGATTTTAATTATAGAACACAATAAAGTATGGTCTGAATGGATATCTGCACCTGGGTCTTAACCGACTTTATGCAATTTTTAAATCTCTCATTAATTAATATATAATCAATCTGATTTCTTATAACGTTGCCTTCTCTATCACTTGGTGCCTTCCAGGTGTACAGTTTATGATTTGGCAGGTAGAACCACGTATTCATTATTACATATTTTTCTTCCTGGCAGAATTGTACCAAGCGTTTTCCTCTATTATTTCTATTTCCTAATCCAAACTTACCAGTAATATTAAGAGTGTTTTCTGATCCAACCTTAGCATTAAAATCATCCATTATGATAGTAATTTCATGTTTTTTCGTCACACCTAATGCTTCTGATATAAGTTGATAAAGAGATTTAACAACTGTGTCATCTTTGTCAGCAGTGGGTGCATTATATTTGTCTTATATTTATATTAACTGGATATGCAGCTAACTGTACTAGCATTACCCGATCTGATAATGGGACAATTTTTTTTACAGATTTTGCCAGTGATTTTTTTAGAATGACCGCTACACCGTTTTGATGTGACTCATCGTTGGTTCCCGAGTAGTATATTTGATAATCTTGTGAAGTATAGTGCCCGTTGTTTGGCCATCTTGTTTCGCAGACTCCTAGGACAGAAATATCGAGTCTGTCCATTCCTTGCAACAGGTTTCTTAGTTTTCCGGCTTCGTATAGTGTTTTCACATTCCATGTGCATATTTTAAGCTTTTGATTTTTTTTTAACTTTATTGATTTTTTACTGGGTTTTCGCATGTTAACGACCGGGGAAGCCCTGAAATCTTCTCCTGCCGGATCTTGGGGTCCGATTTCATGATCAGTAACATTTATGTTACTTGCCATGATGACTATTTTTGGAATATCCATCAGGTCGACAGAGCCTCGTTAGTTATCTAGCAGGGTGCACCACGTGCATGTGAGGTTGTCATTTTGGTTGGTATCATCTTTACCATCACCCCTTACACCATGCTAGTAGAATTTAATTTTCTCTTCTATCGTCAAAAACCTTCGCAGTAGCACAGAATATGTGCAGAGGTTTTCTCACCTTCTTGCCATAACCTGCATATGATTGAGTCTGCCAGTCCGATTTTGTTTATATTTATTGAGTCTACAACGCCCTTTAAGGAGCCCAACCATGATCCTGGTTGATCGCTTAGTAGGTACTCCGAAAATTTTAGCGATGGTTCTTAAATGAACTCTTTGGCCTGTCCCATTTCTGGTGCCTTGTTTCACCATTCTTGAGATTGATCTTTCATATAATTACTGTTTTATGTTTTTTGCTATCACCACCATAAATACCATGATGGGACCAGTGATCTCATCAGAGGGAACTGATGGCTGTCAACAGTGTCAACACTAATAGCCATATTTTCACAATTTTTGAGATTTTATATTTTATTGGACACCAGTTGGTTACACGATGTGTCTATCTGTCATCTTTGAATCTGACTATGTGTCCTACCACCATTTGTTGCTTTCGATGACATCTTTGATTCCACTTCTTTCTCTAAAAACTTCACTGCTAGTATGATATTTCTTACTTACATTAATAGTTCTTCTCTACTTCTTCTTTTCTACTTTAGATTTCTTGATTGATGTCATCAAACATTCTCTTATTCGCTATGCACAAAAAAATACTGAACAAATTGGGACACATCATGCTCCTCGGACTAGTGAATCGGCCTCTTATTTGTCCTTGTAACCTGTTTGTAAAAATAGTCTGTTTTGACTGCCCGACTTTTGTAGAACTAACAAGCGGTAGACAGTCTCGTCGAAATGTGGTCGCAAAAATCACTCTATTAAAGGTTCTCCTAAAATAGTAAGCAGTGATCGATATGCTTCGGTTTCGACGTATAAAATTTATTAAAAATCGGGCTTTTTATGATCCGCGTTTCTGATCATTGTCACTTTCTTTGTACAAATGCACTATCCGAACCACAGAACTGTGAGAAATTCCTAGTTTATTAGCAATTTTATGACTCGACCATCCTTCATCATGTAAAACAACAATTCTTGCTCTATCGAATGCAGACATCGCGGGCATTTCTTACTAGAAAATTTCAAGTAATTCAGGACGAATGCTAATCATTTTGGATAAAATTTTGTCAAACGGTAATAGCAATGTTTTTAGGTTTTTAATCAAATAAGATTTAATAAAATATAGTTCAAACTAGCTTTGATAAAAACTTCGCTTGAACATTTGTACGATGGTCCAACAATTTTGACGATATGTGTATCATCAACTAATACAAAACTTTTGAAACCTCGCTATAGTCGACCTAAAGCAAATAAATGGAGAGCAACTCGGAGATCACTCCGGGATACTGAGTGAAACAAAAAACCACCAAATTCTCGGGATGGTTCCTGACTTGCTAGCCACAAAAATACACGTAGGAAAGTCGTTCAAAGTCCTCTTTCCGGAGAGAGACGAATGGATGAGGGGACAAATCCTCTTCCCAGAGAATGAATACGTAATGTACACATACGGCTCAAAAACCCCAGATGGAGTTGGGGCCGGTGTTTTCAACAGGAAACCAAAGATTGAAATATCATCAGTCTTGGCAGGTATGCCACAATCTTTCAGACTGAAGTATTCGCTATCGAATTGTGTGCAAGAGAGTTGACCAACAGACCTCTAGCAAACAAAAACATAAATATAATATCAGACAGCCAGGCCGCTTTAAAAGCACTGAGCTCCAACAAGATAAATTCTAAACTTGTATGGAATTGCATCGAATCCTTAGAGTACCTTGGTGCGAACAACAGGGTGACCCTACTGTGAGTACCTGGGCACCAGGGGGTGGAAGGAAACGAAAAAGCCGACACCCTTGCAAAACAGGGGGCCGAATCTGCGTTCACTGGACCAGAACCGGTTTTTGGAGTCACCACAAGTGCCGCCAAAACAATTATTTCGGACTGGGCGGAGAGGAAAATACTCACGTACTGGTCCGACTTACCAGGGCTAACCCACTCGAAGGCGTTTTTACCGTTACAACCCTCGAGAAACACAACTAAGCAGATCCTAGAATGGAGCAGAAATGACCTGCGTATTCTAACAGGACTGCTTAAGGGACACTGTCGTCTGAGATACCACCTCAGAAAGATAGATCTGAACCAACAAACGGACTGTCGGTTCTGCTGCGTGGAAGACGAAACTGCTGAACATATACTATGTTCATGCCCCGGCCTGGGAAGAATAAGGTTCAACATATTTGGTTACACTAACCTAGAACCTACCGATTTTAAAAAAATCTCACCCTATACAACCACGAACTTCGTAAGAAGGGCTGGATTGTGCGGTGAACTGTAGCCTCTAGGGGTGAGCCACAATAGACCTACTAAGGGTCGCGGTGGAGGGGCGACCACGCCCCACTCACATAAAACCTAACCTAACCTAACCTATAGTCGACCTACGAGGGGTTTCCGACACAATTACGTAACAGTTGTTTTAATTTTTGGCTAAAATGTTTATTATTTTTAAAATAATAAGTGCCAATACATAAATTTATTTTATAGTCGAATGATACACTTACCCCTTTTCAACTTACGGTACCCTAAATAAATATCATGATTTGACTAACTCTGCCTTTTGTTAGGCTAAGAAATCTTAGCACCTTAAATATAAAATTTTAATTGACCAATTATATCATCTGAAAAGTCAGAAAATGGTAATGAAAGGTCAGGTTTGATAAATTGGTCAGTCATAAAGAATTTTATATCTTAATCCGTATTCTAGGTCAGAAATGTGCCATCACGTTACGATTTTAAGATACATGAGGTTATGTACGGGATTCACTAAATTTTTTTGGTCTTTTTTTCTAGTAGCATCATGTAATACTACTTTTAAGATTCAAAATAAGATATTGACCGGTAACCTACGATTTTTTCTTGCAAAGATACGATCATTTTAAGTTATGAAATATATCACAAATACTCGCATTAACCCTCAAAACCATAGGGTATATTATTTTAAAGACCAATATCGTTTTTTTTTTAACTGCAATATTAGAAATAAAAATTCGTTTTTTACGCCGATGTTCGTATAGATTAAGAATGAATGATCGTCAAATCCATCCTTTACGCCGATGATCAGGTAATATTAGCATCATCTGAAAAGAAGTTGCAGGCAATATTTATAATAAATAAAAGTAAATGAATGCAAGACGAAAGTAATGGTTTTCAAAAGAAGAGAAAGCATGACAAACTGCGAGGGGCTGATTGTGGACGAAAAGAATGATTTATGATATTTATTGAGTGAAGAGTGTTGGCAGGAAAACAATGGGGTGCTGAATAACTGGGAATGTGGCGCTGCATAACTTTATGAGCATCCATAACGTGTCAAAAAAGGCACGACTAGCTGTGCATAAAGGAGTGCCTACACTGATTTTTGATAGTGAATGTTGGGTTTTGGGCAGAAGAAGCATGAAATGGATAGATAAAAGAAGATGGACGAAACAGATTTATAAGGCTAATGTGAATGGACAAATTGGTAGAGGTAGACCTTGGCAAACGTATCTCGATCAGATCAAAATTGATTTGAAGAAAGAGTACCGCAACCGACGAGCATGTATGAAAGCGCTGATAAAAGTAGAAGAAGCGAAAGACATGTGTAAGAACCGTAGCAAGTGGAAGGAAGTGGTGTCTGCGTATCCCTACGGGAGAAACGCGTGATTATTAAACCTATTTTTGGAGTACATAACCTAAAATATCTTAAAATCCTGACGCGATGGCCCAATTCTAACCTCGGATTTGTTATCAGCGAATGACCTTTAATCGAGCTTAACTGTGAATATTTATTTTATTGAAGATGAGGTGCTAAAACTTGTGAATGACCTTAAAAAACTTTAACCCCTTATAAACAATTTCCATTGACCAATTTATCAAACTAATAAATCATTTATGGCCATTTTCTGACCTTTCGGTCAATAAAAATAATATATATGTAGTGTTAAGATTGCGGAGCCCTTTCGTTAGCAGTACTCCGTACCCCTTAATCCGCTCCTGTCCGGCAATCATTATTTATCGTATTCATTAGCATGAATCCAGCACTACTTTTTAGACATTTTATTTTCATAATATTTAAGCAAAACACCAGGAAATTCAATATTTTTCATTATAGGGAAAGTATCAATTACCATCTCTGAATAATAAAAAAAACACAAAATACCTGTTTTTTTTGTACATTTTCCATATCGAATATTTAAAATGGATTGCATATTGCCCACTTTAATGTTAGCATGTCCAATATATCATTTTAAGCAACACCGGTGCCACTGCCAATTAAAAATTTTGGGATATCTCAAGTAAATACCAATTTCGCGATACGTCACTTCATGTATAATAAAACTTGCGCTATGAGTATTAATGTGATTATCTGTAAAGTCTTACCATTACTTTTCAACCTTACAAAAACATTTCTATTGATAGTATCCCTATCGCGAGCCAGTAATGAAAACTCGAATCCGAAAATCCTTATTCTCGTGATTACCAGACATAGTTTCAGTTTTAACACTCTTACACGCTCGTTACTAATGACAGTATCCCCAACACGAGCCAGTAATGATGACTTGAAATCAGGGTTCAGTATTTTCGTCATTCCAGCTTTGCCCTCTTTTACTAATGTCATTCTGATAAGGTAATAACAATATTTCTGATCATATAGGATTAATCAGCTTTTACACGAAAATAGGATTAATGCTGTGGAGATGAGTAGTCTGAGAAGTATAGCCGGAGTGACTCGGTTGGATAAAGTAAAGAATAGTGAGATAAGAGAACGCTGTGGTGTAAAAGCAGATGTGGTTACAAAGATATATAAAGGAATGCTTAGATGGTTTGGACACGTAGAAACGATGGATGAAGGAAGATTGACGAAACAAATGTATAAGACGAGTGTGAATGGACAAGTCGATAGAGGTCGACCTCGGCGAACATATCTCGATCAGATGAAAATTGTTTTGAAGAAAAGCCAGGTAAAAAGTACCAACAACCGACGAGCATGTATGAGAGCACTGATGAAAGTAGAGGAAGCAAAAGATGTGTGTAAGAACCGTAGCAAGTGAAAGAAGTGGTCTCTGCCTACCCGTACGGGAAAAAGGCCTGAGTATATGTATGTATGTACACGTTCAATAATACTGTCATTATCGTCGATTATTATTACAAATCAAATCGTGATTGAGTGCAGATAGTAGTTATTTTTTTACAAATGGATGTGTATGCTTGTGTATAATATTGGCGTTAGCGTTAAGAATGGTTAAAAAAACGCGGAAATTATTCACATGAAGGAAATAAGTGATACAAATGAAATTTGTGATTACAACAACAATTTTTGAATGGACGAACATACTTTCAACAAAGTTCTGCAAAACTGTTTTTAACCAGGAAAGATACCGTGATGAAGTTTATCGGTTTAAGACAGACTTGCGTTAACTATCAGATATTTGGCTATTGCTAAAAGTTTTAAGGATATAAAATTTTTAGCTTGTTAGTTTGCTAACAAAGATTTCCACAATTTTAGTTTCGTATGTTTCTATAAAATTCCGCAAACACTTTTATTCTTTATAACTTCATCCGGTGCCTCCTTGCCATTGTCTGACTCGTTTTCTTCATTTTTTATGTCGATTTCAATGGCGTTTTCTGTTGGCAACACTATCTAGCGACAACAATTTAAACTCAAGTGATCCGACTTGTACAAATTAAAAGAAAAGTGAATAATGACAAACACAACTGATCCGGAAGCATTACACGGTCAATATTAATAACAGTATTTCATCTTATTGCTAATAATGATCACCAAATATCAGAAAATCCGAATTTGCTTTATTATCGCATCATTTCGTGTCATCATTCTGTGTTTGTATGGTTTACACGATCAGTATTAATGACATATTTTTAAGTAATGACAGTATCATTGAACGTAAGTGTTGTCAGCAAATATTAACTATTGTTTTAAACAGATCCTAAAAATTAAGTATTAATATCATTACCTTATTAGAATGACATTAGTAATGATCGTCAATTATAAAAAGTAATGTCATTCAAAATTATCGTGTAAGGTTGAAAAGTAATGATGAAAAAACGTAATGTCATAACAGATAATGGCAAGAATAGTGAATCTTGATTTCAAATCACGATCACTATTCCGTCATTACTCAATTCATTGTCAAAAATGAATAGTATTGTAATTCTTAATGATCGCATAACGTTGAAATATAATGTAAGGCTTTTGAACATAATAACATTACACATAATGACGAGATTGGTGACTCTTGATTTCGAGTCATTATTACTGGATCATGATGGGGATACTGTCGTTAGTAATAAGCTTTAAGGATACAGCATCAGCACATCAGCATTCCGTCATTAAACAATTCATCGCAAAATATGAAAAGTAACGTCACTTCAAGTGATCGTGTAAGATTGAAAAGTAGTGAAGTAATGAAAGACTTTTGAATCTCTTCTGATTTCAAGTCATCATTCCTGGCTCATGATGCGAATACTGTTGTTAGCAATGAGCATGTAGGGTACACCATCAATATTTCATTGTTACAATCAATTCAACGTCAAATAGAAAATGTAATGTCTTTAAAAATGATAAGTGTTAGGTTGGAAAGTAATGATCACTGACAGACAGATCACGTAGTGTCCGATTTATAAAATGTTTTGCGAATATTGATTTCTGGTAAGCGTTAAAAACGTGGAAAATATTTAAAAAAAATGTTTATTTTGAATGTACACGAACCTACAAAGAACGTTGTGACCTTCTGTATGTGAAGCTCGATATAAAAGTAATAACAATGTAATTAGCTGTATTTTTGCCCGACTTTTGTAAAGGAAATTTTTGTCGATTGGATCAATCGGTATATTAAAATAGTAACACTGCCACAATGCAATTTGTATATATTGTTTTTTTTCTGTTTAATTGGTTTTTCTATTTTGCTCACAGCGTAACGAATAAAACTTTTTGTATTATAACAAAAATACAAGATTTTTTCGATTTCTACGAAACATTAATAAGTCAGAGACGTAGCCGGTAATAATTTTAGGAGGGTAATTAATCTGAAAATGTTTTATCACAAATAATGTAGTGTGCAGTAATCTGGATAATATAGGGCAGCGTTTCTCAAACTGTGGGGCGCGCCCCCTAAGGGGGGCGCGTTTACATGATTGGGGGGGGGCAGTACACATTAAAAATAAAATGGTAATGATAAAATGCTACAGATAGATTTTTAAAAAATCTTTATTGAAATTTTACTTACTTAATGATGACAAAGAAACATTCTAAGGACTAATGGCTAACATGAGCTTGTATTAAGGCGCACAACTTCTCTAAATTTGGTTCTATGTTAGAGATGGCCACTCTGAGTTCATTTTCTACTTGAAGTTTATTTCTGTATTTAGATTTCACGACAGCAAGTGCAGAAAATCCAGTTTCACAAAGGTAGGACGTTGGAAAAGGCAACAGAATTCTAAGCGCTTTGGCTTTTATAACGGAGTAGTCGTTCGGAAGTTCAGTCCAGAAGTTTGTTAAAGATTTGTTAACAAAGTTGGATTTTTGTAAGGGATTTGTTGAAATATCTATCAGTTGTTCTTCTTCTTGCAGTGATAGTCCGACAGGTCTATTTTCGAATGGATTTAAAACCCAGCTCCAGTCTGACAACTTGATATCTTTCTCTGCAAAGAAGTATCGCTTGAAATTCTTAGTTAAGTTTTCTAAATGGCTTCCTATGGTTTTTAGCATCACAGCTTTATGAATATCTTCCAATGGGGAATCTTGCACAAAATCGCAAAATGTGGGAAACATTTCCAAACTGTTTTCTTTCAATTTGTTATGCCATAACTGCAATTTCTTACAAAAAGCATCAATCTTTTGACTTAAATCAAATATATTTACGTCTTTTCCTTGCAGCTGAAGATTAAGTATATTAAGTTTTTCAAAAATATCTACTAAATAATAAAGCTTCAGTAAAAATAATTTGTCGAAAAAATCTGTTGAATGCTTGTGACCTTCCTCGCTTAAAAATATCGCTATTTCCCTTCTTAATTCAAAGACACGCTTAACCGTCTTACCGCGTGACAACCATCTGGATGAGGAATAAAACAACAAAGATTGATGCTCAGCTCCCATATCTTCACACAGAACAGAGAACATCCTTGTTTTTAGTGGTCTGGTTTTTATATAGTTAACAACTTCAATAACTACTGTCAAAATCATGTTTAGTCCAGGGCTTAGCTTAGTTTTGATGCTAACGCTTCCCGATGTATCATGCAGTGCGTCCAGATAATTTCTGAGGATTCCTTTTTTACTACCGCTTGTAAACTGTTGTATTTACCAGACATGGCTTGAGCTCCATCGATGCAAATCGCAACACAATTTTTCCATTGCAAATTCATTTTAGTAATAGAATCATTTGTAATCTTGAACAACTCGGTGGCTGTAGTTCTTCCTTCAATCTGTTTACAAAACAATAAATCTTCACATATTTTAGAACATTGACAGAATTTAATGTAGCAAATCAAATGGGAATCATTACTAGAGTCAGTTGCTTCGTCAAGTTGTATAGCAAACAACTTTCTAGTAAGCTCAGATTCAAGCTGCTGCTGCATATCAACTGATATATCGTTAATTCGTCGACAGATTGTATCATTTGACAGAGGAATATTGTTAAGTTGTGAAGTAAAATTTTCACCAAACATTATTTCTACAATGTCTTTGCAAGCGGGTAAAATAAGTTGCTCTGCAATAGTGTGCGGTTTTTTGCATTTAGCTACCTTGTATGCCACTTTATATGATGCCAAGAGCCTTCTCATTTACTGCCAGTACTCTATGGAAGCTGGATTTTTGTTTTTTAAACAATCTGAGTTTCTCCACAAAAAAATCTCGCGGTTTATTGACATATTCTCTGTGCAGCGTTTCTAGATGTCTCTGTAATTTATTTGGTTTCATGCTATCTGCAGCCAATACTTTTAAACAGATAACGCATTGTGGTTTTTCTTCGCCACCTACTTCAAGGCTAGTAATGCCCAAATTTAGGTATGATGGGTCATATTTCCACCTGAACCTGTCGATGTACAAGCCCCGTCATCCTCAAGTTTTCGTTTTAAAAATTTATCCATACTACATCTACTTATACACTCACACTTCACAATAATGCTTGCTTAGTGTTAAAACACCTTCACTGAGAGACTGAGAATACCGTATGTGCGCTTCTGTATTTATAGTCGCGTTCAGACAGTTCGAGAAAGATCAGGAAGCTTGAATACGTGGCACGAACGCCGCGAACTTTCCGACAGCATCTTTGGCGCTCTCGACGAGACAATGTTGCCTATTTTAGTCCAAATTCCTAGGTCTACGGATTGGGGGGCGCAACATTTTTTAAATTAAAACAGGGGGGCGTGAATAACAAAAGTTTGAGAACCGCTGATATAGGGTAAGGCGCATTTGAAAATTTTACTTATTAAATTATGGATGATAATATTTTATCAATGATTTAAGAAGCGGATGATATTACGCAAAAAGTTAATAAATTTGACGTCAAAGCTTGTTTCTTTATGTAAATCGAGCAATCGTTTGCAGTTTTATTTTTTCGTCACACATAAGAATGATTACGAAGCATGTCTGTGAGTAAACAGGAAAAACTGATCTATTGTATGTACTAAGTACCAAATTTGAGGTATGAGAGAATTTAAATATGTTGGGTTGGCTGCATTTCAGTCGACTCCTGTATATTGTACCTAGCGCATAATTTGCATAAATGAAATACAATAATACTAATAAAAACTGTTTTTTCTTTATCAACATTCCTATAGATCAGGGGTGGCCAAACTTTTGACCTGTAAGGTCTACTTGTGTTCGAAAATATTTCTTGCGGTCGACTGCAAGGTAGAGTTTAGAAGAGAGAAATATTTTTTATGAAAAATTTGTAAGTATTTACTTATTTATCAAATATTACAAATACAAAATACAAATACATTTATTTCACATTTACATACAGTGTATGTACACACAAAAACAGACAATACATAGAAATAAACAAGAGACAAACCGAATACCTACAAAAAGACATATGAAATTCGCATCTTTCATTTCGTTTTATGCTTTTGGGTGGACGTTTGGCACTGCATATTCTCCACAAGTTTATCATATTGGGGAGTGTACGAAGAAACTGCGATGCGCAAACAGGAAGTTAAGTGAGCGTCTGTTAAGCGGGAACGATGTTTGGTTTTTATTGAATTCATAGTTGAAAAAGTTGATTCGCAAACGATAGGTAGAACCAAAAAATGAAGTCAAATATAAAGCTACCTTTCTTAGGCATGGAAACTTTTCTTTGCAAATCACTTTCCAAAAATCTGTACTACCAGATGCTCTAGCTTTCAAAAAAATGTCATTTCTCATTTTAATTACTTCTTCTTCGACCACAACACATTCAGTATCGATTAGGTTGCCATTCTGATAAAATAGGTAAAAAACACTAAGTCACAAGGCCCCTACGTTAACTTTTAATAATCGCGACGCAACAAATTAATTGTAAATACGTTCGCACTCCAGTCGAAACTAGTCAGTACTATTGCCTTGCCTGGCCCAAAGAGTAAGTAATAAAACTGACCTGGCCGATCCTTCGTGGGCGAGGTCATGAAAAGAGGAAACAATGCGAAAGGAAAAGAAAGGACCGACCGACCGACCGGAACCGAAACACATGTAGCTATAGTCAGTGTTCTTGGGGCGAATAGATTCTAAAATACGTAATATTACATATTTTTTAATATTTTTCTGTTTAGTTCATTTGATTCTCGCGGGCTACCTAAATCGCCTTCGCGGTCGACCGGTAGACCGCGGTCGACCTCTTGGCCATCCCTGCATAGATCGAGCTCCTATGATAGTTGCTGTGACTACCAAGGTTTTAAACGAACATTCTACATAGACTGATCGATTTACACATCAAATTATAAGTTAAACCGTGGTTATTTCTATGAGAAATGAAGAAATATCAGCAGATGAAAACGAACAAATTACTCTAACATTACCGGAAGTCAAACGTGCTATAAAATCTATGAAGAACAGGAAATCTAGCGGTCCAGGAGGAATACCACCGGAATTAATTAAATACGGAACTGAGAAGTTGGGGCGAATGATACACGCAACGTTCCTCCGAGCACTAAATGGAGAAGAACTACCAGATGAATGGACGGAAGCCTACATAACGTCTATCCATAAAAAAGGCGAGAAAAAAAAGTGCGAAAACTACATGGGAATCAGCGTAATAGCTTCGATGGGCCGACTATTTGAAAAAGTCGTCAAACAAAAATTAGAAGAACAGATACAAGGAAAAGTTGATGAAGATCAGGCAGGATTTACGGCTGGAAGATCATGTATGGACCATATATATAAAATTCAACAACTCATAGAGAAAAAAATGGCCAAGAAGAGAGAGGTACATTTTGCATTTGTGGATATCCGAAAGGCCTATGATTCTGTCCCTCGGTCTAAAATCTGGAAAGCCATGTTAGAAATGGGTATAACGCAGAGAATTATCAGAACAGTCCAAAATATGTACAAAAAAAATACCGTAAGGATTAAAGAAGGAAATAAACTATCAAATGCCTTCAAAACAACTAAGGGTCTCCTCCAAGGATGCTCAACATCACCCACACTATTCAAAATATTTCTACAACAGACACTAAGACCATGGAAGAGAAAATGTGCAGGAATGAGAATACCAATTAGAAATGATCATCTGTATACTCTAAGCTTTGCCGATGATCAAGTAATCATAGCTCAAGATGAGGAGGATTTAGGTTTTATGATGCGGAAACTAGAGGAGGAATATGGGAAAAATGGAGTGGAAATCAACCTCGAAAAGACCCAATATATGTCAACGGCACAAGACAGGATATATCACCTAGAAATAGATGATAACCGACAGATCTCAGGAACAGACAAATTTAAGTACCTACGGTTTATAATATCAAAAAGTGGAACAACAGAGGAAGAAATAAAAAATAGACTAGGTCAAACTAGGGCATGTATTAATCAATTAAACCCAATATTATGGGACCGCCACATAACCAAGACTAATAAAACGAGAATATTCAATTCAATAGTTCGCAGCATAATGACTTATGGAGCTGAAATGTGGGTGATCAACAAAAAAAACAAAGGGAAGATTGTAGCCACAGAAATGGACTTTTGGAGAAGGAGTTGTGGAGTAAACAGATTAGATCGAATAAGAAATGAGGAGATCAGGAGAAGAATGGAGGTAAAAAAAGACGTACTAGAACACATAGAGGAAAAGAAACTAACGTGGTACGGACATGTTAGAAGAACTCCGGAGGATCGCTGGATACACCGGGTAACTGAGTGGAGTCCATTAGGCAGACGAAAGAGAGGTCGACCAAGGCGATCATGGAGAGACGAAGTGGATGAGGCGATGGAATTAAGAAACCTGCAGGACGGAGACTGGCAGGACAAGGACAACTGGAGACAAGGGCTGAAAGCAGGAAGGCAGCGACAGCTGTAGATATCCTGGATTTTAAATATATTTTATATATTTCTTCGCTAGTTTACTACATGTCAATCATTTTAGCTTGGCCTCTGGAATGCGCAAAGAGTGACAGAGTCACTATGAAACAGTGACTGTAAACGCAATGTTCCTTGAATGTACAGGGTGTTTCTAAATTCATGCAAAAAAATTCAGGAGGTGATTGTCCGTATGAAATTATGATGGATATTTTCTATAACAAAATTTTCTTAGTCCTTTCCGAGATATCACCCCTAAAAGGTGGTGAGTAAAATTAAGCTTTAATTTTTTTTCTCAAATTAAATAAAGGTAGAAACTAGAAATTTTGTAATTTCCTTCTACTCACAAAGGACTAATCACCGGTATTTTTTCAACATTCCTGTTACATTATAAGGTGGTAAAAGTAGCATCACTTACCTTATTTAATATCAAATCTTTTTTTCGAGATTTAGTTTTGTAAAATAAAAATATTACAAAATCCCTGTTTATTTAAAAACATTTCCTAATCTTAAAAGTTTTTTCCTAAATTCAATAGAATCGGTGGAAAAAAATAAAATCGTGATTTTTATTCTTTATGAAATAATAAATTACGTATTGAGACTGGAAAACAGTAAAGATGAAAAATGCAAGAACGATTCATCATAATAAATTTTGGAAATGACCGCCCCCAGCCAAAATACATGAACGTACTGTACGTCTCATTGATCGTTGAACACGTTCAAATATTCCAGGCGTACCTATTTCTTATAGTATTACACGCTATTCGAATAGGATTGTTCAAATTGTTGACACTAAGTATCGATTTGTTGTAAACCTTATGATTTAAGGTAACCCCAGAACCAGAAATCACATGAATTTAATTCTGGATGTCAAAGAAGCCAGTGTTGCGGCCCTCCTTGATCAATCCAACGGTTGGGATAAGTTGTATCTAAGTATTGCTTAGAAGTCTGACTAAAGTGTACTGGAGCACCATCATGCATGTTCTGTCTAAAATTGAGTGGGGTGTCCTCAAGTAGATCAGGGAGATCATTTTCGAGAAAACTGGTGTGAGCAATTCCATTTAATGGCTAAGGCAGAAAATGTGGCACAATTAAGTTGCCCCCTATAATTCCAATCTATACATTAACTAACAACATGATTATTTTATTTTTTTCACCGAAACTACTGGTTCTAGGGAAAAAGTTTAAAAATTGTTTTTAAATAAACAGTGATTTTAAGTAATATTTTTTATTTTCGAAAAAAAGATTTGATATTAAATAAGGCAAGGGATGCCTTATAAAGTAACAGGAATGTTGAAATACCGGTGTTGGTCCTTTGCGAGTGCAAGTAAATTACAAAATTTCTAGTTTCTATTTTTACTTAAAATTGAGTAAAAAATTAAAACTTAATTTTACTCACCACCTTTTAGGGGTGATATTTCGGAAGGGGTGAGTTGAGAAAATTTTGTTAAAGGAAAGATCCACCATAATTTCATACGGGCAATCTCCTGAATATTGTTGCATGAATTTAGAAACGCCCTGTATAGTGCATGTATCAATTATCCGTAAGGATAAGGGATTAAGTTTTACATAATGTTTTCTTTTATTTTAAAATTAAGTATTATTATTATTCGCAAATAAGGGCTATATTTCACCGAGAGCATTATATTTCACCGAGAGCATGGTGGCGCAACCAGTCGCGCAACTGTGGTGTCTTTGACCTACAAAACCAAGACACCATAAGAATTACCACAATGTGTTAATGTTGCCATATTGGTGGATTCCTCCCGAAATTTGGGCGCTTATTAAGCAGTTGGGGTTACTTTAATCTGGGGAAAAATTAAATATTGGTTCATTTTAAAATCAAAAGTTACTCTATTTTATTAGTTTTTTATTTGTGTTTGTTAATTTAAAGTTAATTTTTATGTTTAATTTTTAAAAATGTAATGTTTTTTATTTAAGGAATGTTAATATATTTTTATACTTATTGTTACGATATTTTGTCCAGGGTTCGTTAATTTAAAACACTCAAAAAACAAAAAATAAACTTATTCTAATCTTTCTGCGCGCCAGCGTCAACGACGAGGAGTAGACTGGGCGTGGTAAGCTGTAGAAATGCTCTGAGGTGTGGGCAGCTTCACCATCGGAACCTCTGTTGCCTGCCGACTTACTTGCTCTTCAACGACGTCTTTCGCTGCGTAGATGTTGGATCCTTCAATAACTCACTAAAGCTGGCTCGATCTGTTTTCTACTACTATAGGCCAAAGGGTTTACTGCCTTTTATCGCCGTGAATTTTGTTATCACAGTAAATGAAATAACACACTTGTCATCGAGAATATATTGTATAACTTGAATACATGGAGCTTACAGTTTAAAGCCTCCTGTATCTTCGGATTAATTTCACTGGTTGTTAGCTTTGAATTTGATGTATTTTATTTGATTATATTGATGTGCATTTTACCAAGTGGTGATGCCTCGGCTGATGAGATGCTAACAAGGGAGCGAAGCAGTGCTCTGCATTGCTTGACGTTCGGAATGCGAAAGAGAACGAGAAGCCGGAAACCGTTTCGAACGTGGCTTCTTCTAGCGTTAAATTCAGCTTTTTTGATTGGTCACTGTATGGTCACGTGACCGTATAACTGGTTATTACGCGCGACGATTTCGGAATGTGCTGGAATAATAACTGCACGTGTTTTTAAGTTGATTTTTAAATTGCACGGAACCCTTTGTTTATAGCCGAATACTAATTTCCACGTGATGAGGGCGTGATCAAGACATGGTAGATCACAAAACTGCACGTGTTTTTTTTTAAGATGATTTTTTGTCGGCGTCAGGGCCGTACTGAGTAGTTTTAAAAATCAAGGAATTTCTCAAAGAGGAATTGTGGAGTTGGAAGTACTGATTTCCAACATATTGGCCAGCTACCAGCGAAACACAAAGAAAAATAAAAAGGAAATAAACTAAAAAATGAGAGTAATGTAACGAAAACGAAGGACCAGGTGTTTTTTTTAAAGGTACACCACCTTTCCTTTTTAATTAACAGTTGAAAATAACAATGTATAAGGCAGTTTTGCCTCGCAGTAACTAGGCATGAACGCCGATAAAACAAAATAAGAAGAGAAACGTAAAAGACGACGATAAGTTCGAAGTCGAGTGAAATCCTAGTGAAGCTAGGTTTCAGTCTCGGTGGCTGAAAAGTGCAGCTCACCTGGTAGCCATGTGATCCAAAAGACCGAAATGGTGCCATTAAAAATCCCTTAACTCACTCTACGCGTACGCAGGAGTGGCCTTAACAAAAAAAGTTTTTCCCCAGTGGGTCCCCGGGTTGTACCCACTAAAATTGGTTCCCAGCACTAGCTGTAAATAATCTGGGGAGTTCAAAACCAAGTCTGGTTCCCATCGAGTGTAAATTTTTTTTTGTTTGAAAAAAAAGGAAAAAGAAAAAAAAGGAAAAAGAAAAAAAAAAACAAATGTTAAAACTACAAGTGGTGTATTGAAAAAGAGCGTTTCACCCTAATCAAGTCCCTTTTTTTAACGCAATCGCGGAAGACAAGGCTCACTCAACAATGCTAAAAAAGTGAAAACTTGCGATTTACTATGAATCTTATTCAAGGACAACCTGCAGGAATGACACATCTGTCATCGTCAGCAGGGATATTTTTAAGGTGATAGTGAGAATGAGGCATCTACTTCAGCGGGCGTCTGAAGGACTCTAAACGTGAAGCGGGAAGTTAAAAAATTGGGGGAGTTATGTATATATTATTTTTTTTTGTAAAAAACGAAAATTTTAATAAACTACCAAGAAACACAAATTTTAAATCTCAAACTAACCAAAGCTCATCGTGAGTAACGGAAACATGACATCGTTCATCGGAGGGTCAAGGGAACAAACACAGGTGGAGAATGTTGCCGACTTGGTATCCACAGTAACCATGGGTCATTGCAGCCACGAGTGTTGCAGTGATTGCGAGTCGCTCAGGTAATTGCTTGTGCGCGAGGTGAAATATAGTGCAAGTGTTGTGCTAGTAGAAGGGGTTAGGTTCTTTTTTGTTTTTTTTTAAAGCGGAGTTTGACAAATTTTTAAAGGTGAGAATTTTATTTATTTATCTGACTTAGGTAATAAAGCTATTTTAGTGATGGGGCGCACATAGGTGCCATCCTGGGTTTTGATTTTGACAGCCCTAGACTTTTTAGGGAATAATTTCTACGATTCTGACAAGAGGCCATTTGAGAGGGGGGGGTATCTTCTCCTTTGACAAAAACGAGATCATTAAATGAGGGTTCAGGATTAGAGATCTGCCATTTTGGGCGGTTCTGAAGCCCATTTAAATAGTCGGTGGTCCACCTTTGCCAAAACTGCTGCTGAGAGCGTGAGCATTGTTGCCAAAAGAAACACGATTTTCGGGGACGGAAGTTACGTCCGGATCGGGAAGAGCAGTCAAAGGGGCTCCGATGAGAAAATGCCCTGGAGTTAAGGGGTTTAAGTTAGACGGGTCAGCTGACAGGGTTGAAATGGGGCGTGAATTTAATATTGCTTTGATTTGGGTAAAGACTGTTGCTAGTTGTTCAAAGGTGTAAACTGAATTTCCTATGATCCTGATCAGATCAAATTTGGTGCTTTTTATCGCTGCTTCCCACAGTCCAACCCAATGTGGAGCTCGTGGAGTAATTAATTTCCAGTCTGTTTCTGTTGTGTTTAAAAATGATTGAATTTTTGACATGTTTGAAAGGAACTGATGCATATCTTTTAGCTGATTACTGGCTCCTTGGAAATTAGTTGCGTTATCGCTGTAGATAACATTCGGGAATTCTCGACGGGCAATAAATATCTTCAAGGCTGCTAAGAAAGCATCAGTGGTCAGGTCAGAGACCAGTTCTAAATGGACAGCTTTAGTGGTAAAGCAAACGAAAAGTAATAAGTAGCATTTTAGCACAGGAACTTTCCGTAATTTTAAAGCCTTTAGCATAAAAGGGCCACCGAAGTCTATGCCTACTGTAAGGAAAGGTCTTGAAGCAGTAATGCGAGCTGATGGCAGATCGGCCATGATTTTGTTCAGATATTATGGCATTTAGCCTATGACAAATTAAACATGTGTTTGTAATATTTTTTATCTCTCCCAGACCATTAAGGGGGCAATACCGTAGACGGAGATTGAAAGGCAGGTTTTGCGGACCATTGTGTCCTAAGCAAATGTGTTCATATGCTAATATCAAAGTTGTGATTTTGCACTTGCTAGGTAAAAGAATGGGTTGCTTTTGGTCTGTTTTAAAGATTGTATTTCTTTTTCAAAAAACGTGCTTTGGGTTTTCTTTATGATGAACTTAATGGATTGGTGCAATTCTGTAGTGGATAATGGCTCTTGAAGTTTGATGTAGTTTTTACTAGAGTTGTTTATGAATCGGAAAAGGAACGCAATAGAACGATGCAGTTTAGACCAAGAATTAAACTTGTTGAAAATTGTTTCCCAAAAACTGATTGGGCATTTTGAAACAAACATAACTGTTTTTTAAGCTTTTGGAGGGGATTGAGTGAGAGCAAAAGTGTTGAAAGAATCGAATGAAACAATAGGTTTCTGCAAAAATGACAGGCCATGAAACGATAAATGATGTTTGTCATGGGGAAGTTGTCCTCTAGACAGCAGATCTGCGGGATTGAGTCCAGACTTTACATGTCTTTCATCTTAAGGGGATAAGATTGAATCATGAGCTACTTCTTCTTGTAGCCAGAATTTGTCTATGGGCTGATGGATTTTAGCTTCCGTTTGCGGTGGTTTTATTTGATAACCGAGAGAGTTGATGTTGGTGCGATTTGAAGTGGTGACAAACAAAGTGGGTCCGTTGGGACAATTGTAAAATAATCGGAGCTTTCGTCGGATGACCAAGAAGCTTTTTTCCGAAATGGGTTTGTATATTCTGACATTTCCGCTTGAATGCTGGTTGTCAGAGAGGTGGGGTCTAAGTTCGTTGGTACAAATGTAGAATAATCGGAGCTTTGGTCGGATGACCAAAAAGCTTTTTTCCGAAATGGGTTTGTATATTCTGACATTTCCGCTTGAATGCTGGTTGTCAGAGAGGTGGGGTCTAAGTTTGTTGGTACAAATGTAGAATAATCGGAGCTTTGGTCGGATGACCAAAAAGCTTTTTTCCGAAATGGGTTTGTATATTCTGACATTTCCGCTTGAATGCTGGTTGTCAGATAACCTGGAAGAAAACTGATAGCGTTTACGTTTAACTTATGCGAGCTAACAGCTTGGGAGACATTTTGCGAATTGAATGCTGCTTTCGTTGAACTAGTACTCTGCACATCTGTGTCAGAGCGGTAGAGCGGTTGAGAGCAAATTGGTTCTTCTTTTGAACCGGTATCTGTGTGAGAGCGAGAGAAAGTTTAAAAGTTCCATTGATTCTGGTATTGGTATTTGCACCTTGTTAATTTTAAAATGTGGTAAATGATAAGTGATACTAGGCACTATTGCACAATCAGCACTAATATATTTAGAGCTATTAAAGAATGGGGGGAAAATAATATTTGTCGATGTATTTATATTACTTTCTGATTGGCAGACACCTGATATGGTTATGAGATTAGAGTAAGTTTTTATTTGTAACTGGTTAGCAAATTCTTCAGTGATAAACGAAGTTTGACTCCCATTGTCAAGTAGAGCCTTTGCGATAAGTGTAAAACCTTTGGAATTTTTTATTTGAATCTTATCTGTAGCTAGCAGTACGTAAGTCGGAGTAGGTGAGAAATCGGATAAAGAGTTTACTATTCATCTTGGCTGGGAGTTGTCGTTCTGGTTAGGGGGTGATGTGATGTTGAAGTGTTCGCGTTTAAGATGGTGTTGTGTAACAAAGAGTGATGTCTCTGATTGCACGCAGAGCAACGCGATGTGAGCGACAAGCATTGACGTCATGACCGGACCCTAGACAATTTGTGCATAATTTGTTGTTAAGAGCTATTTGTTTTCTTTGAAACACGGGTGCCGAGATAAATTCCTGGCACGAATAAATGTTGTGTTTAGAGCTTTTGCAATTAACACACATCGGTGTTGCTTTTGACCACGATTGTCTATTTTGATTTTGAGACTTAGTACTGTGGAAGGATAATTTTTAAGGTTTTGCATTCAACTCCGATTTACTAATTTTACTAGTATTTTCATTGTTTGAACATGATTGTACTGCATCTAGAGTTTAACATTTTTTATGTAATAAATCAAAAAGTTCTTGGGTATTACTTAATTTTGACGAACTTTGTTCTTCGAATGATCTGCGGGTAGTATAATCTAATTTTTAAACTAGTATCTGCGTTACTAACGATTCAAATAACTGATTGGGTTTTTGATTTAAAGTTAACAAGGATTTAAAAGTTGATTGAGCTCCAGTGATAAAATTTCTCAGATTCGTAGAGTTACATTTACTTAGTTCTACTACATTTAACAAGTTTTGATAATGATTTGATACAATGTGACGACGTAAATTGTTTTACTTGTTTTCTAACAAGTTTAAAGCGATTTCAAAATGTTAGTTTGAAATTGTTAGAGACTCTATTAGTTTAAGAGCCTCACCCTCTAAATGAGAAAGGAAATATAACATTTTTTCCGAATTTGTACAAATTTAAAGGTTATTTTTTATTAACGAGTTAAAAAGATTAATGAAAGAAGTATATTCTAAAATGTTTTCCGAAAATGCTGGAATTCTTATTTCAAGTAACTTGAGTTGCGAATAAGAGCTCATGGTTTCATGTTTCATAACATTTTCTATTTTTTGTGAATTTTGAATTTTTATTTCCAAATCTTGTAATGCTTTTTTAAGTTTGCTTATCGTTTTTAAGTAGCATTCCTCAGTTTTCGTTCTGTCCTCAGGTTCAGTCGCGGTTTCATCCAACTGGTCTTGGCAATGTGAATATTTTTGACAATAGGCCTGAGTTGTTGAATCTTAAAAATTAACAACATTTTTTTAGGGTTGCTTATTAGCTCATCAGCTGAAGTTTGTAATTTATGCTTTTGCGCAATGCAACTGTCCCTGATTTTTTTTTATGTTTTAAATCTAACAAAATTTTTTGCAAAGGGGTCCTTAGGCAGTTATGTTTTTAAGCTTGTAAAAATAAACTTGTGAAAGTATATAAAAAAATATTTTTTTTTGCGAAACAAAAGGGTCTTGTGCAATTTTAGAAATCAGCTATAAGATCACGTGAAAAAGACGTTTATGCTTTGACCAATAAAAACGCTGAATTCAGCGCGAGAAACGAAGCCACGTCCGGGTTTCCGGCCTCTCGCCCTCTTTCCATTTCAACAGCCGGGCAATGCACAACGCTCGCCGCTAAGAGCACCTCTTTCAAACGCCACGTGGTTAAATGTACATCAATATAATCAGATAAAATCAATGAATCTCATAGTCAACAGCCAGTGAAAATTTTCTGAAGATACAGGAGGCTTGAAACTGGAAGCTCTATGTATAAATTATATAATATATTCTCGATGATAAGTCTGTTGTTTTATTTACTGTGATAACGAAATTCACGACGATAAAAGACAGTGAACCATTCGACCTACAGGTAAGAACCCATCGAACCAGCTCAACCGAATTATCGAAGGAATCTAACATCTACGTTGTGGAAGACGTCATTAACAGCAAGAGTGAGTTGAGGTCCCAGAGGTTCCAGTGAAGCTACCCACACCTCAGCGCATTTCTCCAGCTTCTTGCTTCTACTCGCCATTGCTTGCTACTCGTCGTCGTTGCCGGCGCGCTAAACTATTTTAGGTTATTCTCCAGTTTTTCTATACTTTTGTTGTGGGTTGAATAAACTTTGCCAAAATTAACTTTTAGTTTATCAATTAAAAAACCTCAAGTAAGTTGAACATTTTCAGTTCAAAATGGAACATTTTCATAGTGTAATTTTATTTTAGTTAGCATAAAATTATTATTCCGCCTCTGGAATTGATGATGATTATTTTATATTTGAGAATATTAGGAACACATGTTTGGGAAGTTCACTTATTTTGCAATTGAAAGGTGCGTCAGATAAAAAACATTTATGCAGTAAATTTCAAATAAAATTCAAGTTAACTATTTTTATTTGCACTGTGACATACTTTTTTGTAAATTGAGCAATAAGATTTTACATGAAGTTTAATCATTTAGGCAGGTTTTTCCATATCCGTAAAAAGTGGTGGAAAATATTGATAAGTTGTTGTTTTACGATTTATTTATTAAATAAAATCATTTTCAATTATGCATATTACATAAAATACTCAGAGATTTGCCTAAGCTTTCAAGAATAGCTTTTTGTGTATTAAGAGCGCAAAGTGATATATTGCCGCTCGACAAAGAAAGTTAATTTTTGGAGAGCGGCAATGACACTTTGTGCTCGAAATACACACAAAATGCAGTTTTTAGACAAAAAAAAACACTAAATATTTTATTCAAAATAAATAAGTACATAACATAACATAACATTACTTGTATTTTAATTATAACATTTTATAATATTCTTGAAAATAATTACTTAAGTTTATCATTCACTATATTGAAATTGAATGTGCAATTACGACAATTTTTGATATTTATTTCCGAACCTGATGGTCCATTAGGATATTTCTCCAACATAAATTGTTCCGAAGATTGGAAATCTATAGAACGAGATGTAAATACATGCGGTTTTGAAAATATTTTTTTGGTGGTTTCAATCTTATTTTTGATTGATTCGTCTATAAAACCTTCTGCGACTCTACTTTTCCATCCACCATGTTTCTTAAGTTGTATTAGATCTCCTCCACTATTCACCAATAAAAAAGCACAACTTGTTTCGTACATCTACCTTTTTGATAACATAAAAATAGGCGTTGGGGAGTATTATTGCTATTTTGACAAAGTTGTCTAATTGCAATGTATTTTTTACAAGTTGATAAATAATCAACTGAATTTTCTTCAATATGACTAACAATCGTAAAAACACGACTAATTCTCGTTTTCGAATCTAGAATTCGGACTATTGAAATAGAATCTTTGTCTTCTATGTCACCGATCTCCATTTTCACCAATTCATCGCGCCTGCAGAAGTTTTATTTTTAAAAAAAATTTCGCTGAGGGGTTATTTATCATGTGAGTGGGGCGTGGTCGCCCCTCCACCGCGACCCTTAGTAGGTCTATTGTGGCTCACCCCTAGAGGTTACAGTGCACCGCACAATCCAGCCCTTCTCACGAAGTTCATGGTGGTATAGGGTGAGATTTTTTTTAAATCGATGGTTCTAGGTTGGTGTATACAAATATGTTGAACCTTATTCTTCACAGGCCGGGGCATAAACTTAGTATAAACAGTTAACCCTGGTATATCGGACCAGTACGTGAGTATTTTCCTCTCCGTCCAGTCCAAAATAACTGTTTTGGCGGCACTTGTGGTGACTCCAAAAATCGGTTCTGGTCCAGTGAACGCGAATTCGGCCCCCTTTTTTGAAAGTGGGTCTGCTTTTTCGTTTCCCTTCACCCCTGGTGCCCAGGTACCCACAGTAGGGTCACCCTGTTGTTCGCACCAAGGTATTCTAAGGATTCGATGCAATTCCATACAAGTTTAGAATTTATCTTGTTGGAGCTCAGTGCTGTCTGATATTATACTTATGATTTTGTTTGCTAGAGGTCTGTTGGTCAACTCTCTTGCACACAATTCGATAGCGAAGACTTCAGTCTGAAAGATTGTAGCATACCTACCAAGACTGGAAGATATTTTAATCTTTGGTTTCCTGCTTAAAACACCGGCCCCAACTCCATCTGGGGTTTTTGAGCCATCCGTGTACATTACGTATTTAGTCTCTAGGAAGAGGATTTGTCCCCTTACCCATTCGTTTCTCTTCGGAAAGAGGAATTTGAACGAATTTTTTACGTGTATTTTTGTGGCTAGCAAGTCAGGAACCATCCCGAGAATTTGGTGGTTTTTTGTTTTACTCAGTATCCCGGAGTGATCCCCGAGTTGCTCTCCATTAATTTGGCTTTCCAAATACAGGAATCTGTAGAAGACTATCCTGGCCTCTCTCTGTAAGAGAATATATAGGGGAAGAAGATGTAGGAGGTGTTTCATCGCTCTAGCTGTCTGTTGTAACACTTTGGTTCACCAGACTACTGAACCATACGTGACCGTAGATATTATCATTGTTCGATAAATCCAGTAAATCTGTTTGGGGTTCATTCCCCAAGATTTGCCACAACTCTTCTGAAATTCCAGGGAGAAAACCTGGCTTTGTTTATTGTTTTTTCCAAGTAGGCGTTCCAGGTGAGTCTTTTATCCAGAACTACACCCAGGTTTTTCACTTCCACCGCAAATGGAATGCTCTCTCCGTATAGGACAGGCTGCCGAAGCTTATCTAGATTTTTTCTTTTTGCAAAAGGAATAATTACAGTTTTCCGGGGGTTGACAGACATCTATTCACTCTCGCACCAACTGTATACTGTGTTAAGGGCTTCTTGGAGGACGTTTCAAATTTCGCTTCAAATTTCCCTCTAACTATTATAACCAGATCATCTGCATACCATTGAAAATCTACTTTCTGCATAAAAAGCTCGCTCAGAAGAGAGTCGACTAGAAGTGACCACATTAGGGGGGGAAGTACCCCACCTTGTGGACACCCCTTCGCCGCACTGAACCTAACCGACTGCAGTGATGATATTATATATCGGTTTTTAATCATGTTTTTGATCCAGTTACAGATTTTTCTGTCGATCCCTCTATCCCTAATTAATGTTTAGAGTGACTGTGGTAGGGCGTTATTGAACGCTCCATCTATGTCTAGAAAATCTGCCAGCGCAATTTCCTTATGTTTAAGGGAATGGCCGATCTTTCCTACTAGATTGTTTAGTGCTAAATCCGTATATTTGCCTGTTTGGTAGGCATATTGATGGGGGTTTAAGGGATGTTTCCTAAGATTCCCCTCTCTAATATGTCTATCAATAATTCTTTCCAGAGTTTTCATTAAGAATGAGGTGAGGCTAATCGGCCGGAAGGATTTAGGTTAGGAATGGTTCACCGTACCCGTTTTACGTATGTAAACAACTCTCGCCGTTGACCAGCCCAGCAGAATATAACTACACGCTAAACTCGCTCTGAATAGTTTAACCAGAGGAGGTGGTAGAATTTCTCTGCCCTTCTGAATGAGTGCAGGCAAAACACCATCCTCCCCTGGAGACTTGTATGGGAGAAATAGTTCACCGCCCATTGTACTGATGCTGGGGTGACCACTTTTGATATATATCTCCAGTCCTTCCTTTTGGGTCGTGATGTCGATCCCATTGGAAGTGGAATTTGCTCCTAGTTCCTCAGAAGCAGACTGCCGGAAAAGTGGGTCTCTAACGTTTGCCTACCAGAGTCCGTAAAAGAGCCATCTGGTCGTTTTATCGATCCAATCTCTTGCGTCGGATCTCTGGCGAGAGCCTTGTGGATTCTTGTACTGGCAGGTAGATCTGATATACTCTCACATAACGTCATCCAGAATTCTCTTTTGGCTTTCCTCATTTTTTTGTTATAAGTCGTTAGAGCTGTGCGATAGATTCCCAGGAACCTGTTTCTTTAGCTCGATTGAAGAGACGTCGAACTTTTTTCTTTTTTTGTCTAAGCTTTTGCTTCACCAGGGTGTACCTCTATGGTCCCTCTTCTCCTTTAATGGGCAGTTTTCCCTATAGGCCGTTAGAAGGGAGGATGCGATATACTCATTCGCCGCTTCTATTTCGGCTCTATTTTGTATAGTGCTATTACCGTTACCTAAGTGCTGTTGGAGGGATTCACAGTACCCTTTTCAATCTGTGCATTTTGGATCTCGAAATTGCACTATGGGACGTTGTCCTATTCTCACGTCAAAACGTATGTGTCTATGATCTGAGCATGAGGGCTCGGTAGATACCTGCCAGTTAACTATTTTGGTACTCATAAACTGTGTACTGATAGCTACGTCGAGAACTTTTCCGCGAATTCTGTTCACGAAAGTTGGTTCCGAGCCTACGTTGTGCACTGCTAGCCCCTCCCCTATTATATTGTTACAATTTTTCTCTTCTCTCTTGGGTTCGGCGATTAAAACTCTCGATCCAGTAACAAAGCTATGTTTATTTTAATACAATAAATTCTATTTTCATTAATCGCTTAGATTTTTACTTAGCTATACAACTTTTACAACTCTATATAACTATTTACATTTATTAATTCATAACCACATAAGCCGATACTGATACTTGTTATGATCGCTTCCCCTTTTATATCTCGATATAACAGTTCCAGATCATTCTACCCGTTTCTCGATCATTCGACGCGGCTTTGAGTGGTTGTTTGACCTTTCCGGACCCCGTCGGCGGCAGACAAAGCAAAGCGGTCTAAAACGGACCCCAGATGCGGTCGATTTCTCAGTCGCCGAGAGGACTGGATTTGTAACAATATAGTTATATAAGTACTCACCTTTTTCATTGATATCGCTGCTGCCCCAATCCAGATGGTGGGAATTTGCGTCGCATCTAATGATCAGTTGCCTATTGTTCCTTTTGCATAAGGCGACTAGATCTCGCACTGGTGCTGGAGGAGGGTGTTCTTTTCGGTCTCCAGGGAAGTAAGCAGAGCAGACGACTACATCTACACTACTATCTCCTCCTGAGATCAAGAGCTGTGCTGCAACTACATCAGGGGTGCAAAACTCCGTTAACATAAAATTATTAATGTTTTTCCTGATAAGTATGCATGCTCTTGGCTTATCACCTAGAGTACACGCTATTAACTTACCGGAGCAGTTTCCTAGGCCGCTTATCTGCCTGTATTGGAAGTTCAGGGTTCCTGTATTAGTGCCACATCGAGTTGCTCCTTGGCGAACCTCCTGCTGAGGTCATATGAAGCCGCTCTAGCATGTTGGATGTTCGCCTGGAGAAATTGGATGTGGTTAGACATTCCTACTTAAAGGGAGTGTAAGGAGGTTTACTTTTCTTCTCCGCATTGTGTCCTGGTGTAGGCCGTTTTGGCGCTGCTTTACCATGGAGGTTTTTTTTTTCACTTTTCCGGCTTTTTTGCTGGTTTTGGCCGGCCTCTTCAGTCCCGCTGTCGCCGCTGAGGTAGACTCCGGCTTTTCCACCGATGTCGGATTTTTCTTGGCTTCCTTGGACCGGAATTGCACCTGTCCAAAGCCAAAGTATGGGCGGAAATTTAGGTGCTCCAATTCTTTAATGGATACATCGTCCATTCAGAACGTCCACATTTGACCAGGTCCAGCATTTTCCCTGTGTAGAATAGTCCACTCCTGGGTACGCAGGGTATGGTTCATCTTCCGCAGACGGTTGGTTACCTGACCTCCCGTTAGTCTAGTTAGTCCCTCATCGTCTGGAATAAAAGCCACACAGATGTGGGGTTTCGGTATGTCTTCTTTCTGAACCAACTTCAGCTGGGCGTTTTCCCAGGGTTGAAGGGAGCATATCACTTCCTCCATCCACTGGACCGTCTCAGCGTCCGTACAGGACAGAAGTAGAATTCCAGGTCGAATGGTGCAGCTCTGGAGTCGCACTTGTGGACCATCGTCCGCTAGTTTGTCTACAGTGTCCATGATGGATCGCTGTAGCAGCCGTAGCTGTTCGTTTGACAGTTGAGCATTTGGGTGTTCTAGGTGGATATGCCCACCTTGATGCCCTGAGCTACATCTGCAAAGGAGCGTTTTTGCTCGTTTGGATGTTCCATAGTGCGTGACTTTTTCGCCGCCGCTTCCGGAGTGCTAACATCCGAGCGTATTCGCTTGCTGGTGAGAGCTGGGGAGGATTAATCCCCACTTCTTTTCTTATCCCGCTCCTTTAGTATTTGATTTAAGGTGGTTTCGTAAGGTATCCCGCTCTTGATCAATCGGCTAAGACGTTTTCTCGTCGCGCCGGCAAGTTCGGCACTCTTGTTCAGGTTTATGCTGACCTGTTGTCAGGTCCGTTTTCTCGGAAGTGGGGGATTTTAAAAGTACCCCCTCTACTTCCTGCGATATTTTGTTGCTAGGAGGGTCTGTAGTAGACACCTCCATTTGCATTTTTTCGTCTGCAAGAAGATTGCCTTCGTCGCAGATGTTGATTTTTGTTTTTGTTACTCACATAGTTCCCACGAGTAGCGGGAGAAAAATTGTCGACTACGGCAGAGCTCTGCATTACCGCAGCAAGGCAAAAATACTTCCGGGAGATTGCCTGGTATCCCAGAGACTCCGTTAGCGATATCTGTTTGGGGCAGGCACAGATATCATACATATAGTACGCCACTTGGCACGGGTCGGATGACACCTTAAGCAAAGCCTGATGGTCGCGGTAAGCTTGGCTGGCTTAAAACAAACCAACCGCACCTGTCTAGTTTGAATACAAGAAAGTAAGCTCCCATGTACTTAAAGGTAGTAATGATATAGCCGCTGACCTTTATTATGTCCTTAGTTGATCCGCGGGTGTTTATTCTTTAATATTAGACACCTTTCCTGTAAGCCAGGAAGTTCCCTATCAGCCATTTGGATGCGCCTTGTTGGGGTTAAGGACATCCCTGCACGGTTCGCAGAGGGGTTTTTAAGCAATTGTGTTTTTAAATCTGTAAAAATAAACTTTGTACAAGTATATAAGAAATAATTAAAAAATTTAAAATTTTAGAGGGGCCTTAAGGATTGATTTGTTTATTTTTTGTAAATGAAATGTAAAATGTTATGATTATTAAAGTTATAAATTTTAAAATCAAGTTTCAACAAAAAAAAATATTTTTTGTGATATATAAAGTTATAACGTTTAGAGAATCTATAAAAACATACGTTTTGAAAACCAAATTGGCGCCGGCGACAACGACGAGGACTCGACTGGGCGTGGTAAGCGGTAGAAATGCTCTGAGGTGTGGGCAGCTTCACCATCGGAACCTCTATTGCCTGCCGACTTACTTGATCTTCGACGACGTCTTTCGCTGCGTAGATGTTGGATCCTTCAATAACTCACTAAAGCTGGCTCGATCTGTTTTCTACTACTATAGACCAAAGGGTTTACTGCCTTTTATCGCCTTGAATTTTGTTATCACAGTAAATGAAACAACACACTTATCATGGAGAATATATTGTATAACTTGAATACATGAAGCTAACAGTTTAAAGCCTCCTGTATCTTCGGAATAATTTTACTGGTTGTTAGCTTTGAATTTGATGTATTTTATTTGATTACATTGATTATATTGATATGCATTTTACCAAGTGGTGTTTTAAAGCGGTGATGCCTCGGCTGATGAGATGCTAACAAGTGAGCCAAGTGGTGCTCTGCATTGCTTGACGTTCGGAATGCAAAAAAAAACAAGAAGCCGAAAACCGTTTTGAAGGTGGCTTCTTTTTGCGTTAAATTCAGCGTTTTTGATTGGTCACTGTATGGTCACGTGACTGGTTATTGCGCGCGACGATTTCGGAATGTTCTGGAATAATAACTGCACGTGTTTTTAAGCTGATTTTTAAATTGCACGGGACCCTTTGTTTCTAGCCGAATACTAATTTTCACGTGATAAGGGCGTGATCAAGACATGGTAGATCATAAAACTGCACGTGTTTTTTGTTGTCGTCAGAGCCGTACTAAGTAGTTTTAAAAATCAAGGAATTTCTCAAAGAGAAATAGTACAGTCTCTATGTTCATGAAACTAAACTTCAACTTAAAGTAAATTTTTTTCGCGGCAACGCGAAAGGGTACAAACAACTGTTCCAGTAGGAACGTTTTCTTACGAAAAATTATTACTAATATTCTAATAACATCGCAGGTCTCCCATTGCCGCCCGCGGCTTTAAATTATCCGCTAATATGTTGGGCGTTTGATGCTACCGAAAAGCCATAAACCAGACAATTTTTTTGTAAGTGATTTGCTGCGTCGTGGTCAAATAATGGCACCAGGGGCGTACTTGCTGACCATAATCCGTAACTACCCCCCTCTCAAATTTGGTCGTCCCGATCCAATACTTGTGTATCCAAACCATTGTAATGATTTTAGCTCTCTTTATGAACGACTTTTATCTTGGCTCTGTCGCTGCGCTGAATTCTATAAACCACATCATTTATTTGTTTTATCACCTTATATGGTCCTTTCCAAGATGGTGTTTATTTTGGAAATACACCTTTCTTTCGATGTGGATTATACACAGCTATACTTGATCTACTTCTTTGAATCCCCCTGAATTTGCTCTAAGGTCTTATCGAGCCTTCATTTTATTACTTGCCAACCTCAATCTCTTCCTAGCAGTTTTATGAATTTAGAACAAGCCATCCTGTAACTCATCTGCATAATCTTGAAATTATTTCTCTTCGGCACTTGGCGATCCGAACACCAAATCACAGGGCAAACGAAGTTCCCCTCCGAAGTCTATGCTGGCATTGGCGAGCTTTGTAGAATCATGATCTGCTGCTCTATAGGCCATCAAGAATAATAGAAGTTGTCGATCTCAGTCTTACTGATGCTTCTTTACTATTTTGGAAAGATGTTTTTCATAGTCCGATTGAACCTTTCAACCATGTCATGCGACAGTGGATGTAGTGAAGTAGTCCTGGTCTTTCTGATTCCCATCTGATCACAAACTGTCTTAAATAAGTTTAATTTGAAATTTCTTTTTAGATCAGAATGTAGCTCCGTAGATACTCTGCCTGGGATCTTGCAACTGTAGATGCTTCTTGATTAGACACGGCATAAGCTTCAACCCATTTACTGAAATAGTTTATAGCAACCAATATGTATTTATTGCTGTCATTTGTCATTGGAAATGGCCCAGCTACGTCGATAGCAATTTGTTCAAAAGAAACTCTTACATGGTACTGCTTTATTTCACCTCTAGATGTTGTTTTAGGGCCTTTGCTTGCTTTCAAACTGGGCATCTACTACACCAACTTTCTACGCCGTCGCGACATTGGACCCAGTACAACATTTGTCTTATTTTATCCAAAGATTAATAAACTTCTAAATAACCACCTGATTATCCTCCATGGATCTTCTCCAAGACTTCATTAAATCTTGTCTTGGGCACAACCAGTTGAAAAGTTGTTATCTTACCATCGGCTGACACCCAAACTCGTATCAGCAATCCATTCTCTACAAAAATGGAATCCCATTATGCCCACATTGCTTTAAATGTTGGTGCTAGATCGGAGATCTCCTTTTAGATAGGCCTATCTACTTTACTTTTCTTTCAGCGTAGAAAGTCTGCAATACTAGGATTACTCTCTTGATCCTATTTTAGATAGGCTGCTGCCCATTTATCGTCAGTTATTACTCTCACTTGTTTTTCAAATGACATTCGTATTGGTGGTTTCGAATCGGATGAGTTTGGCCAGTATCAATCCTGTATTAGACCAAGTTGTTGAATCGAAGATGTCACCTTCATGTTTTATGAATCTTCTGGCAGCGTATATTCATTCAATGATAGATATCCTTCGGGGTACACATTAGCAACTCTTACAGGAATAGCCTGTTTTGTCTAACTAAGGCTCGTTTTTACTGAAATCTTCTTTGTTTTCCCGTACTTATTGTTAAAGGTTTTTGTTCGGAATTTTATCAGGTAGCAAGTAAACAATCTCATAAAAAAATTTTAAAAAGCATTTCAACACATTCACAAATTTTAAGTACAATATAATTATTATAGTCTCTTTTCCTTCTCTGTCGAAAATCACAAAATTGACTAAATAAATTGAATGCAAGAATCATCGATCTAATTTTAAAGCCACGAATGGTGAATTTAACAATGATACTAGCGACACCACCGGTTGTCTTCAAACTTAAATCTACTTGTCTTTCAATCGACTGTGTCCCCTTTTTTTCCATATAAATTGTAATACTAGTTGTTATAAATATAATGGTATAAGGGAGGGACATCCAAAAAAGAACTTCCAACTCTGCTGTTAGAATAACTGATTTAACTTGGCATTTGTTATTTTCACAACTTTTGAGTAGAGTGGCTGAAATTTCTGGTAAACCATTAGTATGTTTCACGGTGTCATCGTGATTATTATATTTATTGTGAGCGTCTTTGAGGAACTATACTCGTTTAAAATGGTCTAAGTTGATGTCAGTGTTCAGAGACTTACGGATTGTGGAATACTTTAAATTATTATACACAATATTTTAAATTCTTGGTCATCTATTTATCGAGAACGGTCCTGGATCATGAAAAAAATGTTCGAATTGCATGTTTTATTTATTTAATTCATATTACAATAAAAAAGTTAATTCTACCCTAATCTAAAATACAAATAGAGGTTCTTTTATTAAACAAGAAAAAAGTATAATTAATAAATATTTTTTTTTATCAATTGGCCGGCACTATCACTTCTTCGCTGGATATTTTATGCGGTCCTGGTCCCTTTTTAATTTTATTCTGAACTTCGTTGAAACTTTCCCGTATCTGATCCATCGCCGAACTTAATCCCGATTTAATTCTGTTAAATTCTTGCGTTACCAAAGACAATCTACCCACGAGATAGTTTAAATTTTCATCCACTTCCGTTATCCGACCCGTTATTTGACTGATCTACAAGAAATTAAAAAAAACATAAAATTTATTGTGACAAAAAGTATTAATTAACGTTCTGAATGACTATTTGGGATTATTAAATGCAGTTCACGCAGTATTGGTAAAACTTCAGAAAACAGAGTAAAGGCGGCAACATTTAGGTATTATAAAAAAAGTTGAATTGTACTTATTATTCTGTTCCATATAAATAAATATATGTACAAAAAACGTGTAACAAATATCAAGTTTGTAATGTCATGATATTTATTTAAACAAGAGTGGAAAAGCTACGTACAAAACACCGCACAAAGAAGAGACCGAGAACACTGTGTAATGTATTTTTTCTATCTGTTTAGTATGATACTTAACTTTATTAGTTAATTTACCAAGTTTTTACTTCCTTGACTTTCTGTTTGTTTGTCTGTTCGGTAAAAAGTTTGCAATTAGTTTTAAAGCCTCGATGAGCTAGAAACTTGAAACTTTAAACAGCTCAGAGCTGGATGACATACATCACGCCTTTTTCCCGTAGTGGTAGGCAGAGACCTCTTCCGCTACGGTTCTTACACACATCTTTTGATTCACCTACTTTCATCAGTGCTCTCATACATGCTCGTCGGTTGTTGGTACTCTTGACCTGGCCTTTCTTCAACACAATGTCGATCTGATCAAGGTCGACCACTACCGACATTTACTCTCGCCTTATAAATATGTTTCGTCAATCTTCCTTTATTCATCCTTTCTATGAATCCAAACCATCTTAGCAATCCTTTATCTATCTTTTTAACCACTTCTTCTTTTATACCACAGCGTGCCCTTATCTCACAATTCTTGACTTTATCTAACCGAGTCACTCCGGCTATACTTCTCAGACTACTTATCTCTGCAGCATTAATTTTATTTTCATGCTTCTACTGCCAAAATAATAAATAACCTAATAAAAGTGGGCTGTCAGCTCGAGGCCATATAGACATCTGTTGCTGACGCTGATGTCAGGTGACGCGAAACCATAATAAAAAAATAGTCCATTGAAAAGTTACATTTGGGGTTGCGTTTTTTAGATGACGCAATTTAATTTTTTTGATGTGTAGGGGGGGTCAGTGTAAAGCTAAAACCAAGTTTGTGGGGTCGCTACCCTTGTCCCACGGCAGCCATCTTGAAAATAGGGGTTGAAATGGTTTTTACGATATATCTCTTAAACTATTTATTTGATAAAAAAAATTTATTAACATTTTTTGTTGAAAACTAAATTCTCTACAAGTTTGGTCCAGTAATTTTTTGTCGTAGAACTATAAATAAAAAAGTTATAAGCGAAAATCTTCAGAAATTCGAGAAAAAAATTTATATTTTTCGATATAACTTTTTTTTTATAATCATGATGATGAACCGCCGACATTAACACCGTTTCCTTCTCCAGTTCTCCCACTGGTATTTAATTCAGAAAGCCGATCAGATGCTGAGCCGCAGCCTGGTCCATCGAAACGACTGAGGACGGAGTAGTTCTAATTTAGAAAATCACCGTGGATTATGCCTATTGGGGATAACACGTAAAAAAAAACGCGCCTCTAGACTCTACCTCGTGGTTGGTGGGGAAAAGAGTCAATAATTAATTATTAATAATATTGCAAAATTTGTAATTAAAAAAGTTATAATAACAAAATAAAAAAAAAAAACAATAACTGATGACATATTACATACACTCGTATAATATAGGTATAGTTAAGAATATTAAAAAATAGTAATCACTTCGGAGCGCTGTAAAACCTTAGCTATTGACTTAATGAAAAAATGATGCAAATAAAAGTTGTTCCTCCAAAAACGATCTACAAAAATGGTCGGATATCATTTTTTCGTAAAATGATAAAAAAAAAAGTTATATCGAAAAATATAAATTTTTTTCTCGAATCTCTGAAGATTTTCGCTTATAACTTTTTTATTTATAGTTCTACGACAAAAAATTACTGAACCAAAGTTGTAGAGAATTTAATTTGCAACGAAAAATGTTAATAAATTTTTTTTATCAAATAAATAGTTTAAGAGATATATCGTAAAATCAATTTCAACCCCTACTTTCAAGATGGCGGCCGTGGGACAAGAGTGGCGACCCCACAAACTTGGTTTTAGCTTTACACTGACCCCCCCTACACATCAAAAAAATAAAATTGCGTCCTCTAAAAAACGCAAGGTAAGGCCTAAAAAATGTAACATTTCAATGGACTAAAACCCTATCAAATTTTGCATAACGCGCCTTAACAAATTTTAATTCAAAAAAATATATACGTTTTTAAAACGAACTAAAAAGTATGAAATAATTATTATTTAAAAAAAAACGTGGGACGAATGCAATGCAAAAAGATGTAAAAACGAGACTAATTCAATTATAAAATAAACAATATTATCCATTTAAAAAGCTATGTTTGGTTAAGTTTAAAGTAATAAGAGTACCCTATATATTTATAAATAATTTTGGATTATACACCTTAAGATGCTTAACAATTTTGCTCTCACAATTTTTTCACACCCTGTATATGTCGATTACCGGAGGATACAATTACATTTCTAAGGTCATTTTTGCGCATTAGATAACCAATGTTTATCTTTAAACTTACTTTGCCTTTGACGCTGTTCATTGTACCAAGAGTTCCGTTCACATACCCATCAGTTTGGTTTTGAAGCTGTTTAAGAACTTCCGAATTACTGCTTATTTGTTGGTACATTATACCTATTTGTCGCCATACTTGTTGAATGTCTTCTTCTAATTTTGATGTTACGTTTGCCAGGGCTCCGGTCTCCTCGTTTAAAATGGATTCTTCAAATTCGTCAAATCTAATAATAAGCGAATTTAAGTTATGAAAACAACTCGTTCTTTTTAAAAATAATTTTTGTAAACAAATAAAATTAAGAAATTATTTAAGTTGTAAACATTAAACGTAAAAACCTATTAGATAAAATATATTCAAGCAGCAGAAATACTGAAATAACCATAAAAAAATTATATGAAGACTAAATACCTCATAAGAGGAAAAGTTGTAAACACTGACATGCATGTACAGAGAATAATACAAATGAAACATCTATGACCACTAATAATTGCTTCACGATAAGAAAGGTTTTATACACTGATTATGCACGTTTAAAAAAATAATATAATGGAAAGATGTGAACACTGATATACAAATCTAAATAAATAATATATAAAAGAGATATTAACTGTGTGGATATGTTACGATTATCATGTCGGGTGATAGGGTGATAAGAATTGACAAATAAAAATAATAGACTTAAATAACAAAACCAATATCGCGCATTGCTCCTCATGAGGGCCAAACGTGGGCTGCGGATAGTCACTTTGCTACTTTGAATATAAGGGGAGGATTAGATGGTAAAATTAATGAAATTTACACGATAATAAAAGAAAGGCAGATTAATTTTCTTTGTGTAAATGGGACCAAGAGGAAAGGATGTAAAACCAATACAGTCTACTGGTCAGGAATTCCGGTCAGGGTGTTGGTATGATACTTTCTTGAAGAATAAATAATTATGTGACTGACTTTGAATGTGTGAGCCCAAGACTCCTATGGGTGAGACTGAAGGTTGGTCTTACTCGCATCTTTTTGCTAGTGGTTTATGCCCCACAAGATACGCAGTGGAACCAGTCTTCGAGAGCACAAAAAGAGAGGCAGGAGTTTTGGGATAGTGTGACAGATATTCTAAATAAGTGTAACCAGAATAAAATAATAGTAATGTTGGGTGATTTTAATAGCTGGAAAGGAGTGACGTGTGATAGATATGACAGTGGATGCAAGTTACAGAAAATGTGCGTAGAAATTTAAAAAGCAGTGTCAGAGAAGAAGAAAGCCTGGCTGGATTGGTTGGCTACAAAATCCAATCAAAGAATGCAAAAGGCAATCATTGAGGATGTAAACAAGGCAAGGAATAAGTATACAAGATTAAAAAGTGTGGCAAAATAGATTGTGGCAAAAAAGAAGAAAAGTAATAAAGATGAATTTGATATAAGGTTATCTAAAGATTTCCAGAACAATATTAAACTCTTTTGGAAGTCCTATAGAACAGCGAGAGGTAAAAATACAGCTAGTCTGCTGTACCGCCCTTTAAACCTTTGTTGCAGTAGCGTAACGGACGACTGGTGCAAGGCCGTTATCGTGCCTCTTTACAATGGAAAAGGTTCGCAGCAGAACTGTAAGAACTACCGAGGCATTAGTTTACTCAGCATCGTCGGCATACTGTATGCAAAGATATTGATTAAAAGAGTGACGAATGAAACTGAGGAGAGATATATGATGTGCAAGCAGATCTTTTTATTACAACGTATAGTCAACAAATTCTTGGCTGAAAGTCAAAAGGTCTACTGCGCTTTTGTAGACTTGGAAAAGGCCTATAACAGAGTGGTGAGGAATGAATTGTGGTTGACATTGCCAGTGTATAGGGTGAGCGGTAGTATGATACGATCACTGAAATCACTTAACGAGAATTTCTCTGCTTATGTCAGGATAAACGGAGTATATAGGGACTGGTTTAACATAAAAAAAAGTGTTAGACAGGGATGTGTGGCTTTGCTATGGCTGTTTAACTTATGTATAAACAATTATTTAAAAGATTTAAAATAGAGTGCGTATGGATTAAGAATGAATGATTTGATCGTCAGATGCCTCCTTTACGCTGATGTTAGGTCATATTAGCGTCATCTGAAGAGAAGTTGCAGGCAATGGTTAGTAATAATAATAATGCCTCGGTACTTCTAACAGTCTTGCTACGAACCTTTTTCTTTGTAAAGTGGAACGATAACGGCCTTGCATCAGTATTCTGGTATGCTTCTGTTATACCCTGCAGCCTTACCCAATTTCATACTTTTCAACGCTTCCACAATCTTCTGTCGGTTTAATTTCACTTTTATTGCAACTTCCACACAAGTCTCCGAATGGGGCCTGCGCTTGTGTATCCTTTTTTAAATAAACTTTTAAACATGAGACAATTAAAAGTTAGTATGCTGACACAAAAAGGAGAAACGGAAGAATTCGAAATAAACAAAGGTATAAAACAAGGAGACTCACTGTCAGCTACATTGTTCAATCTGGCTCTAGAATTTGTTTTAAGAAAGATACAAAAGGGAAATATGAGAACAACAGGAAGTCATTTAATCGCATATGCAGATAACATAGTATTGGTAATACAAAAAAATCATGGAAAAAATGTTAAAGGAGATTAAAGAAGAATGGATGAAGATGGGACTAAAAATAAATGAGACTAAAATAATGAGATTTGAAAAACAGGACAAAATGGCGAAATAAGAATAGAAAATAAAAAATTCGAGAAAGTCCAAAAACTCAAATACCTGGGCGTAATGATAAAAAATAAAGGGGAAAGAAAAATGGAGATCGAAGAAAAAATAATGGCCACAAACTGAGCTTACCAACCAAGCTATTGACCAAACAAACAAAGATGAACATATACAAAACAATTAAAGGCCCATTACAATGTATGCAGCAGAAACGATAACTATGACGAAAACAGAAGAAGATAAGTTAAGGTTAAACGAACGAAAGATAATAAGAACAATTCTAGGTCCAGTGAAGCTCGGGGAACAGTTATATAGAAGAAGAACGAATCGAAGAAGACATAATAAAGAAATTTAATAAAGAAATTTAATGGCAAACACCTGGGCGAAAAATAGATCGATTTAAGTTACTTATATCCAAAAATGCTTCGTTTAGCCGTCAGGAGGTTTGGAAGATTAACGAAAATTATATTTTTATTATTATGAAAACAATTGTTCTTAAATTTAACACCATCAGGGTAATCACAACCCAAAAAATTTAGTCCTGTAGTTGAACTAATTAGGAAACTTATCTGTCTTATGAAAAATTTCGTAAAACCAACAGTTTTTTTAGAAAATAAAATAATTTAATAATAATAAAAAATTTAATTTATAAATGTTGGAAATAGAAGTTTGACAATGACCTATTAAAATAATTATTTCAACAAGAGTTCGAAATTGTTTCCATTTTGCTGAATTCACATAAACCGCACACAAAAAATGGTGGAAATATATCAGCACGTTTTTGAGTAATAAAAAAAAAATAATTTTTGTGAATCTTTCAAACCCTCTTACGGCTAAACAAATCATTTTCGGATATAGGTAACTTAGGCTAATTCGATCTATTTTTCGCCCAGGTGTCTGCCACTTATTTTCCCCCACCCTGTATTTACTATTTCTTCCATCTCTTTAAAACGCATTCTTCTCCTTTCACCATACTACCATCTTGGTTTCTAATTTTTTTCCATTTGCAAACTAGTATTTTTACCTTTGGCTGTTCTCATGGACTTCCAGAAGAATTAAATGTTCTGGAAGTCGTCAGATAACCTATCAAATTCATCTTTATTATTCTCCTTATTTCTTGCCACAACCTCTTTTACCACACTTTTTCGCCCCTTTAATCATGTTTTGCCACACTTACCTGCTATTTATCACTTCCTGGGTTTTCTTTGCAATTTCCTTAGAATGTTTATTCAATTCCGCCATAATCTGGTGCACTACGAACTCCACCCTACGTTTCGTATCGATGACATGATCGGCAGTTTTTATCATAACTTGATCCAATCTGTACAAGCCCTGTATTTCGGTTTTGATTTTATCATAATTGGTAACGAAGCTGTTGCCCAAAGTAACGGTGATTTCGGATAGATCGTTGAGTTTTTCTGCAGTGTCTTCGTGAGTCTTGTTGAGAACGTCGGCGGTCTTTCGGATTTCGTCAACGCAACGATTTTCACACGAAAACATTGCCGTTGAAAGCTGCTCCAATTTTTTCAAAGTCGCATTTTGAGCGCTTGAGATTTCGTATTTTTGCGGCAATTCATTAAGTTGGTTTTGAATGGTCTTGACGTCCCTCAGAATTTCTTTGGTCTCGTGTGTTTGATCTTTAGAAGTTACAAAACATTTGTTACGTGATGAACACAAGTAAGAACTTTATTGCTTTTTATCACATCAAAAACAATTTAATTTATATCTTCACTCCGTAAACAACCAGGGTTATATATTAATTATTGAAGAAGACTTTAATACCAAACATACATCTAGACTAACCACTTAAGGTAATGAGCTAGTAGGAGAAAAAATTTAAAAGAAATATGAAGCACTAACAACGAGAAATCCAACATATTGGCCTATCGATCTAAATGAAATTCCAGATTTTATAGACTTTTTTTATGAATATTTAAACAAACTACATGTAAATTAAAGTAGTATGGGATATGAATTTCTATTTCTCTCCCATCCTTCTTAAACTTAGTAATACCATAATACAAAAGGAAAAGCCACGAAGACTAGTAAAGAAACTGACTGGACTGAAAGAGCTTTGAAATAGTATGTACTAAAAATGAGTGAAAAATTAGAAAAATAAGTAGAAACAAAGAAGTTTGAAACGCTTCTTATTTTAAAATTTATGAAAAATCAAAGAACACTTAATGCTAAAGAGTTTGTTCGACAGAAAATATCGATTATAGTATAAAAATAATCGAAAACATTATTAACAGCAACGATGCCCCAGCTCCCACACAACGAAGAATTGATTATTTGAATCAATGTTTAATTAATTTCATTTAGCGCCTACCAACTTCTTAGTTTGCATGTACAGTACTTTTCATCATTCCAAAAGTTTGTTCCAACCTTCAAATTTAAGGCTAGAGAAGGTATATAGAATCTGTCAGAGGGCACTTACAGTGTGATGTGACATTATTTATTGTTGAGTAGCATCTTATAACTGTGTGCTGTTAAATAATAAGCGAAATTCATCTCGTGGTTTCTTTTCTAAAAACGATTAAAACAACATGTTTTGCAAAATGGAAAAAACGAGTTTCATACAATGATCAAACATCTATATATGAAAGTTATAACTCCGAAAGAAATCAAAGCCGAATTGGTTAATATTCATAGTATATCTGCACTGTACAATTGGTTTAATGAATTTAAACGTCATTCTACATTTACATGTGCAGGACGTCTAATTGAGGCTGCTACGCCAGAAATCATAGATGGAGTCCACGATATTGTTTTAACTGTTTGACAAGTTAAGCCTAATTAAAACTAGTAGACATGTTGCGTGATTTTGGTCTCTGGGACGTACCTCAGGTTGTCTTCGTAGATATATCCATAGACCAATCCCCGTCCACGGGCCTGTTGCGAGACCAAAAGTCGCAGGTCAAAAGTCTCCCGATCGGAATTGGAGACCACATGCAACTTTAGACATTGTAACGACACAAGTACGCTACTATTAATTTCCACCCGTTAAAGCAGTTTGTCACGATGACGATATCCACTACCAGACCTGCTGAACTCCCACTCCGGATGGATTGATGGTAAAAGGAGACGACCACGACGGATATAAAAGACCATGCCCCGAGCAGTAGCAGCACCTTGTGCGAGGCGTAGACCAGAGGTATTGACTCCGATCTAGAACGCTTTACACTGTTACCTACCGAGTGCTGGACGAAGTCGGAGAATTGATCCGACTTTGCACACACTCACCGGAACCGCCGTTAATTTTCGGTATTGACGAAAAGTGAAACGATCTTGTTACGACAATTTCGGTGCGGTATTGACGCTCCGTAATACCTACAGAAGTACCACGTGGAATCACCGTTAGGCTGGGTATTGACCGGCCATAAACGATATTCCTGTGACCTGAGACAAACCGATAGAGTATTGATACGTCGGTAACTCAGTCCCTAATCGACCCGTACTACACAAACAATTAGTCGCTCATACCGTCCACGTTGAAGTCAAGTCACTCACTCCGTGAGAACCGCCAGTGTCCATCTGATATAGCAGCGGTTCTCAAACTTTTGTTATTCACGCCCCCCTGTTTTAATTTAAAAAATGTTGCGCCCCCCAATCCGTAGACCTAGGAATTTGGACTAAAATAGGCAACATTGTCTTGTCGAGAGCGCCAAAGATGCTGTCGGAAAGTTCGCGGCGTTCGTGCCACGTATTCAAGCTTCCTGATCTTTCTCTGAACGCGACTATAAATACAGAAGCGCACATACGGTATTCTCAGTCTCTCAGTGAAGGTGTTTTAACACTAAGCAAGCATTATTGTGAAGTGTGAGTGCATAAGTAGATGTAGTATGGATAAATTTTTAAAACGAAAACTTGAGGATGACGGGGCTTGTACATCGACAGGTTCAGGTGGAAATCGTCCGAAATCTAAAACAAGAAAATATGACCCATCATACCTAAATTTGGGCTTTACTAGCCTTGAAGTAGGTGGCGAAGAAAAACCACAATGCGTTATCTGTTTAAAAGTATTGGCTGCAGATAGCATGAAACCAAATAAATTACAGAGACATCTAGAAACGCTGCACAGAGAATATGTCAATAAACCGCGAGATTTTTTTGTGGAGAAACTCAGATTGTTTAAAAAACAAAAATCCAGCTTCCATAGAGTACTGGCAGTAAATGAGAAGGCTCTTGGCATCATATAAAGTGGCATACAAGGTAGCTAAATGCAAAAAACCGTACACTATTGCAGAGCAACTTATTTTACCCGCTTGCAAAGACATTGTAGAAATAATGTTTGGTGAAAATTTTACTTCACAACTTAACAATATTCCTCTGTCAAATGATACAATCTGTCGACGAATTAACGATATATCAGTTGATATGCAGCAGCAGCTTGAATCTGAGCTTACTGGAAACTTGTTTGCTATACAACTTGACGAAGCAACTGACTCTAGTAATGATTCCCATTTGATTTGCTACATTAGATTCTGTCAATGTTCTAAAATATGTGAAGATTTATTGTTTTGTAAACAGATTGAAGGAAGAACTACAGCCACCGAGTTGTTCAAGATTACAAATGATTCTATTACTAAAATGAATTTGCAATGGAAAAATTGTGTTTCGATTTGCACCTATGGAGCTCAAGCCATGTCTGGTAAATACAACAGTTTACAAGCGCTAGTAAAAAAGGAATCCTCAGAAATTATCTGGACGCACTGCATGATACATCGGGAAGCGTTAGCATCAAAATCTAAGCTAAGCCCTGGACTAAACATGATTTTGACAGTAGTTATTGAAGTTGTTAACTTTATAAAAACCAGACCACTAAAAACAAGGATGTTCTCTGTTCTGTGTGAAGATATGGGAGCTGAGCATCAATCTTTGTTGTTTTATTCCTCATCCAGATGGTTGTCACGCGGTAAGACGGTTAAGCGTGTCTTTGAATTAAGAAGGGAAATAGCGATATTTTTAAGCGAGGAAGGTCACAAGCATTCAACAGATTTTTTCGACAAATTATTTTTACTGAAGCTTTCTTATTTAGTAGATATTTTTGAAAAACTTAATATACTTAATCTTCAGCTGCAGGGAAAAGACGTAAATATATTTGATTTAAGTCAAAAGATTGATGCTTTTTGTTAGAAATTGCAGTTATGGCATAACAAATTGAAAGAAAACAGTTTGGAAATGTTTCCCACATTTTGCGATTTTGTGCAAGATTCCCCATTGGAAGATATTCATAAAGCTGTGATGCTAAAAACCATAGGAAGCCATTTAGAAAACTTAACTGAGAATTTCAAGCGATACTTCTTTGCAGAGAAAGATATCAAGTTGTCAGACTGGAGCTGGGTTTTAAATCCATTCGAAAATAGACCTGTCGGACTATCACTGCAAGAAGAAGAACAACTGATAGATATTTCAACAAATCCCTTACAAAAATCAAACTTTGTTAACAAATCTTTAACAAACTTCTGGACTGAACTTCCGAACGACTACTCCGTTATAAAAGCCAAAGCGCTTAGAATTCTGTTGCCTTTTCCAACGTCCTACCTTTGTGAAACTGGATTTTCTGCACTTGCTGTCGTGAAATCTAAATACAGAAATAAACTTCAAGTAGAAAATGAACTCAGAGTGGCCATCTCTAACATAGAACCAAATTTAGAGAAGTTGTGCGCCTTAAAACAAGCTCATGTTAGCCATTAGTCCTTAGAATGTTTCTTTGTCATCATTAAGTAAGTAAAATTTCAATAAAGATTTTTTAAAAATCTATCTGTAGCATTTTATCATTACCATTTTATTTTTAATCTGTACTGCGCCCCCCCCAATCATGTAAACGCGCCCCCCTTAGGGGGCGCGCCCCACAGTTTGAGAAACGCTGTGATATAGCAAGCATATGTTTCGACGAAGAAGCCGTCCTTCTACACGACGATCGCCGACAGAATTATAATTTTATTTATTGTATATACGTTTTTTATTTTTGCAAATAAACATTTAATTCTGTCTACTTGGGCTTCTCTGGGCAACACGCATTACAACATGTTGTGCAACATTTTGACATTGTGGACGTCACTCGGCGTTTAGAGACGAGACCCGTCCCAGTTTGTCTCCAGCTACTGATTGGTGTGGACTGTTTACAGTTCTTTTAAAAGCATGTGGTCTAGCAAAAAATTTTTAAAACTAATTGTAGATTACCATTGTTTGTGGGATGTTACGAGTCCGGACTGCAAAAACCAGGTAAAAAGAAAAGTTTACGTTTTCGCGTTCTTTCACTTGTAAACAGCACTAAGCAGGAACTCATTCCGCACAAAACAATGTCCTATATGATGAAATGCAAAGATGAGACTGAGAAATTCACATCGTAGTATGGACGCTAGACGAGACAAATAACGGTGTCTATAGACCGTGTATCGAGACCGTCTCGAGGCGGTTTATAGACAAATAGCGCAACATGGTCTACTAGTGTGTACTAGGCTTTTAAATTTGCAAGCTTGTTGAGGCCACAGCCTTGTTGCTTGATACAGTGATTTTAATTTTGCACAAACAATTGGGTGCAAAAAAGCTAACGTCAAGATGGGTACCACTTTGCTCACTGTGGATCATAAGAGCGACCGTGTGATAATTTCAAAACAATGTTTGCAGATGTTTAAACGCAATTCAACTAAATTTTTGAGTCGATTCGTTACTGTGGACGAAAAATGGATCCAATACTACAAACCCAAGACGAAAGAACAGTCAACAATGGATTTCACCGGATAAAGCAGCTACGAAAACCCTGAAATTGACCGGAAACGTGGTGGCCACAATTTTTTGCGATCCACGCGGTATAATTCAAATCAATTACCTTCTGTTGAAGCAAACGATCAATGGCGATTACTACATTGCCTTATTGGACCGTTTCAACAACATATTAAAGGGAAAACGTCTTCATTTAGTGAAGAAAAAAGTGCCAAATGCAACTAATTCCGCTATGAATTACTTCTTCATCCAGCATATTTTCCAGACTTTCTATTTTCAAACCTAAAGAAAAAAGAAATTCACCACCAGAGAGCAGCTCATTGACGATACAGAAGCTTATTTTGCACGTTGGAGCTAAAAGGTGACTATATTGTGAAATAAAAATGATTCAATAAAAAACTAATAATTTGCCCTCTTATAATAATATCTAAAAAAAAATTTAAACGCATTCAAAATTATAAACAAATTTTAAAAAATGCTTTTATTGTTTTTGTAAACAATGTCAGTTATTTACGCATTTTATAAATAATATATATTTAAAATAATATATTTTTTTTGCTGAGGTGGAGAAAGTATTTTATGAAGAGGTTATAAGCCTGAAAGCTCAAGGTCTACTATGATACTTCACTCACTGTTTCAGGACTACTAATTTACTTTAGCAATAAATAAATAAATGAAAATTGTGTTACCGTAAATACTTTTCATCGAATCCATAGCAACATTGGTTAAATTACGAACATTTTTAGAAGCTTCCATATAATTTTTGTTAAAAATTTCCCTAATTTCGCTTAACCATCGTCCCAAGTTTTCTAAAGATCGATTATTGTTGGAGTCGCAGACTTTTTCCAATTTGTTAACAGTAGTTCGCTGAGCGGTAATAATATCTTCTTTTTGTGGTAACCTATTAATCGTACTCTGGATATTGCTGATGTTTTCCAGGATTTCTATTTTCTGAACATTCAATGCTAAAATAATTCGTTTTTAAAGTTAAACATTATGTAGGTATTCGTAAAAAGTAAGAAAGTTTTATTTCAAGATTTTTATCAACTGTTAGGTTCCAAGTTAAGTTTTCTGTCAAATGTCAAATATTCTGTTAACCATTTCGTTCTAAAATGGGCTTTCCAACAACTGGCCATAGAAATCATCTCTAGAATGCCAATCCAATGACTCGAAAGTGTTGTTAAAAGTAGCAGACAATTCTCAGTGCGCATGATCGGTACTAGCTGCATATGCAACAGGGTTGGTTTCAGTGATATTTAGAAATTATTACACATACCTACAAAAAGTCCAAGTTACAATTACATTATTTTGACAAAGCTCATTAGTTTTTTCTGATTGATATAAAACTAATGAAGAACAACAAAGCTCCCGGACCAGACGATATGTATGCAGAGACTATACACATGCTAAACGCAAATAACATGAAAAAATTAGTCAAGTTTTTCAACATCATATATGACACCGGACAACTCCCTAAAGACTGGCTGAGATCCACGCTCATCACTCTTCCAAAGACGGCCAATGCAAAATTGTGTAAGGATTACCGACTGATAAGTCTCATGAGCCATTTTTTAAAACTCTTTTTACGCATCCTACATACTAGGCTATATAAAAAATGTGAAGCAGCCAGTGGGTCCAGTCAGTTTGGATTTAAGAGTGGGTTTGGCACGAGAGAAGCTATATTTAGTTTACAAACACTGGTTCAGAACTGCTTCGACCAGAGAAAGGATGTATTCATGTATTCATGGTGTTCATTGACTACGAGAAAGCGTTCGACAATGTGAAACACGACCTGTTGATAAGATACTTACAGAAATTAGGACTAGACAATAAGGATATCAGAGTAATAGTTAGCTTGTACTGGAACCAATCTGCCGAAGTAAGGTTTCAAAATTTTAAAACCACCGAAGACATTGTAATAAAGAAAGGGGTAAGGCAAGGATGTATTCTCTCACCTATGCTATTTAACATGTACGTAGAAAGAGCGTTTGCCGAGGTAATGTCAATGTGTACAATTGGTATAAAAGTAAATGGCATCCCAATTAATAATATTAGATACGCGGACGACACAGTAATCTTAGCAGACAACGCAAACGACCTTAAGCACTTCTGCATATGGTTCAAGAGAAAAGTGAGCACCTGGGCCTAAAAATTAACTTAAAGAAAACCAAGTTTATGGTGGTTAGCAAAAATAACATCCCCGCCACCCCTTTATACCTAAACGGCATTCTAATAGAGGAAGTCACTAAATTTAAATACCTGGGCTGCCTCGTTACCAACAAATGGGAACCAGAAGTCGAGATCAGAAGCAGAATTGAACAAGCTCGATCAACTTTCCTTAAACTTAAAAAATTCCTAACAAATAATGATCTCAGTTTTCAACTCAGATACAGAATGGTTAAGTGCTATGTCTGGTCCGTCCTGTTGTATGGTGTTGAAGCCTGGACTCTTAAAGTAACCTCGACAAACAGATTGGAGGCATTTGAAATGTGGACCCTTAGAAGAATGTTTAGGATCCCTTGGACAGATCTGGTAAGAAATGAAGAAGTCCTTAGAAGAGCCGGTCTGACCAGCCGTGAACTATTCGACGCCATTAAGAAGAGAAAGACTTCCTATCTGGGTCACATCCTGCGTGGTACTCGTTACGAATTCCAACGTCTTATCCTCCAAGGAAAAATCGAAGGAAGAAGGGGAATAGGAAGAAAAAAACTTTCATGGCTCAGGAACATTCGACAATGGACAGGAATACACGACTTTATGTCTCTCCAAAATGCTGCTCTAAATAGAGAAATCTGACAGGATGTAAATAGACGGTCGCCTACGCAGGAATCTTTTTTTTTTTTTTATGTTCTGGTTCTCACGAAAAGGGATATCCTGTAATGTTCAGAGAACATCGTGGGAACCAAGGGAAAGAAGGTAGGAGTTGGTGTTCTTCTTAAATTTCTGGAGGTTTTATGCCTCGGGGAACACCTCCCTAGGCAATGAGTTCCAAAGCCTCGCAATTCGTTGGATGAATGAGTCTTTGGAAAGTGATGTTCTGCAGCTCTCCAAAGTGACCACGAAGGGGTGTGAAGACTGAACTTGACGGGTTAATCTCGAAGAGACTGCCAAAGGAGGAACGATTGTTGATATTTCAGAAGAGCATCGCCCATGAAAATATCTATAAAATAGAGACAAATCGCCAACTTTTCTACGATGTTCCAGACAAGTGAGCGAGTTTGTAAGCGAGGCATCACCGACGAGACGAATTGCCTTTTTTTGGACAGAATCCAGTAGCTTCATGATATGTTTAGGTGCTGCACTCCAAATATGGGAACAGTACTCCAGTACAGGTCGGATCTGTGCCTTATAGATCATAAGCAGCTGACTGGAGGTGAAATAGCTCTTGGCACGAAACAAAAAACCAAGTTTTTGGGATGCACTTTTGGCAATGGACCTCACGTGATTTTCCCAGGAAAGGTTATTGCTGATAGTAATACCAAGCATCGATATGGATGACTTCAGTGGTATGGTTACTCCTGACAAAGTTATGTTAGGCACAGTGAGATCGGCTTTTCTAGAGAAAAGACATGCTTGTGTTTTGTTTGCATTGAATTCTACCAAGTTATTGGATCCCCATTCGAGAATTGTTGCTAAGTCCATATTTATATTGTTAACATTTCTTCCTCGTTCATTTCTGGTTTCACGGGCTGATAAAGGGGCCCTGGAAGAGAAAGCGGTATGGAGGGTACTATCATCGGCAAAGCTGTGTACGGGACATGAAGTTGCTTTCAATAGGTCGTTGATGTGAAGTAAAAATAGTGTTGGTGCCAGAATGGATCCTTGCGGAACACCAGCATTTATGAGTAGAGTGTCAGATGAAACTCCATCGACCACTACATGGAGAGACCTGTTTGAGAGAAAACTAGCAAGCAGAGAACACAGCTGAGGGGGCAAGCCATAAGATGGAAGCTTGGCGAGGAGTCCCTGGTGCCAAACTCGATCGAACGCCTTGGAGATATCTAATGCCACAGCTAAAGTTTCTCCATACTTTTCAATAGATAGCTGCCATATATGTGAGACGTATGCGAGCAGGTCACCAGTTGATCTCTGATGGCGGAAGCCATATTGCCTATCATTGATAATTCCTGAGTCTTCCAGATATTTCAGTGCTTTCAGTGCTTGGCACTTTAAGAAGAAGAAGATATAATTGGCTATAATTTTATTATAACCTTACAATATGACTTTTATAGTTGTTGGTTTATATCTCCAAGTAGTAAAATGTATTGGATGAGACTTGTGAGGAAATATTGATAAAAAAATAACAATTGGAAATTTCACTTTTTTAATATATTCTATCATTATATGTAACAGATTTAATGTATTGATGAGAAGCAAAAGTATGTAGTGTTGAGAATGAAAGGTATACATTGTTCAATGACAATAACAGAAGAATTCTTGATTAAATTCAGATGAGAAAATGGCAATGAAACATTCCTACATATTAATACCACAAAAGTAGGTCACCATAATTGATTTTGATTTGATGTGGTTATTTCATAGACCCCATAATAATACTGAAATACAGACGGGTATAGATCTTGTCCTTGTATAGGCCCTTGTCTTTGTAGAGTAATAGTTTTATTGAAGATGCTTGACGAGAAATGCGAAGTTATAAATGGGTAAGTATATTTAGAGTTTTAAAATATTTTTTTGGAAATTAACAAAAACGAATAAACAAAGATAACAAATCACCTATAAATCATTATAAACTAAGGTGCATTAATGCCTTAAAAGAATCAGGGATACAGAAATTATGTTTGCGGCTTTTTTAAGACTAAAATCATTAATTAAATTATAATAATCTAACGAATGAGCTACGACATTTTTAATTGAAATAAAAGCCGATCTTGTGTCATAGTATAAAGGAATATTGTCCAAAACCGTCTCTGGTACTTTCAAATATGACAATTTAGACTTAAAGCACTGTTGCACAGTTTACGAAATATAGCATGATTTTAAATATATTCCACAATAATGTTAGCCCTCAACCGCATCGATGAAAAGTTTTGATATTTGTCAACTTTGCGCTAGACAAGACCATGCGCATTCCGAAAATAAATTGCAATCGTCGTCGAGAATTTAGAGGTGATTGGCAATCTAGTGTAAGTATATACAGGGTATTAGTAAATAAGTGCGACAAACTTCAGGGGGTGATTCTGCATGAAAAAATAATGACAGTTTGCTTTTAAACCTTATGTCCGCAAATACTTCGTTTCAGAGATAAGGGGTGTTACTTCTTAAAAACTTAAGATTTATTTATTGCTCTAAAACCAGTCGAGATATGCAAATGAAATTTGGTGGTTTTTAAGAGGTAGTAATTGCGAATTTTTTGACATGCAATTAAAATTGTGCATTACTGGCGCGCATACGGGTAATGATCCCAATTTTTTTAGAGAAAAAAATGGTACGCCACTGAGATATTTTCAATTAAAATTCATGTTTAAATTTCTCGATAAATTTGTGACAAACAATCTTTCATGCCTTTTTTTCGCATAGGGCGCCGTTTTTATGTAAAAAAATAAAACATCTTAACGCGTATTTTTTATTTCTTTAAAACATTATCAAGAACTATCTAATACAATAACATTAAACCAGAACCCGTATCTTTTAAAACGTAGCATTTGCGGATATATGTTTATATAGTAAACTGTCATTATTTTTAAATGCAGTATCACCCCCTGAAGTTTGTGGCACTTATTCACTAACACCCTGTATAATACATATTTATGCAACTAACTCATGACTATAAACATAATAAGAAGAGATCACGTATTTTGGTTCTATTTTGCACTATATAATCGTTATTTAGAATATATAAATCCTGTGTTATCAGCTATCAGATCAACAGCTCGCCCTGTATTCTGTTTATCTCGTAACTAAGCGAATGGAAGCTATGTTATGATTCCTTACATAGTGTATAACCGTACTAATTTTTTTTAACCGTTGATTTACTTCAATTTTTCTTAAAATAATATCATGTTACTTCCATTGTTTACATCCTAATCAAAATAATTATTTAATATAAATATTAAGTAACAGTTTGTTATCAGATGGTAAATTTAAAAAGCTCAAAATATCTACACAAAATACTAATAAGTAGATAATTATAATAGTTGATTAGTTGAAAACCAGCCATAAAAACAAAACTTTATGAGCAGCCAGAAAGTGTCAAAAAAGGTACGTGTCTGGCTGTGCATAGAGGTGTGTTTGTTCCTACACTTATCAGTATGGCAGTGAATGTTGGGTTTGGCAGAAGAAGCACGAAAATAAAATTAATGCTACGGAGATGAGTAGCCTGAGAACTATAGCCGGAGTGACTCGGTTGGATTAAGTAAAAAATAGTGAGATAAGAGAACGCTGTGGTGTAAAAGAAGATGTGGTTACAAAGATAGATAAAGGAATGCTTGGATGGTTTGGACACGTAAAAAGGATGGATGAAATATTGATGAAACAAATTTATAATGCGAGTGTGAATGGACAAGTCGGTAGAGGTCGACCTCGGCGAACATCGATCTCGATCAGATCAACATTGCTTTGAAGAAAGGCCAGGTCAAGAGTACCAACAACCTACGAGCATGTATGAGAGCACTGATGAAAGTAGGTGAACCAAAAGATGTGTGTAAGAACCGTAGCAAGTGGAAGGAAGTGGTCTCTGTCTACCCCTACGAGAAAAAGGCGTGACAATATGTATGTTGTAGTTGTAGCATCTTGAGTTAATTTATTTATTTACTGTCATCAAAACACTTGCGCTCGAGGAACAGCTCAAGTTTGTAATGAAAGGCATCCTGATAGAAATATAGGCCACCAGACCATCATAGTAGTAGTGGAGCCTAATAGGGGATTTACTTAAGAGCGGCATATTAACATGTATAGGGTTACCTTGCACCCTGTTGAGTATCTCCACCATACATAAGTTCTTAATATATGCGCGATCCGCATCTAAGACAGCCGATCAGAATAGTAAAAAAAATCGATCGTTAGAAAAACTCGCGCGCGTCAGATTAAGGTAAGGTGGATAAATTACATGCTGAAAAGTGTGCATTTCAATAATCTGACAATTTGAGCGTGACATAAGGGAATGGGAGGGTCACAAATTTGCAAAAAAAACGTCACCTTAACATTCTCAAACACGGTCGAATTTTTTTCATTTTGATAGAAATAATTTAAAAATAACGAAAAAAACATAATCTGCGAATTTCCACAAGCCGAAGTAGCACAAATCGTCAATAAAGTTTAGTGCGTGCAGCTGCAGTAAAGCATGTATTCTCCAATCCGCGCCTGTTTCCCTTTCACTTTTTGTTTATCTCTTACTCTCTCGCACCATCCCATCACTACTTTCTCGCAGTGAAGAGATTGTGTAACAGGAAGAAAATCTTTAATATACTGTCCAAATATGTAAACGTGTGCTCTTATATTACATTGCATGAAGTAAATATTTCAATCTTACAATAAATTGAGCTAATATTTATGGAATAGTATAGAAATAACTTTATATGTCATCATTATCATACAGCCCCTCGCGTCCACTGTCGGACATAGACCTCCTCAATCCTCCGCAATCCAGTTTATAACAATCCTCTTTAAATCGTCGCTCCATCAGGTGGGAAGTCGACCTCTGCTACGTTTGTCGGCTCTTGGTCTTTATTCCAGTATCCTCTTTTTCCAGCGGTCTTCGTTCAATCTTGCTATGTGTCCGGCCCATTTCCATTTTGATCTTAGTATATGCTCCACGACATTTTTTACCTGTGTTCTCCGTTTAGAAGTTACAGCTGTTTATTTAAAAAACATTGAATTACCCCCCATCACCTTATTTTAATAGATACGTAAAGTAAAAAAAAATTACTTGAATAAAATTTAGCTTTAATAAACTTATATTTGTTTGGTACATTTACAAGGTGTATTTCTGTGAAAAATCACTTTAAAAGTTTTAGATGGCGGTTACGCCCCCTGGCGGCCATCTTCGAAACCTGAAGATAATTTCTGGTTTTTTTTGCCACATCTACTTTTTTACTGCAAGTTTCTACCTTGAATAGTTTCCGAAATACAGCACTTTGCAATCTTATCTGGCCACCCAGTACATGGCAATTTTTCGTAATCATCTAAGAGAAAACGAGCCTTAGATGAAATTACTTTCAACATGCATCCTTACACAAAAAATTAAAAATTGCAACTTGAAATTAATTACACATCTTAAAACTTAATCAAACCAAAGCTGAGACCTGTATAAAGTAGAAAATATTACCCTGACGTCACTAACAATGAACAGTAGTAAACACAAACTTTATATACCTCAATCTTTTCTACTGACAGTAGAAACACATCATAGAATTTGTACACTTGTTTTTCAAGCAAAGACATTTCTTTTGTATCTCTTATTTTGACTTCTAAATATTGAAAAGAGATAGCGCCAATAACGATTAATCGGTTGTATTCATAAGAATTTATTTTGACCTCTGATGACGACTGTCATTATTTTGATACATCAAGTTTTGTTCAGAGCGTTTGATTATTTGCATTCAGATAAATTCTATAAAATCGGTTTTTTTCAAAACCTCTAATTTGTATGAATAGTGTACATTAAATACCTTCATTACCAATGATATTTTTTATTATGCTAGCCAATTGTTTTTGTTAGCCCTAAATTATGTTTAATAAGTTTATTTAAATGAAAAATTCATAGAAATATCTACTTTCGTTAATGATTACAAAATAGTTTTTTATGTATTAGTAGCAGACAAAATAATTATTACTGAATATTAGAGGACTCTTATCCAAATTTTCGACTATTTTAAAACAGTAATATGGAATAATTTAAATTTACTTTAACCAACAGCAATATTTAGTTATTTATAATAATAGAGGAAGCAAAAGATGTGTGTAAGAACCGTAGCAAGTGAAAGGTCTCTGCTTACCCCTTCGGGAAAAAGGCGTGACTATATGTATGTACAATGTTAACATCGGGCAGCATCACAAAATGTGTATGCTGCTCTCTCTTCGCCGCATAGTAGGCAGTTTTTTTTTCAGCCGCCAGCTTAAGTTTGAAGAAGTGCGCCATTAGTGCGACGTGGCCAGTAAGCAGGCCAAGCGTGATGCTTAGCCTACTCCGGTTCATCGTCCAGAGTGCGTCTGCCCTCTTCATCAGCTGTCTTGATGTTTTGCAGCCATTATTTGCATTTCACTGAGCAATATGTTTTAGTTTTAAGTCCTGTTTCGCTTCGGCAATTGGCATTTCGACCCACTGGCTTCTTGGTTTCGCCAGGGTCCCTTTTCTTGCCAGTTCATCGGCTTCCTTGTCGCCATTTATTTCTGTGTGCCTAGGAAACCATGTAAGAGTTACCTTATTAGCAGTCGCTAACTCAGTGAGGGCCTGCATGTAGTCCCACACCACCGATGATGTTGTGGTGCAACTCACGAGGGCCCCAATGGCCGCGCGAATATCAATCTCACTATTAGTCACTCTGTTTTCTGTCAGGTGCGTGGCACACCTGAGTATGGCATAGACCTCGGCCTTAAGTACCAAGGCGTGTTTTTACAGGGTTATGCTTTTCCTGTGGTTGCAGGATGCTCCAATCACATCTGCCCCGTAGCTTCCCTAATACCCTGATCCGGATCAGTGTACCATCGTTTCACTCCTGGGCTGGTCAATGATTTCTTCAGTAAAGTACCTAGGCGTACATCTAGATGCAAAACTGAAGTGGAGCGTACAACTCGAGGCAAAGAGAAATAAAATGTATACCTCTACTCTGGTTGGTATTGTAGTTCTTTCCTATCAAGGTATTTTTTGGATTCTTGTCCAATTTGATTGTGAAGGGGTGTTTGCGGTGGGCCTCGATCTTGGTGTGACCAATCCCGTTGCTCCTCCAGCCACCCTGACACTTTAATTTATATGCAGTGTAACGTGCCTATTTTCTTTCTTTTACAGTTCCATTATAATTGTGTCTCTGATAGTTTTGTATTCCTCAGGTACTCCTAAATAGTGTCGCGTACCGTATTTTGTTATAACTTAAATATATCATTCGTTGTAAATAGTGTTGCATACCTTGTTGTGATAGGATTCGATTGTTAATGGCTGTGGAATTTTTGTTGATCGCTGGAGATGGAGTGGGGTGTTTTCGTTATTAGATTTTGCTTTGGTTTTTGGCCTCGATTGTTGTGTGTTGTCGGTTATATTATTGTTTGGTTTGCATTTCTGTGTGGATGGGGCTGGCTATCAACACGGACGAGCGCGATTCTTGGTGTAGAGCATGGACTTGCGAAGATTGTTGGTTGACGTCGGTTCCGTGTCATTTCTTGATATCCGGCTTGGGAAGGAGTCTAGTCGTTTGGTGGCAGTCTTGGGAGTGGTGTGGTGAAAATTTTTGGGACGGTGTGATATTAACAAGTGTGCAGAACCTCTACGGTTTTCTTTCATATCTGGCTGTATTTGGGCCATCTTAATTGGATTTTGAAGAAAAACCATTTAATTTTTAACTTGACCATTCTATCTTACCTTCGTTGTTGATATTTTGGATTTTGGTGTCGAGTTAAAATAACCGCATGCGGGATTTATTTGAGGGAAGCCATTGTTAATTAGCAGGTGCCGTTCCATAACCAAACCGGCCACAGGAGTAGTGAATTCGTATACCCAAAGGTTACAAGTGATTATTTTTGAATATTTAACGACGTGACTTATTTTTGACACCACGATTAAGTTTTGTTTTAATTTATTAATATAGTACATTGTTGGAAACTATTTGTTGCATTGGATAAAATGCCAAGGCTGAACTTTCTCAATAGTTTTTTGTGTCCAAGTAAAAATTTTTTCTTCATACTTATTTGTAAATATCCTACAATATTGATATTTTGAAGGACAGCCATTGTAAAAAGATATTTTTAAATAAACTCGATTGTTTCAGTGTAAATCTTTATGTAAATGGTAAAAACATGAGTTTATTATTGAACTGTGTACTTTGATTTATTGTTGGCTGTTAATTTTGACTATATTTGTTATGAGTTTATTATTGAACTGTGTACTTTGATTTATTGTTGGCTGTTAATTTTGACTATATTTGTTATAATTTTATTATTGAACTGTGTATTTTGATTTATTGTAGGAGTAAAGTATCCAATATATTTTAGCTATAATTTCATTTATTTAGTTTACCATAATCTCAGTTGTTTATCGTGTGGCTCTGCTAGAGCCTATAAGACCTAGGGGTTTCCGGCTTGAACCGTCTAAGTCGGTGGCGCGGCTCACTTTTATATTTTTTTTCTTCTACCCTCTACGGCTGAGCTCGGGCATAATTTGCCAGTAGAGAGACCGCTGGCAGAGTACTCTATAGAGAACGAAAAAGACGTGGCAGCAGTGTTCCTGGTCCGATCTTTGATCAGGAGATCTAAAGGTGGTATGTTGAGGGCTATTTGTAGCAGACTACTGCTGCGTACGTTAGTGACGGTAGTAATACCGCCTGATATAATCACAGGCTTACCCTCGGTTTTAGCCCCCAGGTTTTTCCCATGGCTCTCTTGCATGCCCACAGTGAGGTAAACATTTTATTTCTCTTTGCCTCGAGTTGTACGCTCCACTTCAGTTTTGCATCTAGATGTACGCCTAGGTACTTTACTGAAGCGGAGTATTTCAGTTCCTGATTCAGAGGCCTCAGAGGGCTAATGGGTTCGGATTTGTATTTTCTGGTAAAGATCACGGCTATGGTGTGTCAACATATCCATTACGAGGAGTCTAGCTTCTTTTAATCTTACTAGTAGTTCGTCCACCACTAGGCACCACAAGAGAGACGATAAACCGACTCCCTAAGGACATTCACCAGTGGGGTGGCCTTTTATTTGGTATTCTTTATTGCTAAGGGTCAGTACTCTACATGTCAGCATATTTTCCGTCCAATCAATAAGGTTTGCTCCATTAGTATTTTCAGCGATTTGTTTTTTGGTATTGCGTATCTGCCGTCTGGCTTTTTTAAAAAAACTAAGAACTGCAGTGTTTCCCTTGCAGAGGATTTTGGCTACTCTTCAGGCATCAGAGACCGATTTAATTTCGTCGCAAAAGTCCCTTCAGCTTTTGTTCTTAGCGGCGACAACTGCCCTACTATAGTGCCTCTGGAGTTGTAAAAAGCGGCTCCAGTTTTCATCCTGCCCTGAGCATTTTGCTTTGTTGAAGGCTTTTCTGACCCCCTCCTGAGTTCCGCTAAGGTGTTATTTCACCATCGAACCACGAAGGACTGGTTTTTAGCCCTAAGCATGCAGCTCCCCCATATAGTCCTCCTAGTTAGTAGACGAACGATTTCCAAGACATTGAATTGGCAAAAGGGGTTTTATAGAATAGCCGGTAAGATCTCCACTTGACTTTATTCTGTGGGGCTATTTAAAAACATTAGTTTACAAAACTCCTCCCAAAGACATTGAAAAGCCAAAGTTTAGAATAAATGAAGAATGTAGACAAATTACCAGCGAAACTTGGCAAAGAATTCGAGGAGAATTTAAAAATAGGTCATATTATTGCCTACAAAATAACGGAGCACACTTTGAACAGTTACTGTAAATACATTTGTAATTAACTTTATTTTAGTTTCTGTCGTAATTTCGCTGTTTTATCAGCAAAATAAATCAATAGAATAAATTATTGTTTATATGGCTGATTTGCATTTTTTTTGGTTTTCATTTGATGTATCACAAGGTAGGTATTTGACATTTTAAAGACCCCTTGATTTAAAATTTGATGTGTTTTTTGTTTTTCTTACATTTACGAAAAATCAAAAGTTATTTGTATTCTGCCCAACATGCCTTATACAAATATTGCTGGTATCTGAGATACCGGGTCTTTACAGTTTAAATATAGATTTTGATTTTCGCAATAATTTTTCATGTTTTCACAATTTCTATTTGAAAATTAGAAATTTTACGTTTTTTTTGGCACGGGGATTGTCAATTTGGACTCTAATATAGCATTGCTAATATAGGGCGCTAGTTACACTTGGTTGTGTTCGGTAAATCAAAGCAAATTTTCTTTTCGGCTGAACTATAAGTAAAATAATAAATTAATATTAAAAAACGTTAAATTCTACAAAAAAAGTTAGGCTTGTTTTATTCATGTAACTCAATCGGTTATCAAGTTATTTACTTCTAAAAAGTTTAATGAATTTTAATTTTATAAAAAAATTTATTCTCTAAATGTGTAATCATTACACATTGGAGGCTTCTTCTATTTTCCGTCGCAATTCTACAAGAGAATTTTTTTTCTTTGTAAACTAATGCCTTCATTAACCCAGATTTTGTGGATACATTTCTTTTTACTGATGAGGCAACATTTAACAGACGAGGAATATTTAATTAAAAAAATAATTATTTGTGGAATTCTGAAAATCCACATACTAAGAGAGAAACAAATTTTCAGCACAAGTTTTAGGTTAACATTTGGTGTGATGTATGTGATTATTTAATAGGTTCTTCTGAACTACCAACCAATTTAAATGGGCCTCTTTTTTTAGATTTACTTAAGGAACGTTTACAGAGGATATACCTCTCTCTTTAAGACAAAACATGTGGTTTTTGCACGACGGGGCACCACCACATTATTCTCTACAAGTTCGTCAATACTTAAACGAACAGTTTTCGCATCGGTGGATTGGTCGTGGAAGTGAGCTTGCTTGGCCACCGAAAGGTCCTGATTTCAATCCTTTGGATTTTTCAATTTGGTCGCAAATGAAAGCATTAGTTTACAAAGAAAAAATAATTTTCTTCCAGAATTGCGACAAGAAATAGAAGAAGCTACGAATGTGATTAAAAATAATAGACAAGGGCTATTTGAAAACAGTATTTCATTCAAAAACATTCCATTTTTATTTTCAGTTCTATGTTTATGAAGGTGTGTGGTGTGTAATTTCATTGTTAACGAGTTTATTTTGGATGTTTTTTACATACATCCATATATCAATCTCAGTTTAAAAATATATAAAAAACATCCCAATAAGAGCCATAAAATCTTCTAAAAAAACCGACCAGTCAATTTTATCAATTTTATTTTTAAATCATATACTTAAAACCACATTTTATTAAAATTTGTCAAAATTTTTAATGATTTATATTTAAATTTGTTAAAATCTTGCAATTTGTTAAATATTATATCCAATGTTGGAACTTGATTTTCTTTGTACGTATTGTAAACCGTTTGTCGAATCACATCTCTAGATAAATCATCTATCCGACGGCTGACGATACGTTTCCGTTTTTTATCGTGTTCAATCACAACGGCTCGTTTAATTACTAAATAAATTGTGGAATAAGTAATTTTCGTTAAGTTGCATATTTGCATTTTAATTATTAATTAATTATTTTAACTTGAGTTGAATTGACATTTTCAGCTTATATTTAAAATTACTTGAATATGCAAATTCGTTAGATTCATCATTTACCTTAAACGGTCTCCAAGTCTCCACAAAAAAAAATAAAACGCAAACAATAAAAATCTCTTGAGAAATGTTTTCATTAATGTTTTCAAGTAAACACGTGCGAGCTAGATAGTCGACCGATGATTTGATGAATGCGTTTTAGTGACGTTGATATTTAAAAATAAGTGATATCCATAGCTCATAAAAAGAGGCGGCCGATATGTTTTGCTTACTTATCGGTATTACTCAGTACAGAATAAAGCGCTTATTGCCGCAATATTGCAGTGCCCTGGTAAAATCATCTTTTTTAAACTAAGATTGGAAATACTATATACCTATAGTCACGCTTTTTTTTCCGTAGAGGTAGGCAGAGACCACTTCCTTCCACTTCCGCTACGGTTCTTACACACATATTGTGCTTTATCTACTTTTATCAGTGCTCTTATACATGCTCGTCGGTTGTTGGTACATTTGACCTGGCCTTTCTTCAAAACAATGTCGATCTGATCAAGATAAGTTCGCCGAGGTCGACCTCTACCGACTTGTCCATTCGCACTTGCCTTATAAATCTGTTTCGTCAATCTTCCTTCATACATCCTTTCTACGTGTCCAAACCACCTAAGCATTCCTTTATCTATCTTTCTTCACTTTATCCAACCGAGTCACTCCGGCTTTACTTCTGCATTGATCTTACTTTTATGCTTCTTCTGCCAAACCCAACATTTACTACCATACGTAAGTGTAGAAACCAACACTCCTCTATGCACAGCCAGACGTGCCTTTTTTGACACGGTTTGGCAGTTCATAAAGTTATGCAGTGCCCCTGTTATTTTAATGGTTTTAATTACATTAGCAAAAAACAAAGCTTTTAACAACTCAAAGATAAAAAAATGTCAACTTGACGTATCGTCATCAAAACAAAAACGGCTGTCTTTATTATCGAACCTTATTGATTCGTTGCTGGAGGTGGGACGAGAACGTTACTTCACAACGTGGCATGATTCCGTAACTAGAGATGGGAATTAAACGATAGTTCGAAACGGAACATAGCTCCCCTCCTTAAAGGCTTCTGCCTTTAAGTCTACTCTTGATTAGGCAAGACGCAAAGTTTTGTCGCTGGACGGTGATATTCTTGATCACGAACTTTCACGATGGCACTTCTGATAACGCCATCACTACCTGGGATAACGGAGATGACTCTGCCTACAGACCAACGCAGAGGGGGTAAGTTATCTTCCTTAATGAGAACTAGAATGCCTGGAGTCAGAAGTTCTTTCCATTTATGTCGAATCTGGAGTTGCGATATATATTCAATGCACCAGCGGGACCAGAAATGTTGATCCTTTTGTTGTACCAACTCAAAACGTAGCAGACAGTTTTCAGGTACTTCTTAATAATCAGGTAGACTGTTTAGTTTGTCGCCAATTAGGAAATGTGCAGGGGTCAAAGGATCAGGATCATTAGGATTGTTTGATAAGGCCTATATAGGGCGGGAATTTAGGCAGGATTCAATCTGAATTAGTAATGTATTAAGCTCTTCATAAGAAAGTATTGTATTTCCGATGACACGTTTTAGATGATACTTTACAGATTTTATACCCGCCTCCCACAATCCACCGAAATGTGGTAAATTAGGAGGTATGAAACACCAACTTATACCATTATTGCTTAAGTGAGTCTGAATCTCTATAGAGTGATTTTTAAAAAAATTATTAATTTCAGCCTTTGCCCTGACATAGTGCCATGATCTGAAAATATTTTTTTGCATAAACCACGCCTAGACATAAAACGTCTAAGGGCAGCTAAAAAGATATTAGTAGTAAGGTCGCTAACTATAGTCCGTTCATAATTTGTCGATAGCACAAAATGTGCGTCCAAGTCATAAAACGGCCGTAATAGTCGTAAAATCATAGGCGGAGGTTCCTGAGGTGTTTATTCATGTCCGTACACAATTTGTTGATAGCTCACTGCAAGTTTGACCCTCATTAGGTTTAGTACGTTTTTGATCGCATTTAATTTACGGCTCGTTGGTGTTTCGGCGTCTACGGCAGTAATTAACGTCTCTAATATTTATTTTGCGAATTTTGTGCAGTGCGTGAGTAACTTTTTTTTATATTCCTACAAACATATACGTACCTTTCGTTCCTGCTTGTTTTGTTTGATTGCTTGCGATGGCTTCGTCATCATCATCAACATCATCAAGTTTTACACCGGTACTGTTGCGTACAGTCAGTAAGTCTGTCTATTCACCAAGAGAGAAGACTATTGTTTTGAACGTTCACGATGCTCTGCTTTCTCAGAATCCCACAAACACTGTTCAGAACATAATCAAGAGTTGTGCCCACATGACGGGCGTAGGGAAGTCAACAATATATAGGTTCCTATCAGAAAGAAAAAAACAAGGTATAGCTAACCCAAATACAAACGAATACTTAAAGAGGGGGAGAAAACCTATTGAAATTGATGAATTTGCCAAAAATGGTATTCGAAGGAAAATTCACGAATTTTTTTACAAAAAAGAAATACCCAACTTAAACAAAATTTTACAAGAAGTTAGAGACGACCCGGATTTGCCTCATGTCGGACGAACCAAATTGTGGCAAGTTTTAAAAGAATTAAATTTCCGGTGGGAGAAATCAGACCGAAAATCACTTTTGATTGACCGGGAAGAGATAATATGTTGGAGAAGAAAGTATCTAAGATCTATACGAAAATTTCGGGCTGAAGGAAAGCCAATTTACTATCAGGACGAAACGTGGGTAAACGCAGGTCATACTCTCACAAAAATTTGGTCAGATAAAAATATATCAAGCTCCAGGCAAGCCTTTATGGAAGGTTGGTCTACTGGTATTTCCCCACCCTCTGGTAAAGGCAGTAGATTAATAGTTTCTCACATTGGCAGTGAAAAAGGATTTGCTAAGCATGGTTTGTTGGAATTTCAATCCAAAAGCACAAAAGACTATCACGAGGAGATGACAGCTGATGTTTTCGAAGAGTATTTTGAGCAGATGATTGAACATATACCACCAAACTCAATTATAGTATTAGATAATGCACCTTATCATTCACGACTAGTAGAAAGACTTCCAACGACTGCGTGGAAGAAACAGGATATCATTGAATGGCTGCGGAATAAGTCCCTGCCTTACAAAGATGGAATGGTTAAAGCAGAACTTTTAAAAATTGCCCGGCAACACAAATCTAAGTTCAAGAAATACGTAGTTGACAAAATGGCGGAAAGACGAAACATCACAGTCCTTAGACCCTACCACTGCGAATTAAATCCAATTGAACTCATTTGGGCACAAATGAAAAGCTATGTGGCTAGAAAAAATACGTCATATAAAATACAAGCTGTACGTGAATTGTTATATGAGTCTTTACAACATATTACAGAACAAAATTGGCGAGATGCAGTAAGACATGTAATAGAAGAAGAACAAAAAATGTGGGATCTTGACAATATAATTGATGCGACTGTAGAGACACAACCGCTAATTATTAACCTGCAAGACGACTCGGATTCCGAAGATGATCCTGTTTATTTTGAATTTGAATAGTTTTGTAAGTAATCGTAGTTTATATCATTTAAAAATAGGTATTAATTAAATAAATGTATCTTTTACAAATTGCAAGTAACTTTTTATTTTTAAATAAAATAAAGAAATTTTATTAAAATAAAAATACAATTTACAGTACCTACAGTTTAAGAATATTAATATATTTATTTATTTAAAGTAACGTAATGATTTAATCATATACTCTACGACACTGGTCAGTCACTTCCACTCAAAATACCTACATAATCGGATTAAAAGTTCTATAGCTGTATTATATTTCTTCAGATACAAGGTTGGTTAGTCGAAAACATCTTAAACTGCCAGTTTTAGGTTGGTTTTTGTTATTATATCATACTACCTGTCCTCTCTGTATTTCAGTTCTCTAATGAGGGTCAAACTTGCAGTGAGCTATCAACAAATTGTGTACGGACTATAGTTCTAAATGGAGAGCCTTTGTGCAAAAGCACACAAATAAACAAATATAGCCTTTAATGATTTGGTAATTGCGACCTTTCCTGTCTCTTATAGGAAATGGGCCAGCATAATCTGTACCGGAGATTAAAAATGGTCCGTTTTATCGGCAAGTCTGCCATTAGGTATTTTACAGTTGCAGCGTTGAATCGAAAACAAGTTAAACAATTATGTACCACCCTTCCCACCAAATTACGACCATCTAATGGCCAGACGCGTTCGCGAATGATAGATAATAGCAATTGCGGTCCGGCATGAGAGTGAAGAATATGTTTATGGCGGGCATATAATTTTGTGAGTAAATGATCCTTTGGCAAAAGAGCGGGGTGTTTTTTCGCGAAATCAAACTGAGATTTTCATAACCTTCCTCCTACTCTCAACACACCAGAAGGATCCAAGAATGGATTCCAGTTTAGCAAATTACTTTTTATAGTAATAGGTACATTGTTCGAAAGGTTTTTGATTTCAGAACGGAAAGATTCCCTTTGAGCGGTGAGTATAAGTGTTAGTAGAGATTTTTCCAATTCTAAGGTAGTCAAGGAACCGGTAAGTTCAGGAGTATTATTTATGAATCTTAATATGTAGTTATTTATGAATCTTAATATGTAGTTATTTATGAATCTTAACATGTAAGCTACTACACGTTGTAATCAAGGGAGTGTGAAGAATTTATTTAGTGTGGGAATTTTATTAAACTCAGTAGCACTAATAGAGTTAGAGACTAGGACCTTAGTTTTGATTTCAGGTAATTCGGATAAATCTGGCAATATAGGAAAATGATCAGCATTATTGATTTGAGAAAGAATAAGAAATTGGGGGCCAAGCCACCATAGGCGAGATGCAGATAAATCAAGAGTGGTTGAGCCTCTGGACAATATGTCTGCGGGATTATCATGAGTATTGAAATATTTCCAACTTAAAGTTTTCGTTAAGTTTTGTATTTGGGCCACACGATTGGCAACAAAAATTTTTAATAGATGTGTTGAGGTATTTATCCAGGATATAACTATTTTTGAATCCGTGTAATAAATAATAGAATCAATTTTTAGATATAAGCTAGAAATAAGTTTATTCATTAACTCTGCAAGCAATAATGCAGCACATAATTCTAGTTTAGGGGTGGTAATAACTTTAAGAGGTGTTCCCTTTGTTTTCGCACATATCAGATGTGAATGATAAGTTTCAGTATTATCCAAAGATCGCGCATAGATGCAACAACCGTAAGCTGACTCAGAAGCATCCGAGAATCCATGTAACTCAATGAGTTTAGGGGAATCACATATGATTTTTCTGGGAGCTTTCACAAGGCCTATTTGTTGAAGATTTTTCTGAAAATCTTTCCACTGAAGATATAATGACATGGGTAACGACTCATCCCAAGAGAGATGCAGTCGCTATAGTTTTTGCATAATTATTTTAGCCTTTATAATAATTGGTGGCCATTTACAAATATTAAGACCGTATTTCTTGAAAATATTTTCAAGTTGATGCTTAATATAAAGAATTTCCCCTATGGTTTCTCCTCCAGTAAGGAGATCATCCACGTAAAAATCGTGTTTGATTAAAAAGCTTGACTTGTGATTCTCTTTTTCGATGTCTTAACCGATCTGTCGTAAACATCTAGTTGAGAGAAAGGCCGAGGATGCAAGACCATAAGTAACGGTGTTGAGTTCGAATGAAGATATATTATCTAAGTTGTTAGATCGCCAAAGAATCTTTTGCAAGCAACGTTGGTCTTTGTGAAGAAGAACCTGCCTGTAGTGGGTTTAAATACGAGATGATGAGGAAGAAAGAATCCAGTAAAATTTTTAGGAGTTTGTGATTTACTCATGTGTCGAAGATCGAAATATTCATCAATAAATTTTGAATAAACAAGCCTTAAGTTATTATTTTTAGACATTTTCCGTTCAAGGGAGTAGAATCTTTTTTCCGCGCATTGTTTGGAATCACCTAGAACAGATATATCAGCTTTAAGGGGCATTTTTACAATAAATCGATCCGTTTCATCTCTAACCGTATTATTTTGGAAGTGATGTTCACAAAAGGTTTCTTCTTTCGAAAGATGAGGTTTGTTATAGATGCTTTCGATTTTCCAGAAGTTTTCGATTTGATTATGTAATTCATCATTGGTAATATTTATGCGACAATAAGGCTTTTTAGAGTATGTATTAATACGTGTTAAATCCATAGTACCGGCTATTACCCAACCGAAATGGGTTTTTGTAGAAATGAAGCATTTTTTCCCAATTTGTGCTGTCCTACACAGAGAAGATCCCAAAAGGTTTCAGCACCTATTAATATATCTATTGATGCACTGATATTGAAAGTTGGATCAGCAAGAATAATATTGTTTGGAATGTTTAACTGGGCTTTGTCAAAGGACTTACATGGCACATTACCTGTAATATTTTCGATTACCAAACAGTTTATGTTTGAAGAGAAGGCATTGATACGAGATTGTATTTTAACACATGTTTTAGAATTTATATTTGAGGAAACTTGATTTATTCCTGGAATATGGAAGTTTTTATTTTTTCCGGTTTTATTTTGAGTCTCTTCGGATGTTATTAAATTGCATTGGGATCCGCTATCCAACAATATCCGACAAAGATATGCCTCTCCATTTCTGTCAAACACCTTTACAACAGCAGTTGATAAAAGCACACAATTTTGTGAAATTACCGAACACTGAGATTTTACAGAAGACGTGCCAACGTCGACATTTCGCTCATCGAATGTATGTGCATCAAAGTTTCTATCGCTACCAACATGTACGGCAGCGAGAGACTCAAAGTCTGTCGGATTTTGAGAGTTAGGGACAGATTTCGAATTCGTTTGATTTTGATTACCGTTATCAACGTGAAGTAGTATTATGTGATCTGGAGCATATACGACACTTACTAGCCTTGCAGTCTTTTGTAAAATGATTTTTACGTAAACAATTAATACATAATTGCCGACGTTTGGCTTCATCAAAACGAGATTTAATATCTAATTCTAAGTACTTAGAATAGTTATATATAATATGCTCTTTTCCGCAAAATGTACACTTTGGGGTAAAAGTAGAAGCTAAAGTTTTTATAGCAGGAATAGGTTTAGACTTAGTTTGAATAGTCGACTGCGTTTTACCTAATGTGTGTTTATCTTCCTCGAGAGACTCAAAAATATCGCATCTTTCACGTAAAATTTTTAAGAAATCGTCCAATTTCGGACTTGCTCGTTTTGCACGTTTAGATTCCCAATCTTTACGAGCTGCGAAATTGAGTTTATTGTTGAGCAAATATACTAAGAGAGTGTCCCAATGTTGGACAGGTTCACCTAGAGCCTTTAATGATTTAAGTATTCTAGTGCTTTCGTCATGTAATTGAGAAAGTGTGGTATATGATTCCCTGACAATAGCTGGCAAATTGAAAAGTGATTTTATTTGATTATTGACAAGTTTTTCAATGTTTTCGTATTTCTCAAGTAAGCAGTCCCAAGCAATCTGATAGTTTGCATCAGAAATTTCAAGAGGCTCAATAAGCTTAAATGCCTCTCCCTTTAGTGAAAGACGTAAATAGTTTAGTTTTTGTGCTTTAGGCATACAAGGATGTTTATCTATAACAGATATAAAGGTTTCTTTAAAACAGCCAGTTTTGATATTGTCCATCAAAAGAAGGAAGGTTTATGTAAGGAAGTTTAATATTGTAGTTTTGTGGTGATGAAGGGTTTGCATTAGTATTAGCTAGAGATTTATGTTTCAATAAAATTTGTTGAGCTTCACTGGTAATGCTATAAAATGTATCCTCAAAACTTGTACGTTCTTTTTCGTCTGGAATTAAATCATCACCCGTCTGAGAATCAAACTCAATTTTTAATTGGGTATCATTAAATTTATCAAATATATTTGATGTTGATTTTAGGCGAGATTCTAGATTTATCAAATCAGGATTATCATTATTATGTATTTTAGTATTAACAAATGTTTTGAAACGAGTTAAGTCAGCTTTAAGAGTCTTTCTAATATTTTTTAAGGTAGTGATATCTTCGGCTACATCAGACATGTTAAATGGATTAAGAGAGCTTTTACATTAGTTGATTCAGAATGAAATAGGATTGGGTGGGTATAATTAAAGATAAAGGATGCTGCACACTTACCCTACGACAAATTTTTCAAGTTTTTGACGTGGCAGTTTCCACAAATAACTGTATTATCCGGCTCGAAGGACCATGTTTTGTATATAGAGCTTTATATACCTTTAATTCAGCATGGGATACGAGAAGGATGGTGTAGGAATAATGTGGTGTTATTTTAATGGTTTTAATTACATTAGCAAAAAACAAAGCTTTTAACAACTCAAAGATAAAAAAATGTCAACTTGACATATCGTAATCAAAACAAAAACGGCTGTCTTTATTATCGAACCTTATTGATTCGTTGCTGGAGGTGGGACGAGAACGTTACTTCACAACGTGGCATGATTCCGTAACTAGAGGTGGGAATCAAACGATAGTTCGGAACGGCCCCATTCATTTGTTTTCCTGCCAATACCATTCGCTTAATGTCACTGTCATACTTTCCATCTCTCGTAAACTTTGAACTTAAGTATACAAATTTATTTACTTGTTCCACTCTTTTTCCCTTCACCAGCACCTCGCAGTTGTCATGCTCTCTTTTCTTTTTAATACCATTACTTTCGTTTTGCTTACATTTATTTTTATCCCTTTGATTTTTAGGGCATCATGCTTAACATGAACCATCGCCTGCAACTACTCTTCAGATGACGCTAATATGACTTGATCATCGGCGTAAAGAAGGCATTTGACGATCAAATCATTCATTTTCAATCCATAAGTTAAACAGTCATGGTGAAGCCACACATAACTGTCTTATACCTTTTTCGATGTTAAACCACTCCGCCATTCCAGACTCGCTGTATTTATAATAAAATTAAAACAAAGTTGCCTATATTTCTAGAATATTTTTAAAAATTGCAAACCAATCAAAATTTTGCAAAATCTAGCAACAAAATTTCTAGGATTGTATCTTCTTAACAATGGTAAGTTTTTAAAAAATAGGAATTGTTTATTATAAATCAAAATAACTTAGTATTTATTTTTACATAAACTTATAATGATTTCTGTTGTGGATTTTTTAAATTTTTTGTATTAAATATTGTTAATTTTGGGTTGGCAATGCTAATTCTCTAGAAATTATTTAAAATTTTGATGATTTTTTGTAGTGGTTTATGAAATAGTAACAAATATATAATACACTTTCTGTATATACTATTTTTTTGCGTCAAAATGTATCATTCTTACATTAATTGATATTATATGTTTTAGGCAGTCCAAAATTCACTGATACTTTTTATATATACCTACTGGATGTCTGGGAAATGCAAAACATACATACATAAAGTCACGCCTTTTTCCCATAGGGGTAGGCAGAGACAACTTCCTTCCCCTTGCTACGGATTGTACACACATCTTTTGCTTCCTCTACTTTCATCAGTGCTCTCATATATGCTCTTCGGTTGTTGGTGCTTTTGACCTGGCCTTTCTACAAAACAATGTTGATCTGATCGAGATATGTTCTCCTACCATACATAAGTGTAGGAACCAACACACCTCTATGCACCGTCAGACGTGCCTTTTTTGACACTTTCTGGCTATTCATAAAGCTGTGCAGTGCCCCATTCATTTGTTTTCCTGCCAACACCCTTCGCTCAATGTCACTGTCATACTTTCCATCTCTAGTAAATTTTGAACCCAAGTACACAAATTCATCAACTTGTTCCACTCTTTCTCCCTCAATCGAAACCCCACAGTTTGTCATGCTTTCTTCTCTTTCAAAAACCATTACTTTCGTTTTGCTCACATTTTTTTTCATCCCTTCGATTTTCAGGGAATCATCCATCGCCTGCAACTCCTCTTCAGATAACGCTAATATGACTTGATCATCGGCGTAAAGAAGGCATTTGACGATCAAATCATTCATTTTTAATCCATACGCACTCTCTTTCAGATCTTTTAAACAATTGTCTATGTATAAGTTAAACAGCCATGGCGAAGCCACACATCCCTGTCTCACACCTTTTTCGATGTTAAACCAGTCCGTGCAAGCTCCGTTTATCCTGACACAAGCAGTGGAATCCTTGTAAAGTGAAAATGCAAAAAAATATAAAAATTAACCCAAAATTAACATAATTCATTTAAAAACATATAAATCTATTACTAAAACATTAAAATATAACAAACAACATAGGGATCGATTTAAACAGGTTAATAATTCCATATTCTTATTTTCTTTAAAAAAAACTTATCTATTAACCCCCTTAAAATATATTTTGGTCATTGTCTTGATAAAAATTATTACTTACTTTTGTTTTACTTATTTTAATCTTTAACACCCATTTCATATCATCTCAAGAATATTAATCAACTCCTGCAACTCCTTAGATGATGCTAATATGACCTGATCATCGGCATAAACGAGGTATTTGACGATCAAATCATTCATTTTTAATCCATTCGCACTATCTTTCAAATCTTTGAAATAACCGTATTTATATAGGGTGTGGCGCGAAAAGTTTTAATTAAAAGTAATGGCGGACACAGTTATGTTAAAAATCTGAAATTACGAAGCTGTTGGTTTTGGATGACGCCGAGTTCAAATATAATGTTATCCTGAATGTGGCACTTCTGGTTATACCGGAAGTAGACGACCACATTGTTATTTTAAATAGAACCTATACCAAAAATGAAGTATTTTCAAGATATTTCGAATTTTTTTCAAAATTTTGAAAAAATCATAATCCACATTAAATAAGGATATCATCAATAATAACAAAGCTAGTAACGTGAAATTGTAACCAATAAACAACAAGCGCTTGCCCGTTTACTCCTTGTGTCAAATTGATATTTAATATAGATATTTCATACAGGGTGTTATAGATCACCCTGTATTTTATTACTTTTTCCGCTGTATTTTTTTAAACCAATTCGTTTGGTATTGGTATTCCCTATACCTAAATCCAACCACTTTTGAGATATTTCATTCTTAGTTAAAACATAACACTATTTAATTCAGCATCTTTAAGACATGTTTGATGATAGATGGTTTCAATATTTGTGAAAACTGTAGAGTGAAAATTTTCAATATTTTGAAATTGACAAATTTGTTTTATTCGAAAAATATCTTCCAAAAAATCCTTTCAACATTTTTTGAAGCCCATAACTTGGCAACCAGCATTACACACACAAAATGTGTGTTCACGTTCATACCACCTAGAATGTCCTTAAAGCTACATCAGCATTTATGGCACACTCCAAAAAAAACCAGTTCAGAATTTTGTACACATTTATTACAAATTTGCGTCTCAAACCAAAAATTGTTAACAGTTCCCGTTTTCCAGGAAAAAGGCTAGCTTTAAACTCAAGTTGCACCACTCATTCTGTATTTTTTTAAATATAATGATCGGAAGGGTGCCAAAAATTCTTACACATTTATTACAGTTTATTAAAGTATATTAAATTCCAAAATGTTGATCGCAAGGGGTTAAGTGCCCCCTAATATTGAATAATCTTTATAAATATACATCAACACGTAAGCAGTAACAAAATTTTGCACAAAAGTTCTTATGAATCTATTGCAAACAATCGTGGAAATTTCATAATATTGGTTTCTAATGGGTAAAACACCCCCAAATTCTCAAGGGGTTGAACACTTTATAACATTTCAAATTTTTATTAGGTAAAAATTTGTGACATGACAAAGAATCTTTGCGGAATTTTCCACGGACAACTACAAATATTTGTCCAATTAAGATTTTTTAAGAAAAAACCTTCATAGATGTTTAACGCATTGAAACAAAATTAGAATACTGAACGGGAGTTTGTTAATAATAAGTAACTCACTTTAATGGATACTGAAATTACAATTTATTACAACACAGCTCAATTTTTTTTCAGGTGTAGATTTCTGAAAAATATTATAATCATCTCATTAGCAACAGAAATACTTACAAATTAATTACAAACGTTTTATGTAAAAATTAACCCAAAAAAATACACCCAAGTATTATATTGAGTGACAAAATTATATTCTATTGGAGTACGAATTTCTTACACCACCCCACCCTCTAAAATATTACTTTTAGTTATAAAATGAATCATATTTCAGATATCTTCATCTTATCCCGAAATAATTACACTGCTCAACACGGTTGATAATTATTTTATTTGGTCAAACCACCGGTCTTACACCACCATGCACCACCCCACTCTATAAAAAATTATTTCTAGTGATGGAATGAATCATATTTCAGATATCTCATTTACTCCCGAAATTATTACACTGCTCGACACAGTTCATAATTTTTTGGTCATTTTTTGCTATAAGTAATTTTCCACAGTGTGGGGTAGTATAAGAATTTCGTACTACCTTTAAAACTCAGAAGGTGCGAGTTTTTTCCAAAAAATTATGCCCACAACCTTCTATCAAATGCTTTAGGTAATCGTGATGAAAGGTTGCGGGTTACTGTAATAAATTGAAAACTTACAAAAAATTGTAAATGTCGCATTTTACTGTCATTATAAATTTTAAAAATTTATTAACACCCTACTATACAAATTTTAATTTTTATAATTGAAATAGTCCATGCACACCTAAAAATATGTGATAGAAGGTTGTGGGCTACTTAATACATTTAAAAATTATAAAAAACCATTGATATCGCTTTTTTGTTCATAATACCATAGAAAAAGTCATTATCATATTTCACTTGTCGAATTCTTAATTTAAATAGTTGTAATTGTCCTAGCGCACCTAAAGCATGTGATGAAAGCTTGTGGGATACTGTAATAAATTTAAAACAAGAAAAATAACTGTAAATGTCACGTTTTTTTCTCATTGTATTTTTAAAAAATTTATAAACACATCTCATTCTTCAAATTTTTCATTTTCATAGACGAAATAGGCCATGCGCGCCTAGTTGGTTGTGAGACAATGTAATAAATTTCTTCTACTAAAAATATATATTGATGACACATTGATCCCGCTTTCCAAATTTATCATTTTTTTATCAAAATATACAGTAATAAATCTAAAACTCAATAAGGACTCGTTTGTTTCCCATTTTTAGATATTTAATAATGCCTTTCGCTAATTTATCGACACATATCACTTTCAAAAATTTAGTATCCATTAAAGTGAGTTACTGATGTATTATTAACCAACTCCCGTTCAGTATTCTAATTTTGTTTCAATGCGTTAAACCAAATAGTATTTATGCGAACCGTGTTTGAACATCTATGATGGTTGTTTTTTAAATAATTTTAATTGGACAAATATTTGTACTTGTCCGTGGAAAATTCCGCAAAGTCTTTGTCGTGACACAAATTTTTACTTAATAAAAATTTGAAATGTTATAAAGTGTTTAGCCCCTTGAGAATTTGGGGGTGTTTAACCCCTTAGAAACCAACATTATGAAATTTCCACGATGTTTTGCAATAAATTCATAAGAACTTTTGCAGAAAATTTTGTTACTGTTTACGTTTTGATGTATATTTATAAGGATTATTCAATATTTGGGGGCACTTAACCCCTTGGGATCTGTAATAATTGTGTAAGAATTTCTGGCACCTGTCCAATCATTATATTTAAAAAAATACAGAATGTCTGGTGCAACTTGAGTTTAAAGCTAGCCCACGCCCTTTTCCTGGAAAACGGGAACTTTAAAAAAATTTTGGTTTGGGACGCAAATTTGTAATAAATGTGTACAAAATTCTGAACTAGTTTTTTTGGAGTGTGCCATAAGCTGGTGTAGCTTTAAGGACATCCATCTAGAAGTGCATTTAGGTCTAATATGAACGAATTTCAAAACCTCTTATATTTTTTGCTGTCCGCTTCACTTGAAATGCCCCAATTGACAAACTTTATTTTATTTAATTCTTCGACCACTTAAAAAACGGATTCTGGGGTCAATCTTTTAAGAATAAACTAATATGGAGGTTGTCCAACCATTTATGTAATACTCTTATGTTGCTAGCGCCTATAAGAGAGGCTCCAAATGACTTATACGCAAGTGCTGCGACTTTCGTAGGGCGAATTGACAAGTTTTAAGCAAAGCCTTCTTTCCTCCGTGCTTAAAATCGAGTTATAGACATGCATACAACATTCGAGGACAGATACATACACGTCTGCACCGTAGAGACTTCGCCCAGATCTAGAAGTCTAGATCCCTACTAGCAATATTTACGTTTATGAGTTCGACAGTGTGGCAGAGGTTTTTGTGGTAAATTCGATAAAAAAAAAACATTTTTACTGATATTTTAGGTGGAGCGAGTACAATACATATTATATAGCGGCAAATTCAACAAATTAAACTACGTTTGGAGTTATAATAAAAATAAATTAGGAATGCGGTTTCTTCCGAATCCCGCCAACGGAGTTAACCTAACAAACTTTGCGTTGTCAACGTTTATTATTAAAAACAAAATGTTCTTCTAAACTTGTATTTTGTCTTTAATAAACGTTATTTCTCTTCATTTTTGAAATCCTTTATTTTTTATTCTAATTGATGATAGTTCGAACTTTTTTTAACTGGTAACGAAAAGTTCTGTTATTTACGTTAATTTCGAAAACTGTCATTTTTCATGCGAAAATAGAACAAATAAATTATTTCACTTACCATTACTGTTATTTTCACAACTTTTTAGTAGAGTAGCTAAATTGTCCGACAAACCTTCAATACGATTCACGGTGCCATCGTGATTACTACTCAGTTGATTTACATTGTTATTTAAATTTTGCAATATCTGTTCCGATGGACAGTTTTGGCTGACGATCATGATTTCATCTAATCTGTGTCGGGTGGATATTTCCCATTTGTTAATATTTTTTTGGATGCTGTTAACATCATCTTTTCGCGGTAGCTGTTGCATTTGATTCTCGATACTTTTGACCTCCTTTAAGATATCATTGAAAGTGGATTTTTGACTGTCGAAAACTTAAAAGCAAAAAAATAATTATTGGTATAAAAACGATGTCACAGACTTCTCGTATGACGAAAAAAGAAAAATAATTCTATCTATCTAATTTCATAGCGATTTGTGCTCAGCTCATAAAGGTATTAAGTAATCATGAAAAATAATACACTAGAGGCATGGAATTTTTCCGAACACCTGGAAGTCCACAAGAGTGCAACCGGTCCCGAAAAAGGAAGGAAAAATATACTGAACAACTATCGTCCAATTTCCTTAATAACTGTCATGTCTAAGGTGATGGAAAAGACCATTAATATGAAAAACTTTAAGTACTAGAAGAGCAACAAAATAATATCTATGAATATCGACATGGACGCTCAACGGGCAACTTTTTAACATGCAGGGTGATTGATTTGTATGATAAAGCTCAGTAGCTCTGTTATCAAAAGAGATACCAAAAATAAATTGTGTATTAAAATTGTAGGCAGCTTTAAGCATCACATTTCAAATTTAGTTATAATGTTACAGAGTGTTCCACAACGCGATGCCAGATCAAAGTTGTTTTTTTTATGAAACATCCTGTATTTTTCCTTACCATTAAAATCCACTTTACCTTCCCATTATAATAATATAAGGATAAAATGTGTTATACAGGGTATCAAAAAAGTTATTACCAATTATGTATATGTTGAAATCTTAATATATTTAAGGAGTGTAAGAGTAATAATCTATAGAAGCCAAAGTTTATAAACACGAACGAATTTTCGAATATTTATTAAATCGAATACAGGGTACCTAAGTCAAAACTTGAGTACATTATTTTCTCAGTAATTTCAAATGGATCACCCTGTACTTCATATCATTGTCGAACACTACTGTTAAAATACTTTTATTTTTATTACCTATTCCTTATGCTTAAAGTTATTATTTTTTGGGATATTCCATTTAAATATGTATTAATTAGGTTTCAAATTACAACCTACAATTTATACAGTAATTGAATGTGCAAACTTTGTTTCTGAAATGAAGTTGATTCCGATTTACCAATTTTTGTCAATTTAAAAAGTATATTTTTTTACTGTTACCTTTGAATATAAAACATCAGAAAGGAGCATAGAATCAGATAAGTGTTGACCAGAATAGACGGTGCATATGACTATTGCTTCCGTTTTGACAGGGGCACAGGGCTTTAAATTATAATAACAACAACAAATTTATAAAGGTTACAAAAAATACAAAAAATGATACATTTTAGTTAATAATTTTGCAATCAAAAGAAAATTACTATCTAATATATAATTAGGAATCCTTCATTCTAAAGATTTTAATATTGTATATCTTTAATTTTCTATTTTTTCGCCATGGCTGTTTAATATAGACGATTGTTTAAAAGAGAGTCGCGTCAGTCGTCAGTCGACAGTGAACAGCGTTAACAATTTTATGTTGAATTAAATTGTTATATGAATTCAAATTATTAATTTATATACATACATACATACATACGAACACACACACACACACACATACATACATACACACATACATACACACAAACACACACACACACACACAAACACACACACACAAACATACACACACACATACATACATACATACACACATACATACACACAAACACACAAACACACACACACACACACACACACACACACACACACACACACACTGCAATGAGTCCCACACTTTTCAGAGCAATTGACGCTCTGAGTGTCTATAAAAGATTTTCCTCTTGTAAACCAAAAAGAAATAGAAAAAGATTTGAAAGAGAGTGCATGTGGATTGAAAATGACTAATTTGATCGTCAAATGCTTTCTTTACGCCAATGGTCAAGTCATATTAGCGTCCTCTGAAGAGGAGTTGCAGGCGATGGTTAATGTTATGCATAATGCAATACGATAGTAATGGTTTTTGAAAAAAAAAAGCATGACAAACTGAGGTTCTGATTAGGGGAGAAAGAGTAAAACAAGTAAATGATTTTGTGTACTTGGGTTCAAAGTTTACGAGAGATGGAAAGTATGACAGGCACTGCATAGCTTTATAAACAGCCAAAAAGTTTCAAAAAAGGCACGTCCGGCTGTGCTTAGAGCAGTGTTGGTTCCTACACTTATGTATGTTAGTAAATAATGGGTTTGGCAGAAGAAGCATAAAAATAGGATTAATTCTGCGGAAGTGAGTAGTCTAAGAAGTATAGCCGGAGTGACTCGGTTAGATAAAGTGAAGAATAGTAAGATAAGGGAACGCTGTGGTCTAAAAGAATATGTGGTTATTAAGATAGATAAAGAAATGCTTAGATGGTTTGGGTACATAGAAATGATGAATAAAGGAAGATTGACGAAACAGATTTATAAGGCGAGTGTGAATGGGCAAGTCGATAGAGATCGACCTCGGTGAACATATCTCGATCAGATCAACATTGTTTTGAAGAAAGGCCAGGTCAAGAGTACCAACAACCGACGAGCATGTATGGGAGCACTGATGAAAGTAGAGGAAACAAAATATGTGTGTAAGAACCGTAACAAGTGGAAGGCGTGACTATATGTATGTATATAGCCTATAACTTTTCCCTACTCTACGCCAATGAATACTTTTTGATTGATGCGTTTACCAACAAATTTTATTAAAATACAATTCTTATTTATTTTTAAATATTTAACAAGTTTGGCATTAAAAACATTTACTTCAGAAATGTTCCATTAGCATTTTTTTGTTTTAGTGTCCGGGAACATCCACAAGTTAACCATAGTTAACCATATTAGTCGTTATTGCCTCAGTAATATAACAATGTTTTACCACTAATTTATTTAGATGTCAATAATGGTTAACTAATAAGTATTTACACTAAAGCACACAACAAAGCCGTTATTAAAATTTTAAACTGCTAAAATCTATTAAAAACTCACTTTATTGACATACTTACAGGGAAACATTCAAATAATGAGTTATACGTGGAGGGTCAAGTCCGTTTCCGTCGTACTTTTAGCATCCGTACATAGTAGCAATGCTCGTTCCTGTTTGTTTTATATTCAAAGTAGCAGAGGAGCCCACGATGCTAAATGGGCATCTACTCGAGCGTCGTAGGAACTATTAGATTTTGGAGATTAGATGGTAGAAATCAAAACGGTTATATGATATACATTCTTTTACCGGTGAGGGGAACGTCTACAGATTTTTAAAAATGCAAAAAAAAGTCACATGAAAATACTCGAGTGTAATGTCCCACGTGTCTCTGATATTGGGGGTATGTTAATCTGCTGGTTTGCATGGGGGGGGGTGGTTGGCTGGTGAAACGGTTGAAAACGAGAAATTTATTTAAGCGCGTCAGATATTCAGAGGGGATGTTAAGTGAACCCGAAAGAGGCTTCCATTAAAAAGACTGACGATTCGTATAAGACTCCAGGGCATAGCGGCTTGTTTGCGAAATTTTTCGCGAATAAAATAAAATTTATTGTGCGTAGCAGAAATACGACGCGCTTGCGCCTTCATTCCATCCAGCGTTAATCGTTTAACGAAACCGTCTCCGAAGTCGACTTAGAAGTTTCACTTCGCGAAAAAGTGCATACATTTTTGAATAAACATCAAACTTTCTTTCATTGAGGGAATATGCTACGTAAGCAAATTGGGCGGTAAGGTGATGTCGCAGCCAATGACGAGAATGTTCCCCCATCACAGTAGCGTTAACACGTTTAACGAAGTCGACTAAGAAGTTTCACTTCAATAAGTTATTCCACTTACCGTTACTATTATTATCACAACTTTTTAGTAGAGTGGCAGCGATATCTGAGAGACCATTAATACGGTTCACGGTGTCATTGTGACTACTACTCACGTGATTAACAATGTTACTTAAAGTTTGCAATATATTTTCCCGTGGACTGTTTTGGTTGTAAGTTATGACTTCATTTAATTTTTGTAAAATCGTACGTTCGTTTTTGGTAACGTCGTCCGTGTGGGAAATTTTTTCCATCTGATACTGAAGTTGTTTGATATCTTTTAAGACTTCTTTGACGTACGAGTTTTGTTCATCCAAAGCTTAAAACAACAACAATAAATTTGTTTTCAATAATTCTATTTGTAAGTAAAAGACATAAATATTTACCATTATCCGTTTTAGTAAAACTTTTTGTCACAACTTCTTTGAGATCTTTGAAAATGTCTTTTTTGGCATCATCGTGGCTGCTATTCAGTTGACCAATTATTTTATTTAAACTTTGTTTTATTGCATCTAACGTGGAATTATGTAGACTGTATTTTTCCAATTTATTTACATTTCTTTGGATGCTGTTAACATCATCTTTTCGCGGTAGTTGTTTAATTTGATTCTCGATATTTTTGACCTCCTTTAAGATATCCTTTACGGTGAATTTTTGACTGTCCAACACTAAAAAACAAATTATTGGTATTAGAACGATGTCACAGACTTCTCGTACTATGAAAAAAGGAAAATGATTCTAAATTACAGAAATGAACTCTTCTTTAAAACTAAATAAAAAAAATTACTGGAAGTATTAATTTATAGTACTGAAACTTTCAATCAGGTATTTCTTGCACCTCTTCTGGTCGTAGGAAACCTAAAAATCTATTGCTACGTCTATTTACATGACCTGACCAATGAAAATAATAAAACTGAGATTATTATATTGCAAAGAGTCCTCCTGTTTATATTTAATTTTACAGCAGATCTATGTTGAATTAAGCTGTTCCAATATATTCTAAAGAGTTCTCCTGTTCAAACTCAATTTTACAGCAGATCTTCGTAGACTATGACTTGGTGAGTCCATAATTTTTGTTGGTATCCACTGTTTGGTTTTTCGTCCAGATTTAGCTTTTTCTTGGTGTAGCACACATTCAGTTCTTTTAAATTTGCTTATAATGTTCAGTACAACAGCAAAAATTGTTTGCGAACGAATACTTTAACCATTTCCTCTACCTAAACCGTATAAGCAAAAATAGTGCTAACTTAAAATGCTTTTTTTTTAGTAGATAATATTATTTACGAACTTGCAAACATATCAGTACATCTAAACAAAACTAAAAGTTATTGTTTATATCCAATATCTACCGTATATGTCAAGTAACTACCGTTTTAGTACTGTAAATTAATAACTTATTGTTCAGTTAACTTCAATGTTTTTATTAAATGCAAGTTAAGCATGCCTGAGTAATAAAAATTGTAAAGAGCTGAAATAATTGCTGGTTTATGCGATTTAATTTTCAGAAGTACCCTCTTTTCCCCTCATTTTTCGATGTTCTTACCGTTATTTGCGCTGGCGACGTTCTTCGTTAAAGCGTCAGTAAGCTTTGTCATTGAGTTAAAATATTTTAGAGAATCATTGTGAACTGTATTAACGTTATCGATGATTGTGTGTAATGTCTGCTTTAACCCGTCACCAGTTGCATTACATTTACTTGATACTACACGTTGAATACCACTTAGGTCGTCTATTTGTGGTAACTGCTTTACTTGATTGTGCAAACTTTTCAACTCCTGTAAAATGGCGCTGGACTTTTGACCGTCCAAAACTGGAAAAATAGTTAGTAATCAGAAAAACTTAGATAAAGTATTCGTTTATTTGACATATACACATTTAAATACAGGAAAAGATAATTTTATCGCAAAGTAGAGATAAATTACTAAAGAAAGGAACACATCAAACGTCCCCACATTATCTATAAAGACACGGACTCCGAGTGCCAATTTAAACAGAATTGGTTAACGAATATATATTTTTCTTAAAATGTATTGGAATAATAAATAAATGGATACTTTCCATTACAAGGGTTATATTTTTCGAAGATGACAAAATTTTTTTCACAAACTCTAGTTTTATTTAACGATTCAAAAACTATTTGTTGATATTAATTCAATGAGGGAAATAATTATTACTTAGTAGTATTATTATCCGTGTCCAAGATTTTATCCAAAGTACGAACATCACATTTCTTTCCAGAACTCAGCGACCTATATGGCTGCCAATGTTGGCACAGATGAGGAAGGTCGGCATTAGTAAAAGAGGGGTATGGAACAATTTCAGACAATAGTAGCAGAATTTTTTTTTTATGAAAATAGTCGCAAAAAGGGTAGACCTATCGTGTGGACCGCGGACGGCCCGCACTGCGACTATTAGAAGGGGAAGGGATTATAGAAAGGAAATGATTGTGGACACGCTTTTTAAAAAGTTGCAGGTCATAGTTCTCTGGAAAAACTGATTTAGGAAGCTTATTCCATTCCGTAGCAGCCCTGTAAAAAAAGGATTCTTGATGAAGATTGGTCCTTGTAGTGTCAATCTTGAGAGTAAATGGGTGAGACTGATCAGCGTGCCGAGTTCTTCGTCCGAATGTGGCCAATGGTGGTACAAGAGTTTTTATTTCTCTGGAGCATCTGCCATGGAAATATCTGTAGAGCAATGAGTGGTCTGCAACTCTTCTTCTATGTTCTAGAGGGTGAAGGGTATCTGTGAGAGTTGAGCTGTTTATCAAGCGAATGGCTCTTTTCTGAATGGAATCTAGAAGACGAAGAGAATGCCTTGGTGCTGAACCCCAAATGTGCGAGCAATACTCCAGTAGAGGTCGGATTTGAGCCTTGTACGTCGTCAACAGTTGATCAGGAGTAAAAAACTTTCTAGCTTTCCACAGAAAACCTAGCCTCTGGCTTGCCGACTTTGCGATGTTAGCAACATGGTCATGCCAAGACATGTTATTGGACAGCGTGACTCCCAAAATCGAGATGGACGGACTTGGTTCAAGGGTATTTCCGGACATTGTGATGGGATGATTTAAGGAATTCACTTTCTTGGAAAACGTGGCACTTTGTGTTTTTTGGGCGTTGAACTGAACAAGATTGTTGGTTCCCCATTCGACGATTGCTTTAAGATCTCTATTGATGGAATCAACCTGTTCCTGTCTGAGTCTATTTGTATCATTCACCGAAAGTGATAGATAGGATGTGAAAGTTGAGACAAGTGTGCTATCGTCTGCGAAACTGTAAATGGGGTTCGTAGTGGTTTTCAAGAGGTCGTTGATGTGTAAAAGAAATAAGGTAGGGGACAGGATGGAACTCTGGGGGACCCCGGCATTAGTTTTAAACGCATCAGAAGAAATACCGTCAACTGCCACATGTAAGGAGCGATCTTGCATGAAGCTCAAGAGCCATTGGCGCAGTTTGGTTGGGAGACCGTAGGCAGATAATTTACTTAACAATGCCTGGTGCCAAACGCGGTCAAAGGCTTTAGATATATCCAAGGCTATTGCACGGGATTCACCAAACTTTTCAATAGTGTTTGTCCAGAGCTGAGTGACATAAGCCAGCAAATCTCCAGTAGACCGAAGTTGTCGAAATCCATATTGTCTGTCATGGATTATCTCAAATTTCTCCAGATATTTGATAAGTTCTGTGTTATTTATTTTGTCTTAACCCTTACTTTATTATATATATATATATATATATATATATATATATATATATATATATATATATATATAAATTCCAAATCTATCTAGCTCAAGTTCACCAGCAGTTTGCTGTACCAATTTAACAGAGACATTTAATCTTTCCTGCCTAAAAATATTCAGTTTGGATAATTATGATACGATATACAATGAAGGTGATGTAAAAAAAACGATGGCTTAGTTGTATATCAATATCGAAATTGAGTGGCACTTATTTTAGAACAAAGTGTTGCAAAGGCAGTAAAAAAAGTCGTTCTTCATTAGGGCAGGTTGATATTGGCACAGATCAAAACAAATCATGCAGACTTGAACATCATTTAAGTATACGCATCTACGCAACAATATGACGATGAAGCTATTTAAAACTTTTATTCAGATTTGGACCAACTATTTTCTCTTACCAACAGTCAAGCCATAAACATTGTTATGGAAGACTTTAATGCCAAAGTTGGAAAGGGCAAGGAAGATGTTGCTGGAAACTTTGGTTTAGGAACAAGAAATGATAGGGGAGACAGATTTGTTAGATTATGCGTAGAAAGATATCTAGTAATATCAAATACTTTTTTTGATCTGCCTAAAAAAATATTTTATACATGAAAGCTCCAATGAATACTTATGAAAAAGTCGTGCGAACACAAATTGATTTTATTTGTACGAAGATAGTTCACGAATTTTAAACACATAAGAAGAATAAAACGAATTTATTTTTCAACATAGTCACCTCCAACGTTTATACACTTGGTATATCGATGTTGAAGTGTTTCCACCCTTTTGATAAAAATTCAGAACTTTGAGTCTTCAGCCATTCATATAACGCCGACATCACTTCGTTATCATTAGCAAAGCGGATTACACGAAGATGTTCTTTTAATTTTGGGAATATATGGTAGTCGCTGGGAGCCAAATCTGGAGAATAAGGGGGTTGTTTAAAAATTTTAAATACCGTATTGTGAATGGCAGCCATTGCAACATAACTTTTAATGGCCGAAGCGTTGTCCTAGTGCAAGAGCACACCTCGACTCAATTTTCCTCTTCTCTTTTCTCTCATCGCTTCACGTACTTTTGGTATTAAATTCGCATATTCACATAATATTTACCCGTTAAGGTGCGCCCACGCAATAAATAATCTATGAAAATAACACTTGCAAAATTCCAAAAAAACTATAGCCATGATCTGACCAGCTGATCGGAAAACACGAAATTTTTGGTCGGGAGGGAAACTCCTACGCCGCCATTCTATGTTTTGTTTTTTAGATTCTGGATGAAAGTAATGACCCCATGTTTCGTCGACCGTAAGAAATTTTCACTTAATTTCATCGGCATTCCTGTTAATGATCTCCAAATTTGTCTCCGCTGCAACCTGGCGAACACGCTCCTGGTCTGCCGTCAGTATTCGTGGAACCCAACGTTCAGAGAGTTTTTTGAGGCCCAATTTCTGATGTAACTTTTTTTTAACGCTTCCAACATGTCATGGACTAAATTCACATTTTATTTGGTCACCACAGTTTTGGGGGCTCCTGCACCTGGTGCATGTTATAACTCCTTTTAACAGAGGTACTTTATCGCACTTCTTATCTCAATTTTGTCCATTTTCCTCAATGGAAAAAAATTAATATTTAACATACACGAACTGATGCGCTGAAGCTAATTGGCACACACTAATGTCATACAATAAGCTTTTACCTGAAACTTTACTTGCAATTGTCATTCAACGCCAACCATGTTATAGACAACAATTCGTGAACTATCCTCGTATATCAAAAAGGTATAGAAATGCTGTTATCTCTGCAAAAACATACCCAGGAGCAGTTGTATCCTCCAATCATAACTTATTTGCATTTAAAGTACTAGTAAAACTTAAAAAAATTACAAAACTTAAAAGCCGACCCCGAATTAGCAAAAATAAATTAGAAAATCTTGAAATAAGGAAAAAAGTAACCAAGGAATTAAATAAAATGTTTTAAAAAATTGTAGAAATTTCTCCGATAGCGTTATGGGAATCGTGCAAAGACATATTACAAAAAGTCCAAGAAGATCACCCAACTGAAAAGAAGCCTAAATGGTAGATGACAGAAGAGATCTTAAATTTAATGGATACAAGAAGAAAATATAAGAATACAAATGAAACGGAGTATAAGAAATTAAAGAAAGAAATACGTAAAAAGGTAAGATCAGCTAAAGCAGAATAGCATAAACAGGAATGTGAAGAAATCGAGAAATTTGATCGTGTATACGACTCTTTCAACATGCACACAATATTGAAAGAAGTAGCAGGACTTTATAAAAATTTAAAACCACTAATAATTGAGGATAAAAATGGGAAACTATTGATTGATATCGAATGTTAATTATCACGATGAAAGAAATCCATCAAGGAACTATTTCTGGATGACAGAAGCGAATTAGAAGAGCTAAATAGTGCAAGCGGTCCTCCTATCGAATATCTTATATGGACAGAATTACAAACGAAGAAGTACTAAAAAGACTCTCAAAAGAAACAGAAATTAATAACGAAATAAAAATCAGAAAATTACAATATCTGGGCCACACTATGAGAGGAGAGAGATACCGAATGCTACAAGTGGTGATGCAGGGAAAGATTGCAGGGAAGCGCAGCGTGGGAAGAAGACGAATGTCGTGGCTCCGCAACCTGAGAGAATGGTTCAATTGTTCATCAAATCATCTTTTCAGATCAGCAGTCAACAAAATGCAAATAATCATGATGATCGCCAACCTTCGACGGAAGACGGCACCATAAGAAGAAGAAGAAGTTAATTATCACGATGAAAGAAATCCATCAAAGAACTATTTCTGGATGACAGAAGCGAATTAGAAGAGCTAAATAGTGCAAGCGGTCCTCCTATCAAATGGGATGAAGTACAGTACGTCATAAGTAACACAAAAAATGGTAAGGCGGTTGAACCAGATGAAATTCACGTAGAAACATTAAAGTTATTACACACCGAAAGAATAAATTTTATCACTAAATTGTTCAACTTGATCTACAATAGTGGCACAATTCGTAGAGACTGGCTCAGATCTGCCTTTGTTGTGTTACCCAAAAAACACCGAACTACGAAATGCAGCGAATATCGTAACATCAGCCTTATGAGCCACGTACTCAAAATCTTTCTTAGAATAATTCATCAAAGGATTTATAGGAAAATTGATGAAAAAATTGCCAACACGCAATTCGGTTTCCATTGCGATCTTGGCTCTATTTACCACCCGAGTTTTAGTCCAAAGATGTAGAGACGTGAATCAAGATATTTTTATGTGCAGCATTGATTTTAAAAAAGCGTTCAATACAGTGCATCACGAAAAAATATTACAAATCCTCAAAGAATCTGGTATTGACGATAAAGACAAGAATAATTGCAAATCGTATTGGGGCCAGACTGCTTGAGCTCGGGTTGGAAAGCAACTATCAGAAGAAATAGAGATCAAGCGAGGAGTTTGGCAAGGCTGCATATTATCACAACTGTTGTTTAACCACTACCCGGAAGAAATCCTTAATGAAGTCTTAGAGGCGTGCTTATGAACAATATCAGGTACGCAGATGATATGTTAATGACAGGATCAATTGAACATCTTCAGTCGCTGTTAGATAGAATGGTGGCGACTTGCGGCAAATATTGTTGTGTTTTATAGATTTTACTTTTCAGATGTCCCCACAAAAAGAAATAAAGGGGCAAAAAATCTGGCGATCGTGGAGGACATTCAATGCTGCCTCTTCTCCCAATCCAATGCCGTGGAAAACGTTGGTCTAAATACTGACGAACAATCGCCACATAATGCGCAGGAGCACCGTCCCACCAGCGTCGTTGGAAGATTTGCGTCAAAGAATCGTTGACGAGTGCCGTCGAATTACTCCGGAAATTCTTCGGAATGTGCGTGAACGTTATAAAAAAAATATTTATTATTGTATGGAAGGGGGCGATCATCAGTTTGAACATTTAATCAATTAAGTAGTAAGTAAACAACTAAAATAATTGGAATTTTAACATGTAATTTTTTTGTATTGGAAGGAAATGTAAAATTTAAAAACTATTGTAAAGAGAATTGTCGGAGCTTTCAAAAGACATTTTATCTGACCCCCAATGCCATTAAATGGTGGGGTAATTCTTACCCTCGCTTGGGGTTAAAAGTAGTGGAGTCAAAAATACCGGAAAAGAGTGTCCCCCTTTAATCAAAAATCGTTTTTCTAAAATGTCGACGAGGTTCCTGCAAATGGCTTTGTTTCGTTTTCGGTTGGCCACCCTGTATTTAGTACAATTTTATTGTTTTATTGTTAAAACATTACTTACTTAATTTTGAAATTTTGGAATAAACTTTATTATTATTATTATTATTATTATTATTATTATTATTATTATTATTATTATTATTATTATTATTATTATTATTATTATTATTATTATTATTATTATTATTATTATTTCTTAAGAGTTTAGAGGGTTGTGCATAATTGTGATATTCCGGTAGGCGTACAAGCTCGCTTTTAATAGTGTTGATTAAACGTTATAGGCACCTTTGCCACCAGGGTTTTTTGTTGTTCATGATACAGATCTTTGGCACGTATATTTGCTAGTTGTGTAGACGAAGTACTGCCACAGCTGCACAATAAATAAGTGAATAAAACCGTTCGAGCGAATTGTAGTCGTTGCAGTGACTTTCTAATAACGAGTTTACACCTGCAATGATAATATTAGTATTTTTGGTGGTCTTCAATTTGGGTAACTTTGGTCGTCCTATTGGGTTTGTGCCTTCAAATTAAGAGTAACACTTCATCGAAGCTGCTTGGTTAGTTGTTTAAGTCGAAATCGGGAATGGTGTGATTCTCAGCAATCACTTCTTCTTTTTCTTCGCCAGTGTGGGTTTCACCGCGTGTACCGTTTGCGCTGCGAGATAATTTTCCATTTTTTAAATTTCTAGAACGACTTCGCCTTCGATCTGCTGCAAGATCATTGCAGAAAGCAAATTGTTCTTCACAATAGCTCTTCACTGGTCAGCTATTTGTTGTTCCGTTATGTGCTACAATTCTGGTTACCTCTCGGCAAAATCATGGTGAATGGCGTATCAGTAGGTGGTCGTTGCTTTGGAGTAGCTTGTAGTTGCTTTATAGTAGGAGCGCATAGTAAAGGAATTCAACTCAGTGGTCCACTTCATGCGCTTCCTAGGCAATCCGGCTTTTGTGGTCGTAGGCACATTGACTTGCGTCGCCGTAGAAACAGCAAGAGCCGTTGGAGGCAGGTAAGTGATGTGTTCCTCCATGGTGGTAATTATGGTAGTAGCCCTACTCGGTGTCACGCTGCGGTCGCCGCTATACGAGCGAGTATGTAGCTAATTTTTCGAACAGGACCCACTACCTAAATCCAGAGTGGGGCAAGAGGTTATGGTGGTACAATGCCCATTCACCCGTTTATTCCGTTAAGTGTACATCATAAAGTTTTGCATTTTAGCCTTACTGCCAGGGGATAGAAGAGATAGAAAAACTAAAAAGAAGAAAAAAATAAATATACCTTCGTACCCGATTGCCTTAAAGACAAGAGTTGGTCAAGGAAGACCCATAGGAAAGATTAAAGGAGAGGCACTACCCAGCTAGGGTACCTCGGGGTTGCCATTATTATTATTATTTTTTTTTTTTTTTTTTATTGTTTACGCAGCATTCGATTGCAAGGATTGCTGCCAGAAATCTTATATTCTATATTATATTCTATTGTATACGTTGAGATGTTTTAAGTAAGCAATAATTCTTTCTAAATTCTCTGTATTCCATGATATATTTTCAACTAAATTCGGTATTCCCAAATTATTCCTAAGATGAGTGTATAGTAAGTCTTTCATTGCATTGGTCACACCTAGGTTTAAGATCACCTGCTAGAAGGTAGGAGTGAGTTAAGTGCGAATGTCCTATTCATAGTCAGCAAATTATGACTTGTTCTCGTCTACTCAATTTTCTGGGGTAATTCCATTTTTCTATAATGGGTTTGACAATTTTCACTTGTGTATCATATCTTGACCATCATCTTTCCACGTCTTATTGATTATCTCCTTCATAGCTGCTCTTATGTCTTGGGTAGTAATAGGGATTCCTTCATCTTCTGGGTCACGAGATGCTGATTTTGCAGCTATATCAGCTTTTTTATTGCCAGAAATGTTGCAGTGGCTGGGTTTACATAGTATGGTACATTTTTTCCCAATTGATGACAGGTGTGTGATTAATTCAAGAATTCTTATACCATGAGCACATTTTGTAAAGATGTTCTGTAATGAGTGAATGGCACTCAATGAATCTGAACAAATGACACATTCAGCAGTGAAAATAGAGCAGTAAGAGTTCAAAGACCATCTATATTCATTCTCACCTATCACAATAGCTGAACCGACTTTAGTTCGTTTGTGAATAGGGTCCTATATATATAGATGGAGATGTGTCATTCTTTTTCCATGACAGCTAAAGATTTATTTCTGGTAGGAAAAATTGCCAAGGTGGAATTAGAGAGATAGATTTGTTCTGGATTGTGTAGTTGTTTATCGAATATTTCTCACAGGCTTCATGGTAGCGAATTCTCACTGGTCTGGATATCGTTGGTTTATTTGAATAATTGTTATCACAAAAAAAAAAGGAATGATTGATGTGGTAAAGTTGGGAAAGAATTCTGGTAGAGAATGTTATTGTTTGGAGATCTCTCCTTAGGTCGAAAGGTGGAATGGAAGCATCACAAAGAACTGCCGCAGACGGACTGGTACGAAAGGCTCCTGTAGCTAACCTTAAGGCTGATAACTGGAGCTGATCCAGTTTTTTCAGTCTCGATGGTCTGCAAGAATTATGTACAATCCATAGTCTATTCGACCTAAAAATCAATGATTTATAAAGGCTTAAGAGAATTTCTCTATCAGCGCCCCATCTAATACTCGCAATACATCTGATAATGTTCGGAACTCTCTTGCATTTCGAAATGATGTATTCGATTTGTTCTGACCAATGGAGTTTTTGGTCAAAAACTATTCCCAAGATCTAAACCGATTCTCTGACAACAATTGGGTATCCTTGAAAAAAAAGCTCGGGGTTGGGGTGGTCCATTCTGAGTCTACAAAAATTGATGCAATTGGTTTTCTCTATTGAAAATAGAAAGCCTCGAGACCTGGCTAACTAATCTAGGACTTCTATTTCATTATTCAGATTTTGGTTTATGATATCCATATCTTTATGGCTGAAAAGAAAAATAAGATCGTCTACATATAAAACTTTTTTAATATCGGTTTGTCTTCTTTCGAGGAGGAAATTTATGCCAATTGCAAACAAAGAGACGCTAAGGACTGAGCCTTGAGGTATTCCGTTTTCAAGAAATCTTTTGGAGCATTCTAAAAACCCTAATCGAACAAGGAAAGACCGTTCTTGCAAAAAATTCTGTAGAAAAAGTGGCATTTTGCCTTTCATTCCCCATGTATGTAATTGTTTTATGATAAAATATCGCCATGTTCTATCGTAGGCTTTTTGTAAGTCGAAGCTAACTGCTACCAAATGTTCTCTTTGGTTGAATGAATCTTGAATCATGTTTTCCATGAAAACTAGGGCGTCAATTGTCGAGTGCCTGCCACGACAGCTAAAATGTGAATGGGATAGCAGACAGTTCGACTCCAAGCACCAGGACAGTCTGGGTGCGTTCCACTTTGTCCCGAGCGTTGAAATCGTCAACCCAAGTGGAATGGATTATGGAGCGTTTAGAGTGTTGAAGTAAAGAATAACAAATGGCGAGCTAGAAAAAATATTGTAAAAGCTTTAAGCTTTACAATGTCTTAACAGTAAATTCTAATAATTATTAGGTAAATTGATTTATATTGAAAAAATAAGTTTAATTCAATTTTTATACTTAATATAAGTGGAGTATCTAATCAATTTACATTTAAATAAATCATAATGTCTTTTGCGGCGATAGTAGGATATTTGATGGTGAATCTAAATAATTCATTAATTTTCACGGTCACCATCTTTATTGCTTTGAGTTTTTAAAATCCCGCTAATTCTTTCAACGCTCACTACGACCCACCTCTTGAAATGGGTTGTCGTGAGCTTCACGTGAGCGAATTTCATGACGTCATCAGTGACATTTCACCGCGACCACAACGATCGTAGACGCCATGTGGAACGGCCAAAAGAGTATTTCAGGCGTTGTGTGTGAACGCTTAGTGGAACGCACTCTCTGAGGTTGACCATTTTCTCAAAGACTTTACCTATACAGCTAGTAAGTGAATTTGGACGGAAATTGTTTGGATCTATTGGAGATTTTCCTGGTTTAAGGATTGGAATGTCCGTTACGGTTTTCCATTGTATTGGATGAATACCAGAATCCCATATAAGATTAAATAAGGATAAAAGTTTCAATTCCCCATTTTCAGGTAAATGTTTTAGCATGCAGTACAATATGTTGTCGTGACCTGCTGCGGCTTCTGAGCTGTTATTAAGAGCAAATTGTAGTTCTTCAAGTTTAAATGGAAGATTGTAACACAGATTCGATTAAGTAGAAAACACTTCTCTCCTCGTTCATCTTTATAGTCATGAAATTTTCCTCATAATTGCTAGAGCAATCTGTTCAAAATGGGTGGCAAATGTCTGAAACAGGTTTTTTATTGCTCATTAGTACTTCTGGAAAATTAAAAGTATGCTTTCCAGAGATTGTCCCAATTTACCTCCAAATTTCTCCCAATCCTATTTCTGGGGTTATTGAACTAATGTATTCTTCCCATGAATTTTTTTTTGCATGAGTAATGAGTCTTCTGGCGAATGCTCGGGTTTTCTTGAATTTAATCAAGTTATCAAGGGTTGGTTACCTATTGAATTTATTATATGCTTTTTTTCTTTCATGTTTAGCTGTTTTGATATCATTATTCCACCAAGGAACAGGACGACGGGATTTAAATGGTTTTGTCATTGGAATGCCAGCCTCAGCGGCATTCACAATGGCACTAGTAAAAATGTTCACAGCATTATCAATGTTATTAGGGAGATCAGGGATATTGATCAATTCGGCATATTTTTTCCAGTTGGCCTTTTTTGGTATCCATCGTTCTTTAATTGGAAAAACTTTCGTTGGAATGTTAACATAAATAAAGATTGGGAAGTTATCACTTGAATGAAGATCATTTATGGTATCCCACGTCAAACTAGGGGCAAGTTGGGGGGAACACAAGCTGAGATCGATGGCAGAGGTTTCACCAGATCGTGATTCGAAACGAGTATGTTTTCCGTTGTTCAGAAGTAATAAATTATTTTCATCTATTATAGATTCTACTCGTCGGCCTCTAGTATCTTGGATAGGGTCTCCTTAGGTAGGAGAATAAGCATTAAAATCATCTACGATTAGGAATGGGCGAGGTAACTGAACAATAATATCCTGGATGTGATGGGTTTGCCAGTTTCCGTCGGGTAAGTATATGTTACATATAGTAACTTTCAATGAAGTTTTAATCTGAACTGCAGTGACTTGGAGATCAGACGGTAATCTGATTTCTGTTGCAGGGATATTACACCGGACGAAAATAGCGACACCCCCTCTCGCTCTATGTTGGGGATGGACATCTTTGCAAAAGCACTGGAAACCTCGGAATTGAAATGACTCATTGGGTCTGAGATGGGTTTCTTGAATTGCTAAAACTGTAGGAGAGTTCTCATTTTTGATCATTTGGATTTCACTCAGATTATTTATTAGACCGTTGCAGTTCCATTGAATGATTGTATGAATGATAGAGAAAGATATGAGGTATGATATCTTTCACATGGGAACCTTTTTAGGTGGTTATTCCAACTTATCAGGAGAGAGATCACGCTGATCTGTGTCATTTTGGGAATTGTCTAATTCTTTTCTGGGTTTGCTTTTGGGCCACCCTTTTTTTGTCTGTTTATTCTGTGGATTGGCAGTATTTTCACTAGTAACCGAGTCTTTCTCGGAACTGTCCATTCTGCCACGTTTGGACATTTGAGACACAGGTCTGGAAAATGATAGTTTGTGACGAAGTAGCCGGGCAAAATGAACTAGAGCTGGCTTGAACGTAAGAAATGTTCGGTTTTGGAGTATTTATAACTACTTTTTTCCTTGCATCATTATACGAGATATTTTCCTTAGTTTTTAATTCCTGGATAGCAATATCCTGCTTATAAATCGGACAATCCTTTGATCTATCAGAATGGGATCCATCACATTTAACACATTTGATAGGGTTTTGGCATGGTGAACCTGTGTGTAATGGTTTACCACAAACACAAACTTGTTCCTTTGAACATTTAAGTGCTGTATGACCGAAAATTTGGCATCGGAAGCAGCGTAGTCGAGCAGGGATAAATGGTCGGACTTTCAATAAATAAAATGCGACTTTGACTTCTCTAGGTAACTTAGGGGAGTTAAACGTCAAAATATGATTGGGAGTGTCGACAAGGACCCCATCTTTTCTGCTTTTAATTCTTCGTACCTCAGTAACGTCTTGGTCCTTCATTTCTTCAAGTATTTCTTGCTCTGTGCAATTAAGACGATCTCTACAGTTAATTACACCTTTAGAATAATTCAGTCCTGCATGGGGAGTCACGTCAACTTCATAATCCAAGAATTTCTTCAGTTTTGTAATTTATCTTGATTGGGCTGCAGAGGTCGTTTCAATAAGTAAACCTTCTTTATTTTTTTTTAAATTCTTTACCTGTCCCACTTGTCCATAGATGAATTTTTGTATCAAGAAGGGATTTGTTGAGAGGAAAGGCTATAATACAGATAAGTTTCGCCTGGTACTCACAGGGAATCGTTAGTGACTAACTACGTGTAGCCATTTATCTCTCGGCACGATATCTTTCACCTTAGATTCCGGATTTTTACAAGTTTACTCCTGTCCTTAGCTTCACTACTCATCTTTGACCTTATCGGCATGGGTGGCCCTACCAGAAGTATATAACTCCCGCCGGCGTTGCTCGCAGAATCATTGTGGCTACTGGCTACTATTATTATTATTATTATTATTATTATTATTATTATTATTATTATTATTATTATTATTATTATTATTATTATTATCATTATTATTATTATTATTATTATTATTATTATTATTATTATTATTATTATTATTATTATTATTATTATTATTATTTATCTTACGGGAATTCTACTGCTTGTGTCAGGATAAACGGAGCTTGCACGGACTGGTTTAACATTGAAAAAGGTGTGAGACAGGGATGTGTGGCCTCACCATGGTTTTTTAACTTATACATAGACGATTGTTTAAAAGATTTGAAAAAGAGTGCGTATGGATAGAAAATAAACGATTTGATCATCAAATGCGTTCTTTACGCCGATGATCAAGTCATATTAGCGTCATCTGATGAGAGTTGCAGGCGATGGTTAATGTTATGCATGATGCCCTGAAAATCAATGGGATGAAAATAAATGCAAGCAAAACGAAAGTAATGGGTTTTGAAAGAAAACAAAGCTTGACAAGCTGTGAAGTTTTGATTAAGGGAGAAAGATTGGAACAAGTAAATGAATTTGTGTACTTAGGTTCAAAGTTTACGAGATATGGAAAGTATGACAGTGACATTGAGAGAAGGGTGTTAGCAGGAAAACAAATGAATGGGGCACTATAGCTTTATGAATAGCCAGAAAGTGTCAAAAAAGGCACGTCTGGCTGTGCATAGAGGTGTGTTGGTTCCTACACTTATGTATGGTAGTAAATGTTGGGTTTGGCAGAAGAAGCATGAAAATAGGATTAATGCTGCGGAGATGAGTAGTCTGAGAAGTAAAGCCGGAGTGACTCGGTTGGATAAAGTAAAAAATAGTGAGATAAGAAAACGCTGTGGTGTTAAAGAAGATGTGGTTACAAAGATAGATAAAGGAATGCTTAGATGGTTTGGATACGTAGAAAGAATGGATGAAGCAAGATTGACGAAACAAATTTATAAGGCGAGTATGAATTGACAAATTGGTAGAGGTCGACCTCGGCGAACATATCTCGATCAGATCAACATTGTTTTGAAGAAAGGTTAGGTCAAGAGTACTAACAACCGACGAGCATGTATGAGAGCACTGATGAAAGTAGATAAAGCAAAAGATGTGTGTAATAACCGTAGCAAGTGGAAGAAAGTGGCCTCTGCTACCACTACGGGAAAAAGGCGTGACTATATGTATGTATGTTACAGATTACGCGCATTTGGGCTTCGTTCGTATAGACCATTTTTATGTCTCTCACTGACACCTCGAAATCGTGCTTCTCGGCTTTAGTGGTGAAACGGCAAATCAAATTGGGAGGGCGAATAGAATTATGTTGTGTTCTCTGGCGATTTCCGATTCTGTATTTGGGTCCACGATGATTGTGGAAAAGTGAAACGATTACGTGGAGATTACAGCAATTTAGAAAATGATGTGGAACTGCATACTGCTCTTACGCGGGGTTAGATGGTATGGGGTGCGATAACTTACGATAGCAGGTCACCTCTAGTTTTTATTGAACTGAATGCAAAGGATTACATACAAAAAGTGCTACCATCAGTTAATTTCACCGCTTTTCCAACAAGATTTCTATTATATTCCTATGGTCGGTAAAATTATGTCCTCTGTATTTTGAAACGTTTCTTAAAAGGAAATATTTTTACGCGTTACAATGAAAATTAAATTAAGTTAGTAACTTTACCTTTTAGCACATTTTTCTTTAGTTCTTCTTGTTCCTTTTGTTGTGCAGCTGGTATTTTATTGTTAAACTCCGTTAGCTTTTTATCGTATTTCGTTAATATTTGTTGACTATCGTTAATGTGACGAGTGATTTTCTCCAAATTACTCGAAGATTTGTTGTTCAGATCTTTCACTTGTTTGTTATCATTTTTAAGTTTGGAAATTTCATCTTCTATTTGCGCCATACCGTTCGTGATTTTGTCGAGTTTCTTCATAAGATCTGCTTCCATTGTTTGGAAATCTTTTTTAGTCATCACGGCCTCCGTAATTTGAGCGGGAGGTTCGTTAATCGCAATCTAAAAATATCGTGACTTTATTAACGTGTAAAAGTGAAAAGTGACAATCAATAATTTAAATACAAAACACAATCCAATGCACGTTGTAAATAATAATGTGGATGTTTTAAAGTAGTGATGGCACCTATTGAATCCAGCAAAGCTCTGAGATACATTTCTAAGCCCTGGCGAAAGGTCAAAGTGGTATTTGTACCTAAAGCTAGTGCACAATGACCTTACATCTAAGGTATAATGACCTATTAGCCTTTCCTTCTTCTTTTTGAAGACATTGGCAAGACTCATCGACAGATAAATTCTCAGAAACTCGGAGCTTCCTCAATGAAAGGCGGGGCAACTAGAGAGTCCACAGGAAAGTTTTCTGTCTCCTTTACTATGGGTTTCCCTGGTTGATGATCTACAAACGCTGTCAAGAGAGAAGTTTCCCTCCTTTGATAGTTGTGGTGAGGGACAAATTTCCTACCACAGTGTCAAAGTGGGTGCAGATGGCACTAAACAAAATAAACCACTGGTGTGTTGGAAAACTATAATAGTACTCTTTATAAAAAAGAGAGATCTTGAGTGCCTGCATATATCTTGAGATTAAACAACGTGGAAGTTCCATGTGCTAAAGAAGCAAAGTATCTGGGAATCCCTTTTAAACAGAAACTTACAAAACTGACCAGAAGGCTGCCATCTGTCTAGGCAGAAGCTCCTGGAGAAAACTTAAAGCATTCCTGACTATAACAGAGGCAATAAGTACGACCCCAACTACAGCTAGAGATCCTACTCAATATTCCATCATTACATATATATGTACAGAGTACAAATAAGCAGACCATCTGCCAACTCGTGTAGAGAATAACCTGAGCCAGAAAGCTTCATTAGGACCCTCAACAGCCTCTGGAAGTTCATAAAACAAATGGGGCTGGAGAAGGAGCTCTAACCACAGGGAGGGCGCATTAGACCTTATCAGGTCGAAGTGCATGCTTACAAAAAGCCTCCCATCTAATCTAATCTACCGCCTATTGAAATATTCTGATTAGTCATCGTACGCAATTTTTTAAGCAAGAAATTATTTAAAGTACTTTAATCACATCGTTTTGTAAAAGTTTATGCAGATGTACTATTTATTTACTAGAAGAATAAAATTACATAATGAAACTGTTTACATTTGCACCTACATAACGCTAAAAACACAATTTTTATCAACTATAAAATAAAATTCCGTGCGCCCACGATACATTTCCATACGACTAAAAACATAAACGGTTGGCAGCCATGTCGATCAAAATACATGTTCGACTTTTGTTCTTATAAATAAATATTTGATAAAAATAAATAACTTCTATTATCATCAATATAACAACAGTGATTCTAGTATGGATGTCTTACTGTATTGTTACGATATTTAGTCTTGGGGTCGTTGGTTTACAATATCCAATACAAAAACTAAACAATTTATTTTTATTTTAGTTTTTCTATATGTAATACAATAAACTCTTATTTAATAATTCACTTAGATATTCACTTTACAAGTCTCTTTGTTTACAAAACTATACTTCAACTTAAACTTTTAACTTTTTAGCGACACCGCGGTTTCTTAAATAGGTGCAAATTAATTATTTGAGAAAGGGAACGTTTATTTCACTTTTATCCAATTTTTGTCGGTTGCGATAATAAATCATCCGTTCGTTTGATGACACCGAAAAGCCGCGCCATCGCCTCAGGCGCCATGGCTACCGGGGCGTAATCGCTGACCACAATCCATAACAGTATTATTTTTGTGACAATAAAGTTTTAAACTTAAAATTTTACTTGTAGTGTTATTTTATTTTTATAATTGTGCATTTCGTCTTCTAATGTAGGCTTCTTTTAGCCTGATACTTTTGATGGTTTGAAACCAATTTTAGTGCGCATGTTCGTGTCAAAAACTCAACCAAAGGTTACTACAAAGAATTGAATTCCAATGTTTTTAGATGCTGGATCTAATTACCATTATTTTGGTCATGGGTTTGAATAATGCTAAAGCTATCATTCAAGTTTTAATGAACCATTATAGGTACCCACATTTTAATGTTAAAAACGGTTAAAAAAAAATAAGAGACTGGTTAATTGAAAAGGGAGTTACTACTAACAATGATATTGTAACGATATTTAATAATGGCGAAAAGCTATAGAAAACGTAATTAAAGAGTACCAAATTATGTAGAAGATTGATAATATGGTAGAGGAAACTATAGAACCAGTAATTATCTTTTTTGAAACCGATGATGAACCAAGTGACGATGATCACGACTGAATAGTTATAAATTTCAAGATGTTGAGTTAGTTATTTAATTCGTTTTTTATAAACTTCTGTGTTAAAATAGTTATTTATGTACCAAGGGCATAAATAGATGTTTATGCCCTGAGGGCGACGTTTTACAAACCCGAGGGCCTCTGGCCTGAGGGTTTGTAAGTCGCCCGAGGGTATACACATCTATTTATGCCCGCGGTACATACATAACTTTATGTCATACTAGTTCGTTATTGCAATCCAATCTCAATACAAATCAGTATTTTAAAAAATCCGGTTTGAATTAATAACATTGCCATTTTATCATAGTAGACACCATCGTTGCTAGGTGAATGTTGACAAACGTAAATGTCATAAATTCACAATAATTTTTATATGTGTCAAAGTTAGAAGTCAACATGTACGAAGATTTTGGAATTCCTGACGAAATTATTGAAAAAGCAAAGAAAGCAACTGAAAATCTGTTGCCAAAAAAGTCTAAAGAAGCTTACAACATGGAATACGAAAAATTATTAAATTGGATGCAAGAAAACTACGTAAAAGATGTTAATGAAACAGTGTTGCTTGGATACTTCGGCGATCTCGCCAAAACATTTTCTCAGAGTTCCTTGTGGTCCAAATATTCCATGGTAAAGAAGACTTTAAAAGTAAAGGCATCGAACGAGACGTTTTTAATAAACAAAGTTGCATTAATATTTGGAATATTTGGTGGATGCCGACGGCAAGAACTTGTGAACATATTAGTTACTAATGTAGAAGGTGGAAAATCGGTTTTTGTGGTAAATGTACCAGTGACAAAGACCGATAAAAAACGCATTTTTACCATTATAGATGAGGGTGAAATGAACAGATTAAAGCTAATAAGAGATTATATGTCACTACGGCCACGTGGTTGCTCAGAAAAAAGGCTTTTTCTGACCTATGGACAAGGTCGATGTACTGTACAGCCAGTAGGAAAAAACACGTTTGAAAAAATCCCGTCCATTATAGCGGAATATCTGGGTTTGAGTGATCCTGAGAAATATACAGGTCATTGTATGCGTCGAACGTCATCAACTCTTCTTCTTCTTCCGGGTCTGGCGTTTCGGTGCAGAAATTTAAAACTCAAACTATGAAACATGAATCGTTTGCTGCAGGCAACTTAACTATCACCGGATCATTTCAGAATTGCCAATTATATGTTAATTCGTCAAAATAATGTTCATCGAATATTTACATATATCACTATATTCTGTTTGTAATTTCATTAATAAAGGTTATTAAATAAGTTAACCAAAAAAGTATTTCTCTTTAGGCCCGCACGGGCCATAAAGTAAACTTTATGCCCGCACGGGCATAAAGTACGACATTAGATAGTTGGTAACTAAGTAATAAAAACACAATAATGAACTAGTATGACATAAAATAAATTTTATCGGTAATGTGCTTTACACACCAAGCGAACGAGGTATAGTATTTATTCCTGGCAAATAAATTATCTACGTTCATATTTAAAATACAAGATTTTCAAGTAAAAACATGACCTAAAATTAAATTTAAAAAAAAAACACCGATGATGTTCGGCATATTAATGGTAAGTTATGACGATTACGTTAATAAAACAAACCTTGGAAATAATGTCATTCTTCATCTCTTCAATAATAACAGGCAGATTTTTCTGTATGTCAATAACCGCCTCGTACATTCTTTGCAATTGCATTTTTTCTCTTTCATTTTTCTGTATTAAAATCGTTTCTACGGCGGCCAGCCTTTCATCAAGTCTGCCGACTGTTCCCTTGAGAGGATCCAACATTTTTATTCGTTTGTCTATGTTTACCATTCCTTTTTTTATTTGATCGCTGACGACTCTGTCGCGATACTCATGTCTCTCTAGTTTGTCGTCTGTAGAACGGACTACGTTTACGATTTGCAAAATCGCCACCCTAATATCCTCATTCCTGCAACAAAGATGTAAGTGTTGTTGTGAGTGTCAACAAATTAAAAGTTAAGAAAAGAAATTTATTTATCTAGAATTAAGTTCTAAAATCTGGAAGATCTAAATAATATGGGGCTAAAGTTGGGTGTAAAATTTTACAAACTGTAAGTCGAGAATAACAAACCAATTAGAAGCGTCGAAAACCTTTTTTGAGAAACATTTTTTTTTATTTTTGAATTCGCGTAATCAAAAAAATGGTGTTCAAAGCAAGTCCGCCTATTGCAAAAATTCCGGCTTCTTTGATCTTCTCCGTTAAAACCAGTTTGAAATATCAATCGCAGGTACACTTAAAGCAATAATTACAATTTTTTGACAGCTTCTTTATTTTTAATCCGGGTGCAGCTAAAAGTTATTACATAAATGTTTTTTATTTAAAAAAGTAAGCAGGTTAAGGCTTTTGAAAAAAATTCAATTACCTTTTTTTTAATTTGTTTTTTATTGCCTTGAAATTTTGTTTGGCAATATAAGGCAACATGGTAAGAATAACGTTGATCTGAAAGAGTACAATTTCAGGGAGCTTTTCGAAAATTATTCTCTCAAATATTTCTCCATTTAATATTATATTACGTAAGAAGAGTTGTAATGAATGGGCTTACAACTCGTGTAACGTACTATACTTTTTCTACGCCATCTATTTTCTTCTATTTAATAAGATAAATCGCAATTATTATAATAGTTGTTAATAACAATTAAACAATTATTGTAGGTCGATTGTGCCTTATTACTTAACGGTGATGAACGGTTATCTATAATTTTAGTACTGCACGGTACATCAGAAGACGAAGATTGATAATTGGTAATCGCTTCCGATATTTGTAATGCGCTGTCATATTTTTATGAGAGTGATTCACATAGCTTTCCGCCACTGTAGAATATTGACAGTCACCTAGTGATAGCATATCTGCTCCTGCATCAACTAATATAGTGCTGATGATCTTCTAAAACAATGGCCACTATATTGCTTTGGTTCCGGCAGCTGAAGATATTCAGCAATTTATATGGTATACTACCGATTGTGTTTATCCTCATAACCTGTTTCATGCATTTTCCATTTCTGTAATTAACAAATAAGTTCCATTTCAGGAGGACGCAAATTCATGTACTTTTGACATGTGGTATAAAACGTTTCTGGAACTACAAATGAACGTCTCGTTTTAGTTTTAGAATCTGGAATATCAATTATCAAGAATTTTCCCGTGTCCTGAATGTGTTTCATTTTTATATTTCTAAGTTCTTGTTTACGGCAAGCTCCGCTTAATCCAATAATGAGGATAACCTGAAAACAAAAACAAAAACTCATTTTTATGAGTTTTTGATTTTTTTTCATAAAAATGTATGATAATTACACAATTTTTAATTCTTTACCTTTGACAACAAATGTTTATCGCCTGGGGCATCTTACGGAAACTTATTTGTTATTTGTTCTGTAGACACGATTTTCGATTTTTTACTTCTAAATCCAACCGATCGCCGCTTCACTAGGGCGATTAGTTTTGGATAATCTGCTATGTTAATGTTATTATCAATGTTTAGTGTAGTTCTCAGCATCGAATAAATGGCCTATAGCGAAAATGGCTTCATAGTTTTTAATATTTTATCAAAATACGAAAGGAAAACATTCTCCGAAAACGATTTAACGTTATGTGTGTCGCCAATCCATAAGTTTTTGATAGATAATTTCGTATCTTTCTTTGGATTTTACATACATACATACATATAGTCACGCCTTTTTTCCGTAGCGGTAGGCACCACTTGCTACGGTTCTTACACAGCCATGGCAAAGACACACATCCCTGTCTAACACTTTTTTTTATGACACAAGCAGTGGAATCCTCGTAAAGTAATTTCAGCGCTCGTATGAAACTACCGCTCACCTCATACATAGACACTGTCGACCACAATTCATAAAGATGACACACAAATGTAGCTGAGTACCTATTTAAAATAGCAATGAACAACAAAAGAGAACAAAAAAGCAATTATAGTTACAGGAAGGAAAACGCTGCTTCCTTACAAACATAAGAAGAATGATCTCCGGAACGTGACCAATTCCTGAACAGCCCTGAAATATGCCCCGCCCACCAAAACGTATATAACCCGCGATCGTGACATACAAATGTTACAAACCGTCAGCCTTAAAAAGCCGACAAAATTACATCTCCTGAAGATGCCATCCACTTGCGATGGCGAAACGTCAAGAATTATCTCAGACTCACGACGGCCTAAAAACCCGAAAAACCATTCACCACATAGCATTAAGCTGTTTGTGGATTTTTAATTAACAATATTTTAATAATGTGCATTATTATTATTATAACCACATTATTTTTTTTACACTTACTTTTTATTATTTAATCACCCTTTTGTAAAGTTTATTGTAAATTTTAAAAAGTTCACAGCTTTAATTTAAGTTTAATAAATAATAATAATAATGTCCATTATCCATTGTCCATAATCACCATTATTACAATAAACAATTCTCGATTATGATGAGGTGTTTAAAGGTCACCAAAAATCGACCTCACAACAAACGTTCTGACAAAGCTTTCGTTTCTCTTTGGTTTGCCGTTCTAAGCTGTAAAGCTTCTTTTGATTTTAAAAATTATTAAGATCACAAAAAGGAAAATAGGTTTTAAGTGTAACGGGCTAATTTTACTCTTAGGTTGTTATGGGTTTTTGGGCACCAGGATTTAATTTTACCCTTGATCCAGAAGCCTTCTGGCGTCGTATTTTCCTCAATAAAATTTAACAAAACAATTGGAATGAAAAAAAGTAACAACTACCTTGTATCTAAAATAAATATTCAGTAAGTTTTTTTAAAAATTATAGGAGTAAAATTTTGGCTTACGCAAAAATTAAAAAAATATCGATCCAATTACCGTCAGAATTATATCCAATATAATATAATTACGATAAATAATTTTTTAAAAATATCATAAAATTGTTATGTACATACATAATTGTAGTCACGTCTTTTTCCCGTAGGGGTAGGCAGAGACAACTTCCTTCCACTTCCGCTACTGTTCTTACACTTATCTTTTGCTTCAGCTACTTTCATCAGTGCTCTCATACATGCTCGTCGTTTGTTGGTACTCTTGACCTGGCCTTTCTTCGATACAATATCAATCTGATCGAGATATTATGTTAACCTAGGTCGACCTCTACCGACTTGTCCATTCACACTCTTAAAATCGTAATGTAATAGTAAAAAAAAAATAAAAATATAATTATGTAACTATATCAAGTGTCTCAATTGTTTTGTTTCAACGTCATATCTCTGTTGTTTTGGTATATTTGATCATATTTAACGTTTTCTACATACATAATGTACTCAAAAGAAAGCATATTAAAATTTCACTTTCAGTTTGACCGAAAACGGTACCAACTTTTGAAATTTAAATTATACGCGCAATACTCTTTACATTATTACACTTAGGATGATACTGCGAGGTGAATGCAACGGTCAAGCGTGAATGTCCTCAAGGTGGATTCTGTTCACCTGTCGCATGGCGCATGGTAGTCAATGGACTACTCAGAAGACTTGCGGCTGAATGAATCTTTGTGCAAGCATACTGTGACTATGTTGTCATGAGTGTAAGAGGAAGCGATATGTTGGTTATCTGAGTCATCATGCAGCAGGCTCTGAACACCATTGCTTAATGGTTTCATAAAAAGTCACTTGATGTGAACCCAAACAAGACGCAACTAGTGCTCATCACCAACAGAAGAAAAATCCACCTTCCACAGCTCACCCTAAAAAATGAGAGGCTACAGCTCACAAATGAAGCTAAGTACCTTGATGTACATCTGGATAGTAAATTACTTTGGAATACGCATGTGAAAGATACACAATTATGTGGACAAAACGCGGCACCTTCAGCAATACCTGGGGTCTTTCACCAAAAATCATGAGATGGTTGTATGTAACGGTTGTAACGGCAATACGACCAGTGCTTACATATGGGAGCACAGTATGGTGGAAGAGAACAAGAAAAACAACCTGCCGGAAAGAATTGAGAAAACTCTAAAGAACAGTGTGTATTGCAATAAAGGGAGCCATCCGCACAATCCCCACTGCTGCCCTGAAAGCAATCCTCGAGTTGCTCCCATGCACCTTGTCATATAACATGAAGCTAGGCTTGCTGTGCGCAGACTTGAAATATCCTGGTCAATCAGCAAACGATTACTCATCGGTGGCCACGCTACAGAAATCATCAGAGTGAGATCTCAAGAATACCATGTGATCGTATTACCAAACAAGTATTGTTTGAATGTGTGGACGAAATTTGCATACCGAAGCAAGATATCTATGAGAGTCACTATGAAGAAAAATTGAGCCTTGTGTGGTATACCGACGGATCCAAGTAAAAAAATATGGCTGGTCTGGGTGCAAATTGCTTTGAGCTATGGGCGACAAACAGCAGATCATTGAGACGTAATAGCTCGGTATTTCGGAAAATCACACTGCCATCCTTGCTATTGGTCATCCAATAGTTTCATCAGCTGTTGTCAGTGATAATGTTGCAAAGCAGTAAAAATCAACAACATCGTCAAACTGGAGTGGGTACCAGGCCACTCAGGTATTGAAAAAAAAAGCCGACGAGCTGACACCAGAAGGTTCCAGCGTGTACCCATGTGGTCCTAAGCCGTTCCTGTCTGTACCTTGTACAACGGTCAAAGGGAAAGAATAAGTAAGACTGAATGACAAATTCTAGAAAGAGTGAAGAGACGTCCTGAAATTGCGCCATACCAGGGCATGCTTTAAGAGGCTCCCTTGAAAGTTTCGACAACAGCTGATATCCCTTAGCCGCGATGGGACAAGAGCCGTCATTGCAATAATCACTGGGCACGGGATGCAGCAGGATACGACCACATGCCCGTATTCCGAAGAAAAAGAGACAACCGGATGGTACGTTTTAGCGATCTGTCCTGCAATTTGGAGGGCGCGACTGGAACACCTAGAAGCGACCAACCTAGAGCAAGGAACTTGACGACTTCGACCTGGAGGCGTGGCCAGCTTTGCCAAAGACATCCGGCTGTAGTTGCCGAGTCGAGGTCTATGGGCCCACAAGCGTGGCCTAATTCGACACTAACGTCAGTTATAAAATTATAATGCAATAGTTCAAACGAAACCCTAAATTTTAAAGGAAATTTTTAAAATGTCCTTGTTATTCCAAAAAATTTACCAGACATTATCTACATTTCTTAATATCTCAGCAGCAGCATTAAGTGCTACAATTTAATTTTTAATTGAGATCGTCTAAATCTACAAGAAGCGTTTCGTACACTCTTTTTTAAATAACCCAATACAATTTAATGCAAAGGTGTAAGATCGGGAGATCTTGTGGGCCACCTTTGGTACCTACCGATCCGCCGACTAGGAAATATGTTGTTTAAGGATATTCAATAGTACTTTTATGAGGGTAGAAGGTAAAGAGGGTACCTACTCTATGCTTTAACATAGACCATCAGCAAGGTTACAAACATTAATTAATAAAAAATATTTTTAAAACGTTTTTAAAAAATACCACTGTAAAAATATGTCTTGAAAATTATTTATTTAATCGTTTTTTTTAACTATTATTTTAATAAAATATTAATATTTTTAAACTGGTATATGACGTTGTAAATGTAATAACTGCGCAAGGATTTAAATATTGGTGGAACTTTTTATTTAAAGTTGACGTCTGTTATATTGTATTAGTTAAATATAAGTTTTAAGTCATTGCAATAGTAAGATATATTATTCAAGTGAATTTTATTTTTTATCCACTTAAATTTTTTTTTTAAATTATACCTAAAATCATATATATTGTTATGATATAAAAATTGTCATAAGAGATTAATAATATATTATTTAGCAGTAGTTATTAAGTATAGGAATTTAATAGTATATTACGTAACAAGAGTTGTAAGTAACCCATTACGCACGAAATGAAAAAGTTTATAAATTTCATGAGTGCGTAATGGGCTTTCAACTCGTGTAACGTAATACACTTTTTCTACGCCCATTCATTAAATAAAAAACATCGCAATCATCTAAACTTTATTATAATAGTTGTTAATAACAATTGAACAATTATTGTAAATGTAAATGTAAATGCCTTATTATTTAATGGTGATGACCGGTTATTTATAATTGTAGTACTGCTCGGTACATCAGAAGACGAAGATTGATAATTGGTAATTGCCTCCGATATTCGTAATGCGTTGTCATTTTTATTTTTAAGAGATTGATTCACATAGCCTTCCACTACTGTAGAAGATTGCCAGCCACCAAGTCGTTTTAATGATAGCATATCACCTCCTGCATCAACTAATATAGTGGCTGATGATCTCCTGAAACAATGGCCAGTATATTGCTTTGGTTTCGGCAGTCAAGATATTCAGCAATTTTACGTGGTGTACTTCTGATTGTGTTTATCCCCACAATCTGTTTTATGCATTTTCCATTTCTGTTATTAAGAAATAAAGGAAGTTCCATTTCAGCAGGACGCAAATTCATGTATTTTTGACATTTGATATAAAACGTTTCTGGTACTACAAATGAACGTCTCGTTTTAGTTTTAGAATCTGGAATATCAATTATCAAGGATTTTCCTGTATCCTGAATGTGTTCCATTTTTATATTTCTAAGTTCTTGTTTACGGCAAGCCCCGCTTAATCTTATTATGAGGATAACCTGAAAACAAAAAACAAAAACTCATTTTTATGTGATGATAATTATACAACATTTTAATTGTTTACCTTTAACAACAAATGTTTATCGTCTGTGGCATCTTTCAGAAACTTATTAATTTGTTTAGTAGAAAGGATTTTCGATTTTTTACTACTAAAACCATCCGATTTCCGCTTCAGTAGGGCGATTAGTTTTGGATAATTTGCAATGTTAATGTTATTATTAATGTTTAGTGTAGTTCTTAGCATCGAATAAATGGCCCATAGAGAAGATGGCTTCATAGTTTTTGATATTTCTTCAAAATACGCAAGTAAAACATTCTCCGAAAAGGATTTAACGTTATGCTTGTGTCGCCAAGCCATAAATTTTTGATAGGTAATTTCGTACCTTTCTTTGGATTTTAGCGGTAACAAATTATGTGTGGCAGCTTGAGCTTTTTCTAAAATCTTCGGTGGAGTGCTCATAATTTCGTAGATAAAGTTGAGAAAATGTTCGGATACAATTATATTTTGTTCAAGAGATTGACAATATAAATGACATGACATTTATTTTCATAGCATACTACTTAAGAAAACGTGTCCTATTTTTAAAGAAATTGCATAACGTGCTGTCTACATTTAGGGGCATCACTATTTCAATCCTAAATATATCTCGCTAATGCTAAAAGATTTTTTTTTTTTTTAATTGACTAATTTTGTGTAAATAGACCAAATAAAATCTTACGTAAATAAAAATTTGATTGTAATTTAATTAAACCAAGAAGTTTAAGTTTTCTTCTCAAAACGCACGTGTATGTTATGAGATCTCATTACGTGCATGTTATTGTTATATGTCATTTACAAGGAATGTTGACAGTGCGATTTTTGACGTTTACAGACATGGGCGTAGAAAAAAATTTATATTGATATTTTGTTTAATAGATATTTTATAATTATTCAAAAAATGTCAATTTAGTCTTTTTTGAAAGTTAGAAAAATTAATGACTTTTTTGGAAGTAGCGTTAAAAATTGCCTAAAGTAACATGTAATTATGCATGACAAGAAATTGCCTAAATGTGATTATATATTACAGGTAGAAGTCAAATATGAAAGATTAAAAATTTAAGTCCTTTTCAAATATGTTTGGAAAAATTATAATCTAATAAAAAATTTATTTGTTAACATAGTGTGCTAAAAGAAAAATTGGAAGATATCATGGGACCGGAGTTCTGGAAGGTGTTTGTTTAAAAAAAATGAGAAAAAAAATAGTGAGTATAAAAATCAATGATAAAAAGAGCAAACGCATATTTTATTATAAAAAAAAATTATTAGATTCAAAAATAAAAAGAAAATTATTAGTAGAAAGTTAAAAATTAGGAATTTGGTTAAAAACCCGGAGGATTCAAGAAAAAAAGGGGCCCCATCGTCTCAGCGACCCAACGACTCAGGGGATCCATCGACTCAGCGACCCAGCGACTCAATCAGTATACTGGACACATATTCAGGAGGTTTAAAAAAGTTGGATAAATTATGTAATTATATTATTTGTGAAAACACATTTTTATGTGTCATCGGAAAAAAATTTGAATTTGATAAAATTAATAGGGGAATTTGAATTTTGGGATTAATAATTGGTGTATAAATTTTGTAATAAAAATTGTTATAAAGATTAAAATTTTTTAAAACAAACCCTTTTTGAGATTAGGAATATTGTTTCTGTCGGACATTTTAAAATATAAAATAATAAATTATAGGAATTCTAATTCTAATAAATATACAAATCATTTCAATATATCTCTTCTTCAAACATCATTACTATAACTATCAGTAGCAGGCTCTCGTAAAAGTAGTTTATTTCTTGGAGAAGGACCTATTTCTACTGGCCTGCGGCTTTCGGTATAACGCTGTCTGTAAACATTTAACGCATTACGGCGGTTTTATCGACATTTTTCATAAATTAGGAACATATCTAATTTTTTTTGATTTATGAAAGCATTATTATTCTTTTTGGTTTTTCCAATACAGCTTTAAATTGATAAATTATTACCGTAAAAATAAACTGTCAAACATACACTGACTTACCTGATTCCAAAGCTTACTTAAAGTTTCGTTTGAACTGTTTTAATATTATTATTTTTATGACTAACGTTAAATAAAGCATTTTAATATTTTTTTAAAATTTTATTTGTTTATTGTTATTAAATTACCATACAAAGTGTTATTACCTTATTGAAAAGGATATTGTGCGTATAATTCAGATTTTATAAAAATTATACAGTGTGTTGGAATTATGCAACTAAGACAACTGGTATATTATTGAGGAAACACGTCGAAGAAAACTATAAAACGAACCTTATTTACATCCCACAAGGCTGAGTACCAAAATTTATTAAATTTAATAATAAATTGTTTCGCTGTAAAAAAAATGTATTTTTAAGAATTCAAACGTAACAATCTGTTGAATTACAGAAGGTCGTATAACGAAAGCCTAAATTATAATTACGTCAAACGGCACATGGTTCTCGTATAGAATTGGGGCAATAAGAAAAAGGTACCATCGGAGCTTTACGAGTTTACGGTGTTTATATAACAGACAAGCAAGCAAGTGTCTTTAGGGAATGAATGAAATGCACACATTCTTAGTTATTTCAATAAAAATAAAACATCTGGGTACAGGATCGGTCTGGCTGCACATTTAAATTTTAAATGTTATCGTAACAAATTTGATCGACAAACTGGAAAAAAATTTGTGCCTTGTTGAAATCATACACTACCCACTTCGAAAAAGATAAATATATATACTTAATGGTATTATTACCTCATCTAACTGGGTTGTTGAGAGGGGAGTTATCCACGCAACAGGTGTCATTGCTGATCATGATATAGCTTCATGTAAAGTCAGGGTGTGTGTTGAGAAGCAGGGTCCTAAAATGATAACGTACAAGTCCTTTAAATATTTTAATGAAGATGATTTTAGAATAGATTTATAAAATACTCCATTTTTTAGAATATATGATCAGGAAGGGGTTGACGGAAAAATAACATATTTAATTAACTGTCTGGTTTGCCTGTTTGACAGACATCTTCCTTTGATAACATCGCGTGTTTCGAAGCCCAGAGCTCCTTGGTTAACTGGCGCTATTAAAGAAATGATGACAATACGTGATAAAGCACTGAACAGGTATAAGAGAACTAAATCTGATCATCACTTTCAGTTTTATAAGGACATGAGAAACTACACAAATTCTGCTATTAGAAGAGAGAAAAAAGCATTTTTTACATACCAACTTGGTAATAAAAATTCTAAAAATCTTTGGAATACTTTAAGGGCTTATAATGTTATACCTAGCAAGTCAAGCACAATACCAGACAATTTGAAAAATCCTGCTGAAATAAATTAATTTTTTATCAATTCTTGTGTTACAAAAGAACCTCCTGAAGAATTACTTTCGTCATACAAACACAGAAAAATAGTGGAATCAGATTTTGAATTTCAAGTGGTGAATGACTTATTTGTTTATCAAACAATAAATGCTATAAACACAAATGCTGCTGGTGAAGATGGATTAAATTTAAAGCTATTGAAATTATGCTGTCCACATATAATTCCTTACATCACACACATTATAAATTTTTGTTTAACTCATAATATTTTTCCTGAACTTTGGAAAAGAGCCGTTGTAAAAATATTGCCTAAAAAGTCAAATCCACTTGAATTCAAAGATTTGCGCTCAATATGTATCCTGCCAACTTTATCGAAGGTACTCGAAAGGGCTATAGAAGTACAATTAAAGAAACATATCGATCAGTATTCATTATTACCTATAACGCAATCTGGATTTCGAAAAAATTATAGTTGTACAACGGCACTTCTCCATATTGTTGATGATATTGTTCGAGCCTCAGACAAAGGTGAGTGTACTGTTTTGGTCTTGCTAGATTTTAGCAGAGCTTTTGACACTATCAACCATAACCTATTGCTTGAAATTCTACATTACATAGGACTGTCGAATAATGCTATGAATCTCATGGCATCATACCTTCGAGGTCGTAAGCAAATGGTTTTGGTTGATGGGCAATCCTCTAATTATATGGATTTGAAATGTGGAGTCCCCCAGGGTTCCATATTGGGGCCATTGCTTTTTGCTATATATACTTCCTGTCTGGTGAAAACTCTTCAGATTTGTAATGTACACCTGTATGCGGATGATACTCAAATTTATTATAGTTTTCATCCCAGTATGGTAGTGGAGTCATGTGACCTTATAAATGAGGAACTTGATAGGTTCATTGAAGTTGCAGAGGATCACTGTCTTAGTATTAATTGCAGTAAATCTAATGTTATTCTTTTTGGCAACAAAAACAAACGAGATGAGATTTCTGATAGTGTAAGTATTGTAATAAAAAATGAAGTACTTCAAAACGTAAGTGAAGCCAAAAGTTTAGGGATAATATTGGACTCCCATTTAAAATTTGAAAAACACATAAATCAGATTATTCAACGTGCATACTTCACTCTTAAAACTATTTATGGCAATAGATATTTCCTCCCTATTCAAATAAAATCAAATCTGTGTGAGTCATTAATACTGTCAATATTTAATTATGCAGATGTACTCTATGGTCCATTCTTGTCCAGCTAATATCAAGTAAAAATACAAAAAGTACAAAACTCATGCTTACGATTAATATTTGGTATCCGCAGAAGAGAACATATCTCACACAAATTGAAAGATAATGGTTGGCTAAATATGAGCAATAGAAGGAGATTACATGCTGCTGTTCTTTTTCAAAAAATTATTTTCGATAAAACACCCTCATATTTGCACAGAAAAATCACCTATCGATCCGATATACATAATCTGAATATCCGATATAAAGGAACCCTTTCACCGCCAATCTTCAGACTAGAAATATTCAGGCGTAGTTACACTTAACAAATATGTTCAATATACAATAAGGTCCCTACCATGTTAAAATCCTACAGTTTGCAAAGATTCAAGAAGGCATATAAGAAACATTTGTTTTCAATGCAATCCTGATATACGTACGATGGAAATTAGATTAGGAATAGCTATAATTGTTTTACTTTCATTCTTTTATTTTTTTTATATATTGTTAAGTTCAACACACCTAGCGATATACTTAAGGTTAAGTGGAAGAACAGTTTATGAGCTGTTTTTATATCATCTTATAAACTGAACTTCGCCTTTTGCTTTGGGCCTGATTCACATTATATATGTATTCTTGTTATCTATATATGTAAGCAATAAAGTCGTTTATTATTATTATTATTATTATTATATATATATATATATATATATATATATATATATATATATATATATATATATATATAAATAAAATAATTTATTTTTTGGGTATGCATTCCGTGGCTAGAAAAAACAAAATAAATTGAAATTATACATTATATATTTAATTTTGAAAATTACATTATTAAAATACCTAACCTAAAACCACGTGTGGTATTTTTGGAGCGAAAATTCGCTAGACTGACAAGTTAAATATTACCATAGAACCATAGAAACACAAGACATACAGAATTTTGTCAGAACGAAAAACAGGTTGGCCAAACTACAAAAGGGGGGGGGGTTATTCAAATTCTTCAACTGTGTGATTTTTTAAAAAATATGAAGGGAGACTAAGCAGGCAAGAATAAATAATGCTGAGATTATCATTATCAGTTCTAGAATTCATAGTTTTGGGTTCTTTGAATATGTTAGTCATTTCTAGAAAGAATTGTTTTGATAAGTTAGATTCACTATCTAATATAGTCACAATAGCATAATCAGGCAAGTGATCTTTGGTTAAAACATGAGTGGCTAAGGTGCAAGAGTTTTTTAAATTTCTGATATCACTCTTATGCGAGCAGATTCCTGTCCTTAAGTTTTCTCTTGGTTTGACCAATATATTTTTGTCACATTGTGAACAAGGAATGGAATAAATTACATTGGAACGTTCTAACAGGGGATCTTTATCTTTTAATTTTGAAAATATTGGATACAATTGTAACGGGTTTTTATAAGCAATAGAAACAATTTTTTTGAATTTATGATTTAAATCGGGAATATGAGGTAAAGAAAAATAGTATTTACGGGTAATATTTTGAGAAAAGGGATTATGAGTGTTAGGGGGTTCATTTGTTATAGATGATCTACTAAACATTAATTTATATACTAATTTTTTGGGTTAACCACTATTTATAATAATTTATTCAGGTTTTGAGTACAAACCGAGGTATGACTTGTTTTTATACCTAAGACTAGGTTGATTTTTTGTCTGTGTAAGTGATGAGATTTATAATGTTGGAATCTACCAGAGGCACCAGGTTTGGTGTACCAACTTGTAATCAATGTATTGTCTGCCTTTCTTAAAACTTTTGTATCAAGGAAGGGGACACTGTTGTTATCATCTTTACCATCGAAGAAGAAGATGCCCTGAAAATCAAAGGGATCAAAATAAATGTAAGCAAAACGAAAGTAATGGTTTTTGAAAGAGAAGAAAGCATGACAAACTGAAGTTTCGATTAAGAGAGAAAGAGTAAATGAATTTGTGTACTTGGTTTCAAAGTTTACGAGAGATGGAAAGTATGACAGTAACATTGAGCGAAGAGTGTTGGCAGGAAAACAAATGAATGGGGCACTATAGCTTTATGAACAGCCAGAAAGTGTCAAAAAGGCACGTCTGGCTGTGCATAGAGGTGTGTTGGTTCCTACACTTATGTATGGTAGTAAATGTTGGGTTTGGCAGAAGAAGCATGAAAATAGGATTAATGCTGCGGAGATGAGTAGTCTGAGAAGTATAGCTGGAGTGACTCGGTTGGTTTATCCTTTACTTTAGTAAAGAATAGTGAGATAAGAGAACGCTGTGTTGTAAAAGAAGATGTGGTTACAAACATAGACAAAGGATGCTTAGATGGTTTGGACACGTAGAAAGAATGGATGAAGGAATATTGACGAAACAAATTTATAAGGCGAGTGTGAATGGACAAGTCGATAGAAGTCGACCTCGGCGAACATATCTCGATAAGATCAACATTGTTTTGAAGAAAGGCCAGGTTAAGAGTACCAACAATCGACAAGCATGAATGAGAGCACTGATGAAAGTAGAGAAAGCAAAAGATGTGTGTAAGAACCGTAGCAAGTAAAAGGAAGTGGTCTCTGCCTACCTTTACGGGAAAAAGGCGTGACTATATGTATATATATATATATATATATATATATATATATATATATATATATATATATATATATATATATATATATATATATAGTCCATCGCTCTACAATAAGCATAGAATGTGAAATTCGTTGTAATAATGGTATGTTATGACACAATTCATTCAGGCCTTTAATGCCTCGACGCGAAGCATAGTAGCTTTATGTTGGGAATGCTTTAAAGGCAATTATGCAATGAGTTATACGATATTCTTTAGTAAAAATGCATCATAACTTGAGGTTCATTACAATAATTTTGGTGCATTTCATCGTTAGTCGTTAGGTTCATGTCATTTGACCCTTCATTTAATTATTAAACGTCATTGTTGCTACGTTCGTATTAAAAATGTCGACAGAAATAGAAAAATTAGCTGCTGAAGCCAAGTTAATTTCCTGTGAAATCCAAGCATTTATATTACAAATAATATTATAGATGGCGTAGAAGTAATCTTAAAATATAGACGAATGTTAAGCTTGCTACAGACTATGCATTTATTTGTGATTCGTGTTGCGCGATGCTTAATTCATCCAGTTCGTTGTAGTTCGTAGCAATTCGAAAACAGATCATACAGACTATGCGTTTTTTTACGACACGTGATGCGCGATGCGTGTTTTATTTATGTTTGCAGTTAGTTCGCTGAAATGCCAGAGCCAGTAGGTACATAAAAAATGCGGGATGTATAATAAAATAAATATAAATAATAATTATTATTGAAGAACTCAAACACAATTTTAACCTCGTGGACACTGGAGGACCCTCGAAAAAACTTTCGCGCACCACGAATAGACGAATTAACTATGAGCACAGCCCGAATTTCGGCGAATAAGCGGTTCGTTCTGATGCGCAGCCTCTGATATTCGTCAACTTACCACCTACAAGAGCAATTGAGCGCGAACACACGAATTATATTGTTTACGAATCAATTTTTAACAAACAAGTCTCTACACACCACTTGCAAATTATCCCAAAATCACGCATCGCGCATCTCAAATTTCGAATACATGCATAGTCTGTAGCGAGCTTTAGCGTATAGGTACGTGTACATTAGCAAAAAACTTGCGACATTTATTCTGAAAGTAAATGTCAGCGTCTGTGCAATAAAGGTACCGACCTCGCGGACTTTGGTCTCGAGCATGTTTTCACAAACGCTGACATCTACTTTCGCATTTAATGTCTCAAGTTTCTTGCTAATGTACACATAGTAGCTATTATATTTACAGATATGAAAAAATATTTAAGGAACATATAAATTTCAATGCAAAAGAGTGACCTGGATGGTAGCAGGTCGACCAGCATAAAATATAATAAATATTCGCGATAAATAATCAAGTAATTAATTACACTACTTTAATTTGAATTGTCCCCACTATGGCGACATGTTTTTGCTCAGCTAGCAATCAGTATAAAAATGTTAGCGACGGTGTGTAAGTCTGACTTATCAGGAGAGACTACGACGTATGTAAGAGATCAAATAATTTCTCTTTTAAAAATTTGTTTATTTGGGCTTAAAAAATAAAATAAATATTCTACAAATTAAAAAACACAACTTCTGAAAAATTTACACTCTAAAAAAAACATTACAAATCTAATGTAATAAAGGTTCAAATTTTTGTGCCAAATCTGTGAAAGATTTTTTTTCCATTGTTACATTATTGTAACAATATTTAAACCATCATTATTTACAATATTAAGCTGAAAGCTGGACGCTAACGAAACAACAAAAAAGTAAAATACAAGTTGTCGAGATGAGATATCTAAGAGATAATAAAGGAATAACAAAAAGGGACAGAATACGAAATAAGATAATAAAAGAAGAACTAGAAACGGAATTAATAATAAAAAGCATAGAGAAACAACAATTAAGATGGTGGTGGCACATGGTAAGGATGGGAAACAACAGACAAACAAAAAAAATGTGGCAAGCAAAGTCAAACGAAAAACAAAAGATAGGTAGACCAAAAAAGAAATGGGACGGTGTGTTTGTAGAAAGTTTGAAGAAGAAAAACGACTTGGATAGAAGGGAAAAATATGGCACAAAATAGGAAAAAATGGGCTAATTTTATTTATAAATAAAAATTATTATTGCCTTAACCCCTCTTTTTTTCTGGTAATTTATTTACTTTTTTTAATTATCTGGATTATTGCTTGGTGGTAAATTTTTTTAATTTTACATAAAATAAAATTTCAAAATAACTGATTCTATAAAAACAATTTAATACATGTTTTCTTCCTAAGACACAGGGAAGATTTTATTTATTTTTGTTACTAATTACTGCCCTATATTTTGTTGATTTTAAGGGCTTTTGTAAAAAAATAAAATTAAATCCTCTCGCCCAAATTAAACTTTTTAGTTTTTTTATTCTAAAATCTGAACCACGCTCGCGTCTCTGCTGAGATTGATGGGAATTTTTCCCCTTGCATTGATTTTTATTTTTATTCATAATTTTTGCCAATGAGCTAATGAAGCAGTCATCGCTAGGTGATGCAGATAAACTAGTCAAAATTTGGTGTTTGCATATAACGTCACCGTTCTGTTTACCGTCGAAACAATACTTCAAGCTTGGAACTTTAAATTTGGTAGGTACTACGTAAATTGGCAGACGAGAAGGAAATACATGTTTCAACGGACATTTTAGTTTACAAATAAAAAATATTCACTTTTGAAAATATTGGAAAAACTCTTTTAAAAAAAAATCGTAACACAAGATTTCATTTTTTAAAGACAATATTATCCAAATGTTGTCTGTCAGTATGGATCTTAAATTATAATATACGCGTTGACACTTCGCAACAGGAATACTGTTAATTTCTTCTTCAATACATTTGTCACAATTAGGCAGTTGTTTCCTGAAAGTCTTATTTCTCTAAGAGTAATATTCTATATACCCTCCACGATCACCGGATCTTTCATTTGAAAGGTGTAGTCCACACACCCTCCTGCAACCGAGCAAAAATTAAAGTAACGTATTGGAGAAAAAAATAACAGTAATGCTTGTAACAAAATTTAATATCCAGATTTGAGGAGTACTAAGCACGCGACGGACATCTTCAATAAGTGAGTACTTTTATTTAAAAACTACAATGTCCTCTGAATCTCCCTGTTATTTTTTACAAGAATGTTTAAATCTTTTAGACACCCAGGTTAAGGAGTTTCCCTGGTTAAAAAACAAACAAAAACAAAAAAAATTCGAATTATCAGTGTTAATTACGGACCCGATCCGTCTCTGTCGTCATTGGTTTTTGCTTAAAGCATCACGGGGGTAAACGAACTTGTTAGATTTATTTATAAATTTTAATAAGCATGTGCATCATTTGATTTACTAATATCTATGTTGGTAAAGGTGCTCGAAAATGCTAGATTTAAACCAAACATACGAAAATGATTTTGAAAGTATATTGTTGTACTGTTTTAACAATTAACAATTGTTTTTTTAATTTTAAACAAATACTTACGTTACTGCCGCATATGTTCTTGTAATTCCTAATACAATTAAGAAACAAAACGCTGCACTAGGGACCATTTTTCTTAAATCTGGAATCAACGTAAAACATAAAAGAAAAACGCCATTAAAATATGAATGCGATTATTGAACCGTTATTAATACTATCGTTGACCTAAAGTTTTCGCTAGTGGTGTTAATCAATTGAAAAATGAGTGATAAAGCAGGACTTATCTGACGTGACCTTTTGATTTAGTGCAAACGAGAAAATGTACCAAACAATAAGATGAATAAGCAGCTGTTTGTATTTATTATTATGTCAACCACGATTTTATTATTCAATTTTTGATTTTTTTTTTTTTATGATCGCTACATATGTCGATTTAATCACTAATACACGGAATTAAATATAATACAAAAATATCAAATCCTTCACATGGTCCAGAACTGGTACCTTGTATCATAAGCCATAAGCTACGCTCCAACGAAATTTAGAACATAATTTCAATTTTAAAAGATCATTTTTTTTTATTTACCAATCAAACATTTACCAGTGAAACAACTCACAGTAATAGCTGTGAATTAAAAGTGGTTATAAAAGATTTTTAAAGTTCCACCAAGTACTCCCGACCTAGCACTTTTTAAATTCTAAAAATGTAGAATGCAGTTAATAAACAATGACTATACGATGGGTAAAAATAATTATTTTAAAATTCACAGACTCTTGTAGACAATTTAATTCAAAACAGTATCTAATATTTATTCGTAAAAAGTGGGAAAGAATTGATTAACAATACTCACCCCTACAATACATATCAATATTACTTATTTCTAGTTAAAAAAATTGGTAATCACACTGAGATAATATGCTTTTTATATTTCATAATAAATAACGTATGCAAAATTTAATAATTTGAAAAATAATTTATTAATAGTTGGTCAATATCAAGATATTAAGGGGTTAGTTACATCTAGTCAGAATTTTCGAAAAAATCGATTTTTGTTTTCGACGGATTCTCAAAGTATGACATTTCAAAAACATTTTTTTTAAATTTTATGTCGATCCGTTCAAAATTGAGCAAAACAGCTTTTTCAAAATCGGTGACCACGATATCTCAAAAACGAGTGAACCAATTTACTTGAAATGTTGCATACTTTCATTATCAGAAGGCAGTCCTTAATCGAAGAATTTTTTCGATGCTTACTTTTTTTATATCAAGGAAAATCCGAAATCTAGACTTTCAATTGATAATTTTTCAAATCCTTTGATTAAAGACTAGATGATACAATACAAAAACTTAATTCATTTGGTTTTTCGATTTTAAATGATTGTTAGAGAAGTTACAGTGGTCATCGCGGAAGTCCTTTTTTTAACAGCGGTCCAGGAAATATCTGCTACATTTGTGAATTTTTTACAATAAAAAATTTATGAAACATAATCAAAAATAAACCTGGTAGGTACTAAAAAAACAGTTCGAAACCTGCAATCATTTTCCCAAAAAAAAACACGCCTTTTTTCGGCCGCTAACTAGATGTAACCCCTTAAGATTAATTAAGTATCCAGCCTCGCATATGTGAAAAATATTGCATTTTTACCAGTTTTACTGCCTCGCCCAGTAGATCTAACTGTGAAACTGCTTTTATTTAATGCAATTAAAAAAAAAAATTCAAAACCAATATTTACAAAAAACTCACCTACTGCAGCCTTAATAATCAGTACAAATGTTGCAGAAACACAGATTCATAAAATTACATATTTCACAAGCACCGTTGCCGAAAATAGTCTGTTATGTTTTAAACAGCGGTAAGAAAATAGAACGACGATGAAGAAGATGCGACGACCCAGCAGCATCCACGCTCCACAGGGTGGGTTTCTATTTCATGGGATCCATAAGTAATCTCAGATCTATTTTAAAGAAGAGAAGGGGGACATTCATTCGCATCAAATGGGTAAAGAATTCCCGGAAGGTTTTAAAAGAGACTATTTGTGTTTGTACGTTCCACAGCTGATTTGGAATCGAACAGCTATTTATTCAAAAATATGTAGCTACGGTATAAGCCGGCAAAATCATTATATTTTAAAATAACACGTGTTAATGATTGCTCTCTTAAATTATAATGGTAATTTGTTTTCTTATAATTAAAAATATGGTACAATAAAGATATTAAATTTCTCAATTGAAAACAAAATAAAAAACGATGTGGGCCATAAGTTAGTTGTCACAAGAAATCCTTCGACTTTGTTTTGCCTAGCATTGTTACTGACTAGTGTATAGTACCCAAAAGTCAGTTGACACTAACAGTCTAAGGTTATTTAGTTTGTTCTTATCTAAGAACAATAAATAGAAAGTTAACTACAAAACAGCGTGTATTTGTTTTACAAACATGGTGGAAACATAGCCATAATTACAGTGATGTTTGTGATTAGTTTGCGGAACTTTCTCCAAATATACAACCTCCATCTTGACAAGGTATTCTTAAATTAAATTATAGATTTAAAGGGAGTATATAAAGCAACTTTTAAGGTAAATGGCAGAGTGAATAGACACAATTGAGTCCACTGGATTTCTATAAATCTCCATGTGTCACAGGGACCATGAGCACCACTCCGTCTATAGCCTTGGAAATCTTCCTGGGACTACCACCTCTGAACATTGAGGTTTAAGGAGCAGCCAGAATGGGAAAGGTAAGTGACCTCACTGGTGTACTACAGATACGGAGCAGCTACACTCAGGTCCATTCAGAAAGTCCTTGATTGGGAAGAATGGCGTAAGGAGGAAAAGCAAGAGCACCAAAGCAGCCTGAAATGGTTTACCGATGGTTCTAAAATCAAGAGCGGTACTGGAGCTAGAATCCATGGTGAGAGCCACTGTCCCGACTTATCTCTAATGTTGGGAACCCATGCGACTGTTTTCCAAGCCGAGGTTGCAGTCATTGATACCTGTGTCGTGGATAACAAAGGAAATACAGAGCACAGCAAAATTACCATTCTATCAGATAACCAGGAAGGCTTAAAAGCCCTGACTTACAACACAGTAACATCCAAGCAGGTTTGAAATTGCCTGCAACGCCTAATCCAACTAGGAAACCATAACAAGGTCGCCCTAGCCTGGGTCCCAGGACACAAAGGGATTACTGGCAAAGGGTGGACGAGCTAGCCAAAAGAGGAGCTTTCCACACCAACCAGTCATGATCAAGGCCACTGTGCGTACTGTATTCAAACTGTGACCCAGAAGGAAGGAAAAAGGAAATAGGGAGATATAACAATGCCCAGGCACAGCAAGAAATGATAGTTTCACTGAAGTCCTCCCTGACAAAAAAACTGATGACGATCAGCAGAGACTGATAACAGGACTACTAAGCGGATACTGTTCAACAAGAAAACCCCTGCTTAGTATGGGAATTTTCAGTGAGAACTGTGGGGGGCACGAAGAAACAGCAACAACCCACATTATCATCTATTACGAAGTACTCACTGGGCCAAGGTACTACCTCTTTGGGATGGAAAGAGCACTTTGGGACAGAAAGAGCATTTTTGGCTAGCAAAGATCTGCTCCGCAGACTGCTGGACTTCGCCAAGCACTTTACTCCATAGGCACTTCATCCTCCAGTGCAGGAACACAAAAGGCCTCGGTCTTGAGAAGCAACCTCGGCCGGCATGGATTGTGGAATAAAAAAAATTCTATTTGGTAATGAAAACAGAAAATGGAAACTCCCTAGCAGGAGTATATGGGCAGGTATTTTAAGCGGTGTGCTAATTGGGTTTCATTTTTTTAATTACTGTTAAGTTTTGGGATATAGGTACTTACTTCAAAAAGTGTGGTTAGAACTTAAAAATAGTCCACTTTATGAACATTTGCAGCCGCTAGAGAAAAAGTTTATATGGCAACAAGATTGTTTAATGATCGGATTGAGAGTGGAGGTACCATACATTAAAGAGTGCATTCATGCCGACCTCTTCGGACCACTTCCATGCTTGGTTAGCGATCTAACCTTTTTTTGTGCTACACATTTCAGTAATAATTGTTATTAATTTGTGGAGCAAATATGGTGAAGTAAGTTATATCTTATAAGAATGAAATGTTTTTTTAACCTCAAATTTATTTCCAGCGATAATTTGGTTTGTCAAGATGATAATAATTTAAAAAGAAAGCGTGAGGTATATTATTTAGATTTTGTAAATTGTTACCCAATTATTTAGGTAGTAAACTGTTAATTTATAGATTGAAATGAACGAAATTGTTAATTACATCACTTACTTAGATGACAAAAACTTGGAAGAAGTAAAGGATACGCTAAGGAAGCATAAAAATGATACTAATACATGTAAAAGAAGAAAAGTAGAAAGACAGTTATATTTTCCAAACAACAAATAATATTGCACAGGTTTGTTTACAAAAAAAAGACTTTTTGGTTCTTAATTTTTTCTCTTTCTCCTACAAATATTTTAATTAACTTTTTTAGGTTCAGGTTTTGAATTATTTATTTTAGGTACAAAGTTCTTAACTAACATTTCTAACTAACATTCCTTATCCCATTTTCTTCGCGAAGGATAAGCACTAACCTCCTCGTGGTCTTTGCTGGGCAGTGACGATATAAAATATTAATGATCAAGAGAGTAATGGTTAGACAGACAATAAATGTTTCTATTTTAAAATCGTTCCATACCACTTTTTTACAAACAATAAGTAATTATTATTTTACTCAACTCACAATTTATTTGGTAGCATTAATTTTTTTTTATTTTGTCACTGGCAAAAAGAGCAACCCTTAATGATCTCAAAAGTATCCTTTTTTATTTTTTTTTGTTCACTTTCAATTCCAATACATTTTGTAATACTTATAAAAAGATTCCATTACAATTTTAAATTACATATTTTTTATATATTCATGTTTCATTTACTTTTAAATAAATATTTTAAACGTGTATCTTATTATTCTTTTCCGTTTGCATACAAATTTAAATTTTAAATTTTTTTTATCAGTTACAGAAAACCAATTCATTTTTTTTATTAATAAAGGAACCCTTTCATTAAATCCTCATTAACGTTAATTTGTCTTCTTCGGGTCATAATGGACGTTTAATTTGAAATGATCTCTTCTTTTTGTTACATGTTACATTTTTAATATGTCGATTTATAGTCTTTGTTGCAAGCATGCCGAACCAAATTATTGCTGAAAATAAATTTGAGGTTAAAAAAATTTTTCATTATTATAAGATTCACCATGTTTGCTCCACAAATTAATATTAATTAATACTTATGTTTGTAGTAAAAAAAAAGGTTAAATCGCCAAATTATAATAAAATATCGCAATTCAAAAAAGCAAACTGTATGACATCATCAGCATTTTTTGTCGTAGAACTATAAATAAAAAAGTTTTAAGCGAAAATCTTCAGAGATTCGAGAAAAAAATTTATATTTTTCGATATAACTTTTTTTTTTTATCATTTTACGAAAAAATGATATCCGACCATTTTTGTAGATCGTTTTTGGAGGAACAACTTTTATTTGCATCATTTTTTCATTAAGTCAATAGCGTCAATAGCTAAGGTTTTACAGTGATTACTATTTTTTAATATTCTTAACTATACCTATATTATACGAGTGTATGTAATATGTCATCAGTTATTGTTTTTTTTTTTTATTTTGTTATTATAACTTTTTTAATTACAAATTTTGCAATATTATTAATAATTAATTATTGACTCTTTTCCCCACCAACCACGAGGTAGAGTCTAGAGGCGCGTTTTTTTTTACGTGTTATCCCCAATAGGCATAATCCACGGTGATTTTCTAAATTAGAACTACTCCGTCCTCAGTCGTTTCGATGGACCAGGCTGCGGCTCAGCATCTGATCGGCTTTCTGAATTAAATACCAGTGGGAGAACTGGAGAAGGAAACGGTGTTAATGTCGGCGGTTCATCATCATGATTATAAAAAAAAAGTTATATCGAAAAATATAAATTTTTTTCTCGAATTTCTGAAGATTTTCGCTTATAACTTTTTTATTTATAGTTCTACGACAAAAAATTACTTAACCAAAGTTGTAGAAAATTTAATTTGCAACAAAAAATGTTAATAAATTTTTTTTATCAAATAAATAGTTTAAGAGATATATCGTAAAAACCATTTCAACCCCTATTTTCAAGATGGCTGCCGTGGGACAAGGGTAGCGACCCCACAAACTTGGTTTTAGCTTTACACTGACCCCCCCTACACATCAAAAAAATTAAATTGCGTCCTCTAAAAAACGCAACCCCAAATGTAACTTTTCAATGGACTACATTGAATAGCCAAAATTCGTAATGTTAAGCACTTGAACACACGAAATACATACATATAGTCACGCCTTTTTCCCGTACGGTTTTTTTTTCAGAGGTGAAGAAAATCTTTTATGGAGAGGTTATGAGTTCGAAAGCGCAATGTCTACTGTGAGACTCCACTGACTGTGTCAGGACTACTCACTAAAAACTCCACCCTTATTTAGGTCCGTCTGGCTATTGCCTCTGGTGAGACTTAGGCCTGTTGGCCCATTGTATCTTGCCTATGTATTTTTGTATCATTGTACAATGGAGACTCAACCAGCAGACCGCCCGTCAAGTACCGGAAAACAGCAAAACACACTGCGCCGCCGCGAGGCACTGGTCCGAAAAAGACAGGCAATTCTAGGGACCTAGAACCGCGCTACACCCAATCCAGTACCTTCGTATCTTGTACAAGTTCTGTACTGGGTGGGAACAACCCGCAGGCCAGGCCTCCATTATACAGTCTTAGCTGATTCTTGTTCATCGATAACAGTTCTGCCGTCTTTTTATGGCACGGTTCTTTTATGTATTATTTCCCGTGTTTTTTTCCTGGTATACTTTTCCATTTTTTTTTGTATTTTTCCGAACCTTTTCTTGCAAGTTCGTCTACTTTTTCATTACCTGCAACTTCCTGGCGTCCTGGAACCCGTATTAGTTTGACGTGATTACGGTCTACCAGCGTTATCAGTTCTTCTTTGCAGTCAACGAGTATGGGGAAAGGGGTGGTACGGCCCTGAAGTGCCCACTGCACAGGACTAAGGTTGTCTACTACAGGATTTCGCCCGGTTTCCTGTAGGCTCCGTTAGCGACGGTGCTCACCCACCGCCATGCATTCATCAGCACGGGTCGCTTAACACTTTGGATTGGAAGTCTTTTAGTCGCCTTTTACGACAGGCAGACCATACCTGGGATCTATTCTATTTTCCCCGTATCCCCAGGGGTAGGCGTAGAGGTAGGCAGAGACCACTTCCTTCCACTTGCTACGGTTCTTACACACATCTTTTGTTTCCTCTACATTCATCAGTGTTCTCATGCATGCTCGTCGGTTGTTGCTATTCTTGACCTGGCCTTTTTTCAAAACAATGTTGATCTGATCGAGATATGTTCGCCGAGGTCGACCTCTACCGACTTGTCCATTCACACTGGCATTATAAATTTGTTTTGTCAATCTTTCTTTATTCATCCTTAATCTATCGTTGTAACCACTTCTTCTTTTACACCACAGCGATCCCTTATCTCACTATTCGTCACTTTATCCAACAAAGTCACTCCGACTATACTTCACAGACTACTTATCTCCACAGAATTAATCCTATTTTCATGCTTCTTTTGCTAAACCCAACATTTACCATCATACATAAGTGTAGGAACCAACACTTCTCTATACACAGCCAACGTACCTATTTTTACCATTTTCTGGTTGTTCATAAAACAATGCAGTGCCCCTTTCATTTGTTTTCCTGTCAACACCCTTCGCTCAATCATATTTTTCGTCTTTCGTAAACTTTGAACCCAAGTAAGTAAACTTATTTACTTGTTTTACTCTTCCTCCCTCAATCAGCACCTTAAAGATTGTAATGCTTTCTTTTCTAAAATCATTACTTTCGTTTTGCTAACATATATTTTCATCCCTTCGATTTTTAGGGCATCATGCATAACATTAACCATCGCCTGCAACTCCTCTTCAGATGACGCTAATATAACTTGATGTTCGGCGTAAAGAACCAATTTGACGATCAAATCATTCATTTTTGATCCATACGCACTCTCTTTTAAATCTTTTAAACAATCCTTTATGTATAAGTTAAATACTAAGTCTAATTTTGCAACGGAAATAATAAAATAAATACAATTACCTACTGAGAATATTATTTGCAATATAGAGGCAGGTATAAACCATTTAACATACAAAGAAAAGGACGAAATCAGAAGTAAAACTAGCAACATTTTAACAAACTTTAAGAACAAGTGAAAAAATAAAAAAAATAATACGCCATTTTTAACAAATGTAAACAAAACCAGAAATTTCCTTAATGATAACCCTTAAATTAAAATTCTTATAGCTAATAAGACCAACAAAACTGTCATAATGTCATCAACCAAATACAATGACAAAATAAACCATTTATTACAAGATGAAAAAACCTATAAACAGATTAAACAGGACCGAACAAATAAGTACCAAATACAAAACAATAACTTAATAGACTTTTGGGAAAATAAACGATATATCTCGCAAAATGTTGCAAAAACATTAAAAATTCGAAACGCCGTACCACCAAAAATCTTGGCCTTCCAAAACTCCATAAGGAAAATACACCGTTGCGCCCCATTGTATCATGTTTTCAAGCCCCTTTAAGTTTCATTTTAAAATTGCTAACAAATATTTTAAGTTACATAACATGCAAACATTATTATTACATTAGAGATTCTTTTCAATTCAAAAACAAATTAAAAAATATTTCACTTTCTTATAACTATGTATTAATCTCGCTGGATGTCGTATACCTATAGATCAATATGCCAATTGATTTAACTTTGAAAATAATAAGAAAAAAATGGAACGAAATAGAGAAATGTACAGACGTTCCCTTAAACGTACATTATATTCTACATATTTCATATAATGAAATAATGTATTTAAGCATTTGGAAGGTTGCGCAACGGGATCTTCTATTTTTAGTGTTATTGCGCAGATAGTAATAGAGGACCTCGAAACAACTATCCTCTCGGAAATGGATTTTGATATACCTTTTTCTATAGTTATGTTGACGATTGTATCACGGCTGTCCCGGAGCAACAGATTAATAATATTTTAAAAAATTTAATGCATATCATGAAAAAATTTAATGCATATCATGAAAAACTTCGGTTTACCATCGAAAATAAACAAAAAGGTAAAATAAACTTCCTTGATGTCACTCTACACCACATGAGTAACAGTATTAGGACTGAATAGTATACCAAAAAAACCTGGTCATCTAGGTACCTTAATTTTAATTCACATCATCCAGTCAATCAAAAAAAATCTGTTGTTATTGGACTGGCTGACCGCGCAATCCAACTATCAGACCCAGAATACAGAAGTAATGCCATCACGAAAGATAAAGAAGCGTTAAAGAAATGGTTAACAAATTATTTAAAAATCGTATAAATAAATACTATAATTCAACGAAAAATATACCACAAACTAAGAATAGTAATAAAAAATATATTTCCATACCATTCACAAACGGATTATCACAGCAAATACAAGGGCTTTTTAGTTAACACAATAGTACCGTATGCCATAAAGCAAATCAAATGCTGTCCAATAATTTTTCAAAATCAAAAACGCTGAAAAATAAAAAAAGTAATATTATTTATTAAATTCCGTTTAACGACTGCAATGGTGTTTACATTGGACAAACAAGCCAGTATTTGGAAAATAGGATAAAAGGACATAAATACGACAAAAAGAATACAACAGCTCTAACTTGCCACGAAAAATTAAAAAAACATACATTTAATTTTGAAAACACAAAAATTATAGGGTCGGAGCAAAACACAAAAATGAGGGATATTTTAGAATCAATAGCCATCCAAAAAAACCAGCACGCCATTAACAATAAAAAGGATCTAAACAACCTTAGTAAAGTTTATTTATCAGTACTGTAATTGATTTTAGTGTTCAAACGTTTTGTAGATTAGCTTTTGTAAATGTGTATTGTTCATGTTAAGGTAAGTAAAAAATATTTTTGTGTTGTACTGAATATCTTAGTGAGATGATCGTTTTATTTTAGTTGTAAATATATTTTGAAAAAGGCTGAGTAAGCCGAAACGTCAATAAATGATGGTAATACCAACTTAAACAATTTTTTTGTATTTATATTAAAAAATGACCTAAAACCAAGAAAAATTTTAAATAAATATATTGTTATGATATGACAATTTGTTAAAAATAATACTTTATAAAAAATTCATAACATTTTGTAAATAATAAAATTTAAAAATAGTTTACACTGACATATTAATAGTAAATTTGGTTGTAAAACAATTAAAAAATAAGAATTTGATGGATAAGTTTTTCTCTTGCTACCTTATAATAGTAAGAGATGCGATTATTTAGATCTCTAATATACTTAGTAATTAATTCTTTCTCATTATACAATTTTTCAGGAGGTCTATTGGAAGTGTGACCGAAAAGAAGTTCATAAGGAGTGAATCCGTGTGTTTTATTTACTGAATTGTTGTATGCTATTATGGCATAAGGTAAAATTATAAATGGATGTTCGTTAGGGAGATGCTTAGTGCACACGAATCATTTCTAGTAATGTGGCATGGAATCTTTCCAGGGATCCATTATATTGGGGGTGACCGGTACTTGAAAATGTTAGTTTTATGTCAAACATTGTAGATAGGTCTTTTAAAAGAGCATTATTAAATTCGTGGCTAGTATCGTAGTGGATTCAAAGGGGTGTTTTAAAATGTTAAAAATAAAGACTGATTTGGCGGATTTGTCGTTAACAGGGTATGCTTGAGAGAATTTTGTTAATTCATCTCTTATTGTTAGTACGTAATTTCTTTCAGGCACTTCTAAAATATCAATATTTATACGTTCGAAAGGTGTTAGGTGTTTCAGTTATTACTAGAGGGCTATCTAAAATTTTGCGACATATTTTAGTTTCCTGACAAGCTTGGCAAGATTTTATATAGTTCTCTACATCTCTTGTTGGTCCGGGCCAATTATATTTTTGTGGTAATCCTCTTATAGTCTAAATAGTAATCTAATCTATTGATTCCGCGGTGAAGGTGGCTTTTGCCATTATGATAATTGTCTAAAATTAACGGAATTTGGTTATGTTCTGGTGACATTTAGAAAAATAGTAAATTTAACAGAGAGCAAATAAGATAAAATCTCAAGTATGGGTAAATCGGGATTATTTTCGATAGCGTATTTCTCGTTTACCTTAAAAATATCTTGATTTCGGTAAATAGCGGCAAATAAATGTTTGCAACTATTAATAGGTTTGATTGGTAATGGAATAATCATGTATTTTCGATTTTTTACTGTTTTGCTACTTGGTATATTATTTTTGCTTAAGAGAAATCAGGACTGTCTTCGAATACATCATCAATAATTTTTTCATGCATTTCGCTAAGGTTGTTTTGTCAAAACATGTCAAAATATTTTTATTTAATTTGTCTAGTAATTGCTTGTTAGAATATTCAATTTTGGAATAATCTATTAAGGATTTAAATTTAAAAATTCTTGTTCCGCGACATGCCAATTTCATGCTTATTTTCTTCTAAATCTGTTTCGTCTTCTTTTGAAAGACCAGCTTCGTCTGTTGGCATAATAAATCGTATATGGAAGTTTAAAATTTCCCACTTTTGACTGAAACGAGGCAAAATCTTGTATAAGGTTTATTTTTATACGTAAAAGTGCGTCCGCGTTTTTATTTAATTTACCTGGCTTGTAAATAATATAGTAGTCATACTCCTCTAGTTTAAGGCGCCATCGTGCTAAGCGGCTTCCAGGGCCCTTTATTAAAAATAGCCAAGTAAGGGGTCGGTGGTCCGTTACTAGAGTAAATTTTCGACCGTATAAATAGGACCTAAAATGTTTTACGGACCATACTATTGACAGGAGCTCGCGCTCTGTTGGGGAATAATTATTTTCGGCTTTACATAAAGTTCTGGATGCGTATGCTATGGGTAGGTCTCTACCTATAGGTCCTTGGGATAACACAGAATCGATTGCAAAGGCACTAGCGTCTGTGGTTAAAATAAAGGGTTCCTCCAAGTTAGGATATCTTAATATAGAAATTGTTGTTAGTACATTTTTTAATTCTTGAAATGATTTTAAATGTTCAGAATCAAAATTAAAAGGAACATCCTTTTGTAATAGTTTTGTTAGAGATTTGGAGATTTTTGCAAAGTTTGGTATAAATCTTCTGTAGTAGCCAGGCCTAGAATGGATTTAATTTCTTTCTGGGTTGTGGGTTAAGACATTTTTTTGATACATTCGATTTTATTTGGATGAGGCTTAACCCCATTTTCAGTGACAATATGCCCAAAATACGCGACTTCTTTTCTCAGGAATTCACATTTATCTGGCTGAATTTTCAAATTAGCCTTTTTGAGCCGTTTAAATACTTTGGTTCTGAGATATTGGGCAATGGGTATTTATCGTCTACCGTCACCTCATTCAGTTTTGATGGAATGGATCAACTGAAAGTAACTGTGGGTGTCCAGAAATAAGAAAGATAACTTGAGGAAAAGTTTGACAAGTATCTGATTTATATTGACAACAACATAACATAACAACATAAGAACATCAATATAATATAAATATATATGCAGGGTGTTCTTCATTCTAATACCCCCACTAGAACATCATCACGTTGTTGAAATAACAAACCCATGTTTTTTGAACAGAACATATGTTTGTTAGAACTCAATGGTTTGGTCAATACATCCGCCACCATTTCTTCAGTGCCCATGAATTTGACCACAATATCATTGGTGGATATTTTTTCTCTAATATAATGATGTCGCACATCTATGTGCTTCGTCCTACCATGATAACCTGTCGATTGTGCTAAGTTAGCAGCACTTTGGTTGTCACAGAATATGACAGTGGTGGTTTCATTTTCATTCGACCAGAATTCTTGCATGAATTGTCGTAACCACATAGCTTCCTGGGTTGCAGTAGAAAGTGACATGTACTCCGCCTCTGTTAATGAGAGAGCAATTGTTTGTTGCCTCTTGGATGACCATGAAATTGCACCCCCTTGCATTATAAACACGTAGCCAGAACATGAACGTCTTTCGTCGTTATCACTGGCCCAATCAGCGTCACAAAAACCTATTATTTGATGAGAAGGTACTTTTTGCATATACTCTGCATCTTCGTCATCTTGTGGACACATTGCCTTCGTCAATTTTTGGTTGAGATCCATCGGTGTACTGATAGGTTTACAATCAGCCATACCATATTTGATCAGTAGCTCATTGATGTGCTTCTTCTGACCCAGAAAAATTTAACCTGTAGTACGATTCCTTGATATTTCCAAACCAACACAACTATTTGTTTCTCCCAAATCTTTCATTTTGAAGTTTTTATATAACTCATTTTTCAAATAGTTCTTCATCTCCCCATTGTTTGTAAATATGAGCAAATCGTCAACATAAACGGCAACAAAAATAATTTTTCCTTCTGAAATATTGTGATAAACACAAGGATCTAATTTGGTTTGTTTCATTCCAGCATTTTTTAAAGCAGCATCTAATTGCTTATTCCACTCCCTGCTTGCTTGTTTCAATCCGTAGATGGCTTTCTTTAGTTTGCAAACTTTAGTTAAATCCTTACTAGAAAGAAACTCTTTGGGTTGAACCATATAAACCTCCTCACTAAGATCACCTTGTAGGAATGCAGTTACAGCATCCATTTGATCTATATCTAAATCAAATCGTGCAGCTAAAGCAATCAAAAGTCGTATGGATGTGTATCTGACTACTGGAGAAAAAATTTCTTCGTAATCGATCCCTTTCCTTTGAGCGCAGCCTTTGATAACAAGACGGGCTTTGTAGCGTAGAATATTCCCTTTGGAGTCTTTCTTGGTTTTGAATACCCATTTACAATTTATTGGTTTTCGATTCAATGGTAAATCAGTCAAAATCCATGTCTGATTCTCTTGTAAGGAACTGTATTCTTCTGACATCGCTTGTTTCCATAGTTCGGCGTCGTGTCTATTCATTGCCTCTTCAACTGTCAAAGGATCGGCTAAATCTGTTACTTAAGGAATTTTTGCGGAATAAAGTTGATACATCGTCATCGGTTTTGGTTTTGGATTTCTGGAAGATCTTCGTAGAATTTGAACTTCTGATGCAGGCTGGGATGGAGATAATGAACTCTTATCAGAGCATACATTTTCATTATTTGCCCCCACTTCAGCTACATTTGTTTCATTTTCTATGGAGATTTCTTCGGAAGCTTGGACAGAATGTTCAAAAAATGGAAAGATTTGAGTCGTTGAATCCTTTGTTGAAATACTGTTTTCCTCTGAAATACTGTTTTCGATGAAAATCACATTTTTGCTCTTCACAAGTTTTTTTGTTACGGGGCAGATTAGTCGATATGCCTTCGAATCCTGACAGTATCCAACGAAGATCATTTCAGTTGATTTGGAGTCCCATTTCCTTCGTTTTTGCTTCGGAACATGCACCATTGCTTTGCATCCAAATATTCGGAGATGACTCAAATCCGGAGTATCGTTGGTCCACAATTCTTCTGGTGTTTTCTCTGATATGCCTTTGGTGGGTGAACGATTTTTTAAATAAACAGCGGTTGAAACAGCTTCGGCCCATAACTCCTTATCTACTCCAGCATACTGAATCAAAGATCTAGCTTTCTCGACAATAGTTCTGTTGGTGCGTTCAGCCAAACCATTTTGTTCTCGAGTATAGGGAGTTGTGGTATGATGTTAAATCCCGGATTTTCGCAAAAATGATTTAAACTCTTGATTACAGTATTCTGAACCATTATCAGTGCGTAAAATTTTGATTCTCATACCTTTTTGATTTTCAACCATTGTTTTGAAATCATCAAAACATGTCTTCACTTCACTTTTACATTTCAGAAAATATATGAATGTTTTCCGAGAAAAATCGTCTATCAAAGTAAAGAAATATCCTGCTCTCCCAAGTGAAGCTACTTCCATCGGGCCAGACAGATCACTATGAATAATCTCGAGTAAATTTTCAGCTCTCTTGCCAACATGGTTGAACGGCAATCTGCATTGTTTACCTTTCAGACAAGCTTCACATGTTTCTATCTGTCGTTCTTCAAAGTTGATACCTGATGCCAAACCATTTTTCAATTTTTTCAGATCGGAAAAATTGATATGAGCAAGCCTACGATGCCACAATAGTGCGTCTGAATTATGAGAAATCATAAAGTTATAATTTTCTTGTGGAGAAATATTTAACTTGTACATGTTTTTCACCAAATTTGCATTGGCTACTACATTATTCCGATTATTGAAAATTTGGCAAAGATCTTCAGAAAATTCAATTCTATATCCATTTTTGATGATGCGACTAACAGATAATAAATTGGTCGTTATTTCAGGAACCAGCAGAACATTTTTAATTTGGATAATTTCAACAGATCCATTCAAAATTATTTTTAACTTGATTGTTTCCATAGCAGTTACTTGGAGCTTCGAATTGTTAGCTACAACTATTTCTTTCACTTCAGAAGATACCTTGTTTTCAAGCCAATCATCACGCATTGTCATGTGCATAGACGCGCCTGAATCGATATACCAGTTCATTATATCGGTTTTTCCAGTAGAAAATGCCGCTGATAAACCCTGTGACTTGGTAACGTTCGATTTTTTAGTTTTTTCACTATGCTTTACGTTTTTGTTGCATTCTTGTGCCTTGTGACCGTATTGATTGCATTGAAAACAGCGTGGTCCTTTTTTGTGTAAAACCTTATTTTTAGCCTGAGTAAGAAAAGCAGAATCATTATTCGAATGTTTCACGTCTTGAAGCAGCTTTGTCTTGATAGAATCCCCTGTGATCTTCACACCAGAGCTTTCAATGCCCATGATCATGGGTTTGTATTCTTCAGGTAAACCCGCTAACAAAAGACTACCAATCCACTCATCACTGACTATAAAACCAACACCTGATAGTTTGTGAGCGGTTATAATGATTGTATTCACGTATTCCTCCACTGAGTTGCAATTTTCGAGACGTGTGGTTATCAATGTTCTGAGGAGACCAACCCTCCTAGTCAAACCAGAATCTTCGAAAACTTCTCTCAACTTGTTCCATACCTCTTTAGCTGTCTTTGCGCTTTGGACGTGTATGTAATTGATCGGATCGATGAGTAGAATAATCTTAGACTTAGCTTTTGTGATTTTCTTCTCATCCACTTCAATACCAGTTACACAATCTCAGAGCTCTTCATGTTCTAAATATGTTTGAACAGCAAATTGCCATGTATTATAATTTTCGCGACCCTTGAGCCTTTCTATCGACAGCGAACTCCCCACTTGATGAAGTCATTTGTAGAAAAAAACTTTTTTTTGAAAAATTACCTTCAGACTGACTTGACAACTTGTCAAAAAATATTTGGAACTTTTTATGAAATGCTTATTTCACCTACAGTCAGGAAACTTTTATAATCTTATTGTTCAGCACGTTCTGGGCCCATAACCTGATGGAATGGATCAACTGAAAGTAACTGTGGGTGTCCAGAAATAAGAAAGATAACTTGAGGAACAGTTTGACAAGTATCTGATTTATATTGACAACAACATAACATAACAACATAACAACATCAATATAATATAAATATATATGATCACGACACGCCATTTTTGTTTGCCTGACGCATCAGGTTTCTTGGGTACTACCCACACAGGGGCGGACCAGGGAGAAATGCTGGGTCGGATGATTTTTTGTTCAAGCATTTTATTTATTTGATCTTGAACTTCCTGTTTGTGAATTTGGGGATACTGATATGACTTTGTACAAATTCGCTTCGCGTGTTGAGTATCTATTAAATGTTTAATTTCATTAGTGACAGTTAGATTGTCTCCCTCCAGGTAAAATATATCCAAAAAATTTATACAAAGTTGGGTGATTAAATTACGTTCCTCTTCATTGAGGTGATCGAGCCAAAGTTGTTTTTTTATTTCTAAATGTCTATCGATAAAATTTTCGGGATTACTTACATTGACATTAACGTTATTTATTTCGAAACGTTCTAAATTTAATTTTGGAAAAGTCACAGTTTTAGGAATGGCATTAACATTTAATATAGAAACTAGAAATTCACCATTTTCATTTATCTTTACTAAAGCATTCAGTAGTTTAACTTTTTCTATTTCCTGGCCTATCAGTATGGCCTCAGTATTTGTTAAGTCACATTTGAGTTAAAAAATTTGGTCTGTACGAGGTTCAATAGAAACTATATTTTGATAGATGTGAGGGAATTGATTTTTAATTGAAATATCATTTCTTTCATCGTTTGTTACTTTAAATAAAGAGATTATTGTAAAATTTGTTATCAGTTGTTTATTTTTTAAGTCAATTACGCAATTATAATGTTCTAAAAAATCCGAGCCTAATAGCCCGTCGAAATCAATGTCCAAATTAGAAATATAGACTTTGTGTGGATCATTAAGCCTAAAAGGAATTTGTGTTAATTCGCTTGTTCTTATTTTTTGATTTGTTATACCTTAAATAATTACATTACATTGCGTATGGGTTACCTATATTTCGATTTGTTTGAAATATTTAAGTTTCGTAATAACTTAATTGTTCTCGTCTGATTCGTATTATAGCGGAAACTACATTAGGTGGATTAATTGCCCTAACAATTTGATCAATTTTAGGATCTAGTCCGGTTAATAATGTATTTAAAGTTAAAGACTTAATTAATCTGGTTTGAGCCGTTTTTTCATCGACACCTAAATTCTGTTGTTTACCTATTGCGGCGAACATTTTAGCCTCTCATGTCTACAATCTCGAAATAAATGGTAGCGGTGACTCATTAGATAACTGTTTTATTCTTTGTAGGTCCTGGATTAATGAGTTTAAATTGCGAGTGTCGCCAAAATTTGATTCTAATAAATATTTTATATCCTCCCATTTAGAGGGATCACGTAAGTTAACGAGCTCAGCGGCTCGTCCTCTTAATTTATTTATTATATGAAGAGTTAAAAGTAACTTTTGATCACCGGTAGCCATGTTATATGCTGTCTTAAAAATGTATTTAAGAAAATTTGATTACTGTCATATTCTGGAATAATTGAAAATATTTCAGAAAGTTTGTAAGTTTCTACTTGAATTTGAGTTAAATCGGCACGTAAAGTATTGGCATTATTAGGGTTATTTGGGTTATTGGTATTATTTGCTTGATTAGCGTTACTGCGTGTTTCAGGCATTTTGTTTTATGTTACTTTAAAATACAATAAGGATAGAACATATGATAATAGAATTTATCCTTTTGCGTAAAAGGAAATGATAAAAAAATAGTAAAAATAATAACGAGATGATTCTTACACCAGTATTTTCATTCCTCCTTGGGCAGAAATCCTCTTCTGTAAGCCTTGCTATACCAGGTGAGCTAACTGCGTTTTCCTGATGATTGGAGGGACCGTCTGCTTGTTGAAGTCGTGAAGATGAACCTGGTTCGTTTTTTTCCTAAAAGGTTAGGAAACCACCACATTTAGTTAGAAAATTCTTGTTCTATATGTGTTTAGGCATCCTACTGACTGCGCCACTGTTGACTTTTTAAAAAACAATATTCATTCATTTAAATATAGACATCAGAGATACGTCATGTAGGATTCTCTGATCCTACACATTAAACAAATACCACGCTAGGTAACATTACAACACATTAATTAAAAGTTATTAAAAAGGGAAATCTTATTTATCACCATGTGATTCCCTGCGACGCAATCATGTTCGCCATGGAAACGAAAATGAAACTAAGTTTTGTAAAAATGCTCCTTATCGGTAATGCGTTTTTATAAGAAATTTTTATATTTTCTTTAAAAGACTTGAACGTTTTCGTCAATCCTGTTGTGATATCTTTAATAAAAGGTAACGAGGCGTAGAAAAAGTTTGGAGGAGTATTATCTACATTTTGAAAATTTACTAATGGAGCTTGGGGTGCAAGTGAGACTTGTGTCGATATGTGTTCAATGGTTGAAGTATTATACAGAATCTTTTTAAGGAAAGACGAAGGATAAGAGTTTTGAAGAAATAATTCAAAAAGGATGTCCAAGTTTATTTTTAAGGAAAGACTTAGAAATTCGGATTACCTGAATTACCTGATCCAACAGATGAAGACAAGAGTATTCCGAATTTCTGATAAGTCTTTCCATAAAAAAAAATTGGACTACCTTTTTTTGGAAAAAGTAGAATGTTTAAAAGTTTCTCGTAATGTCTCTGATACTGAACTATTTTCTAGTGTTACAGATTTGTTTACAGATAAAGCTTTTAATTGGTATTTAAATAATAAAAATAAATTTCGTACTTAAAACAATTTGGTAACGAAACTCATTATGATTTTTTACCCTATAATTACCAAGATAATGTATTATTATAATTTCCAAGAAATTAAGAGTAAGAAACAATGGCCTCATGAACGTGTGATATTATATATTAATGACAGGGAAAATGCAGGACCTGGTAAAAATGGGGACGTTCTCAATGGATGATGCATCCATTAAAGAACTGGCCCATACTTTGGCTTAAGACAGGTGCAATTCTGGTCCAAAGGAGCCAAGACAGATCCGACATCGGTGGAAAAGTCGAAGTCTTCGAGTTTAACCGTTAGATCCAAAGAGGTTAATAAATCTACCACGGTTGCGGCAGCGGGCCTGAAAAAGCCGGCCAAAGCTATTGAGAAAGCTGAAAAAGGGAAAAAACCCGCCACGGTAAAGCACCGACAAATCGGCCCACACCGGGACATAATGCGTGGAAGGAAAGTAAACCTCCCCACACTTTCTCTGAGAATTTTGCTTGGGGCAAAACGGTTTTAAGACATTGGCGTTATAGAGGATTAAAACTGGAAAAAATAAAATTTAAACAGAAGTGTTGCGATCTCTCATCATAGCACTACCAGTCTTGGCAGGTATGCTACAATCTTTCAGGCTGAAGTATTTACTATCAAATTGTGTGCAAGAGAGCTGATTAACAAACCTCTAGCAAACAAAAACATAAGTATTATATCAGATAGCCAGGCTGCTTTAAAAGCACTGAGGTCCAACAAGATAAAATCTAAAGTTGTACGGAATTGCATCAAATCCCTGAAGTACGTTGGTGAGAACAACAAAGTGACCCTGCTGTGGGTACTTGGGTGCAGGGAAACGAAAAAGCCGACACCCTCGCAAAACAGGGAGCCGTATTTGCGTTTACTGGACCAGAACCAGTCTTTGGAGTCACTACAAGTGCCGCCATAACAATTTTTTAGGACTGGGCGGAGAGAAAAATACTCACGCACTGGTCCGATATACCAGGGTTGACTCACTCGAAGGTGTTCTTACCTAAACTCGATGTTGTTTTTCTCGAGGGCCTCAAAAAACACAACTAAGCAGATCCTAGAATGAAGTAGGAATGACTTTAGAATTATAATAGGACTGCTTATAGGACTCTAAGATACCACCTCGGAAGGATAGGTCTGAATCAACAAACTGACTGTCGATTTTGCTGCATGAAAGACGAAACTGCTGAACAACGCCCCACTCACATGATACCTAACCTAACCTACCATATGATGATGCTCGTTGGTTCCAATGCAAGTAGTAGATATTTAAAAAAATTTCCACGATCGACCGTTTCCACTCCAAGTATGAACTCCTGCCCTTTTAGATGTTACATTGCTATGTCTTTCGTTTTAATATCTTTGCGGAAAGTCTTTTGAGAGTATACATAAATGTAATTTTACAATCGTACAGCAGTTTAAACTAAATTACGAAGGTGGGAACTGATATCCCCTATGCGTATAGAGGTTAAACAAAGTAGTTAGAAAGTGGGACTCATACCTCTTTTTTAGAAAGAACAAAACTAAGAGAACGTAATGTAGAAAATGAATGCTTAATTTATTCTCTGCCTAATTTGGACAGTGCTACTCCTCGAGTGACTGAAATTTTTTTATTAAAACCAGTCTTATTATCAAAATGATAAGAACTGAATAAAAATTGAAACTTGTTGAAATTAAAACATGATCGTCGCGCCGATTTATTCGTAGAAATAAAGAAGTGACTAGAACAAATAATAGTAAGTTTAAGTTAATAGGTAACTCTAGTAATCATTTAAGTAAAGATAATGTTACAAATCCGGTCCTGTCAGCAACCGAAAGGTCGACAGCGTCAAGGGTCCGTGTTCGACCGCTCTCCTTTGTAGCTGCCGACAGGGCCTAGGAAAGTCGCGCAATGTCTCGAATCCGCGTCGAATAATGGGGAATCAGGTAAAAAGATCTGGAACTATGATATCGGGAATATAAAAGTGGAAACGATTATTAGTATTAGCTTATGTGTACGAATTATTAAAATATAAAATATAAAAATATTTATATAGAGTTGTAAAAGTTGTATTGCTAAGTGAATATCTAAGTGGATAATGAAAATAGAAGTTTTTGTATTAAAATAAACATTGTCTTGTTATTGGATCGAGAGTTTTAATCGCCGAACCCAAGAAAGAACGAAAAATCGTATCAATAATTTAGTTAAATTTAGTAAAACTATTTGCTTTCTTGGCTTTAAATTGTTAAAAAGTTTTATAAAGGTAATAGTAGCCACTCTGTTAATCAAGCAACTTGTGGCTTATCTGACTCTAATGTTATAGCAACAATTTTGTATAAGAAAACTTTTGATAATAGACCATATTTAGATTTAGTTATTTTCGGTAAGACATTTTGGCACTTTTAGATACGGGTTCGCATATTTCATTAATAGGTTCTGAGGGTTCAGATTTTATAAGAGGGCCCTAATTTAGTTTTTGATGGTAATTTACAAATTACTACTGATGGTAAGCTGCAGGAAGTTATTGGTTTTATCAGATACATTATAGTAGACACTAAATCACCCCTCATGAGATTTTATATTATTTCATTAGTTAAGCATATAGTTATTTTGGGTATGAATATTCTGAAGAATTTCCAGATTAAATCTGATTTTTCATAGTTCACTTTAAATGTTGATTCACTTTTTTTAGCTTTTGGTAATACTATAAAAGACGACTCTCATTTGTCAGAGAATGAGAAGAAATTACTTGTTACAGTTATTACAACTTATAAGCTTATCAGTCCTAAAGATAGGATAGGTAGAACACATTTATTAGTAATTTATACTGGTAACAGTCTCCCATTACCTCAAGCCATGCAAGAAATTTTAGAAAGAGAAGTTCAAAGTTTGCTTAAGTTAGGAATTATACAAGAAAGTAAATCTTCTTATTGTAGAAAATTTAGTAGTGTTACTTTGAACAAAGATGCTTACGGTTTACCTCATATTAAGGTTGTTTTGAGACAAATTAGAGATACTTGATTTATATCTAGAATTGATTTAAGACATGCGTTTCATAAAATTACCTTAAAAAAATCATCTCTTTATAAGACTGCTTTCGCTGTCAGAGGGCTTGGTTTATTTGAATATGCATTTTACGACACCATTTGGTTTAGTTTCCGCACCAGCCTCAATGTGTCGATTAAAGGATTTAGTCATTGGTCCGTCTGTCACGTGCCTATTTTTTCCCTTCTACAGTTCATTATAATTGTGTCTCTGATAGTTTTGTATTCCTCAGGTACCGTATTTTGCTGTAACTTAAATATATCATTCGTTGTAAATAGTGTTGCATACCTTGTAGTGATAGGATTCGATTGTTAATGGCTGTGGCATTTTTCGTTAATCGATGGAGATTGAGTAGGGGTTTTGTTATTAGATTTTGCTTTGGTTTTTGGCCTCGATTGTTGTGTGTTGTCGGTTATATTATTGTTTGGTTTGCATTTCTGTGTGGATGGGGCTGGCTATCAACACGCACGAGCGCGATTCTGAGTTTGGAACATAGATTTGCGAATATTGTTGGTTGACGGCGGTTCCGTGTCATTTTTCTTGATATCCGGCCTGGGAAGGAGTCAGTCGTTTGGTGGCAGTCTTGGGAGTGGTGTGGGGAGAATTTTTGGGACGATGTGATATTAACACGTGTGCAGAACCTCTACGGATTTACTTTCATATTTGGCTGTATTTGGGCCATCTTAATTGGATTTTGAGGTAAAACCACTTAATTTTTAACTTGACCATTCTATCTTACCTTCGTTGTTGATATTTTGGATTTTGGTGTCGAGTTAAAAAAACCGCATGCGGGATTTATTTGAGGGAAGCCATTGTTAATTAGCAGGTGCCGTTCCATAATCAAACCGGCCAGGAGTAGTGAATTCGTATACCCAAAGGTTACAAGTGATTTATTTTCGAATATTTAACGACGTGACTTATTTTTGACACCACGATTAAGTTTTGTTTTAATTTATTAATATGGTACACTGTTGAAAACTATTTATTGCATTGGATAATATGACAAGGCTGAACTTTGATTAAAGTAATCTTCTCAATAGTTCTTTGTGTCCAAGTAAAAATGTTTTCTTCATACTTATTTGTGAATATCCTACAATATTGATATTTTGAAGGACAGCCATTGTAAAAAAATATATTTTTAAATAAGCTCGATTGTTTTGACAGTGTAAATCTTTGTGTTAATGGTAAAAAAATGAGTGGGTTAGCGGCCTTGTGTGAACGTTTGATTTAGTGTTATTAATGAGTTGATTTATTTACGTTTTTTTTGGTAACTTGGTAAGGTCTGTTACTCTCACTTTTGTTTTGATGGTTTTATAAAGTTGTAAATTTTGAATTTTTGATTTATTGTTAGCTGTTGATTTTGACTATATTTGTTATAATTTTGCTATTGAACTGTGTACTTTGATTTATTGTTGGCTGTTAATTTTGACTATATTTGTTATAATTTTATTATTGAACTGTGTACTTTGATTTATTGTAGGAGTAAAGTATCCAATATATTTTTGCTATAATTTCATTTATTTGGTTCACCATAATCTCAGTTGTTTATCGTGTGGCTCTGCTAGTGCCTATAAGACCTAGGGGTTTCCGGGTTGAACCGTCTAAGTCGGTGGCGCGGCTCACTTTTATATATATATTTTTTTCTTCTACCCTCTACGGCTGAGCTCGGGCATAATTTGCCAGTAGAGAAACCGCTGGCAGAGTACTCTATAGAGAACGAAAAAAAGACGTGGCAAATTTTTGGCGCCCAACGTGGGGCAATTTTTTTTTTGTGGGTTAAGTAGATTTTATTTTCACATTATTTATGGTGAACTAAGTATAATTTTATAAACATCTATCAATTTAGTAGTATACTTATGCATTTATAAACATATTATTTTCGGATTACATTTAATAATAATTGATTCACTTATAGCTTATATATTGCTATAGATTTGATATATTTTGATAATGATTGATTTATTTATTGATTATTTATTGATTGATTGATGATTTTGATTTTGATATATTTTTATATTTATCTATTGCGTTGGGCTTGGTACATTCTCCCTTATATGTTTGTTTTCTCTTCGTAGTAGGGGTATTTGTGCTGGCTTGCTTTGTTTGTATTCTGTTTGTTGTAATTTTGAACTGTTCTTCTTTTCACATCGAGATGGATTACAAGATGGACGTTAATTATTTGAAAAAGGATATGCTCATCTATGAACTTGTTGTCCGGGGTGTTGCGGCCGATTCTAGGCAAACATTTGATCAGTTGAGAGCCGCTCTGAGGCCCATCTTACAGATGGAGAAGGGGGGATCCTTCACTCCACCCCCATTTTCTTTAAAATTTAGCAATGAAAAGGTTCAAATTAAGTCTCTTTTAGATAAGGTTAGGGAAACTATTTCAACCATTGATGCTGACAATTCTCAGCAAAAATATCATTCTTCTCTCTCTAAGTCGGTACATCCTTATCATCGCGTCCAACGGATACCTGAATCTGGGTTGACCCCAGAAGAGATTTCGGAGAGAGCTAATCTGAAGATGGAAGTGCTGAGTACATTGGATTCTTTGGAAACCGCAGCTAGGGGTAATCCAGAACTTAGTGTAATTCTTCATGAATCCGATGAGGAGCTCCATTCCTTACCCAATGTTTCGCGATATAATCCTCGTCCTCAGGCTACGTCGGTACAGTCCAGTTATAAACCCCCAAACCTGGAGAAGTGGAATCTCAAATTTACAGGAGATGCTAATTCGTCTGTGCATAATTTTCTTGAGAGGGTTAGAGAACTGAGTAGGGCTCGTAATATTTCGGAACATCAGTTATTCGATAGCGCTATAGATCTATTTACTGGTAAGGCTTTGAATTGGTATCGAGCCAATATCGATAGGTTTCACGATTGGACTAGTTTATCGGACCTACTTCGTCGTCATTTCGAACCTCCTGATTATAGATCTCGTCTTTTCAAAGAAATCATTGAACGAACTCAAGACCCTTCAGAAGGCATAATTGAATATCTTTCTTGTATGCAGGCAATGTTTAGGCGCCATGATGACCTCACTGATGGAGTCCACTGATTCGTAATTTGTCACCTTTTTACATCACGCAGCTTCCTGTCGTTCAAACCATCGAGAAGCTTGAAGCAGAATGTCTTAAGCTAAAGACTAAAAAGTATCGTGTTGAAAACTATGTTCCTCCTTCTCGTAGGAAAAATCAATTTGTGGAACCTGACTTCGCTTTTGTAGATGTAAGATCCACGGCAGCCGGTCCACAACATCTTTTGAATCTTGATAATAGTTCTGTCGGCGTTAATAGGATCGATACACCTGATAGTAGTCGTCCAAACAAGAATATCGTTTGTTGGAATTGTCAGACTACGGGACACATGAACCGGAACTGTCCAAATCCCCGGAAAATACATTGTTTTCGTTGTGGAACGCCTAATGTCACAGTTAGGGCTTGTCCGAAATGCAGTAGTTTGGAACAAGGGAGAACCGTTAGGTCGTGACTTTCTTTCCCCAACACTAACGACCGATTATGCTTTTCCTAATAAATTACTTTTAGATTTCGTCATCTCACATGCTCAAGGTGATCAGCGTCCCTATCTTAAAGTTGATGTATTGGGCTATTCTATGCTAGGTCTTCTTGATTCTGGTGCTAGTCGAACTATAGTAGGATTGCCAGGATTTGAAATACTTTTAAATTTAGGTCTTAAACTCATTAAGCACTCTTCTACCTGTACAGTTGCGAATGGTGAGACTTGTCACAGTATTGGTTATATACAAACACCTGTCACTTTGTTGAACAAAACTAGGATTATAGATATTTTAGTACTTCCTGAACTTTCACATAACATCATTTTGGGAATAGATTTTTGGAGGGCAATGGAGATTATTCCGAACCTTAAGCAGGATGTGTGGCGTTTTTCGGAACCCTCAGCTGACATCAATGTATCGTTTATAAAGATTGCTGATAGCTTAAATCCATTGGAAAGGAGTGCCCTAGATGAAATGGTTACCTGTAAAATGTTAGAAATAGGCACTGGTCTTGGTTGTTATAAGGTAGCGGAGCATGACATCGTTTTAGAACCCGGAACCAAGCCGATTAAGCAGCGTTATTATCCGGTATCCCCTTTTAAACAGAAGATCATCGACGACGAGGTTACAGAAATGTTGAATTTAGGTGTTATCGAAAGGTCGAATAGTCCATGGTCTAGTCCAGTGTGTCTTGTTCGTAAGAAAGATGGTTCGTATAGATTCTGTGTTGATTTTCGTAAAGTAAATTCAGTCACTAAGAAGGATGCATATCCGATTCCTTATATCTCCACTATCCTAGATCGCTTGAGAGATACTCGTTACATTAGTTCCATCGATATCAAATCTGCCTTTTGGCAAGTACCACTTAGTGAGTCATTTTGCAAGTATACAGCTTTTACTGTTCCTAGTAGAGGTCTTTTCCAGTTTCGTCGAATGCCGTTCGGACTTTCAAATGCTCCTGCAACCTGGCAGAGGATCGTAGACACCATTTTAGGTCCTGAACTCGAACCAAACGTTATGGTATACCTCGACGACATCATTGTTATTACGAATAACTTTCCTGACCACTTACGACTCTTGGGGGAAGTTTTTGACCGTTTGCGTAAGGCCGGTTTAGTTGTGTCGAAGGAGAAGTGTCATTTTTGTAAGCCGCAGTTAAAATATCTCGGCTACGTAATTGATGATAAAGGTCTGCGTCCGGAGGTAGAGGCTATAGTGAATATTCCGCCACCTCGTAATGTTAACGAAATACGTAGGTTTGTAGGGACAGCTTCGTGGTATAGACGATTTGTACCCAACTTCTCCTCTTTATTAGCTCCGATACTTAAATTGACCAAGAAAAATGCCAATTGGAATTGGACAACAGATTGTCAACGTTCATTTACCATCCTTAAGGAATGTTTAGTGTCTGCTCCTATTCTCACAGCTCCCGACTTTGAAAAAACGTTTTATTTGCAAACTGATGCCTCAAATTACGGTCTTGGTGCTGTTCTAACCCAGCAGTATGAAGAAGGCGAAAAGGTTATCTGTTATTTGTCTAGATCTATGTCTAAACAGGAAATGAAGTTGTCAGTTACTGAAAAAGAGTGTCTTGCGGTTATTTGGTCTGTCGAAAAACTACGTCATTACTTAGATCATGTACATTTCGTTGTTATCACCGACCATGCGTCGTTGCTGTGGCTCCATCGATTAAAAGATCCCCAAGGTAGACTTGCACGCTGGCAGTTGCGCTTGCAGCAATATGATTTTGAGTTGATCCACCGTAAAGGTAAAGATCATATAGTTCCCGATTTTCTCTCTCGAGCAGTACCTATTTCTGTCGATGCTATATCAATTTTAGATCCTCCTATGACCACCCACGACAAATGGTACTAATCAATGATCCGATCGGTTCAAGCAAGTCCGTTAACATATCCCTTGTGGCGAGTATACAATGGCACTTTATATAAACTCGTAAAACCATCAATTTCTGATCTGTCTTCACCTGCTGATGACTGGAAAATAGTAGTTCCCAAGGACAAACGGCTGTCTATTCTTCAACGTTGTCATAATTTACCCTCTGCTGGTCATATAGGTGTCTTTAAGACTTATGGAAAACTGCGCCAAAACTTTTACTGGCCTAAGATGAGAATGGATGTAGCTAAATATGTAAAGTCTTGCAATAGTTGTGCTCAGAATAAGGTAGAACAGAAGTTGCCTACTGGTTTGATGGGAGAACGACCAGAAATAACCGAACCATTCCAAGCCATTAGTCTTGATTATATAGGACCACTTCCACGGTCGAAACGGGGCTACCAATATATTCTTGACGTGTCGGATTATTTTAGTAAAGCAGTCTTTTTATACCCTTGCCGAACAGCTACAGCTAAGTCTTTGGTCGAAATTATGGAGAGCTTCTTTCTTTTGTACGGGACTCCGATGACGTTGACTTGTGATAATGGTGTTCAAATGAAATCTAACGAATTTCGTAAATTGTGTGAGAGGTTTAACACTCGGATATTTTTCACAGCTTCCTATAACCCTCGAGCTAACCCCACCGAACGTCATAATAGGGTAATTAAAACGATGCTGCGTACCTTCGTAAAACAGGATAATCATCGAACGTGGGACGAACATCTGAATGAGATAGGTTGTGCTATTCGAACTTCACCTAGTGAAACTACTAAGTATAGTCCGTATTTCATTTTATTCGGTAGAGAGCATAAACTTTTTGGTACTGACCATCAAACTAAAGTTCCTTCCAAGTCAATCCCTCTAGATACTTTCGTTAAAAATCGTTGTGAAGCATATGTTAAATTATATCGTCAAATACAGGGGTGCATCGAGACTACACAAAAGAATAATGCTGATCGCTATATTTACGTCGACGTCCACTTTTAATTGTGGAGACAAAGTCTGGCGAAGGAATAAGTCTTTATCGGATGCGCTAACTTATTATAGTGCTAAATTAGCTCCGGTATATGTAGGTCCTTTCATCATCAAACGTAGGTGTGGTTCTTGGTCATATGAACTCCAAGACGATTCAGGTAATTCTAAAGGTGTTTGGCATGTGCAAGATCTGAAACCGTTCTATGAGTCTCCATCTTCAGATGTGGAATAACATACTTGGTCCGTTTAGGATATTATTGTTTCTTTTCTTTCCTTCACTTCTTGTTTTTTTTTGTTTGTTTGTGTGCCCTGTGATTGGGGCTTAAGAATTCAATCACCCGGGGATTATCCAGGCGGGGAGGTAGGAGCACTCCAACCTAACCACATTTTGGGGTCACATTATCATTTGGCTGGGATTGGTGCAGTTGGGTTTGTTTCAGTATTTGTTTCGTAATTCTTCCGCTCTGTCAGATTTGAAGGTGAGTTCAGCCGGGGCTGCTCGTGCCTTAGGAACCACATTGTGTGAGTACGAGGCTCTGGGCTGTTCTTTTATACCGCATCTGCAATCTGCAGAACGACTGGCTGAATTATGAGTTGTTTTGTTGAGTACTTTCCTAGGTGTCTGTCGCGAATTTCAGCACCCACCCCATAATACGAATCTGATCATGTATTTTGTTTGGGTTGTCCAGTACCCTGTTTAGAAAGCTGGTCATGTATGTTGTTGGGTTGTCCAGTACCCTGTTTAGAAAGCTGGTCATGTATGTTGTTCGGGTTGTCCAGTACCCTGTTTAGAAAGCTGGTCATGTATGTTGTTGGGTTGTCCAGTACCCTGTTTAGAAAGCTGGTCATGTATGTTGTTCGGGTTGTCCAGTACCCTGTTTAGAAAGCTGGTCATGTATGTTGTTGGGTTGTCCAGTACCCTGTTTAGAAAGCTGGTCATGTATGTTGTTGGGTTGTCCAGTACCCTGTTTAGAAAGCTGGTCATGTATGTTGTTCGGGTTGTCCAGTACCCTGTTTAGAAATCTGGTCACGTATTCTGCACCTACCGTTATTTCTTCAAAATTACGTGTAGTTTAACTTGCCTGTCGTGTTGTTTTTTTTTTATTATTATTAGTATAACCTTCTCTCTTTCCAGGAATTCCTTTTGGGAAGCACCCATTAATATTTAATTTAGTCTGGTTAGAACACAAATTTCCAACTGTCTGGTCTAAATCAATCATTATACCGATTCTAAAAAATGGTCAAAATAAACAACATCCTGAATCATACCGCCCAATCTCACTTACATGCAGCATGGGCAAAATACTCGAAAAAATTATTAACTATCGGCTTCTTTGGACTCTAGAAACGTCAAATCACTTAATAAACGAACAGAGTGGCTTTAGACCAAACAGATCGGCATTGGATAATATAGTTGATCTAGAAAGTGAAATTCACGAGGCATTTGCGCTCAAACAACGGTGTCTAGCCATATTTTTTGACATCACGAAAACTTTTGACATGGCCTGGAGATACAAAATTATAGAAAAGCTTCGTAATTGGAATATTCAGGGGCATTGTCTGGAATATGTGAAAAACTTTTTAAACTTTAAATCTTTCAGAGTTAGGGTTAATGGCTCCTTTTCGAACGAACATATTCAAGAAAACGGCACTCCGCAAGGATCAGTTCTAAGTCCCATCTTATTCTTAGTGGCCATCAATGACATCCTTACAGGTATACAAAAACCATTGAAAGCAAGACTTTACGCTGACGATTTAGTAGTCTACATAAAGGGCTCCAACATTAAATCCATGGAAACAATCCTACAAAAATTCTTAACAAATCTAGACTCGTGGAGTGAGGAGACAGGTTTTATATTCTCAACTTCCAAATCCAAAGGAATTATATTCTCCAGAAAACATCGGAATTTAATACCAAATTTAAACCTGTACCAACAACCACTACAAATTACAGGGTCTATTAGATTTCTTGGAATGATCTTTGATCAGTCGTCACTTACCCAAAGACGAAAATATCTAACACTATTGTACGCCTCAACAATATGCTCAAACCGCTTTAAGCCGATATACGAGAAAACATTCTATAATAAAAACAGACATATATTTGAACAAAAGTCACATCTCACAAAACCTTTTTACGAGAGAGTTAGAATATTTGCTCAAGAATTGAGACTTACTTTTCCTAATTCCTTCCAAACAAATACAATACATCCTCCACCATGGACAATCAATACCCCTCATTTTAATACTTTTCTCTCTTCCTACGACAAATTTAATATATCACCATCAATAATTACATCTAGCTTTAAAAGAATAATTAATTCCACATATCCAGAATTCCAACAAATTTACACAGACGCCTCTAAATGCGACGAGAAAATAGGAGCATCAGTTGTCACATCATCCAACACCCATATTTTTAAATTATCCCCACAGACCAGTGTGTATACTGCAAAATTATACGCAGTATACCGAGCGATGGCCAAAGACTCTATCCAATTCATCCAGTGGAAATAATGATCAAGAAGGAACTACACACAGCAGCAGAAAACAACAAAACCATTAAACTCCTATGGGTACGCTCCCATGTAGGCATAAGTGGAAATGAAGCAGCTGACAAATGTGCACGTGACGCGCCAAATAACGAAAACGCCGAAGTTGTCTGTGAAAATGTCGCGAGTGATCTCAAAAACTATATAAAAACAAAATTCCGGGAATCCTGGCAAAGTGCGTGGCAACTGTCGAACACCAAACTAGCAGAGGTCAAAAGTAACATTCACCCTACCAAGTACCTCTCAACCAGTCGCAGATGCCAAACAATCATCTCAAGATTACGCCTCGGTCATACAAGTCTTACGCATGGTTTTGTAATCGCTCGTAGCGTACCTCCACAGTACGAAACATGTAAAGTGCAGCAATCAGTTAAGCATTTCATTATAGACTGTCCAAAATTTCACAACGAACGCAAACTTTATAAAATACCGGATAACTTAAAAGCTGCACTAGGAGACCAATGCAACTTTAACAGGATCATCGACTACCTAAAAATAATTGGACTCTTGAATAATATATAATTTTGTAATTACCGAACGTACCGTCGCTAATCACCTCGGGTGGATGCGACTTTCTTAAATAAAAAAAAAAAAAAAATTATCATAACATCAACAAAATAGAAAACCAAAGGTGATAAATTAAATAATTATTTACCAGCCTACAGAATGGATTACTTCCTTGGCAATTAAACAAACAGTACAACAAATTTGACATAAAGTCCACAATATAAAAATTTATCACTTACTGCAGATAATCTTATCTGGTCTTCGGTTGAAGAATATTAAAACATTCAAAAGTAGTAAATTAATACAGTATTAACAAAAGCTACAAGATAAATGACTATAATATCAAAAAAAATTAGAAAACGAAAGTTGATAAATTAAATATTGATTTACCAGCCTGATGAATAAAAGAATGATTTCTTTGGTGAGTGAACGACTTTACAACAAATTTAACTCAACGTCTACAATATAAAAATTCATCACTTACCGCAGAATATAATCTTTCCTGATATTCGGCTGGAAAATCACGTTTCTCGGACTAACAATCTTTTATTAATTAGACATCAACAATCTTTTAATTTTTCAATATCCTCAAAATTTGGTTCACACCTTGTGGAAAAGAATAATTCATATTCTTAGAAAATTTTGACCAAAGTAAAAGCAAATAAAGATCCGACAGAAACGTTTCAATTATCACACCTTCGTGTCTAATTTTCTAGATTTTACCTAAAAATATTAATATCCAAGATATATAATATCAAAGATTTCTCAAAATATGCCATTTTAAAAGCAGGATGATGCAGATTCATAAGGATTTCTTCAAAATAAATCTTGATCACATCAAGGCGTCTAAGACATTTAAAAAGACAAAAAAAAAACAACTTCAAAGTATTTTTAAATTCACTACGAAAACTTCAGAAAGCAGGCACTATTTTCTTCATACAGTTGTACTCTAATTTACTTTTTATTAAAATAAGACAATTTAATATCTTTAAACAATTTCACAAGAAATTAATTTATTACCTTTCTTGCACGAAAAAGGAAAAAGGCAGCAAAACTCCACGTACTGTCTGTGCCACACGGCAGAAAAATAGCGAAGTACTTCAGTAAAAACTACACGGCAAAGAGAAAAGCACTTTGTATAGGACACACGCCAAAAGAAAAAGGCACTTGTATTCTGTTGAAATCTTGCTTTCACCAAAGAAAAGAAACAGCAAATCTCCTGTAGAAACCACACGTCAAAGAGGAAAGCGCTTTTGTAAAGGGCACACGCCAAAGGAAAAAGCACTTGTCTTCTCGGAAAACTTACTTTCACAAAAAGAAAAGAAAAAATACTGCAAAGCTCCACGCGCTATAACTTCAAAAAATCGCAAATCAAAATCATCGCCAGGACAAGACGTCCGGCGTTGGCAAAAGCCATCAACCAACAAAACTCGAGTCCCACTTTCTATCTATCGACAGTACTCACAGATAGTAGGTTAACAGTTGTTGCCATATTTAATTCTTCTTCTTATGGTGCCGTCTTCCGTCGAAGGTTGGCGATCATCATGATTATTTGCATTTTGTTGACTGCTGATCTGAAAAGATGATTTGATGAACAATTGAACCATTCTCTCAGGTTGCGGAGCCACGACATTCGTCTTCTTCCCACGCTGCGCTTACCTGCAATCTTTCCCTGCATCACCACTTGTAGCATTCGGTATCTCTCTCCTCTCATAGTGTGGCCCAGATATTGTAATTTTCTGATTTTTATTTCGTTATTAATTTCTGTTTCTTTTGAGAGTCTTTTTAGTACTTCTTCGTTTGTAATTCTGTCCATATAAGATATTCTCAGTATTCTCCTGTATAGCCACATCTCGAATGCTTCTATTTTTCTCATCATGACTTTTGTCAATGTGGCCGCTTCTATGCCGTATAGTAAGATGGTGAATATGTAGCATCTCAGCATACGTATTTTGAGATCGTTATTTAAATTTCTGTTACAGAAAAACTGTTTCATATTTATGAATTAAATGTGTTTAATTACGTACTATTATGTGATTAGCATTCTCGTAAATTAAATTTAATGATATACATATGAATTATTTAGTGTAATTAACCTCGTAATACTGGAATACTTTATTTGTGCAAAGAAGTATAAAATGATTAAATTAGTTGAGCAAAAAGGAACCAAAATAACAATAGTCGTGACGTGACAACCATGTGCTATTCAAAATACCTATTTAACTTAGAACATTCTTAGCTGTCAACGATCAACTAATCAATCAATGAACGAGCACTAATCGAATTTATAAAGACACAATATACGAGGGAAATAAAAAGTATCACTGAAAAGGAACGAAATTCACAAGCGTGAGATATTTCGTTACACACTAACATTTTTTAAAAAATCCTGTGTATTTAACAGTTTAAAATGTTGTTATACTAGCATAGAAGGGGCTAAACTTAACTGAGATGATTCGACATTTTACTCCCCTAGCCCTAAAGTAACAGCTTCTTTGTAAGGAACTCACTTGTTAAAACTATTTCATTTATTATTTTATTTTTGTCCAAATCATAAAATGAATCCCTCTCAACATTAATTAAAAGCAGACTGGACATAAGATCTTGCCAACATGTGACTTGGGTACAAGGTATGGTAAGAACAAATTTATATGCAATATACAGGTTGGTAAACAGTTCAGATTGAGTAAGTTTAGACAGAACAGAAAAAGCACAGGTCAAACACTGGAAATATTGTCTATTTTCAGAGCAATTACCAAGAACAAAAAATAACTTCTTACAAGACAAACACTTTTTTTTTGTACGTTATGTGGGGGCCCTCCGCGCTCGCGGACCTGCGGACCTGGCCAGTCCAGGCCTGTCTACACACATAGCTATCACGATAAATATGGTAAAATGAAAAAAAAACTTTTTGAAAATGAGGTCAGCTTTAGATTTATGGCACGTTCATTGGACAAGTTGGGTGCCAGTTTAAGTGATGAGCAATGTAAAGAGATGTTAAAACATTTTCCTGAAATCAAGAAATTCAAATTGATGAGACAAAAAGGTGTTTTCCCTTATAGTTTTGTTGACAACATTGACAAATTAAATGTTTGACATTTACCATCTAAGGAACAATTTTATGACAACTTGAATGAGCAACATGTATCTGATGAAGATTACATGAGAGCTAAACTTGTTTGGCGTCTATTCGATTGCACAAGTTTGTGAGATTATTCAGACTTATATTTGAAGTTAGATGTATTACTGCTTTGCGACAAATATGTTTGAATACCTATAAATTAGATCCAGCCCAGTATTACACAGCACCAGGATTATCCTAGGATGCAATGTTGAAATACACTGATGTGGAATTGGAACTTCTTACCGACATTGTATGATAAATCTCTCTTTCTCTCTTCATAAAAAGTTCTGCATATTCTATTACCCAAAATTCAACCATCAGATATTAAATGGTATCAGTCTTATACGAGGTTTGTCAAAAAAAAACGATTTTTGATTAACAATAAAGTACCTTTATTTTTGACCATATCGAAAATTTTTATTAAGAAAAGATGTTAAGGATTAAAAATTATTTTCAAATACAATATTGTTTATTTACAATAAAAATTTGATGAGAATGTTGCTTCATCGCTAAAAATAATGTCTTGACATAAATCGGTTATCTTTTAAGTACCTATCCCTGAATGTCACAGCAGAATTCAAATCGTTTTTTATTATCTCCTGGTCTTATCGTGAATTATTTGTGGTTTGTATGGGTGAAATTTGTTCTATTTTAGAATCTTTGCAACTGTATGTATTTTTATGACATAGAAAATGTTAAAAAAAGTGTATTGTAAATAAACAATATTAAATATTTATATATTATTTCAATTCTTTAACATCTTTTCTTAATAAAAATTTTCGATATGGTCGAAAATGAAGGTACTTTACTGTTAATCGTTAATTGTTGTTTTGACAAATCTCGTATACGATTAATACACTTTAATATCATGGTTGAATTTTTGGTTTTATAACATGCAGAACCTGAGGAGCGAATCACTTTAAACTTTTAATTGCCGTTTCGTTTTGGCTCACCCTGTACGTCGTGTTTACACATAAAATCTCGATCTGATTCAAGTTTACGCGGAAAGACCACATATTGAGGTCGTTCTGTGAAAACCTCTCCGAGTCGATATTCTCACTCTCACTTAAGTTACAAGAACGTCAGGTAATAATGAAGAAACAGCTGCTGCTGGTTTGTGCTCTTTGCCTTGTGTTGTTTAATTTTAAATTCGCGAAATGTGCTCCTATCGAAGGAAATAATCAACTCAAAAGTGCCAATGAATCAAAGTGTGAGTTAAAGTTTTCTTTATTTAAAATGTTTAAAAAAAATGCAGTTTAAATGACTTTGTTTTGTTATCAATATTTCTCGTGATTAACGAAATCATTACAGAATACTAAAAATAGTAAATGTAGAAAATTAAAGTGAAATTAATAACTTCGTATAACTAATGGATAGTTAAATTGTAATCGATATTGTTTTAAGTAAAGATCGAAAAAATATTAAACAAATTTACTAATTATTTATACAGTGACCAGAAACACTCTTCAAAGAAGAAAACTGCAAATTCTAGAGCTCAGTTATGTTGAATTGACGTAATTCACCCAAAATGCTTACTAAGAGCTAAGATATAACGCTCTAACATCGGTTTAATGCAAATAACTTCAAAGCAGATTTATGTTCAATTTTGTACATTTATTTCCTAGGATTCCTATGCCTAATTTAATTGTGTAATTAACGGCTAAAGCATAAAATTTTTAGAGAGTGCCTCAAAATAGCACCGAATTATGATACCATTCAGAAGATGGCCCTATGATAAGGCTACACCAGCTTTTATATGTATACGTGGCACTCTGAGAGACAAAAAAAATGAATAAAGATTTTCAATACCCAACCCAAACGAGCCGCTTGTGACTTCATGTATGTGGCATATTTCAACAGAAATCTGCTTTGAAGTTATTTAAATATTAGAGAGTTATTTGTAAACTAATAGGACAGGAAATAGAGATTTTTTTCAGCTACAGAAAAAATAAGCAAATAAATTATGCAGCGTATTAAAGTATGAAAAATTTGACAAAATGACAGTAAATGTAACTCGAAATTATTTTTTATACTACAAAAAGTTGTAGGTTATTGTAAAACCTATAAAATGAGACCTTAAGCAAGTAAAAAAATACATTTTTTACTGAGATATAGGCGAGAAACCGTAAAAATGCACAATTTTCGAAAATTCATTTCTCATTTTTAAAGATACAAAATTCATACTTCGCGTACTAGCGATTTTTACTAACTGTATCACTCAGAAAAAAATTGGACACCCTAAGATTTATAGTTTACCGACAATCATTAATTAAAAGTAAATGGAAAATTAGCTCTAAAACATATCCGATTTTAATTTTTAAAACGAATTTAGAAACAACAATACATGACAACTAAAACGCCTGAGGCCTATAATGATGATAGAGGGTACGAAATGCCACCTACACACTAGTAAGGCAAATAAAAGAACAGTATTGGAATCCTCGAGAACAATGGAAAATGACTTTTATGGCATCCAAAAACAGATGTGAAGATTTATCAGACGCCAGAGAAAAGAAGCAAGTGAATTTATTAGCACAAACCACATAACGAAAGAAACCTGGGTCCAATATCTTAAAGAACTATATAAAAAAGAAGATACGGAAAGCATACCGGACACCCCAGAAATCGCAACTAACGAAGTAACTGAAATAGAAGAAAAGGATATAGAAACGGCATTAATGAAAATTAAGAACAGAAAAAGTCCAGGCCCATACGGTATTCCAAATGAACTTCTTATAAACGGCGGGAGAAGCCTGAAACAGCAGCTAACAGCCATAATTCGCAAAATCCTTTTACATCAAACAATTCCGGACGAATGGCGTCTAAGTACTACAATTTTACTGTTTAAAAAAGGAGACAAAAGATACCCGCAAACTACCGAGGCATAAATCTTCTAAATACTACCTTAAAGCTAGTAACAAAGATTATAACAAATAAAATAAATGAACTCACCAGATTGGGCGATGAACAACAAGGATTCAGATCAGGAAGATATTGTACATATGCGATATTTGTCCTGCGACAAATAACTGAAAAATCCATCGAGTATAACAAACCAGCCTTCATGTGTTTTATAGACCTGGAAAAGGCGTTTGATCGAATACAACTGGAGGACGTGGTACACCTTCTATATAACAGGCAAATCCCATACAACATCATAAAAACCATCGAAAAATTTACCAGATAAACAAAATACAAGCCAAAATTAATGGCACAACTACCGAAGAAATTCCTGTAAATAGTGGTAATCGACAAGGAGATTCCCTTAGCCCCTTATTGTTCAACCTCGTTATGGACGAAATAATAAAAAGTACTCGTAACCTGAAAGGGTATAAAATAGGGAACAAAGACGTCAAAATTCTATGCTATGCCGATGATGCTGTTCTGATTGCAGAAAACGAAGATGACCTACAAAAAAAATCTAAAAATGAAGATATCTGCAGCAAAGACGAAATGCATGACCACTTCAAAAACACCTATCAGATGCAAACTGGTTGTGGATGATAAAATTATACAAAAGGAGATGAAATTTAAATACCTAGGCATAGAAATTTTAGGATACGGTGACATCGAGGCGGAGGTAAGAAACCAAGCGGCAAAAGCAGCACGAACCTCAGCTTACTTGAACGATACAATCCTCCGAAACAAATATATCGGAATCGAGACCAAATCCCGAATCTACAAGGCGGTCATCCGACCTATATTAACATACACAGCGGAAACTAGACCAGACACATCGAACACAAAGAGAATATTAGAAACCACCGAAATAAAAATAGTGCGCAAGATCGCTGGAAAAACACTTTTTGACAGGGAGAGAAGCGAGGACATTAGAAGAACATGTCAAATAGACAATGTAAATGAATGGATACTGGGAAGAAAGAAGAGTGGAACGAACATAGACCGGATGAATGACGACAGAATGGTCAAAATAACTAGAGACAAGTCGCCTTAGGGCGCCGAAGCGTTGGAAGACCTCGCAAGAGATGGAGCGACAATCTTTCTAACAATTGAACGGCAGAGGATACGAAGAAAAACAAGCAAATTGCTTACATTAAAGAAGAAAGAAGAAGAATATTTAGAAACGGTATACCTTTATTAACAACTTTATTATTTACTTTTACTTTTAAAAATGCGTTACACTAGTTGCAAAATGGATTCGAACCTCGAGCGTTTTGGGAGTATTAGCGTGCGAACAAGTATATAGCGAGCGAAGTGGGGTACCCGCGCGAGAGGAGAAGTCGCCACGCGCCGCTATAGCTCATGCGCCGCTTCAGAACCTTTTTTGTTATAGATAATGTAATAATGTATTACGTGTTACGTTTATTTGCTAATTTTTTCTGTAAATGAAATAACCCTCTTTTTAGCTCTATTTCCTGGCCTATAACTGTCTATAGAGTGATTTACGTCAGATCGACATCAAATAAGCCTATAAATTAAGTTTCTGCGTTTCTAAACACTCTGTATAAATGACCTAAAATGCTAAAAATATAAAAAAAAACCTTTAGAACGTCCTTACCTATTATGGAATTGATCGAACAAAAAAGTAACCTCTAAGGAATGGTCGAAAAGATTGAATTACGAAGGAAATGTGGTTTGAATAACTGTAAGAACCAAAAATAATAAAACTAGCCTTGAAAAAAGAATGAATCAAATTAGGTCGTTATAAAATTCATTCGAAAAAATATTTTTACTCCACAGGAAGAGTAATTAAAAAAAGGAATAAAATATAAAAAACTAACAAAAATTAAAGCAAAACATTGTGAAAGTGAAAATTTATTTTTAAAATAATGTAGGTAGGTATGTGATGTAATCGTAGGTTCTTTTAATCGATATTTTAATTGCGTGGTATGGTAGTGAATATTGGGTTTGGCAGAAGAAGCATGAAAATAAGATTAATGCTGCAAAGATAAGTAGTCTGAGAAGTATAGCCGAAGTGACTCGGTTAGATAAAGTGAAGAATAAGGGAACGTTGTGGTTTAAAAGAAGATGTAGTAACAAAGAAAGATAAAGAAATGCTTTGATGTTTTGGATTCGTAGAGAGGATGGATAAAGAAAGATTGACGAAACAGGCAAGTGTAAATGGGCAAGTCGGTAGAGGTCGACCTCGGCGAGCATATCTCGATCAGATCGACAGGTCAAGAATACCAACAACCCACGAGCATGTATGAGAGCACTGATGAAAGTAGAAGCGAAAGATGTGTCTAAGAACTGTAGCAAGGGGAAGGAAGTGGTCTCTGCCTACCGCTACGGGTCAAATGCGTGACTATATATACGTATGTATGTTAATTAAGTAATTTAATCAAAATAGAATATGGATTTAAATTGAGAAACCTTTAAACAAGTATTTTTTGCACCTCTTTTATATAAAAAACAAACAAAAATTAAAGCAAAACAGTGTGAAAGTGAAAGTTTATCTTTAAAATAATGTAGGTAGGTATGTGATGTAATCGTAGATTATTTTAATCGATATTTTAATTGCGTGGTATTGACGAAACAGGCAAGTGTAAATGGGCAAGTCGGTAGAGGTCGACCAGGGCGAGCATATTTCGATCAGATCGACAGGTCAAAAATACCAACAACCGACGAGCATGTATGAGAGCACTGATGAAAGTAGAAGCGAAAGATGTGTCTAAGAACTGTAGCAAGGGGAAGGAAGTGGTCTCTGCCTACCCCTACGGGTAAAAGGCGAGACTGTATATACGTATGTATGTTAATTGAGTAATTTAATCATAATAGAATATGGATTTAAATTGATAGTACTGAAACCTTAAAACAAGTATTTCTTGCACCTCTTCTGATTGTGGAAACCTTAAAATCTATTGCTACGCCTATATACATGACCTGACAAATGAAAATGATATTCTCTCTGTACGAGATAATACTGATTAAACTGAGATTATCACATTTAAAAGCAAGGATACTAGCGCAGTATTTAAGTCTTGCAGCATAATTACTTATTTTCAATTGTTGGATCGTCTGAATAACGTATGAATAGGCATTAATTTGAAGAGTCCATATTCATATTTAATTTTACAGCATATCTCCATTGACTACGTCGTGGTGAGTCCATAATTTGATTGAATACACGTGTGTGATTTTCGTTGGGATCCTATGTTTTTTTTTCGCCCAACTTTACATTTTACTTGGTGTAACACATTTCCAGATCTTCTAAATGTGGTTATAATTAGTCCCGGTATTTTGCTCTTGTCCCGGTGTCCTGCCTGGTTTTATCAATGTCCCGGAAAACGGCTGTAAGATGTAAAAAGTAATAATTTTATGTTACTCCATATTATAAGTTATAGCTATTTACAGTATATTTGAATTTAAACTTGTTTTATGAATATGAATACTATGAATGATTACTTATTATATTAAAAGTGTCATTCCACTCGAATAATGGTATGTTTAACAAATACAGTACCGGTACGTATTTCAGTACATGAATAAAAGTAATCAAAGTAACAGGAATTAGTATTTGTAATCAGTACTTCCATGCACCCGTATTGATTGTAATCGAATACAGCGGAGTAATCGCTTAGCCCACCTCTAACTCTCTGGCTGGGCGAGTCTATTCACAGAAATATATACAAACATATTTCTGTGAGTCTATTGCGGTCACAATCGGGGGAGTACTGAAGAAAAGAATAGTTGAGTGCAAACAACGCCCGCAAACGTTTTATTCTATTACAATATTTGCGAATATTTTAGTTGTGTTGTTTATGTTTATGTTCAAAAAAGTAGTGTGGGTTTTAATTTTAGTGCGTATTTTGTTATGGTACTGTGTTTGTGTTTCTGGCACCATTTTTGTAAGGAATTTTCAAACTTCACCAGGTACTGTTGGTGTTAGGTTAGCACGTTAGGTTAGGTTAGGCTAATTTTTTTACTTTTACTGCCTCAATTAATACCGATTATTAGCCCAAACACCATTAGTACCTGGTGAAGAACTTTGAAAATGCGGGGACGTATCAGAAAAGACCCTAAGGAATGATCTAAAATGCCGATAAGCATCTGCAAGTTTACAGACAATCTTAGAAGCGAATATCCTTTCCTGAAGAAAGTATGTTACCAGGATAGTAGAGTTCGATGCACACAGTGTAATTCTGAATTTTCTGTTCAACATGGTGGTCGGTCGGATATTATAAACCACCAAAAAATTTTTAGTAATGCAAATCCAGAGGGCAAGAAGTTGGAATTAACTGCAAAAGAAGATACTTTCGAATACCACACAGCGAACCATATTTTAAGTTTTAACTTCAGTGTATTCTCTTCTAAGCTAGTTTCTAAGTTTTTTGAGCCAAAGTTTTCCCTTGGAAAGACGAAGTGTAAATCAAGATCAAGTTAGTTTCGATCATAGTGCAATATTTTACTCAACAAGAAGGAGTTAAGTTTTGGAATGGAATGCTTTAAAGACGGGAAGAAAAAAGGAAGAGACGAAGAAGTAAAAATATCTTCAAATTAAAAATGAAAGCAGCTTTTTAACCACTTCTCAGAAAAAACATTCTCTGTTACGAACCTTGGACGTGTTTTAAAGTACCTACATATTTTGTTTACCAGGTTAATCAGCAGCTGTGGAAAAAGTATTTTCTCTCATGAACAGTGCCTTGTGAAAAGACAAAGCATTAATGAGAGAGTACACTGCAAGAGCATTGATTGTGTGTAAAATAAACTTTGGCTTTTCTTGCTCTGATTTTTATGAAAAAGTCAAGCTTAATAAAGACATTTTGAAAAAAGTACATTTAAGTCAAGAATATGATTGGTTTGACAGCAAAGATTAACATTGTTAACTTATTAATTGTTTTTATTTCCGACTAATATATAATATAAGTATTATACTTGTGGTTTTTGAAGTATAATGCCATATATTAATCCCTTAGGGAATAATGGCGAGGGATTAATAGTCTTTATTCCCTCTTGTACTCCTATCACAAAATTTCTCGAATTAAATAATACCATGGAAACAATATAACCAAACTCAAAAGTGTCAGTGTCAAACGCGTAGTTGTGTATTTGTATTGAAATGAATGAAAATGAAGAATCTTTCACTTGTACACCACCAGAAATTGTACAATTAGCTGCAGCAACAACATCTACCTTAATACCAGAAACATCGAAATCCATTTATAATAAAACGTACGCATCGTTCAAGGAATGGCGTCTTCGAAACAAGGCAAACTCTTATTCCGAAAATGTTCTGCTGGCCTATTTCGCTGAATTGGGTGCAAAATACAAGCAATCTTCATTATGGTCATTCTATTCGATGATTAAATCTGTGTTGAAGATAAACCATGACGTTGATCTGGAAACTACGAGCGTTTTTAAAAAAAAAATCTGAAGGATTTCAAGCAAAGAAATCTTCCACTCTGACCCCGGAAGAAATTAGGAAATTTATTGACAGAGCTCCTGATGAAATTTTTCTTTTGCATAAGGTAAATGTTCATATTTAATCTGATCTATTCAAAAACTCATGTTCTTTTTTGATTCAGGTTATATTAGTTATTGGAATTATGGGCGCATGCCGCTCAAACGAGCTTTATGAAATGAAGATAGAAGACGTGAAGGATTTCCAAACAGAGTTATTGATAACAATACCCAAGACTAAAACTAAAATTGTACGAAAATTCACCATAAACAGTACGTTTTACAATATTGTAAAGAAGTACATCGATCTCCGTCCGTCACATGTAGAAACCAATTCATTCTTTCTAAATTATCAAAAATCGAAATGTACAATACAACGTATAGGAAAAAACAAATTTGCAGACATTGGTAGACAAATTGCCAAATATTTAAACTTGCCAAATCCTCAAAGTAATACCGGCCATTGTTATCGCAGATCATCTGCCACTCTGTACATTGATGGAGGAGGCGATATAACTGGATTGAAGCGTCACGGGGGCTGGAAATCTACCCAAGTAGCTGAAGGATACATTGATTAGTCTATGAGAAACAAAACAACTACTGCAGATACTATTGCCAAACAGATAAATAGTAATGAAGCAACTTCTTCTTTTACAGCAACCGAAATTCCAAATATTCGTGTTGAAAACTCTTCCAAAGTTAATCATAATTCACGACCAATTCAGTTTATTAATTGTACTATCACTAATTTAAATGTTGACAAATAAAGTTGTTCATTAAAAATCTAAAATAAATAAATTTGTCGTAAATAAAGTAGAGTATACTACTCGCAATAATGGCTATTATTCTCTCGGAATGTTACTCCCTCGCCGCTAACGCGGCTCGTAAAAATTCCTCGAGATTAACAGCTATCATTATTGACTCGTGGTATAATCTACTATTTTAGTTTGACAAAGAAAGTTTTTTTGTAATTGTTTTTGTAGTTAGACAAAAAGTTGTAATTTTACAAAAAATAATAAGACTTAATTTTGTTCAATTACACAATTTTATGAAATATTTTAAATTGTATCTTTTTAACACTTCTTTCTAGATGGTAGACCAGAAAAATTCTTTTTTTATTTTTAAAAGGTGTGTAGAACTAACAATTTAGGGTTCCAGATTTTCCCCTGCCGTCACTTGCAAGTCTTAGAAAAAGGCTTAAAACTCACCATTTTGCTTCTTATTTCAAAAAAAAAATGCCGTACCCCCCAGACTCCGTCTCATATTAATGTGTCCCGGTTACACTCACCAAAAATATAACAACAGCATTACTTGGTGCCTGTTTAATGAAATGCTCCGAAAATTGTTCGCGGACGAATTTAATGCTTGGACCCTTTTTTCTATCTAAACCGTATGAACGATCATAGTGCTAAACTAAAAATACTTTTTCTTTAGTTCTTTATTATTTACGAACTTGCAAACATATCAGTTCATCTAACCAAAACCAAACGTCAATGTTAATATTATTGTCAATGTTATTTGACATTCATTGTCAATTGTTAAAGATTTAAGCACAAATAGACCTACCGTTTCAATAAACTGTAAAATAATAGCCATTTTTGTATTACACCAGATAAAATCTTCCTATTAATTTGAGTAGACTTGAATTATTATTGTTAGGGACCACTTCAGGTAAAATCAGTAGGAGTAGGATAAAACGTTAAAAAACAGGATGGTTGCCGAATAACCTTGCTTGACAATAAACAAAGAAACCCGCGCGAATATTTTTAAGCGGGAATGTGTAATTATGTAAAAGGAGGTTATAGGTGTGATTTTGTTTTAGTAGTTGTTTGAAAGCGTAGGTGTACGGGTGTTTTTTGTATATGTACTTAATTACTTATCAATAAAGAAAAAAGCGCAGCAACTACAAGTATGCATATTTATTAACTACACTGGTTTCATTTATAATAACTATGCCAAGATGATTGGCTCGAAAATTTAGAGAAAACTTCAAGTGTATTAAAATCGATTTACCATTAAATTTAATAAAATTGTAAATAGCACAACAACTATGATTTGTTAAATTAGTAGATAATGACTTTTATTCACTCCTGAATTATAATATGCGAATTAAATAACTGTCACCGATTCATTAATTAGGTCCATTTAACACGAATTTTTATTATGTAACGCATTTTTGGCATATAGAAACATGCACTTGGGACTATTCAAGTAGGTAGGATATTTCCACATATTTGACATTCAATTTCTATCGAGATTCACTCAAAACGCGTCAAAGTGTAAACATGTCAGTAGTGATGAAGAATTATCTTGTACACCACCACAAATTTCTCAAAAAGCAAAAACTGTCTGTGAAAATTTAGTGCCAACGAAGTCAAATAAAAATGTATGACAATTCATGGATTGGAAAATTACGAAAGATATTTCATCGTTTTCGGTTCAATATAAATAGTTTGAAATGAATCCTTGTTTTATTTTTTTTTATTGGTCGTAAATAAAATAGTATACGCCACGATCATATTTTTTTTATTTTTATTTTTTATGAAAATAGTCGCAAAAAGGGTAGACCTATCGTGTGGGCCGCGGAGGGCCCGCACTGCCACTATTAGAAGGGGAAGGGATTATAGAAAGGAAATGATTGTGGACACGCTTTTTAAAAAGTTGCAGGTCATAGTTCTCTGGAAAAACTGATTTTGGAAGCTTATTCCATTCCGTAGCAGCCCTGTAAAAGAAGGATTCTTAATGAAGATTGGTCCTCGTAGTGTCAATCTTGAGAGTAAATGGGTGAGACTGATCAGCGTGCCGAGTTCTTCGGCCGAATGTGGCCAATGGTGGTACAAGAGTTTTTATTTCTCTGGAGCATCTGCCATGGAAATATCTGTAGAGCAATGACTGGTCTGCAACTCTTCTTCTATGTTCTAGAGGGTGAAGGGTATCTGTAAGAGTTGATCTGTTTATCAAGCGAATGGCTCTTTTCTGAATGGAATCTGGAAGACGAAGAGAATGCCTTGGTGCTGAACCCCAAATGTGCGAGCAATACTCCAGTAGAGGTCGGATTTGAGCCTTGTACGTTGTCAACAGTTGATCAGGAGTAAAAAACTTTCTGGCTTTCCACAGAAAACCTAGCCTCTGGCTTGCCGACTTTGCGATGTTAGCAACATGTTCATGTCAAGACATATTATTGGACACCGTGACTCCCAAAATCGAGATGGAGGGACTTGGTTCAAGGGTATTTCCGGACATTGTGATGGGATGATTTGAGGAATTCACTTTCTTGGAAAACGTGGCACTTTGTGTTTTTTGGGCGTTGAACTGAACAATATTGTTGGTTCCCCACTCGACGACTGCTTTAAGATCTCTATTGATGGAATCAACCTGTTCCTGCCTGAGTCTATTTGTATCATTCACCGAAAGTGATCGATAGGATGTGAAAGTTGAGACAAGTGTGCTATCGTCTGCGAAACTGTAAATGGGGTTTGTGGTGGTTTTCAAGAGGTCGTTGATGTGTAAAAGAAATAAGGTGGGGGACAGGATGGAACCCTGGGGGACCCCGGCATTAGTTTTAAACGCATCAGAAGAAATACCGTCAACTGCCACATGTAAGGAGCGATCTTGCATGAAGCTCAAGAGCCATTGGCGCAGTTTGGTTGGGAGACCGTAGGCAGATAATTTACTTAACAATGTCTGGTGCCAAACGCGGTCAAAGGCTTTAGATATATCCAAGGCTATTGCACGGGATTCACCAAACTTTTCAATAGTGTTTGTCCAGAGCTGAGTGACATAAGCCAGCAAATATCCATATAATGGGTATTAATACATTATCGTTGCGTAATATACTATTTTAAAACATCGCATTTTAAAATAAGTCGACATAACTCAAACCCTCTGTACTTAGGTAAAGGGAACCCTTATGAAAGTATACCTTACGTTTTACAGTATCTCATAAGAAAAAATATAACTTTGATAAGCCACACTTTATTGGGACATCCTGTAAATTTTAAAATAATTTTAAAATTCAGCCTTTATTAATATAGAAACTACTTAAGTGACAAAATTTTTAAATCTTTTAAATCAGTAAAATATAGAGCTATATCCAAGTTCGGGTAAACTTTATACAAAGACTGGTTCCTTAAAAATGTAGAGAGTTATGATGCTACTTAGAGAAAAAGTGTTTAAAAAAATATTTCTAATCCAAATCGTCCTCTATATAATTAAAATAATGTTACGCGAGAGACTAAGCTTTTTCTGAGATTCTTTGTGTTGAGTCAAAAATGAAAATTTTAGTTTTAAGTTTATCATGCCTTCTCTCTAATTCAGCTCTTAGCCTATCAAGGATGATCAAAAAGTTATTTACTCTGTAATAATCTCTGGAGGTTGTTTCAATTTCCTTATTTGATGTTTCTTCTGTACAATTTTTTCTCTTAGATTACCTATTACTCCTAATCTTTTTATTCTGCTGCCTATCCACTACTGGATGTTGGCAATCACATTGTTGACACTACTGGATGTTAGCTTCGAGATTGGAGTATACATTTCGACATCTTGCCGAATAGACCAATTCACCAATACTTGTCACCCCGATCCAATCTCTTATATTTTTTAACCATGATTTCTGCCCTCTACCTTTAATGATTGACTGTAGTAATTCATACTTCATGTTCCGCATGACATGGCCAAAATAAGCCGCTTTACAGCACTTCACTGTTAGAAGTAATTCTCTAACTTTCTGTAATCTTTTGAACACTTCAACGTTTGTGACTTTGTTCAAGAAACACAAAAACACATTTCAAATGCTTCTAGCTTATTCATTGTTGAAACTTTTAACGTCTAAAACTCTGATAATAGCACTGACTAAACATAGTATTTTAAGAATCTTAATCGGAGTTTGATTTAAATTCTGCTTTTAACCTCTTTATCTGAGTCCCAATTATATTTAAAAATGAAAATTCTAGTTTAAAATTTACCTATGCATCATGCCATCTCTAATTAAATTTAGCCTCCCAAGGATGATCAAAAAGTTATTTACTCTGTAATAATCTCTGGATTTGCTAGAGTATCCCGTAAGTGCGCTTAATATATTTTCTGGAAGATTTTAAAATTATATATTTTCTGTCAGATTGAGATTTTTTTGACATTTATTTAGGTTTAATTTTAATTTGTTATGTATTTATTTTAGTATATAGTAATTTTCCTAACAAGTGCGGAAAGTGATGCTTTCCCGCACGCGACTGCCGTTAACCCGAACGACGCGGAGCGGAGTTCGGGTAAGCAGTCGAGTGCGGGAAAGACACTTTTCGTATGAGTTAGGAACAATACTTTTTCTACAAGCGTAGGAAACAAATTCATTTTTTCAATTATTTATTCATGCAAATGGAAACAACTAACAAGAGTAACATTTTCTATCCACTAATTATTCGTAATATTTATTGTAAATGTACAATTTGATGCATTATGGAAATTTATAGCGGAAGCCAGCATATTTTTTGAAGATGGCTGATTTCCTGAAGAAGAAGGTAACTCGGGCAATACATTATCGAAAGAAATCGAATGTGCAGGCACAGGCATCAAATCGTCGCCGATCGATATAGACGTGGATGGTTCTAAAATGCACCCGGAAGACGATGTAGTGTTCAAATTGAGAATTTTGTTGGACATTTCTTTTTTTCGATTGGTGGAGTCTTCTAAATACCCCTCTGCAACTGAAGTCGATTTACATCCTCCTAGGCGTTTGATATTAGTTATACCCACACCACAGTCAGCAAATAAAGTGGCTGAGGAACGCCTGAAGCTGTGACCAGTGTAAAGCTCTGGATTTTGAAGGCGCAGATATACTGCTATTTCAGAGGGTATCTTTCCTATGGTATTGATTCCTACACATTGCACAGTACATTTTCCACTTTTGTAATACAAGAGTAAACGACGGTAAGGAGTCTCTTTTGGACGTAAATGTACATACTTTCTGTATACGTTCAAAAAATAACCATCATTTGCTTCTTCAGATATCACGAAGGATCTAGAGAAATGATTTTTGGAATCCTTGATATTAACAATTATCAGGTTTTCTTTGTCGTCTATGTCGTCAATGGTGAGTTTTGTCAGCTCTTCTCGCCTGCAAGCACCAGCTAATCCAATAATTGCTACTAACTTAATCATGAGGTATATGTCATCGGGTGCTTCAGTCATAAATTTTGAAACGTCTTCCTGAGTGAAGATTTTGGCCTTTTTCGCTCGAAAATTTTATATAAGTAACGCTTTGTCTGGCCCTCTGACAATTACAAACAAATTTGTGTATTGATCGGCATGACAACATCAATTGTTACCTACTCGTTATCAGATCAATCAAAGCCTATATATAGGGTGATTTTCATAACAATACATTTTTATTTATCAATATTTGTTCATTTTTTCAATAAATAGTGCAAAATGATGGATGATTTTGAACAAACTCACTTAGTATTGCAACAAAAAAGCTTGAACTTTCATATTTTGTCACCCACCACTTATATTTTACGAGGATATCATATAAATGTTTTTCCCGCACTAGTGTGGGAAAACTTTTCCCGTACAACTGTGGAAAAATGACACTTTCCAAACTGAATTGCGTGCGGGTAGAGGGTGAATCACGCACGCTTGTAGAAAAAATTGTTTTTATCTCATGGGAAGCTATGAGTGATAGTTGTATTGACACATGGACTTATACAGCCTACTGGTCAGGAGTTCCGAAAACCAGCAGAGGTTCTCAGGGCGTTGGTGTGATACTCTCTGCTAGAATGAATCAATGTGTGACTGACTTTGAATGTGTGAGCCTAAGACTCCTCTGGGTGAGGCTGAAGGTTGGTCTTACTCGTATCTTTTTGCTAGTGGTTTATGCCCCACAAGATGCGCAGTGGAACCAATCTTTAAAAGCACAAAAGAAAGTCTATTTGAAGTATGTTTGGAGTGGAATCTTGTGGTAACAAACACAATGTTTAACCATAAAAGGATCCACTTGCAAACAAGACAAGAAGGATACCTAATAGGTATAATTGATTACGTAATTGTGGATGAAAGTTTGAAAAAAAATGATGGACACTCGGGCATACCGCGGTTCAGGTGTTGACACAGACAATGACCAATGAACCGAATAAGAGGTCTCTTTAAGCGGTGGCGGCATCGTGTGCAGGAATTAAGTAGTGTACTAGAACGTATAGAAGTTGAGAATTTGCAAGAAGAAGGTATAAAAGAGGAGTTAGTAAATTGATCGAGAAATTTGACAGTTTAAATGAAGCATGTGAGGTTAAAGAATTGTGAAAGCCTTTCAAGGAACGAATCGTGGATATTGCGTGGTGTAAGTAAAAGAAGGAAAGGATGCAAGTAACAAAATGTGCGTAGAGGTTAAAAAAGCAGTGTCAAAGAAAAAGAAAGCCTGGCTGGATTGGCTGGCTACAAAAGCCAATCAAAGAACGCAAAAGGCAACAATTAAAGATGTAAACAAGGCAAAAAATGAGTATAAAAGATTAAAAGGTATGGCAAAAGAGGTGTGGCAAGAAAAAAGGAGAGGGATAAAAATGAATTTGATAGAAGGTTATCTCTTGATTTCCAGAACAATATTAAACATAAGAACAGCCAGAGGTAAAAATACTACCTCGCAACTGGTAAAAATCAGAAATCAAGATGGTAGTATGGTAAAAGGAAAGGAATGCGTTTTAAAGAGATGAAAGGAATACTTCGCAAGTTTATTTGAGAGAAAGAATACACAATTACAGGCCCCATTCGGAGTCATGAGTAAAAGTTGCAATAAAAGTGAAATTAGTACGACAGAAATTTTGGAAGCGTTGAACAGTATGACATTTGGTAAAGCTGCTGGGTACGACACGATAACGGTTGAAAACTAGTCTGCTGTACCGCCTTTTTTAACATTTGTTGGAGGAGTGGTAGCGTACCAGACGACTGGTGCAAGGCCGTTATCTTGCCGATTTACAAGGGAAAAGGTTCGCATCAGGACTGTCGGTGGAGGTCGACCTCGGCGAACATATCTTGATCAGATCAAATTTGTTTTGAAAAAAGGCCAGGTCAAGAGCACCAACAACCGACGAGCATGTATGAAAGCACTGATAAAAGTAGAGGAAGCAAAAGATGTGTGTAAGAACCGTAGAAAGTGAAAGGAAGTGGTCTCTGCCTACCCCTACGGGAAAATGGCGTGACTATATGTATTCTTTTCTTTTACTTCAAATATTACCCTTTTATTGCTTGAGTGAAATTTACAATTTCTTCGAAACAATCAAAGTTTTCTTGCTCTCCTATTATAAACTCGAAAAGAGTACATATACAGATGAGCTCTGAATTTGAGCAGTCACTTTATTTAGCCTTACCAAAAAATAATTTTAAAATCCTACCATAAACTTTTAAACTCTTTCAATGTGAGCCGAATTTCCTTGTTTTAGTATTACGTTTATAATCGCAGACGAACTTGACGGCTTACCAAAGCGAACGAGCTTTTTGACCAGCATTGACTTACACTCCTGAACATGATCAACTGACGCATTTAGATAATCGTTACTTTAACTGCTTCTGTTGGCACCACTATTTAGTAGCGCCTCTGCCAAGTTATACACCAATTCCAAATTTTTGGATGAAAGTACGTTGTTACCGTATAATGAGTAGCCACCACAATGTTTTGAAGGTCTGTTTTCAGCATTAAGTGTCATAAAAACCACATAAGTGTCTTCCTCTGATCGCATCCAGCTGTTGTTTTTAAGGTTGGGATCACTGGGAAGGCGACCAATTCCAGGTTGCAGGTTAAAAAGCTGTCTAAACAATGGTACCTACCTTAGTAGATGGGGTTCCTTATACCTTTCCGCAATTTTAAAACACGGAGTTGGAGGTTTCCTTTGAGTATGGTGATCGGTAAATTACACTTAGTTACTTGCCTTAGGCCAAGAGATGGGCAAACCTTTTGGAGTCGAAATATTCATTTCATGCTACAAGTTGACTTGAAATTTTCAAGATGGCTAGGGCACCGGAAGAAAATAACTCTTGCGAAATCTGAAATGAAAAAAGCTAAAAGGATACCTTATTTTCGAGTTTTTTTTGAAATTAACAAATGGTGCTCCAGGAGCAGTCAAAGTTAAGTGTTATGTCCTTTGCTTTTGGATTAACTTCTTTATTTTTGTTGTAATTTCTATGATTTGTTGTCATATGTTTATACTTGCTGATCTCATTAAACAGTTTTAATTGTATTGTGTACTGAATCAATTTTGTTTAATATGAATGGCGGTAAACCAGCTGCAACAAGATCTACTAATACTCCTTCATCAATGGTGTTTATTATTTCTAACAGTAATTTTTCTTTTTTTATCGCGTACTCTATGAGAAGTCCACCTTTGTATCTGAAAGCTAGTACATAGGTGACCGGGTTCCAGCCTTTATTCGCGAACGTTTCGCAGAACTTATTTCTCCATATCTTCCATTCAGCGTTAATCGATAACTTTATAATCATGGAGCTGTACCAATCTGAGCATGATTTGTCTATAAACAACCTAAGAAATTCTATCTTATCGTCTGATTGGACATTGCAACGAATGCATTCTCTTTTAAAATTATCTATCCACTGAGTCGAGAAATTTTCGAGTACAAACTTTTCTGTTATTTGTTTTAGACTTTGTTGTCCACTTATTGCTGTATTTTTTAGTAATTTTTCTAGAATCTTTTTAGTAGATTTTGTTTGTAATTCGCTTGCTATTTTTTGTGTTAGATCTATTTCTTCCAAAAACTGATCGTTGAATTGCAAGTTTTCATCTTCATCTATAAATATATTTTTCGCAAGTCAGATATCTTACTCTTCTTACCTGATGTCTTTTCTTTAAACTATTTTTTATTTTTCTGTACGCGCTTGTTTTTATTAGATTTGTATGTAATGCTGCTGGTTGCAGTTTAGTAGGTACAGCATATATTCTGTCATCTGTTGTGGTGATTGATGTTATATAGCTGACGTTTAATTTACCGTCTAGACTCGCCAATAATGTAAATTTAAATTTAAGTTTCTTCAACTTGATTGGTTTGTGTGACAAGTAAAAATTGTCGTTTTATAATGTCAATTAATTCAGATCTTTGTGGTTTCTTATAATAAATAAATCGTGTGTTACTCTGTAAAACGAAGAAACTACAGTTTATTACACTATATTCCTTTATTTAAATTAGTCTGTTGTTACTGTTTTTACAATCGTGCTCTTGTTTACAAATCTCGCGCTCGCGCTCGCTCTCTTTCACTCTTTTCTATGATATAGGATATACTCTACTTTACCTACAAAAAGCGCGGGAATATTTCAAGTCGAAGAAATATTTTTCTTTACATAAATAATATAGATAATCTTTTTATTTGTAGCTGCTTTTGGAGTTCCGTTCGATGAGATAGTCGTGGACACTTCCCTGATCGTTAAACGAAAAAATCCAGATAGACAATCAAGAACCCAAAGTGTATCGAAAAATCCCGGAAGACCAGTACAAGCGGCTCGTATTCAAAGTCAACCCCAATAAGAAGAAAAAGTGATGTGACTAAGAGCGATAAAAAAAATATGTGATTTTTTCGTGCTTTCTATTTCTTTTCTATGGAATTTTCAATAATTATTTTAGTAAATGTATCAATGCAGTGCTTCTAAAAAAGAAAGAAGAGTACAAATATATAATGTTGATCAATTTCTTCTACTATTTTGTTAAAGGTTACAGAATAATATCGATTGATTAACAAATATACTGGTTTTCAAGAAAATTCGAACACCTAGAAAAAGTCGACCAATTGCAATAAAATTATCAGACTCTAATAAAAAATGATAAAAATATGGACACAAAATGTTAACAGGCAAACATTTTTTTAGTTTGGTTTTATTAAAAAAGTATTTCTTTTGGTAGGTAAAATTCTCAAAAGACATTAGACTTGAATCCTCCTAATAGTGTGGGTCTTGAACCCACTAAAAACGCCTTCCTTAATAACGCCAGAAACAATTCAATCGACTTAAGGCTTAGATTTCGCTATTACATAGATTAATTATCGCTTTAAAACTGTTAGACAAATATTTAGACAAAAAAGTTGTCGGCATTGTTGTTACACTTCCAGATCGTGAGGTTTGGTCCTTTAACGACGTCGTATGTTATCGGTCATGTCCATAACATTTACCATTTCAGTGTTCTCATGAGCGTGCAAGCCTTGACTGTTTAGCTGCTGTTAACTGTTTTAAGTTTTGTTTTATTAAACAAGATTTTGTTTTTCATCAGTTTAAAGCAATATTTCGTAGCAGTTTGTGTTTGATTTACCAAGTCATTTTGCCTTGGCGCCGTTTACGGAACAATTATATTTATTTTAGTGAATTCAAAAGGGGACGTATTGTTGTGCGAAAATACGGTTTTTCAATAAGATAAATTTCCGACCAAATGTGTCAATAGTGTTTTACAGTATTGGTCCAGGTAGATTGAAGAAGGAATGGATCCGGTTGAACTCGAGCATGAGAAGATCGTCATTCGAGTATTGCGGCTTTAGGTACAAGACAGATTTTTCACAACACGGTTGATTGAAAATACTTGGTAGGAAGTTTCACAACTTAGAGTCTCTATGCCATCGATATACAGTTATGAAAAAATATTTGTGGAACATAGAAATATCAATGCAAAACGTTAAGGTGTACGGTATCTAGTCGACCAGCACAAAATAATCAAGTCATTAACTACAACACTAATTTGATTGTCTCTACTTCGTCAACATGTATTTGCGACCTTAGTATTCATTATAAAACTTTTATCGACGGTGTGTACGTCTGACTTATCAAAAAATAGACTACGACGTATGCAAGAGATCAAATAATTTCTCTTCTAAAAATATGTTCATTTTTACCACAACAGCTTTAAAAATAAAATAAATATTATACGAATTAAAAATATAATGAAATACAGGTTCAAATTAACCTTGTACCAAACAATAGCCAAATATGTTATCCATGGAATTTTGTGAAACCATGATGGAAAGCAAAATGAAAATGAAATTTTTTTACAAAACATATTATTTGCAGACAAGTCATCGTTTTCTTTGCATAGGAAACACAATTCATCCGTTATAAGATATTGGTCTCGGAAAAATCAGCTTATGAGTATTCCTGTGTGTACTCAATAACCACAAAAACTTAATGACAGGAATTTTAGAATACTATTTATAGGTCTCTCATTACACCAAATCTACTCAACGATATGAGATTATCTCTGTTTCACAGATTTGGCTATTTTTTATTTGTTATGTTTAAAATTAACACATTTTTAGAAGAAAAATTATTTGATCTTTTCTTATCACAGTATCTTTACTGATAAGTCAGACGTACAAACCGTCGCTAAAAGTTTCAACAATTTAAGTTAAAGTGTTGTAGTTAATTACTAACGAAAATTTATTATATTGTGTGCTGGTCGACTATGCATAGAGGATAATTGGTTTTTAAACTTATGTATGGTAGTGAATGTTAAGTTTGGCAGAAGAAGCATGAAAATAGGATTAATGCTGCGGAGATAAGTAGTCTGAGAAGTATAGCCGGAGTGACTCGGTTGGATAAAGTAAAGAATAGTGAGATGTGGTTACAAAGATAGATAAAGGAATTCTTAGATGGTTTGGACACGTAGAAAGGATGGATAAAGGAAGATTGTGTGAATGGACAAGTCGGTAGAGGTCGATCTCGGCGAACATATCTCGATTATATTAACATTGTTTTAAAAAAAGGCCAGGTCAAGAGTACTAACAACCGACGAGCATGTATGAGAGCACTGAATAAAAAAGAGGAAATAGGGGATGTGTGTAAGAACCGTAGCAAGTGGAAAAAAAGGCGTGACTATATTTATATATGTATGTATGTAGACTGGATACCGTACACCTCAACGTTTTGCATTAAAATTTTTGTTCCAGAAATATTTTTTCCCATCTGTATACTTGCTTTTGGGTTTTTTTTGTATGGACTATTTTTATGTCTCCCACTGACACCTCGACATGGTGCTGCTGTGCTTAAGTGGTGTATCGGCTGATTAAATTATGGTGGTGAACGGAATCATGTTGTGTTCTACTACGAGTCCCTATTCTGTATTTGGGTCCAAGATGGTCACAGAGAGAAGACGATTACGAGAATGCAGAAATTTAGAATTGGCCTATGTTGGACATAAATTGGAACTGCATACAGCCCTTACACGGGGGGTAATTGTATAGGATGCGATAATATACGTTAGCAACTCACCTCTAGTTTTTATTGACAGAAATTTGAAAAAATAATTATAAATCCGAAAAGTACTGCTTTGCTATACCTGTGGGAGTTAATTTAACCCCTTTTTTAATAAGACAACGCACGTCCTCATACAGCAAGGCTTACTACAAGGTTCTTACAAAAAAGTAAGGTGACCTTGCTTCCATGACCTTCTTGCTCTCCAGACTTTTCACCAATCGAACAGATGTGGGCTTGTTACGGGAATTTTTCCTCCCATTTTTAATAAAAAATTTTCAAAGCCGGTCCTGGTATCAAGCCGTCCCATTAAGTATTTTATCGACTAATGCTGCATTTTTATTATATACTTATTTGAAATTTTAAGTGTGCAATGTAAATGGTAAAAATGGTTTTAATTTTTGTATTTGATCTCGCTTTAAAATGTTATTTAGCATTAACTACTTGATCGATTTATTTATTTAATAAAATATTTTATGCCGGAGACCTTCGTCGTTAATGTTAAATATTATTAGCCGAAAATTATTCTTAGTTACAATTTACATATTTTAGTAATCGACCTTTTTCTTTGAGGGCATTTTCTCTTTCCTTTTAAAGGAAAATTGGTTGATTTTCCTTGAAAAATACGATGCAGACGTTTTTATGGTAGAAAAACATTGGATTTCCGAAGACCTCCATATTATATATAAATAAATATATATATATATATATATATATATATATATATATATATATATATATATATATATATATATATATATATATATATATATATTTATATATATAAGAAAAAAAGTAAGACGACTGTCTAAGTTAAAAAAAAGCAACTAATTTAATTTTTTGGTATGCAGCCTGAGACTAGAAAAAGTAAAACTCTTGATTTTGTTCAAGCTTTCGAGTCTTTATTGGCTCTTCTTCCGGAACTCTACAATTTAAACATTGAAGCTATTTGGAAAATTTTAAAAAACCAACAGATGTGGTATTTTTGGTGCAAAACTTCGCTAGACTGACAAGTTAATTATTATCATATAACCACAAGACATACAGAATATTGTCAGAACGAAAAACAGGTTGGCCAAACTACAAAAAGTGGGGGGGGCGGTTATTCAAATTCTTCAATTGTGTGATTTTTGGAAAATATGAAGGGACACTAAGCAGGTAAGAATAAATAATGCTGAGATTATCAATATCAGTTCTAGAATTCATAGCTTGGGGTTCTTTGAATATGTCATTTCTAGAAAGATTCGTTTTGATAAGTTAGATTCACTATCTAATATGGTCACATTAGCATAATCAGGCAAGTGATCATTGGTTAAAACATAAGTGGCTAAGGTGCAGGATTTTTTTGAATTTCCGATATCACACTTATGGGAGCAGATTCTGTCTTTTTCTCTTGGCTTAACCAATATATTTTTTGTCACATTGTGAACAAGAAATGGAATAAATTACATTGGAACGTTCTAACAGAGGATCTATTGGGATAAGCATTGCTTCAGTTCAACCTCGCTTTCGTAAATTTTGTTTGTTTGTTTTTTAAGATTTCCAAATAGTTTCAATTTTTAAATTGTTCCTGATGAAGAGACAATAAAGACTCGAAAGCTTGAACAGAATCAAGAGTTTTACTTTTTCTAGCCTTAGACTGCATACCCAAAAATTAAATTAGTTGCTTTATATATATATATATATATATATATATATATATATATACCAGCGGACCCGACAGACGTTGCCCTGCATGATATTTTAAGCGATTATGATAGTCAACAAAGTATGAAATGAAAGACAAATAATATAATAATTTCATTATTCTTTATTTTAAAATAACATCAATTTTTATAAAAACAATTTGTTATAATCAATAATATTTGTTTAATTTTTTTTTAATGCGAGTTGATGAACAATATTTTTGGCCAATTCCTGAGGAGTATAAATGAATAAACTTGACGGTTTTCTAACGCGAGAACACGCCACATATAATTGGCCATGTGAAAAGACCGGATTTTCTAGATCCAACCCACAAATCGACATTGTTTGACCTTGTGACTTATTAATAGTCATGGCAAATACCAAGCGAATTGGAAATTGTAGACGTTTGAATGGAATGGGTTAGTCTGAAGGGATTATTGGAATTCCTGGCAGGAGAACAACTTCACCTTCAAATTTGCTGTTTAAAATTGTAGCTTCAAGAACATTTGTTGAGATGACAACCACGATGACATTATTGTTATTATATATTTATTATCTGTCATAATAAACTTTGCTTTCCTTCTGGTTCAGACAAACTTATATCAGGTTTTGCTGATTTAAATCGCTGATTTCGAGGCGAAATTTTCATTAGGAAATCGGCACAGATTAAGTGTGAGTCGTATGACAATTTGAATATGGATACTTTCAATACAGGAGGTGTATCTATCGAGAAACTTCTTGGTCACGAAAATTACAACACATGGCTGGAGACGATTCAAGCTGTTTTGGAGCTGAAGGATCTATGGACTGGCGTTGTGGATGTACAAGTTGATAGTGATGGAAAAGTAACATCTCGAGTTGATGAAGCGAAAGACAAAAAAACAAAAATGCGAAATTTCCCGTATCAGGAACTTGTGGGATGCATGATGTATCTGGCGAATTGCACAAGACCAGATATTTGTTATGGTGTCAATCTTCTTGGTCGCTACAGTTCTAACCCTGGATGGAATCATTGGATCGCCGCCAAGCACATACTACGTTACTTGAAAGGGACGTCCTCAATAAAATTGACATATCGTAAGGATGAGAATATTTACATCAACGGATTCTCCGACGCCGATCATGCTACAAATCATGATGACTGGAAATCAGTCATTGGTTTTGTCTTTGTAGCTTCAGGAGGAGCCATATCTTGGTATTCTAAGAAGCAACCAACAGTCTCAATTTCTTCGTGTGAAGCAGAATACATTTCTCTGTCATCGGCTATACAAGAGGCTATTTGGTGGCGAGGTTTTACTAAAGAATTGGGGCTTGACTCTCAATTAATGACGCACTGTAATAACCAGAGTGCAATTTCTATCGCAAGTAACTGCGGATTCAATCCGAAGACGAAACACATCGATATTCGCTACCATTTTGTACAAGACATACTGACACAAGGAGAAATTCTATTGGATTACATCAAAACCGAGAACCAAACAGCCGATATTCCCACAAAGGCTTTAGGAAAATCCAAATTTGAGAAATTTCGAGTCCAGCTAGGTCTGAAGTCACATGGTTGAGGAGGAGTGTTGAGATGACAACCACGATGACATTATTGTTATTATATATTTATTATTTGTCAGAATAAACTTTGCTTTCCTTCTGGTTCAGACTAGTTTATATCAACATTCCCCATAATTTTTTTATGACTAATCTTGTACCGTTGCATAGCTTAGGTGCATTTAAATTCCGAAGTAAAATGATAGGTGAGCCAATTTTTAATCGCAAGTTATGTGGTGGCATTCCTGGTAAATCCAGCGAATTAAAAAATTTAACAGGATAGTTGACTGCTTCGCCAGGATCGGTAACAGTGTCGATCGATTTGAACAATATCTCATTGCCGGGCAATGACTGTTGTATTTTGAAGTTAATAGCGTCAACATCGATATTTTTGCGACTAAAATAGCTCGTTCACGAAACCACGCATGATTAATATAATTAGTTTGTAAATCTGGAAAAATGCTTTCATTCAAAGCATCTTTCGTATTTACAAAGTTGCAGAAATTGTCTGGCAATTTGATGCATTGTGTGCCTCCATGCAATAGTATTGTTTCATTTCCAATGTTAAGCAATTGCTCGGAGAATGATAGTACCAATGGATCGTAAATTTGTGTTAAGACGTAATGTACTGACATTTCGTCATAGATATGATTGTTTTATGCATGCGTTAAATTCATCCGCATATGTAGCGCGTGGAATGACCAGCAATATCTGTCTAAAATCACCGGACAGCAGCAGTAAACCACCACCGAAAAGCCTGGTGTTATTATTTAAATCTTTCATCATTCTATCGAGAGCTTCAAGTGAATGCTTGTGGGCCATAGTGCATTCATCCCAGATAATAATTTTGCATTTTTGTAAAACTTTAGCCATACCGGAATGCTTTTTTATGTTGCACACTGCATCTGGATTTTTGTGAATGTTCAACGGCAACTTGAGCGCTGAACTTGCAGTTTGTCCGCCATAAAGCAAAGTGGCTGCAATACCTAATGAAGCAATTGCTAACGCAATATGATTATGTGATCGAATGCACGCAAGTATTAGTGAGATGAGAAACGTTTTTTCAGTGCCACCTAGTGCGTCCAAAAAAAGAATCCACCTTGTTCTGCTGCAATTGACAACTTAATTCGATCGTATACATTCTTTTGTTCATCAGTGAGTAGTTATTATCAACAAAAGTAGTTAAAGAGTTATCGAACTGCTGTTCGCGCTGAATCTCGCTGTTAATGATGTCTGTTGCTGGTCGGTTAGATAAGGGCATACCAAAATGAATGAGTGGCATATTCGAAATCAGAATGCAAATATCTTCAATCTTTATTAGCGCCTCGTTATATCTTTCCAGCGAAAAATCGGTATTGGGATCTTGATCAGCGATCCGAATGCGATGCAGAATGTCGTCGCTCATGGAATCTTTATATTTGTCCCAAAAGACACAAGCTTGAGATAAAAAACATGTCGTCAATAATGTGCCGAATAATTGGCAAATTTGATGAGGAGAGGAACTCAATGCTGCATCTGCAAGTGTAATATCCCAATGGTTGTCATCTTCCAGCAAATGTAATTCGCGACACGCATCATGATATGTGTCGTACAAAATGCCATTGACTGTTCGTAAATATTGGAAAGACGTCGGTCCAGGAACATGAACCAACAATAAAGCGTCTTGAATATATTCTTGCATATGACGTGGGCTACCAATATATGATGAGGAAAGAATTTATGAAGTACCGATGTCGTTGATATTAGTTATTCCATCTACGTTACCAACAATAGCATCATGCAAATGAATTTATTTCTCAGCTTGAAATTTCGCTTGATTATACCAGATGTATCGTAATCGCTCGCTTTCAATTTTCGCATACATGTCAACAATATATCGACAGCTAGCGACATCGGAGAATATTATTGTCTTCATTGGCACGAATCATCAACCGATATGCGTTGAAGTTCATCGCGCTCACTTTCTTGCTGGTTTCTGCACCTGAAAAGTAAAAATATAATTAAGACAAAAAAAAATTTATCGCGCAAAAAAATAAAATATTAGGTAATGACATGTGTAGATTGTACATGTTGCTGGATTTCTTGGTTTGATATTTAAATGATATCCATCTTCTCCTTCCCAAAATATCAATGGATATTGCAAAGCGTCGTAAGAACGATGAGTGTCGTCAATCTTATGTACTGTGTTATCTCTGCGTTGGATTCGCAGATCTCGACGTTCAAATGCGTCGCCAACCATAACAACTGCAACTTCATTAATGGTCGGTGCTTTATATCGGCCCGCGTGCTGCCCAGATGGTACTTTGTCTGCTTTAATGACGATCGTATAGTTGTTGTTTTGCAGTCTGTTTGAAACGGTATTGAACAACAGGACCAACTAGTTGTGATTCTGTATAAACAGTTCTAAAATACCCACAATTTTTCCCTCCTCCATCTGCTCAATATGGTTGTACTGGCAGCGTGCGTTTATTTGCTGCTCCTCATCACCCATGAAGTAGATTTGCAGAAATTTTGAATCGGTATCAGGCATCGGCATTAAAGAACCAATTTGATGATACACTTGGCCCTTAATCTTAAACGTTGATTGAAAATTGCGACCATCCTCATTCTGAACGATTTTTGTTGCTTCAAATAATGTCATTTAAAAGCACGAATTAAATTTGCGAATTTTTTGCAAAAACAATTAAGATTGAGATATAGCTCCAGCCAATAGTGCTCTCAAAAGTTCTGGCGGCGAATTCAATGGTGGCAATACAACTTTTCCAGACGCGCAGCAGAAACCGGTCGATTCACCTTTGTATTTGAGTGCATGACAGTATTAACATTGTTTGTTCATAGCACAGATTACAATTTGTGAATGTGACGAATAATTAGTGATGTGGTACTCGAATACCAAGAATAGAAAAGTATTCGATTCTTCAAAGTACTCGTTGTATCCGAATACCAGCACTCGTGAGCTGTACTCGTATCGCGTGTCTCGTATCTACTGTTTAATTTCATTTGACTAGATTATTTTTTGATTCACAAATTTTTACAATAAAAAAGATCAATAAAATTATTGAAAAATTTAATTTAATTATTACAATATACGAAAATACCGTTGGCACATTGTGAATATATTAAAAGAATTAACAAATTAAATTAGTATCATTATTTATTGAGGATTTGGAATTGCTTGTTATATTAAGTGTTTCCTCCTGCGTATTTTCTCTAAGATAATTTATTATATTTGAATGATGTTCTTGGTTCAATTGTTAGTATGGTTTAATCGAACTTGCAGAATTATGACCAGTGACCTTGATTAGTTCTTGTTATCCTACACCAGCTTTTGAAAGGTTACTTACTGCACTTGATCTGGCAGAATGGTTAGTTATTTTTTTAGTAACTGTGTCTAGACCTACTTTTTCTGCGGATTCTTTCATCCATTTTGAAATGGAATTTATTCCCACAGGAACGTTTTTATACCAAGAACCATGAGTTTGCCAAGCCGGATTTGGAGTAAGAAAGAAGCGTTCGGTTTTAATATTTTTTTTCACGTTTACCCATTAGTTTTTCAAAAAGACGAACAGGGCAAATATCTGGGTTATTTATGTTTGGAGTCAACCATTTACTATTAGCGCACCTTAGTGCTCCACCCTGTGCAGTTTTTGTAAAGATGGGATTGTATTCAATGCGGCCAGTATTTAATCTTATTATGTCGGTTTCTTTTTTAAAATAATGAACTAAACATTTCGTAGCTTCTCCTCCCCTCCAAGCTAGTTCATACGATGCAACGTTAAAAAACTTTCTTTGCAATCCACAAGGTGTATCTTAGTCCCAATAGTTAAAAATTTGCAACAATTCTGTATTAGAAAGTGCCACAGAACTTTGTTTGTGCTTTTCAGGATGTTTTTGTAAAAATTTTCTTTTTGCATCTCTTGCATTCCGAGTATTTTTGAATTCTATATCATGGAAAGGATCAAAGGACCTGTTATATTTATAAAAGTTCTTGAACTAATTTTGCCATTTTATTCCACATTGTCTTTATTACTGCTTCTTTATAATCAATTCCGTCTTTTCTTTTCATGTTATAAGCCCAATCTTTCAAAATCAATGCCAGAGTAGCTGTTGTAGTAGATTGATCCAGAATATAATTTCTTTCTTTGGTGACTTAAATTGTCTCCATATAGACTGATTACTTATTAGAGTATTTTTCGAAGTAGTTTCTAAAATCTTTTTTGTTATTTCTGATCAGAAAAGGTACTAAACCGAGAATTTTCACCCATTTTATATATCGCGTTGACACAATTAGGTAATTATTTTGACAACTATCTGACACTTGCTAGGCAAATAAAATCCACAGTGATTATTCTCGAGAATAATCACAAGAGATTTATTCCCACTATAATAATGACATAATTGGTTGAAACTTACCCTTGTGACAAATAAAGAAGCATTTCATTGGTTTTAAGAAACATCAAAAAATAATCATTATCATAATGTTACATTCAAAATGAATGAATAGTACCTACGAAATGTTTTTGTTAGTATTCGAATACTTGTACTCGGATGAGTACTCGATTCTCAATAGTATTCGAATACCAAGTATCCGATTCTTAAAAGTACTCGATTCTCCCCAACACTACGAATAATCGATGTCCGACTCATATTCAAACGCAAGGCGAAGAAGTGATGCACGTGTCAATGCACGATACACTTGCAAACCTGTTGTTCATGTGTTCTGAATGTGTCGGTGACTCGTTAACGTGCCAGTCTTTGTCTCAATGCATTAGCTCGAAAACGTTCGTTGCGTTGCTCTTGACTTTCATTAGCACGTGTGATTGGGCCTGGTTTCTTAAATTTTCTTTGTCCGTCAATTGATCTTCTGCCGATCTATTTCATCGACGGTTCTGGACTAATTGTGAATTCCGAGTCCGTCGACCAATATTTGCTCCTCGTCCACGAAGACGTGGCATTGTTTTATGTACGTAACTTATATGTGAATATAATACACTCACTGAAATGTGACACCTGAAATATCAAAAGACACCGTACAAAAAAATTAAAATGTCAAAATAACGAAACACACTTAATATAATACACTCAAATTAAAATGTCGAAAAATAAACGAAATCCTATGCACATAACTTAAGTCGGATATAAAATGAATTGTCATAGTGACGCGACACTTCATGTAAATGACTTTACGTCAGTAAACGACGGTTTAATTATTTGGAACAACTTATAAATAAAAAATTAATTAAAAAAACATTTTGTAGTAGACCAAAATGTGAATCTAAACCATTTTCGAATCCACTTGAACACACACAAAAAATTCATTCAAATCGGTCCAGCCGTTTAGGAGTTTAGTGACATACACACGTATAGTAGAATTATATATATATATATATATATATATATATATATATATATATATAATTCTACTGTATGATGTGTGTATAATATTCATATTTTTTTTATATATTGTATCTCTTTCAGCAAGTTTTTAAACATTTTTTCTTTTAATTTTAATAAAGCTGTATGTACGCTTTAGGTTTTTTTTAATTGTTTCTGAGAGATAAGAACGAAGTTTGTACAGCCTTAAAGCCAAAATATGTCAAAAAACGCTTGTTTTATGGTACTAAATTAAAATAATACGATTGGATTTGTTTGGGGTTAATTCATTTTTTTTATAAAATTTCTTGGTGCCCTTACGTGGTTATTAATTTTAGTTTTTTAGTTGGTTTGATAGATTTTAGAAAAAAGACGGTTGTATAGATCTGCGAACTGATTTATGCATCCCCTCAATTTTAATCCAATCCATTGACGCCCAACTTTTGGGGCTTTTAGGAAGATTAAATTCCATAACAGGCTATAATCGGCAATCGATTGGTATCTACCCCAACCACCAAATAACCTAGTTGACCTTTGTCACCGAATTCAAGAAGCCTATAATTATATTCTTCAAACAAGTAAAATATACAAAATTGGGGGCTTGAAACTTTTTCATTTTCCGAAACAAATGGAAATTGAAATAATCAATGTAATTATACTGAAACTTAAACAAAAAAGCAATTGTATCGTGAGTCATGATTTAAAAAAATTCTACAAAAATAGTAAAAATACGAGGAAAATAAAATAATAGAAATAAACGAATATCAAATATATCTTATGTTTATAATTAAAAAGTTTAAACAGGAATTATTTTTGTGAAGATATTACTTATTTGACTAGATGACCTTAGAATGAGTATGGTAGCCGAAACAAGAAAGCTTCTTTTAGTACTGGTAATACATCATTGGAAAGTTTAAAAAAATATATTTTTAATATTATTTACTTTATTTATATTTAAAAAAAATCTTTATTATTTCAAAGTACTTCACTGAATGATTTACCTGTAAATACGTTAAACAATAATTATAAAATTGCCTTCACATTTGCAAAATTATTAATGGTATGTTAATGCAAATATCTTATTTTTAATGTATTGTTGACTATTATGAAGGTTTAAAAATATAAAACGATGACAAATATGTTTATTTAAATAATGGTTGTGTCATTAATTTAAAACAAATTTCAAACAGAATATTATTAAACAAGGTGTAAATTTAAAAATTTATGGATATTGTTAGGATGAGAATGGATCTAAAACAAATTAGAGAACTACCTTCTGTCTTTTGTCAAACTCCTACCTAAGCTGAAAGAATGTAAATAGCGAACTTCTAGTTGTAATACCTACATCATTGGAGAGACTGCCAAAATTGCTTCGGAATTAAAATCAGGCACTGATGGTTGATTACTAATTATAAGAACAAATTAATTGGATTTACAGATTTTCCACAAAAGTTCTTATGAATCTATTGCAAAAATCGACGTGATGGAAATTTTATAATCTAGGTTCCCAAGCGGTTGAACACCACCAAATTCCCAAGGGGTTGAACACTTCATAACATCTCAAATTCTTATCAGGTAAACATTTGTGTCACGACGAAGACTCGTTGCGGAGTTTTCCACGGACAAGTACAAATATTTCTCCAGTTACGATTTTTTAAGACACAACCCCTTATAGATGTTTAAATACGGTTCACATAAATACTATTTGGTTTAACGCATTAAAACAGAATTAAAATAATGAACAGGAGTTGGTTGATAATACATCAGTAATTCATTTTTATGGATACTGGAATTTTTGAGAGTGATATGTGTTGATAAATTAGTAAAAGGCATTATTAGATACTCAAAAATGGGACAAAAACGTGTCCTCATTGAGTTTTAAATTTATTACTGTATATATACTGGACTATTTTGATACAAAAATGGAAAATTTGGATGGTGGGATCAATGTGTGATCAATATACTTTTTTTTTTAAATAAATTTATTGCACTGTCTTATAACCTTCTATAACGAGTTTCTAGGCACGCATAGCCTATTTTGACTATGAAAATTAAAACTTCAAAGAATGAGATGTGTTAATGAATTTTTTAAAGATACAATTTAAGTAAAATTTACAGTATGCGACATTTCTAGTTTTTTATGAGTTTTGAATTTATTACAGTAGCCCACAACCTTGTATCACATACTTCTAGGTGTGCATGGACTATTTCGACTATAAAAATTGAAAATTCAAAGAATGAGAAGTGTTGATAAAATTTTTTAAAATACAATGAGAGAAACATTTACAGTATGCGACATTTTTAGTTTTTTATGAGTTTTGAATTTATTACAATCTGGGGTGTAAAGGGCCACACCACACCTTGGGGTGTAAGGGGTGATGCCAACCCAAATGACAACCTCTTCTGCACGCGGTGCACCCTGCTATATAACCAACGGGGCTCTGTCGACCGAATGACTGCCAAAATAAGTAGTCTCCTCTTTACTGATCAACAGCTTCGGGAGAATGAATTGGTAAGAGAAAAAGTACCTTCTTACCCTTGGAATGAGAAATCGTTCCTAAAGGCAGAAGAAGCAATTAAAGGTCATGGAGATGCAGAAGGAAACGGGAAACCACTGCATTAAAGACTCACATGAGTATCCCTAGTTTAAATCATCTTGGCTGATAAATATAAATCACAAACCTTTACTGATCATGGATATCGGACACCAAGATCCGGCAAGTAGGGACAATCACAAGACTGTAGTGCCTTTCCGGTCATCAGCGAGCAAAACCCCTGCAAAAGAGCTAAAGACAATAACGAAGACAAAAAAGCCCTTGTTGAGTTGCTTTCTAATTACATAAAATAAATACTTGGAAGGTGACTTTTTGTGATTACTTTTTATTGACAACTTCGTTCTGACAAAATCTTGCGTCATAATGACAATAACACCATACAAAAAATATAACATATACAGTATGATACAATAAAGTACAGCATGTCCCAACATTCTCCGGCCCCAAGCTTATTCCTCACCCAACCTTGCTGGAACCTTCAAGATTCGACCAAACCTTGATCTTTCGACTGGGTTTTCATTCTTCTCTTCCCTTTTCTTATTCTTTTGTTTCTTTTCTGTAGTGATAACTTCTTTACTGTTTGATTCTGATGCTGTTCCTAATTCTAATGGATAGATCCTTTGGAATGGCCTGATTGTTATTCCGTTCTTTGTGTTTACTTTAGCGACCCGGCTAACTCCATCTTTTCCATCATAAATTTCTAATATTCTTCCCATTGGCCAAAGTACCCGTTTTAGATTATCTGCTCCAACCAAAACTACATCACCAACTTTGATCTGCTCCGTCTTCTTCCTGTGACCTTTATTAACTAACTCTGCAAGATACTCATTTTTAAATCTTTCCCGTAACGAATTTTGAACATTTTTCAAATGTGTAAAACGACCTTTTAAAAATGCCGCGTCTACCTTGTCTAAATCCGCAACTTCACCCAAAAAATCTTTTCCTAACGACTGCGAATGTATAGGCCTTAAAAACCTTGCAGGACTAAGAACCTCCCACTCATCGGCGCTGGAAACATAGCTGAGTGGTCGTTCGTTAATTAATGCTTCTACATCGCAAAGCACAGTGTATAACTCAACATAATATAACGATGCTTTTCTCAACGATCGACGCAATAGTTCTTTTACAACCCTTACTAATCTCTCCCACCATCCGCCCCACCACGAAGCCGAAGGTGGATTGAATATCCATTTAATTATTTTTTGACCCGAAAAATTTTCAATTTCCTCCCAATTTAATTTTTTAAACAAATTATTACTTTCACGAAAGTTTGTCCCGTTGTCAGAATAAATGGTGTTTGGTCTACCTCGTCTACTGATGAAGCGTCTTAGCGAATATAAAAATGCTTCTGTTGAAAGCGATTTAACTAGTTCAAGATGAACTGCCCTGTAGACCGCGCACGTAAACAATACAATCCATACTTTGCTATCATCTTTTAGTAGTAATGGTCCTGCTAAATCAACACCCACAACTTCAAAAACCCCTGCGTCGTTTATTCTGTTTGCTGGTAGAGGCGCAAAAGGAGTTTCAAGTGGTTTAGATGTATGTTTTTTACAATTTACACAGTCAAATATTATGGCATTTATCATTTTACGGGCTTTTAGTAACCAGAACTTTTCTCGAATGACTCCTAATAAAATTTTTGGTCCTGCATGACAACTATTTTCGTGCTCTTCTATAAGTAGTTTCCTAACAATTTCGTTTTTACTTGGAAGAATGATCGGGTATTTAAAACTTTCGCTGAAATTGCCAAATTCAAGTCTTGTTTTTATTCTTAAAATCCCATTATCGTCTGTCAAATACTCAAACTTACGCATTCCTTTTAAATTTTCTCCTAAATCTTTCCTTTGTACTACTCTTAAAAGACATGTTTCTGCTTTTTCAAGGTCTTCTGTACTCAAATATTCGAATTTATTTTTGTCTTTTGCTTCTAAGCACTTGTTTCTTAGTTTATTTTTTAAATTATTGCCAAACCTCAAAATCCATCCAATAATTCTTTTAATTTTATTATATTTTGAAATTTGATTTATTTTCTGCCAAAATGCTTCATCTACTAAACTCTCTACTAAATTTGTATAGATGATCTTTTTTCGCTCCTTCTCAATTTCATCTTCTGTGGCACATAATTTTCCTTTTGGCCATTTTTCCTTACTTTCTTTTAGCCATTCCTGTCCTTGCCACCATTTTTTCTCCATAAGCTGCTTTCCACTGCAACCACGTGATAAAACATCTGCTGAATTCATTTCTCCTGGTACGTGACACCATTGATCTGCACTACTGTATTTTCTTATTTCCTTGATTCTGTTTCCAACAAAGGTATTCCACAACCCTTTTGTTTTTATCCAGGTCAAAACGATCATGGAATCGCTCCAGTAGGTAGTTTCTAGATGTTTGAAGTCTTCTACTTCTTTAACCGTTTCCGCTAGTCTTACCCCAATTAAAGCAGCCATCAATTCGAGCCTTGGGAGTGTAATTGGTTTTATTGGACTTAACCTAGTTTTTGCTAACAAAAGTCTAATGAAAACTGAATTTTGATACTCCAACCTAAGAAAAACACAAGCCGCATAAGATACTTTTGACGCATCTACAAAAACATGAATCGATTTTTTTGTTATCATGTCTTCATTCTCTATATTATCTGTCAAACATCTAGGAATACTACAAAAACCTAAAAGATTTACACTTTTCAGCCAATTTTCAAATCGTTTCTCTAAATCCTCAGGCAGTTTTTCATCCCACATAAGTTTCAAGCTCCAAGTTTCCTGCAGCATAAGCTTTGGTAACAATGTAAAAGGAGCTGTGAAACCAATAGGGTCAAAAACTCGCTGAGTTGCTGATAAAATACCCCGTTTTGTCCTTGGAATATCCTGAAGAGAACCCAAATTTTTAATTTCGCATTTTAAAATGTCATTTGCAAAGTTCCATTGCATTCCTAGAATAGAAATAATTTTATTTTCGCTGTTTATTAAATTTTCTTTATTTTGTTCGTTATAAGTCCACCCCCTTAAATCAAAATTTGCTCTTGATAAGATATCTTTGACTCCCCTATAAATTTTTCCAAATCTTTTTCGTTTTTGACGCTGTAAATACAGTTGTCAACATAAAACGCATTTAAAAGTTGACCTGCAGTTGACTATGCTTTAACCCGAAAACGATTCAACAATGTCTAAAAATGTTTATTTGTCGTTGTTCGTAATCTTTCCACCATGTAAAGCGCAAATAGTCCCTATCTTCTTTTTTAATGCCAATTTGTAAAAATGCTTTGGCAATATCTGCTGTTACCCCTATTTTATGTAGCCTAAATTTTAAGATAAGTGGAATAAAACTCAATCATATTGGGACCCTTTTCTAGTAGATCATTAAGAGAATTACCGTTTTTATCCTTTTGTGATGCATCAAATACTGGCCTTATTTTTGTTGTGTAGCTTGCTTCCTTTATGACAGCATGATGCGCCAAATAGTGGTGTCCTTGTTCACATTCGTCTTGTTCCACTTCTTGGATAATTCCCATTTGCTCCCATTCATTAAAAACTTTATCGTAATCTTTAAATTTATTTATTAAAAGTAAACGCTTTGTGTTTGAAAGTAATCGATTTTCCGCTAGTTTAAAATTTGACGTTATGTTAGGAAAACCGTCCACCCATGGTAAAGACACCTCGTACCTGTTTTCTTCATCTATTCTGGTGCTTTCCATGAACTTTTCCAGTGTCTGTATCTCTAACTCCTCTCTGCATTTTTTCTCTGCTGGTTCTTTTATGCCCAACACGTCTAAATTCCATAAATTTGCCAAAGAAGAATCAGAAAAATAAGTAGAAACAAACACATTATTTTTATTACAGCTTTGTTGACCCATTATAGTCCATCCAAAGTTTGTTCCTACTGCTACTATAGAATCATTTAATTTGACTATATTACCTGTAAGAATTTTTCCAAAAATATCTGCTCCTATTATTAAGTTTACTTCGAAATCGTTAGAAGCACCATCATTTACAAGTATGTTTTTTAATTTTAACTCTTCAATAATATTGATATCATTTAGCTTTGGTATATAATTACATATTTTATCCTGTTCAAGCAAAAACATTCCAACGCTAAAAGTTTGTTCTAAATTTCGAATATTTGCTTTGAATACGCGATGAATTTTTGGATCACTTTGTAATCCGCCAAACATGCCCTGAACAATATTTTCCTCTCCGATTTTTAAAAGTCCTAACTCTTCAGCGCATTTTGTTGTAATATACGAACGCTGTGAGCCAGAATCTAGCAGAGCCCTTACTGTTTTTGATCTAGTATTATCAGAAACAATTTTTACATTAATTGTTTAAAGCAAAATTTCTGAATTGACAGCTGTCATCGTTTGCTCAATTCTCTCTTGCCTATTTGCGTCCTTCTTTTCTTTCTCTTTCTCATGCAGATCTGGACACATAAGAGCATGATGTTTTCGTGTACATTTTACACATTTGACTATAGATTTACAAGTTCTAAAACTGTGATTGGGTTTCAGACATGAAAAACAACCTCTTTTCTTTGCTACAGTTGTCTTTTTTTGTTCTAACGTCATTTTTTCTGCTCTTATGCAATCCTGACTGTTATGAGTGTTTGAATCGCAAAATATGCAAGAAAAATTGGGCTTACCTTTAGTCTCAGTATTTTTTACATGCAACACTTCTACAGAACACCCATCCTGACCCATTTTTACTCCTTTTTCCAAAGAAAAACTGGTTTGTGCAAGTTTTATTCGCTCGTCTGCTTCCACCTCGGCTTTTAGGAACTTCAGTAGACCCTGTAACTTATTAACAAATTTATCACTAGTTAAACGGTTTCTTTCCCAAATTTTTAGCAATTCGTGTGGTATAGCTGACTCAACCAATGGTAAAAGCATCGCGGCGTATTTGTCGCTGGTCACACCCAATGTTTCCAGCGCCCTGAGCTGAGTCTCCAATTTATCGTACAAATTTGATAAAGCCATACCCGATTTTTCCGGTGAAATATGTCGACTTAAAACTAGGCTTAAAAGCTCTCTAACATAAACCTGAATTAAAACCTCGTCCCTTGCAAACCTAGTCTTGAGTTGGTCGACGGCAATTTTGTAATTGTTTGCTGAGGGTGGGAAGCTTTCTATCAAATTACGGGCTGGCAAGTTTTCTTCGGTGGATTGGATAAGGTACTGGAATTTGTCTTCATTGGGCAAATCTGAATTTTCATCTATCTTGCGAAATTGACCCCAAAAATTGATCCAATGTTTGGCATTTCCGTCAAACTTTTTTATTTCTAGTTTTGGTAGGTTAAAATTCTTTGGTGCTTTTCTTGTTTCGTTTTTAACCTCCGTTTTTGCTTCTTTTATTTTTTCTAGTAAAAAATTGCATTCGTTTGTGTACTTGGTTACCTCAGTGCAAAAATCCATTTCCTCTGTGATTTCTTTACTAAAATCTTCGTCGCTGGGTTCTTCGTTACAAAGCAATTCTTTTATACTGTTGTCTAGGGAAAATACTTTTTCTGTTTTGACTAAAACTTGTTGCAATAGTTCATTTATTTTTTCCTTATCGTCCTGTCCTCCCTTCTCAATCTCTTGGAAATGTTTTCTTGCAGCGTCCTTGACAATCTTTCTTTCCATCTTCAAAGACTGCATGCTCTTCTCCAAAATAACCAGGGATGCCAATTATGTTGAGTTGCTTTCTAATTACATAAAATAAATACTTGGAAGGTGACTTTTTGTGATTACTTTTTATTGACAACTTCGTTCTGACAAAATCTTGCGTCATAATGACAATAACACCATACAAAAAAATATAACATATACAATATGAGACAATAAAGTACAGCATGTCCCAACAGCCCTAAAGGGAATAAAGATTTGTACCTGAAACGTGAAAACTCTGCATCAGTCTGGAAGAACTCATAACGCAATACAAGAAATAAAGATACTCGAAATATCAATTATGGGAATCAGTGAAATGAAAAGTCCTGGATCAGGTCAATGTAAGGTAAATGAACATAAAATGTATTACTCTGAAAAACCAAACGAAGATCATGAATACGGAGTAGGTATAATCGTTGACAAAAACACTATACGATATGTTACTAACTTTATACCAATCTCTGAGAAAATAATGCTACTTCAGATCAATGCAACGCCCGTCCCATTTAATATTGTCCAGATATATGTACCAACTGCAGACAAAGATGATGAGGAAATAAAACGTTTCTATGAACAGCTGTCAGAATTTCTAAAAAAATAACCAAAAAGAGATTTAACAGTGGTTATGGGGGACTTTAACGCGAAGATCGGTAACGAGAAATCAGGAGATCTCATCGGCCCTTTTGGAAGTATAAATTAACGAGGGGAACGAATGAATATTTTCAGTGCCGAAATAAAGTACGTTATCCTTAATACATTCTTTAAACTCCCACCAAGGAGACTCTACACGTGGAAATCCCCAATGGATAAAACAGGCCACATTGTGAGAAATCAAATAGACTACATGCTGGTGAATAGAAGATATAGAAACAGCTTCACGTCTGTTAAAACATATCCGGGAGCTGACATAAACTCGGACCACAATCCTCTGGTGGGCATATCCGTGTTAACAAAAAAAGAAAGAATGGATGACAGATGAGATTCTCCAATTAATGGAAAAGAGACGTACACAAAAAAACAGCAATAATAAGGACAAATACTCTAAAATTCACAGACAAATACAAAAGAAGTGTAGAAAAGCAAAAGATGAATGGAATGGAGAGATATAGAAGAACTACAAAAGAAACATTGCCACGTCTTGTTCGTTCTCTATAGAGTACTCTGCCAGCGGTCTCTCTACTGGCAAATTATACCCGAGCTCAGCCGTAGAGGGTAGAAGAAAAAAATATATATATAAAAGTGAGCCGCGCCACCGACTTAGACGGTTCAAGCCGGAAACCCCTAGGTCTTATAGGCACTAGCAGAACCACACGATAAACAACTGAGATTATGGTGAACTAAATAAATGAAATTATAGCTAAAATATATTGGATACTTTACTCCTACAATAAATCAAAGTACACAGTTCAATAATAAAATTATAACAAATATAGTCAAAATTAACAGATAACAATAAATCAAAGTACACAGTTCAATAATAAACTTATAACAAATATAGTCAAAATTAACGGCTATGGTAAATTTTTTGCTAAAACAAACCAAAAATTTAAAATTTACAATTTTATAAAATAACCAAAACAAAAGTAAGAGTAACAGACTTTACCAAGTTACCAAAAAAAAACGTAAATAAGTCAACTCTTTAATAACACTAAATCAAACGTTCACATAAGGCTGCTAATTTACTGTTAATATTTTTACCATTTACATAAATATTTACACTGTTAAAACAATCGAGTTTATTTAAAAATATTTTTACAATGGTTGTCTTTTAAAATATCAATATTGTTGGATATTTACAAATAAGTATGAAGAAAATATTTTTACTTGGACATAAAGAATTATTGAGAAGATTATTTTAATCAAAGTTTAGTTTTGGCATATTATCTAATGCAATAAATAGTTTTTAATAATGTATAATATTAATAAATTAAAACAAAACTTAATTGTGGTGTCAAAAATAAGTCACGTCGTTAAATATTCAAAAATTAAATCACTTGTAACCTTTGGGTATACGAATGCACTACTCCTGTGGCCGGTTTGGTTATGGAACGGCACCTGCTAATTAACAATGGCTTCCCTCAAATAAATCCCGCATGCGGTTATTTTAACTCGACACCAAAATCCAAAATATCAACAACGGAGGTAACATAGAATGGTCAAGTTAAAAATTAAATGGTTTTTCTTCAAAATCCAATTAAGATGGCCCAAATACAGCCAGATATAAAAGGAAAACCATAGAGGTTTTGCACACTTGTTAATATCACACCGCCCCAAAAATTCTCACCACACGACTAGCCCACTTCCCAAGCCGGATATCAAGAAATGACACGGAATTGACGTCAAACAAGAATATTCGCAAATCTATGTTCCACACTAAGAATCGCGTTCGTCAGTGTTGATAGCTAGCCTCATCTACACAGAAATGTAAACCAAACAATAATATAATCGATCATACACAATAATCGAGGCTATGCAACACTATTTACAACGGTATGATATATTTAAGTTACAACAAAATACGGTACGCGACACTATTTACGAGTACTTGAGGAATATAAAATTATCAGAGACATAATTATAATGGAACTGTAGAAGGGAAAAAAAAGGCACGTTACAACATGATACCTTTAACCTCTATAAAAAAATAGAACTTATGAAAACAAAAAGGTCTAACACAACAGGAAAACAAGTGCATACACAAGGAAAAATTATTATTGGAAAGAAAGAGAAAATGAGATTATGGCAAGATTATATACAAGTATTGTTTAGAGACGACAGACCCGATCTGCTAGAAATGGCAGAAAATCTCTCGGGACCCAGCATTACCATAGATGAAGTTGAAAACGCCATTAAACATATGAAAGATGGAAAGGCTGCCGGACCTGATGAAACTCAGACAGAAATTCTGGACAGAGACGGACTTACATTTAAGTCCATTGATAACCAAATTATTTAAGCTGGTTATTATACAATCAGTTACACATTTTTACATCTCTTCACGCTGTCGAAAATAAATACTTTATAGTTTACTGTAATAACACTACAGTTTTCTATAATATTTACATTTCTATTCTCTGATTCTTGGAAGTTAGTTACCGGATGGTGCTTGTTAAAAAGTACAGATGTCGCGACTGGCGCTATTCACGCGGTTCTTCATGTGTACTTGATAGGAGCGAAAGCAATGAATTTATATAATTGCAGATCTTACCTGCCCTATGCTCATGATGGACAAACATCCTGATTAAATAAATTTAATGGCCCTCTCTCTTACTTAACAAGCATCTGTATACCTTGCTTCCTGTGATGGGGTAGTATACACGATTATACATCGGATGTAATTCAATACCTGTCGCGACATATAGTCAGGGGAGTAGCTGTTATCTGATGTATAATCGACCCACATATAAACGGCATTTGCTAGGGTGGAAGGAGAACGTACAGATACCATATCAATACAACGGGGTGTTTGAAAAGGTTGTATTCTTTTCCCCTTACTGTTCAATATATACTCCGAACTGAAAGAGATCGAAGCAAGAATACTCGTTAATGGGGAGAAAGTAAATAATATTAGATATGCCGACGACATTGTAGTTCTCGCAGATAATCTAGAAGACCTTCAATATCTCTTGACGCGAATAACTGAAACTAGCCACCAATATGGGCTTGATCTAAACATCCATAAAACTAAATATAGGATCATTAGCAAATCCTCTATAAATAATGTAAAACTAACAGTTAATAATGAAAACATCAAAAGAACGCAACAATATGAATACCTAGGGACCATGATAAATGAGCAGTAGGATCACTTACAAGAAATTCGCTATTGTATAGAGAAAGCGAGAACAATATTTCTAAAAATGGCATCACTCTTCAAAAACAAAAATTTACAAATGAACATCAAAATAAGGCTTCTTCGATGCTACGTCTTCTCTGTGTTGATGTATGGAGTAGAAACATGGACGTTGACGGAGGCTACCATAAAAAACTTCAATCCTTTGAAATGTAGCTGTACTGCAGAATTCTGAAGATTCCATGGACAGACCATGTGACCAACCAATCAACAACAAAAATTAAGAAGAAGTTAGAAGCCATGGCTATTGTAAAGACCAGAAAAATACAATATCTTGGTCACATTATGCGTAACGAACGTCGATAAGGAATTCTACAACGGATTCTCCAAGGCAAGATATTGGGAAAGAAAGGACCGGGAAGAAGATGTATCTCGTGGCTAAAGAACCTGAGAACGTGGTTCTCTACTACCACGACCGGGCTATTCCGTGCCACAGCAAACAAAATAATGATAGCCAGAATGTGTGCCAACATTCGGACCGAATAGGCACTTTAAGAAGTAGAAATGTCAACCTCACCTGCTCGTGTGATAACCAAGGTTATACGATGCACCCTGCTAGATTACCAATGAGGCTTTGACGACCGAGAGATCGCTGGAATAAGTAATCAAACTGCCAATATGTCAACGGCTACGGGCGGATGAAAAAATGACAGAAAGGACACTCTTTTGTCCTGAGGATGAGAAATCGTCCCCAAAGGCGGATGAACTGTAATAACGGTCAACGGCATAAAGATGTAGATGGCAGTGGATAATCGTTACATTAAAGATCTTACGAGATGGTCCTATTAATAAAACATTTATGGCAATTCTCAGTACTAAATATGATTCCGGAGTAAGTCTCCCATTCGGATCTCCGGGGGAGACTGTTATGAGTATTCAAAAGAAATTATCAATGCCAAGAGCTATAAAATACGCACCTGGAACGTCAAAACAATGGCAAAAAAAGGAAAAATAGACAACGCTATCCAAGAAATGAAGAGAATGAACTTAGATATAATGGGCGTAAGCGAGATGAGATGGCCAGGAACAGGAAGTATGGAAAAAGAAGAATACAAAGTATTTTACTCGGCTCAGAAGATGGAAAACTGGAACAGGGAGTTGGAATGATAAGTACAAGAAATATAAGCAGATGTGTGACTAATTTAGTCCCAGTGTCCGATAGAATAATGTTGCTCCAAATACAAGCCCGGTAACATCGTCAGAAACCAGATAGATTACATTTTAGTCAACAGGAGATTCAGAAACTGTTTCACATCAGTTAAAACCTATGCGGGGGCAGATTTTGCATCAGATCACACTTCTCTAGTGGGAGCTATAAGGGTGAGACTAAAGAAAACTAAGAAAAAAAGGAGACTTTACTACGATATGACAGCTATGACAAACCGTAATAAAGCAAAAAGTGAGAGATTACATTAACGAAAAAGTCGGCCAATTGAGATATAAGAATAACACACAAAAAGAGATAAACAAATTTAAAAAAATAGTAGAAACAACAAAGAAAGAATTACTAAAACCAGACAAGGATACAAAAAAGAAATCATGGATGACCGAAGACATTTTAAACCTTTGGAGAAAAGAAGAACACTTAAAGGAAATAAAGAAGAATACAAAAGAATCCAAACAATGATCAGGAGGATAATCAGAGAAGCTAAAGAAAAAGAAGCAACAGAGGGATGTGCGGAAATAGAATTGCTGCAGGCCAGATACGACAGCTTCAATGTGCATAAAAAGGTGAAAGAGGCAACGGGAACCTTTAAGAAGCGACAACTGATGAAGGTAACAGACACAAATGGAAAAATATTCATCGATAAACAAGACAAAAAAAAAGATCGAAATCATACCTGGAGACACTTTTTCATGATCAAAGACTGCAGGCCAATTATCTAGCCTTAAAAATATCCACTGAAACAAGAAGTGGAGACAGCAATAAAAGAAACGAAAAACAAAAAAGCAGTTGGACCAGATAATATAGAGGCTGAGTTACTCAAACTATTAGACGAAGATGGAATAGCCTGGATCACAAACATCTTCAACAAAATCTACAACTCTGGAAATATCCCAGAAAAACGACTACAATCAAAATTCATAGCAATACCCAAAAAAACTGGAGCAAAGTTGTGTGTTAAATACCGGATTATCAGCCTGATAAGTCACATGTTGAAGCTGTTTCTTAAAGTCATCCTCCGAAAAATATATAATAAATGCGAAGAGCAGATATCTCCTAACCAATTCGGGTTCATAAATGCAGTCGGCACAGAGAAGCACTTTTTGGAAATCAGGTCCTAATCCAAAGATGTAGAGATGTTGATTGTTACGTATACATATGTCTAATTGATTACGAAAAAGCTTTTGATCGAGTTCAACATTAGAAGATGATCAACATTCTAAAAGATGCCGACTTAGACGATAAAGACTTAAAAATAATCATAAATCTATACTACGAAGACCTTAAAGATATAGATGAGGGTATCTTATTGAACCAATGTTATGTTACCAAAAAATTATAAGATACTACTCTCCCACAAGCGGCTGACATGTCATTTAATCGAGATAAATGGCGAGATGCAATCAAGCAGAGCCATCGAAAACATTGAACCTCGTTAATATGGGTCACAACACATCTGCAAAGATGTTGTGATTAGGAAGAAGATCTTATTGAACGAAGTCAGACTAAACAATATCAGATACGCTGACGATACCATGTTGATGATAGACAGCTTGGAAGGATTACAAAGGTTAATGGACCGAATCACGAAATACAGCCAACAACATGTCTCAATATCAACATCCACAAAACAAAACAAATAATAATTAGCAAGAGAGATTTAAGGGGAGCTCACCTATATATCAACGGTAATCGGATTGAACGAGTGAAACAGCATTGTTACCTGGGAACTGTAATCAATGAACAATGGGACAAAGCACAAGAAATAAAATGCCGTATAGGGAAGGCAAGAACCGTTTTCAACAAAATGAGCGCCGTCTTTAAAAGCCACAGCCTATCACTAGAAACAAAAATGAGACACCAAGATGCTATGTCTGCTTCACATTACTGTATGGAGCAGAAACCTGGACGCTCTTCGAAGCCACCACTAAAAAAATTTAAGCTTTTGAATTGTGGCTGTACAGGAGAATACTCAGAATAAAGTGGATAGATCACATAACGAATAAAGAAGTGCTCCAAAGAATGAAAAAAGAAATGGAAATCATGTACACCATCAAGTGCAGAAAGCTCGAATACATAGGACATATCATTAGAAATTTAAACCGATACTTCCTATAGTCCATAATGCAAGGAAAAGTCAAAGAAAAAAGAGGACCCGACAGGAGAAGAATCTCATGGCTGCGGAATCTGCGAACGTGGTTTGGGAAAACCTCAATATAATTGTTTCGAGCAGCTACGCACAAGATCATGATTGCCAATAGGATTGCCAACATCCGAAACGGATAAGTACTTGACGAAGAAGAAGCCCACAATCTTGTATCACATACTTCTAAGTGCGAGTAGGATGTGTTAATAACCTTTTATCACATGCTTGTAGGTGCGCATGGCCTATTTTGTCTATAAAAATTTAAAATACATAAAGTAGAATGTGTAAATAAATTTTTAAAATTTATTATGACAGAAAAATGCAACATTTACAGTTTTTTGTGTGTTTTGAATTTATTACAGTAACCCACATTACCTTCTATTACAAGCTTCTAAGTACACATGGACTATTTCGACTATAAAAAATGAAAGAGCAGAATGTGGAAATAAATTTTTAAAATTCATAATGTCAAAAAAAATGCGAAATTTACAGTTTTTTATGGGGTTTTAATTTATTTTCAACCTTTTTCATAACACGGCCCCTTTAGTATAAAAAAATATTACGCGACCCCCCTACCCGTTACTTTTTTTCTTGTATTTTATTTTGTGACAAATATTCAATCCAACATATTTAATTATTTTCATAATTAGGGTTCGGATAAATACATAATTAACTACGTAAAACACGCATACGTACGACTACGGCCGATGCCGGCCGCCCCGCCGCCACCACGTCACGAGTGTGGCAAGTGACACGCCCCAGGGGTTTGCGACCCACACGTTGAAAAATTTTAGAGTAGGATGTGTAAACAAATAATTGAAGTTAATGATAGAAAAATGCGACATTTGTAGTTTTTTATGAATTTTAATTTTATTGCGGTATTTTTCCCATAGGGGTAGGCAGAGACCACTTCCTTCCACTTGCTACGGTTCGTACACACATCTTTTGCTTCCTCTACTTTCATCAGTGCTCTCATACATGCTCTTCGGATGTTGGTACTCTTGACCTGGCCTTTCTTCAAAACAATGTTGATCTGATCGAGATATGTTCTCCGAGGTCGACCTCTACCGATTTGCCCATTCACACTCGCCTTATAAATTTGTTTCGTTACCTAGAAGCATGTAATAAAAGGTTGTGGGCTACTGTAATATATTCAAAACTCAAAAAACTGTAAATAATGCATTTTTTGTCGTAATGAATTTTAAAAAATTATTTACACTGCTACTTTGAAAATTTTAAATTTTTATAATCGAAATAATCCATGTGCACCTAGAAGCATGTAATAAAAGGTTGTGGGCTACTGTAATAAATTAAAAACTTACAAAAAACCGTAAATGTTGCATTTTTTTGTCATAGTTAATTTTAAAAATTTATTCACGCATCCTACTCTACGTATTTTTAATTTTTATAGTTAAAATAGTCCATACGCACCTAGAAGCATGTGATAAAAGGTTGTGGACTACTGTAATAAATTTAAAACTCTTTAAAAAATTTATAAACACATCTCATTCTTTAAATTTTCAATTTTTTATAGTCAAAATAGACCATGAGCGCCTAGAAACTCGTCATGAACGGTTGTGGGTCACTGTAAAAAATTTCTTCAAATAAAAATATTTATTGATCGATCATTGATCCCACTTTCCAAATTTTTTATTTTTTATCAAAATAGTTCAGTATATGTTTAGTAATAAATCTAAAATTTAATGAGGACACATTTGTGTATCATTTTTGAGTATCCAATAATGCCTTTTACTAATTTATCGACACAAATTACTTTTAAAAATTCCGGTATACATAAAAATGAATTACTGATGTATTATTAACCAACTTATTTATTTTAATTATTTTTTAATGCGTTAAACCAAATTGTATTTGAACGGGGTTGTGTCTTAAAAAATCGTAACTGGAGAAATATTTGTACTTGTCCGTGAAAAATTCCGCAACGAGTCTTCGTGGCGACACAAATATTTACTTAATAAAAATTTGAGATGTTATGAAGTGTTCAACCACTTGGGAATTAGGAGGTGTTTTAACCCCTTGGGAATCAACATTATGAAATTTTCATAACGACGATTGTTTGCAATAGATTCAGAAGAACTTTTGTGGAAAATTTTGTTACCATTCACGCTTTGGAGTATATTTAAAAGAATTATTTAATATTTAGGGAGATTTAACCCCTTATGATCAACATTTTGGAATTTTCTACACTTCAATGATTTGTAATAAATGTGTAAGAAATTCTGGCACCTTTCCGATCACTATATATTGCATATTTAAAAGTTTGTGGTGCAACTTGACTCAAAAGCTACCCAGTCCCTTTTTCTGGAAAACTGAAACAAACATTTTTGGTGTGGGACGTAAATTTGTAATAAATGTTTACAAAATTTTGAACTATTTTTCTTTTGGTGTACCATAAATGCTGGTGTAGCTTTAAGGATATGCTTTAATTGTATTCATAAGTTCTAGGTTTTTTTTTATTCTCCTCAGAACTTCCACGTTTGTTACTCTTACTGTCCAAGGATTATCAGGGTTCTCCTGTACAGCCACATCCGAAAGCGTAAAGTATTTTGGTTTTGTATTCATTGAGTGTCCAGGATTCTAAACCATAAAGGAAAACGAAAAAGACGTAGCATACCAGGTGTCTTACTTTCATGTCAAGGGTGGGGTAAATAACCGCTCATGCGGTTAAAGGTCCTATTCGCGCTTTTATTTCCTGTGCGTTATTTTAGTCCTCATTAATTACTAGGTAGTTCTAGTTATGAACTCTTTCTATAGAAGATTGGTTTGTGAGTAGGCGGCTCCCTATGATTTTTTCTTGCTGATTATCATTAGTTCTGTTTTATTTATGTTGACGTTAAGGCCGTATTGACTGCTGTGATGGGTGATTTTGTTCATCAGGGGTTGTAAGTCTTTGAGATTGTCAGCAAATACAGTAGTATCATCGGCGTATCTGATGATGTTTAGCCGCAGTCAGTTTATAAAAATATATTCTGATAAATCAATCAGACATGCGTAGACATATAGTTTAAGAAGTTCTGTTTGGATGTTATCCGGGCCGGATGCTTTACCTCCTTTTAGTTGTACAATGCTGTTTGTACTTCATGCATAATATACATACAAACATTTAGTCACGCCTTTTTTCCTTAGGGGTAGGCAGAGACCACTTCTCGTCGGTTGTTGGTACTCTTGACCTGGCCTTTCTTCAAAACAATGTTGATCTGATCGAGATATGTTCTCTGAGGTCGACGTATATATATATATATATATATATATATATATATATATATATATATATATATATATACCTATATACCTATATATATATATATATATATAGATATATATATATATATATATAATAACAAGTATTTATCAGGAATTCGGTCTTTAATTAAAGGTACCCCCTTTTTTGCTACCCGAGCTTTGCAACTTTTTATTTTCTTCTTCTTTTCTTTTATAAAGTAAAAATATAAATATATTAATAGTATTTAAGTAATAAGGTTAAGTGATGAGGCCTTCGAGATGTGGACCCTGCGACGAATGCTGAGAGTATCGTGGGTTGACCATGTGACGAACGAGGACATACTGAGAAGAGCTAGTTTAGTAGGCCGTGAACTTTTCGGAAACATCAAAAGAAGAAAAACTGGCCATCTTGGACACATACTACGTGGAGAACGTTATCATTTCCAACGTCTTATTCTCCAGGGTAAAATAGAAGGAGGAAAAAGAGGAGTAGGTAGAAGAAAATTATCCTGGCTACGAAACATACGACAATGGACAGGAATACGGGACTTCCAGGCACTGCAAAATGCTGCAATTAATAGAATCATATAATAAGAGAAACGATGGACGCCTACTCGGGAATCTGCATGGCACTTTAAGAAGAAGAAGAAGTAATAATAGTATACATACTGTGCAATTTGAGATTTTCTTTAAAATTTAAACTTTAAAACATATATATTTAGAAAGGAAAAACTTTTAAAAATATATGACATAAAAAATTTGATTGACAAGATTGGATGTCTAGTAAATAAGGGATATATGGTGCTTGTTGAAATATTGAGTTCGTCTACAAAAATCATTCTCTTTGTGATATTATATTTTAAATCTTTTAATTTGTTTTGTTCTGAAAGTAAAAGTTTTCCTTTTTGAGTAACATTTGGTGAACACATTTTTACCCTTGAGAAAGGTTTTATTTTATTATTTCGGAGAAAGATAGTTTAAAGCACTCGAACTACGAGTCATAAAAACTAGGTACAATTCGAGTATTGTATAGACTGTATAAACACTAAATGTTATAGATGTAAAAAAGGGGACAACTGTAGAAATATAGTAGTAAGTAGTCAGTTCTCTCCGATCCTTGATGGTGTTAAGACACACTTCCGAAAACTCTATTTCAATAAATAAAATCTTTAAATAAATAAAATCTTGATTCATTATAAAGAAATACACCGTCACTTTTATCCATAATCCCAACAGTGCTAACAACAGTAGATACCTGCCCCGGTTCCTGCGCTCGTCTTGGAGCTATATGTAAAGCAAATGTCCCCATTGAGTAGCACCAACCTTTGGGTTCCGGTTCAATATTTCTGGCATTAGGTCTTAAACAAATTGTTGGAAATTAGTACTTCCAACTGTACAATTCCTCTCTTAGTACGTCCCTGACACCGACAAAAAAACTCAGCTGAAAACCCACTATAAAACGAAGCCACGTTTGACCGGGCTTTCGGTCTCTCGCACTCTTTTCCATTTCAACAGCCGAGCAATGAACAACGCTCGCTTTCAGAGCACCGCTTCCTCTTTCGCATTGCATCAGCCGACAAAGAACATCTAACCGCAAAATAAGAGCACCGCTTCTCTCCTTTCCCATTTCGACCGTCAAGCAATGCACAACGCCGGCCAAAGCACACAATTCTCGCCACTAAGAGCACCTTTTTCCAACACCACGTGGTAAAATGCACATAAATATAATCAGATAAAATAAATTAAATTCAAAGCTAACAACCAGCGAAAATATTCTGAAGATACAGGAGGCTTGAAACTGTAAGCTCCATGTATTAAAATATACAATATATTATCGATGACAAGTGTGTTGGTTTATTTACTGTGATAACAAGATTTACGGCGATAAAAGACAGTGAACCCTTCAACCTACTCAGGTAAAAACCCATCGAACCAGCTCAACTGAATTATCGAAGGAATCTAACTTCTACGTTGCGGAAGACGTCGTCAACAGCAAGAGTGAGTCAAGGCCATAGAGGTTCCGGTGAAGCTACCCACACCTCAGCGCATTTTCACAGCTTTTCGCTTTGATTCGCCAATGCTCGCTCCTCGTCGTCGTTGCCGGCGCACTTAAAAATTTTAGCCACAAATCAAATCCAACAAGACATAATAATATTTTAAAGTTTAAAAATAGCCTTGAGTGAATAAGCTATTAACTAAGGTAGGTATTTTTTTAATTTTTCTGACTTTCTACGATTGTAACCTATAAACCGAACTATAGGGGACGCTTTAAGTTGTGCCTAATTAAACAGATTATCTAATTTAAATAAAACTAATGATATAATAAAAAATGTAGTATTATATTTATACTTACAAACTATATTCGTTAAACATATTCTTTATTTTCACATGCACTGGATATTTCTTTACTACTCCAAACGCACCGTACAAAGATGTTTCTTTATTTAATTTATTTGTTATTATAAAATTGATTCTTCGTTTTTTAGAAACTTTCATGTTCAACATTCCCGTCACATCTGACAGTTTCAACGTTTTGAAATTTAAAAGAACCCCCCCTTTTATAAAACACAAAAAATGACTTTTTCTCCAAGATCTATCGAAGGGAGAGTTCTCTCCTATTTAAAAGAACAAGAACAACAAAGACACTATGGAGAAGACACAGGTGAATCCGAAATTGTGGACACACCTGAACGACATGTGCAATCAATTTTAAAAGAAATTTTATTAAATTTGAACAAACGGATAGTTTGCAAAGACCGATATGATAACATTAAATCATGGCACAATCAGTATCCGCTTTTCGATTTGGAAGATATCATTCCAGATTTCTGCATCAGTAAGTATTGTTAAATTATATTTAAAAACAAACAGATTAAAGTAAAAGGTGAGCTTGTTAATAAGGGTTTTAAAAAGTTAAAGGTTAGATGACAACCAAACTTCGAAACCTGCAGACCCTAACGACAGTTCTATTTACGAGATATGACAATAAAGTACCAGGACTGGTACAATTGTAATACCATTAGGACCCTTACCTTTAGCCCGATGTTATGTTAAATAAGTTCAATGTAATATTTGTATAAACATTCTTTATTATTACTAAATTGTTGTATATAACCTTGTCGGGTCTAGCTTTGCATCAGCAAATAGCTGATGATACAGTCGGACACTTGAGTTGATGTAAATCGTTGAACTCACGTAGCGATACACCAACTTAAATATAAATGGACCCTCGTCAGTACCGAAAAAAAACGAGTACCTATCTAAGAGAATAAATAAAAAATAGTAAAGCTGGTACAACAAAGTTCATAACAATGTACTAACCTTTTCCTCAAGAAATGCACAAGTCCGTGTATTCTCTCGCCTAAAATAATTAACTAAAGTAGTGAGTAAATCAGTGTTTTTAACAAAGCCCCAAAGTACAAAAGATCTGAAGACATCAGATTGCGTTTCAATCCAAGCATATCCAGGCATTACAATAAAGCTACTTACAAAATAGTACTTATTATGCTTTTCTTTAATAAACTTCTAGATAAAATGAAAGCAACTACATAATTATTAAATCATACAAATTGCTGTAATAAATTAATAAATAAATTTTAATAATTTTTTATGGACATTGATTATATTAAAAGTTAGAAAAAGCGTATTCGAATACTTTAAAAGTGAACTAGCTTCAATATTTTTCTAAAAGATTGGAATTAAAATTATTCTTAAGACTTAATAACAAAATTGTAATATTGAAAAAATAAATTATGGTGTAAATAGGGTAGGTACTAGTAGAGACAGTAAAGTTGTAAGTGAGACACTAGTAGCGACTTTTGTTTTTACACTTCAAAAATGGTTTTTTAAAAAAGAACCATTTTTCCAAAATTGAGATATTTAATGCTCGAAATGAAACATAAATCTGACTCTTTATTACAATTACGTGAATTTATATAATTTTACAGAAAATGCAACTTAAACAATATTTTTATAATAGGTCAGCGGATTCTGTTTCCTAACTCCTCCGGGACTAGACGAAAACTATGGGGTTAGTCCAGAGTTTGAGATAAGAGGGTAGCTCTTGAGGTCCCGTTGTGAATTAGGATTATCCCTTTGAATTTCTTTTGGTTTTATTCGTTGTCTTCTGGTGTCATACTTGAAGGCAGTGTACACAATGGCTAAAATTACTATAAGGTACAATAAAATGGTGTAAAAACTGGTTTTTTGAAAATGTATCATGGGTAAGTTTATTTCTTTTGCTTCAGATTTGTCCTGCTGTAAAACACTTTGTATTTTGGTTAGTTCATCAAGTTTGATAGAGTCTGTTTGTACAGTTTTTGAAATTGGTTTGTTAACTATTGTTTTAAGGTTATCACTAAAATTTAAAGTAGGCAGTTCAATATTTCTAAAGTTCGAAATTTTGGTTTCATAAGTTTTTAATAACACATCGTTTATTTGCACTTCACAATAATTATTGAGTTCGATTAAATAACTACCTTCCAAAGGTATATTGTCTAGGCTTTTTCCACATTTTTGAATTTTCTGAATTTTAACTTCGTTGACGTGGGCTTCTATTTGTTGGCAGTTTTGAGTGAATTTTGAATATTTAAGAAGTTGAACTTCGCAGAGAGCATTTGGAGAGATGTTTAAAGTTTGGACATCTCTACAGAGAAATTCTTCTTTGGTTATTTCTTCGCATTTAACGTCGGTAAGTGCGTACTGTTGCTCGTTCAAAAGTAGAAATTTGGATCGTGGGATTATGGCTTTAAAGGTTTTTGAGGAAGGTGTTGGTAAGGAATAAAGGTGGTAGTAGTTATAGTCGATAATTTCTACTATCGGTATTTCTAATATAAAAACAATTTTATTAGATTTACTATAGCTCTTTACATGAATTATTTTTTCAAGTCACAAAATATTATCAAGTGAAATTTCAAATGGAAATTTATTGTTAATAAGAATTTTGCTAACCGTTTCTATTTCGGCTACAAATTCGCTTGGGTTTGTGATTGAATTATGAAATGTATTTATTTTTGAAAAACTAATGGCTACTTCCAATTTTTCTAAGATATCGTAAATTATCTGAAAACTTATAGAAAATAGTGAAACTAGTCTTTCTAAAGCAAAATAGTGAAAGGTTTCTTCTTTTTCAAACTGTATATTTTTTATTTCTTTTTGTATTTCCTCAATTCTTGAATTAAATATTAATTGATTATTAAATAAGATATTGGAATTATTTTTAAAAGTTTGTATAGTTGAGTTAAGCAGGGTAATTTGAGTATTGATTAATGTTTTTATTTTGTTTTGGTTATTTGAAAGAGAGAAAATAGCTTTGTCATATCGTTCTGCATCGTTTTAATCTAGGTTGCCTGTAAGAATTTTTATTGCTGAGCCTAGTCCATCAAAGAGTGATCTTTTTTGCTTTGTGTTCCAAACAGGGTTTAATTGATTTAATTGAAAATTAATTTTGTTTTCAATTATCTGAACCATGTAATAAAAATTATAAAATTCGTTTGCAAACCTAAATTTTTTATTAGATTGCATAAGGGGAGTATTTAATTTATTTAATTGAGTTTTTAACGACAAAAAGTTTTCAATTATATTTGTTAAATCATAAGTCTGTATAAAGGTCTAATAGTCAGTTTGAATTTGTGTAGTACCTAAATGGAAGGGAAGAAGTCCGGGATTTTTGTTTAAATTATGGAATGTTGGTCCATCTGGTCTTGCATTTGTTGTCCAGAAGAGGAACCTGTAATAGGGGTTTTTTTCAGTTCTTTTATGTGAATAATTTCTTTGTTAAGTGGTTTTGGAACTTTTTAGTACCTTTTTGGAAATTTCCACACGATTTTTGCCTAAGATTTTAGTAATTTCGTAAGGTCCTAGAAATCTTTTGTCTTTTTTGTTACGTTTTTTGGAGTTTTGTTTGTAAACAGTTTGTCCAATTTTAAATTCGGGGTTAATTTCGCCTTGGTCATTTTTGTTCATAACTACATGTGCCATTTTTTTAATTAATTTGTCTTGTACGTCTTTGTATACATATTTAAGTTTTTCTTTATGACTGTTAACGTAGTCAGTGTAAAAATTATGATTGGAGAAAATTTCATTAGGGTTTCTTGTATCGGTGTGTCCGAATGTAAGTTCAAATGGAGTAAAATTTGTAGAACTATGTATAGAATTATTATATCCTATAATGGCATAATCCATAAGATCGGTTTCTTCTGGGTAAATTTCGCGTAAAAGTCTTAAGTGTTCAATAAGGGTAGAATGTAGTCTTTCTGAAATGGAATTTGATTCGTGATGATTAGGAGTAGTAAAGTGAATTTTAATTTTGTGTAATGCTAATAATTCTTTTACAGTTTCATTTCTAAATTCTGTACCTCTATCGACTACGATTAATTGCGGGATTCCAAATGAGGTAAAATATTTTATAAGCGCTTTACTTACACAAATTGCAGTTTTTCCTGGTATATAAAAAGCTTGAGCTAATTTAGTAAATGCGTCTGTCAAGGTTAAATAGTTCTTGCCATCGAATATAAATACATCCATATGGACAACTTGAAAAGGTTTTGTAGCGGTTTCTGTTAGCATTAGAGGAACATAAGGTGGATGTCGGGCATACTTATTTTTTTGACAAATGGTACAAGAGTTAATAAAGTTTGAAATGGTGTTTTTCATATTTTTCCAATAGTAGTTTGTTCGTAATTTTTTAAAAGTTTCATTTATACCTCTATCTGTGGTTTTTCCTTTATGGTAGTTTTTTACTAAAATAATTTGTTCTTCTATTTACGATACAGTGTTAAGTAGTTTGGTGCATTTAATTAGTTTTGGTCCATTTTCCGAAAAATGTTTTAAGTATGTAGTGTTAAAACCTCGGTATAGATTATCTTTGTTGAAATGTAGGTAAAAAGTGTTGTTAAGGTCGGTAAATTCTGTTATAAATTCAAATATAAATTTTTCGTTATCTACTTCCGGTATTTTAACTTTAATTATTTTGTGATTTTCGTAAGTGTCGTGGGAAACGTCAATTTTTTTATAAAGGTTTGGATAAACTAAAATTTGATGTATTTTATTATTAATTATATCATCTAGAATGGGTATACCGTTATTTGTAGTTTCATTCGCAGTAGAGTGTTGTGTTGAGTCGTTAGAAGTGGAAGGGTTGTTTTCCCAGTTGGGTTCAGGGGTAGTCAGAGCATGTCTTTCAGGGGTTTTTACTGTTCGTGTGTTTGTCAAAGGAGGTTTTATTTGTAAATCAGATAGCACTTTAACTTTTTGGTTACTCTGTTTACTCGTGGACGGTTGGGGTTCTTTTGGCAATTCTTTGGCAAGTTCATGTAAAAATTCTAAAATTTCGTCACTTGAGTCTTTTGGATTATTTTGAATTGATTCAGATTCTAAAGCATTAATGGCTATACGGGATAAACAATCGGCATTGGTATTGTGTTTATACATGATTTGGAAGTCATATTCTTCTAATTTCAATCGCATTCGAATTAGTTTTGAATTTGGTTCTCTTAAACTAGATAACTAAGCTAGGGGGCGATGATCACAATAAATGAGAAAACGTTTACCATATAAATATGGGCGGAAATGTTTGCATGCCCAAACAATAGCAAGCAACTCTTTTTCAATTGTTGAATATTTTGTTTCTGTTTCGTTAAGAGTTCTCGAGGCATAAGCCACAGGCTGTCGTTAGGTACCGTTCCTTGTGATAAAATTGCGCCGATCGCGAAGTTACTAGCGTCTGTTGTTAATATGAATGGTTTGAAAAAGTCTGGATATTGTAATACGGGGTTGTTGGTTAAAATTTCTTTACATGTTTTAAAACAGTCAATAAAGTCTTTGTCGTGGATTATTTTTGAGCCCTTTTTTAAACATTTGGTCATTGGTTTCGTTAATTTAGCAAAGTCCGGTATAAATCGTCGGTAGTAACCTAATAGTCCAAGAAAACTTTTTATTTCCGTCTGTGTTTTAGGAATGGGAAAAATTTTTATGGCTGTTATTTTATCTGGGTTTGGTTTTACGCCAGAAGGGGTAATTACGTGACTTAAATACATTACAGATTTTTGTAAAAATTTTGATTTGTCGAGCTGAACATTTAAATTGTTTTGTCTTAATCTTTCAAATACTGATTTGAGCCTTGTCAAATGTTCTTGAAGAGAACTTGAGAAAATTAAAATGTCGTCGAGGTAGACAATACATGTTTCGTCTGTAAGTCCTCTCAAAACGTTATCCATGACACGTTGGAATGTGGATGGGGCATTTTTAAGCCCAAATGGCATTCTTTTAAATTGAAAATGACCTTGGGGTGTACTAAAGGCTGTCTTTTCAACGTCTTGTGGATCTACCTCTATTTGGTGAAAACCACTAGCAAGGTCAAGTGTAGAAAAATAATTCGCTCTACCTAGTCTATCTAAGATTTCAGTAATATTCGGTAGGGGATATTTATCGTCGATGGTCCGTTCGTTGAGTTTTCGATAATCGATTACACAACGCCATTTACGTTTTCCTGTAACGTCCAGTTTTTTGGGAACTATCCAAATGGGGGATGAAAAAGCTGAAGTCGAATTTTCAATTATGCCATCGTTTAACATTTTGGATACCTGTCTTTTTACTTCTTCTCTATGTACCTCAGGGAATCTGTATGATTTAGTGTATATAGGTGAATCGTCTGTTAGTCTAATTTTGTGTTTAATTGTGTTCGTGAAACTTAGGGGGATGCCGTCACAATAAAATATGTCTCTATATTGTAGACAAAGTTTTCTTAAAAGTTCTTTTTCTTCTTTGTTGCAATTTTATATTTTTTAAATTTTCCTTAAGTTTATTGTCGTGAAAAATGTTTAAGTCTGAGTTAGTCAACTTCCATTTTATCAAAAAAATTAACTTCAATGGAATTTAAAAGTTCTATATCGAAAGTCTCATGAATATCTAATTTAACAGGGTTTTCATTTATGTTAGTAATTGTGGTAATAGCAAAGTTATTAAAAATGTTTACTAGTGCTTTAGGCATTTCAAGTCCTTTACCAAAGTTTTGATAATTAAGTATTCCTAATCCGTATTTGTATTTAACGGGTAATTTGATAATTTTTGTACAACGACCTGGTATGATGACAGAATAATTTTGTAATTTATTTTCCGATATATCTGTATCTAAAATTAAAGGAATAATGGTTTTTGGGGTTACAATTTGATTTTTATTTACGTTAATGCTTGCGTTTAATTGTTTTAACAAATCAACACCTATAATTCCGTCGTATTTGTTACTAAACTTAAAAAGATAAAATTTATGAGAACCTTGCATATTAAAAATGTTAAATAAAGGAATGTTGGCTACTTTATCGTGAAATAAAATATTATGCGCTGTCTGAATATTAAATTTCTCTGTGAAAATATAATTTTGATAAAACTTGCAAGCAAGATCAGGGTTGATAAGAGATTTTGAACTACTGGTGTCAATTAAGAATTTCGCGTTAAGCTCGTGGATTTCAATGCATGGTAATTTTGATTTCAAAGCGTTAAGTGATATCATGTCTGGTTGATTAAATTCGAGTCCGTATGAAAATCCTGGCTAAGCTCGTTTTCGTTCGTGGGATAGGTGTTTTCGTTGTAAAAATCTTGGTTGCATAATAGGTCTTTATCATTAACAAATGTTAAAGGAATATAATCGTCGTATGCGTATTGGGTTTCACTCGGGTCATAATAAGGTTCGTGGGAAATGTCTGTGTGTTGTAAATTCGGATTAATTTGATTACTAATTTGATCATTATTTGATATTTCTTGATTTTCGTATAAATTATAAAGTTCATTAGATGTAAAGGTTTGTCTTGGTAGTATTCTGGTATTACCGGATGAAGTGTCCATGGGTTCAGGTTTAAAATTTTGAAAGGAATTATTTCGATTTGGTTGGGGTTGATTAAATAAACGTGGATGTTGATTTTGGAAAAATGGTGGTTTCTGAGAAGTAAAATTGTTATTGTGACGCCAGTTGTTAGAGTTATTTATTGGAAAGTTAGGTTAAGAAATTTGATTACTTAGAAATGATTGTCTTGGTTGTGAATTGTTTTGAAATATTGGGCGTGGCACTGAGTTTTGTTGAAAAAATGGGCGTGATATTTGTGGAAGTTGTTGATGAGAAATATTATTAAAATTTTGGACAAAAGTTGGTTGATTTATATAATTAGAATTTCTGATAGGTGTAATTCTTAAATTGGGTTTAAATGTTACATTGGAATTCAAGTTATTAGATCTATGAGTGGAATAAAGAAAGTTTTCTTCTTCTATAACTAAACTCATTGCTTTTTCCAAACTATCTGGTTCTCTAAGTCTAACGTTGGTTTGGATAGGCAAAGGTAAACCTCTAATAAATGTTTTTAAGGATAGGTTATCATAGTTTCTAAGTTGGATATTTCTTTCATTATCACTAAGTCTTAATGAATTTAATTTAGAAAAAATAAGACTTCTAGCGTCTTGGCATCTCATTCCAAAATTGTATGGGGTTTCATTTTTAGAAGGCCTTAAATTTATGAGATCTTGGACCAAACAATCGATATTACGTTGATCTCCGAAACTTAAATCTAAAGCATTTTTAATATCTATCCAAGTTTTAAGTTCGGTTCTGGAGCCTATTAATATTTGTGCTCGCCCTGTAAGTTTACCGACTATTGCTTTAATTAAAAATGAATTTAATGTAATATCAGATTGGCTAGCAAATACAGATATTAAGCTTTCGCAATTTTCTATAAATATTGTTAAAGTATGTGGATTTCCGTCAAAGGAAGGAATTGAATCAATGTACAGTTTTAATAATTGGTAATTTACAGTGGGAGTAGACATTGTTAAATTATTTTGTGAATTAATTTCCAAATTACTGAAATTTAAATTATTTTCGAATAAATTTGTTAGGTTATCTATTTCGCTTTCAGTCATAAAACGTTTCTTTTTCTTTATTATAAATGTTTAAATATATTTTTATTAAACTACTGATATAAGGGGAGTTGGTCGGGAATAAAAAAAAAGGAGAGGAAAAAATAAATGAATAATTTCTTACGCTAAAATTATTATCTTCATGCCTTAACTTAGTTCCTGTAGGTTTGGACGATGTGTGTTCCTTGCCCAGGGGTTTGTCTTAAGCCTAGTTTTCTTTGGGTTTGGACGATGCTGTTCCTTGCCCAGGGGTTGTTTTAAGCCTAGTTTTCTTTGGGTTTGGACGATGCTGTTCCTTGCCCAAGGGTTGTAGAATTCGTCTTTCTTCCTGAAGTGCTTTTTCTGGTGTTCTGAAAGCTTAACTGGAACTGGGACCACTCGATATTCGCTCGAACAGTCATAAATTCGATATTCACTCGAAGTTACAGTTTTTTTTTTCAAAACACGGTTCTTATTTTCGGTTAATTGCTGAAACAAAATCTTGTCGTAAAACGCACAAATTCCAAAAATCCAGTATTGACTGCGCCACTTTTGTTTTTACACTTCAAAAATGGTTTTTTAAAAAAGAACGAATTTTACAAAATTGAGATATTTAATGCTCGAAATGAAACATAAATCTGACTCTTTATTACAATTACGTGAATTTATATAATTTTACAGAAAATGCAACTTAAACAATATTTTTATAATAGGTCAGCGGATTCTGTTTCTTAACTAGCGTGTGTTGCCTGCTCTTCTTTGGATTATAGCATATTTAGGCATACTGGACATTAAATTTTGGATGAAATTTTGAGGAATTTGTTTTCATGCTGTGATAACTGCATTTTCAAGCTCCCCAGGTTTTTAGGTGCTGGTATTTGACGTTTAACATTTTTCTTAAGGTGATCCCATTAATGCTCGATCGGATTTAAATCCGCGCTTTTTGGTGGCTACTGCGTAACTGGTATACCAACTTGATTAAGATAATCAAGTACCTTCGCAGCTATGTAAGGTCGAGCGTTATCTTGCATAAACAGGAAATTGGGTTCTAAAAAAGAAACATGTATAGTACGCATATAGTACGGCGAACAAACGTTTATTTTCGTATCCGTAAAATATTCTTAATTTCTCAAATAATTAAATATTTTTAATTAACGAAATCTATGCAAGCCAACGCAGTAATATAGTAGCAATTACCAGTGTTAAATTTATTTCTAAAAGTTGTAATGTAAGTGCAATAGAAACTAATTTACCGTGAGTACAAAATTTGAATTTCAAGAATTTAGTATCGATTAACCCAACAAAAAGCAGACCATGCCTACGTTATCTTCTTCTTCTTATGACGCCGTCTCCTTTCGAAGGTTGGCGATCCAAATAGCTAACGTCGTTCTAGATACAGCCATGCGGAATATATCGATCGATGAACAATCAAACCATCTACGAATGTCTTTTAGCCAGGAATTCTGGCGCCTGCCGATAGATCTCTTGCCCTGGATTTTACCTTCTATAATCAGTCGAAGGAGTTCGTATTTTTCACCCCTCATTATGTGTCCTATATAGCGTATTTTTCTTTCCTTGATATTAAGCATGAGTTCTTTTTGTTTACTCATTCGATTAAGAACTTCTACATTTGTAACTCTTTGGACCCATGATATTCTTAATATGCGGCGGTAGATATACATTTCAAAGGCGTCTATTTTCTTTTCTAATGATGTGTCGAGAGTCCAACTCTCGCATCCGTACAGGAGAACCGAGAAAATGTAACACCTGACCATGCGCACCCGGAGCACTAGACTCAGATCTGACCTTACGAAAATTTTTCTCATACTTATAAATGTCTTTCTAGCCTGTTCGATGCGGCTTCTAACTTCTCTCTTCGGGTCGCATTGATCATTCACTATACTCCCCAGATACTTGTATGTAGATACTTGTTCCACCAGATCACCGCCAATAACCAAATGTGCCTGAACAGGTTTTTTGGTGAATGCCATAATCTTAGTTTTTGTGGTGTTTATGAGGAGACCATAGTGTTCACTATGTCGGACTATTTGATTCAATAGTCTCTGAAGGTCCTGCTCATTCTCGGCCAGCACAACTGTGTCGTCGGCATATCTGATATTATTAATCAATCTCCCGTTAACCTTAACTCCACATTCAATCCCCTCCAGAGCTTCTCTGAAGATAGCTTCTGAGTAGATGTTGAATAAGAGCGGTGATAACACGCAACCCTGTCTTACACCTCTCTTAATCTTGATTGCATCTGAATATGTTCCCTCAATTCTAACTACTGCGTTTTGTTCCCAGTAGAGATTTGTAATTAATCGGATTTCTTCTCTATCTATACCAGTTGTTTTGAGGATTTCTATTAGTTTTTGATGATTGATGCAGTCAAAGGCTTTTCTATAATCTATAAAACAAGCGATTACATTAACATTCATGTCTCTACATCGCTGAGTGAGCACATTTAATCCGAATAGTGCCTCACGTGTACCTAGGCCACTGCGGAATCCAAACTGAGTTTCGTCTAGTTGGTATTCGCATTTTTTGTAAATTCTGGTGTGAATTATTCTGAGGAATATTTTCAGAACATGGGACATCAGGCTTATCATGCAGTATTCGTCACAATTCGAGGCGTGGATTTTCTTCGGAAGGGTAATAAATGTCGAGCGTAGCCAATCTGCTGGGATATTCCCCGTACGGTGGATTGTATTAAATAATGACACCAGTAGCTGCAAACCTTTCCATCCTGATCGACCATAAGTTTTATAACTTCGGCATTAATATTGTCTGGACCAGTTGCTTTACCATCATTTTGAGATTTTACTGCGAGATGTTACTACGTTATCAGTTTGTGCTAATTGTTCGAAATCAGTAGGTTCTGCCGATCGCAAGCTTCAGTGTGATGGTTGTAAACAACCGATTCACATCACTTGCACCGATGTGTCTACCGATGATCGAGTCACGAGGCAGAAAGTACGAGGACTATGTATTTTATGCAACTCTTGTAATTTAAACGTTGGAAACATTGCACAAATTAAAGACCTTTTGCTAGATTTATAAAAGATATTAATAGTAAAATAACTGAGTTTGAAAACAAATTGTCAGAATTAAATGACAAATTAAATCAAATGGATTCTTTAAAATCAGCGGAAATGACCGATACTATCGCCAATGAAGCTATGGATCGAATAAATCGTGCTAAGAATATTTTGATTAAGGGCGTTCCAGAACACATAGGCGATATTCAGTCCAAAAAGGAACACGATTTTAATAAAATAAAGTCAGTGTTGAACGTTGTCGGTTGTCAAGAAAATCACGTGGAATTCTATAGAGTAGGTAAACCAAAACCAAACCAGCGTTTTCCTCGCATGTTAAAAGTTTTAATGTCCTCGGAATACCAAACAGATACTAAGAAATAAATCAAAACTGTTGGAAAACAAAGCCACTGAATCTTTCTCCATAATTGATGATAAGACACCTATCCAACAGCAGCGTCTCAAAGATCTTCGCAATGAATTGGAAACTAGAAAGAACAATGGTGAACATGACAATCAAATATATTCAAGGTACCCCAAAGATAACGAACTTTCGTCAATAATTTTCATTCTTTAAACTTGAACGACTGGCTACTTTTTTATACCAATCTTGATTCCCTGACCGCCAAATTTAATGAATTATTATGCACTGTGCAATTGTTAAAACCACATATTATTATGATATCGGAAAGTTGGCTTAAACCAACCATACTCGACTCTGTAATCCATATAAATTGATACACATTATTTCGTAAAGATAAAGAACACCGTGTAGGTGGAGGTGTGTGCTTATACTTAGCTGATGTTTTTTTTTTATGAAAATAGTCGCAAAAAGGGAAGACCTATCGTGTGGGCACTGCGACTATTAGAAGGGGAAGGGATTATAGAAAGGAAATGATTGTGGACACGCTTTTTAAAAAGTTGCAGGTCATAGTTCTCTGGAAAAACTTATTTTGGAAGCTTATTCCATTCCGTAGCAGCCCTGTAAAAGAAGGATTCTTGATGAAGATTGGTCCTTGTAGTGTCAAGCTTGAGATTAAATGGGTGAGACTGATAAGCGTGCCGAGTTCTTCGGCCGAATGTGGCCAATGGTGGCACAAGAGTTTTTATTTCTCTCGAGCATCTGCCATGGAAATATCTGTAGAGCAATGACTGGTCTGCAACTCTTCTTCTATGTTCTAGAGGGTGAAGGGTATCTGTGAGAGTTGAGCTGTTTATCAAGCGAATGGCTCTTTTTTGAATGGAATCTAGAAGACGAAGATAATGCCTTGGTGCTGAACCCCAAATGTGCGAGCAATACTCCAGTAGAGGTCGGATTTGAGCCTTGTACGTCATCAACAGTTGATCAGGAGTAAAAAACTTTCTGGCTTTCCACAGAAAACCTAGCCTCTGGCTTGCCGACTTTGCGATTTTAGCAACATGGTCATGCCAAGACATGTTATTGGACACCGTGACTCCCAAAATCGAGATGGAGGTACTTGGTTCAAGGGTATTTCCGGACATTGTGATGGGATGATTTGAGGAATTCACTTTCTTGGAAAACGTGACACTTTGTGTTTTTTGGGCATTGAACTGAACAAGATTGTTGGTTCCCCACTCGACGATTGCTTTAAGATCTCTATTGATGGAATCAACCTGTTATTACTTCTTCTTTCTCAGTCACGGTGGGTGACATTAATATTCCAGGTATAAATGTCATTCATCTGTGCATTGCTAAAAACTTATTTTCAATTAATCTCGTTTGCTTATATCGACCACCAGATACCCACCGTGAAAATGACATTTTATTGATCGATAAACTGGGGGAAATTTCGGAGCTTGATAATCTTATACTATTCGGTGACTTCAACTTTTCCAAAATTTTATTTTAAACTCCAACCTATCCTAACTTATAGAAGAACCTACCAGATTCAGAATCAACAACCAACCGTCTACTTTGGACCTTATTCTTACCAATGATGACAACCTACTAACAACACCCGAAATTAGTTCTTCAATAGGTAAATCCGATCACGCAGTCATAACAACTCACATTCAGTTTAATGTCAACTCCTCTCCAAGTTTAAATAACACACTCACTTACAATTATACTGACTTTAACAAAGTTAATGACGACTTATCCCAGCTCGATTGGCATTCTGTGTTGAATTTGTCTATTGATCCCTCGACAATGTGGAATACCTTCCTTCAAATCACCAGTAAAACAATTAGTGAGAATACCACCCAACGTAAAATTTCTAAAAATATCCTAAAGCCTTGGATAAATAACCAGGCAATACATTTCATCAAACAGAAACGACACCTCTGGCGAAAATATAAACAAACAAGGCTTACTGTAGATTTCAGTAACCATCGCAATTTTTCTAATCGGGTTAAAGTACTACTTGATAATCTTAGACACAACTTTGAAGAATCGATTATAGCCAGCGGAAACTCAAAAAAAGTTTTTAAATACCTACATACGCTCTTCACTATCATCCAAAGTCGCTATTCCTCTACTTCTAAAAGATGACGGTAGCCTTTGCTCGTCAAATAAAGAGACTTCCGAAACACTCTCACAGACATTTTCAAAAGTTTTTACAAACGAACCTTCAAATGACAATATGCCTGACATTATATGCCCTCGTCTCTTCGCCACTCTTGACAATATTCTGTTCACAAACGATAAAATCAGACAGCATTTACTAAACCTGCGCACTAACGCCTCACCTGGTTTAGATGTTCTGACTCCCTACTTTCTAAAAAGATGTTCCGACGCACTTGCTACTCCGCTATGCTTAATAATGCAATCGTCCTTCACAAACAGCTTTCTGCCTTCTAGTTGGAAACTAGCTTCTGTCACCCCCATTTTTAAGAAGGGCAATAAGCTGGATAGCAACAATTATTATCGCCCAATAAGTTTATTACCCGTCGTCAGTAAAGTAATGGAATCCATTATTTCCGAGACTATGATGGATTTTCTCATCGAACAACATATTATTCCAAAACAACAACATGGATTTATTCCAGGGCGATCAACACTTACCAACTTACTTCATTGTGTTAATGACTGGACATCATTCTTGAATAATCGAGAACCTATCGATATAGTGTATTTAGATTTCTCCAAGGCGTTCGACCGTGTTCCCAAGCAAAGACTCCTGTACAAGTTAGAACATTTCGGTATTAGAGGAAACTTAAAACTATGGATTAAAAACTTTTTGACGGATCGTTTCTACAAGGTTTGAGTTGGTGACTCCTTTTCACATGAAAGACCAGTTAAAACTGGAGTTCCGCAGAGTTCAGTTTTGGACCCACTTTTGTTTACAGTGTACACTAGCGATTTACCATTCCACGTTCTCAGCAAAATATCACAATATGCCGACGACTCAAAAATATATGACAATCCCATCACAAATCATAAATCTATCCAAAATGACCTAATGTCAATACATCAATGGTCTTCGGAATGGTTACATCCATTAAACACTGAAAAATGTGTAGTGCTTCACATAGGTAAAAATAACCCACATTTTGAATATTTTATTGATAGTCAAATTTTAATCACAGTTACCTCTCATAATGATCTTGGTGTTATCGTAAATAGTGAACTATCGTGGTCAGATCATGTGCTCTCAGTATCCAAACGTGCAAATACTAGACTAAATCTTATTAGTAAATGCTTCTCAAAAGTTTCCTTTCAGAGTTTCTGCAAATTGTATGCTACTTACGTAAGACCTATCCTTGAATACGCCGGTCCAGTCTGGTATCCGAAATTAATTCGTGATAAAACGTTACTGGAAAGTGTACAACGGAAAGCTACCAGAGTTGCTTTATGACGTGTAAGACCTTCATACGAAGAAAGATTATCCATGGCGAATCTCACCACGTTTGAGCTACGTCGGTTACGAGGCGATCTCATTGTAGCCTTTCGAATTCTTAAATATAATTTTGGTGATCTAAATACAGTTTTCACCCTAAATACGGACACGAGACTTAGAGGACACCAGCTCAAGTTAAAAAAAGAAAATTTTACGGTTAGATCAAGACAAAACTTTTTACCTAACAGAATTTTCAATATTTGGAATGATTTAGACAGTGAAATTGTCTCTGCAACAAGTGTCAATATATTCAAAAATAAACTAGATCAGTGTAACTTATTTAATAACATTTAGAGCCTAATCGTAATTTCTATATATTTTTTTCTTATTTGTTTGTTTACTATTAGTAGGTATTTCTTTTGGAATGTATTTTTTTTTGGGCACAATAGGAGCCAGCTCCTCTGCCCTCATCAATATGTAATAATATTCTATTACAATATTCTCAAGATAGTAGTTAGCATTCATGGAACTCGTACGAACAGGAACTAATTATGTGCGAGTGTCAAAGCATATACCACACTAGTAAGCAAGGGTGCAGTGGCTGGTCTCCTACTGTACACCTTAACTGTCCATATGATAAATCATAATAAATTTGCAGCAGTCTTCAGTCCAATAAGTCGTATTTGGTTCGTTCTTTTCCATCAGTTTTTAGGAACCAACCTGTCTGTCGCATACTTTTTAGTTTAGTTAATAGATATGGAACGTGCTGCTTATTACGCTAACAAATACAATTATCTATTTGTTTGTAACTACGTTTAAAAACCACAGAAAAGGTTTGATTAAAGAAGTCATCGGTGCAAACCTGCAAAAAGGAGATATGTGTAGTTCTCAACTTGTTCTCTACTTGATTTGGAGATGAAATGGTAGGAATTGGGACAGAGAGAAAAGAAAACAAGAAAATGAAACCAAAAGTAGTACTAGAGTGTAATAGGGAAAAACAGGGTGTAGACATTTCCGATCAATTATCAAGCTACTATACGTCACGTCAACGATATTGTAAAAAAAATTGCAATCGAACTTGTATGTAGCATGTCATTAATCAATTGTCACATTATTTTCAATTCTGTCACTGGTAAAAAACTAACGCTCCTTTAACATACAGAATTAATTGTAAAGGCATTCTAAACATCGACGACTCAAATAAAAAAAGACAGCGGCTTATCCAAAAAAGCTTAAGATATCCACTCACAAACTACAAAAAAATGAGAGAGGATAAAGTTGCACCCTCACGAAAAAGGTACCAACTAGCCGACCTAAGCAAACGCCAGTTACCACGCTCAGTGCGACACGTATCTCCTAAACTAATGCAGATCCCATTTTAAAACTTTTTTGGTAAAATTATTATATTTTTAGCTTTATTTTGTAATTAAAATAAAAAGAAATGGTTAAAGTTTTTAAAATTGTTATTTAAAATATTTACTTCCGGCTTTGTACAGAAAAAAAAACATTAAATTTCGATTCTGATTTTACAATTGAAAAGAACAGTAAATGTTCTATATACTTATTATTGCAAATTTGTTTAATTCGGAAAACTGCTTCCAAAAAATCCATTAATTAAAAACGTCATTTTGGATATATTATGCGCAAAGGAAAGTATAGGTTCATACAGTTGATACTCGAGGGCAAAATTGAGGGCATAGGGAAAAAAAGGATGTCTTGGCTTCGGAACATTAGACAATGAACAAGGCTAGGTACGTGATATACAATCACTGATTAACATCGAGCGAGACAGAGAAAAATTAAAACATGCGATCGCAAACATCCATTAGTGGATATGCATCCGAAGAAGAAGATTTCTTAGAAGCCCATTTGGCAACTAAATCTCATGCAAAAAAAATTGTGTGTTTACGTTCATACCATCTAGAAGTACATTTAGTACATGTGAACAAATTTTAACACCTCGCATTTTTTTTTCGCTGTCCGGTTTACATGAAATAAACCAAATGAATTGTTACTGGGCGAATAACCTTCTTCTGCAGCAGCTAAAAAAAGCTGGGTAAAACATGGCACGATCAAAGTAAGGTATTAAAGAAGAAAGAACTTAATAAAAACCACACAAGCTAAAAGAAGAATGAAGACAACAACTCCACACGACCTGTTAAACAGATTTTAGCAGCAAGATTCTTGCAGCAATATTCTAGCAGCAGAATCCTACAACTCGGCAGCCAAAACTTGTCTGGGTTAGTATTAGTATTGGCATTAGCATTTATGTCAACAATAATACAATCACAAAATTAACTAATTGTAACTTGTTAAACAAATTGTAAGTAATATTGGGAAATTATAAAATAATTATGTGTAAATGTTGCTGATGCTCCTCTTAATTTTGATGGACAAGACAACCTTTATACAAAATAATTTTATTAACGTAACTAATTTTAAAGGGAACTAGAAACATTTTGCAATACAGCTCTATTTATTTAATTTTTTTAAAATAATTTCCACCACAGGTAATACATATCTCCATCCTCCAAAACCAATCCTTAAACCAAATCTGCCACGTCTCGCTAGGGAGTATGGCGAACTCGTTGTTCCTAACCCTCAAAAGGTCCTTATAACTGGAAAACCTTCTCCCTTTCAGCTTCATTTTTACATGGGGGAACAGTGCAAAGTCGCAGGGTGTAAGGTCTGAACTGTAAGGAGGGTGCTCAAGAAGTTTCAGTCCTGTAGAGGTCAAATATTCGGTTCCGGCTTTCGCGCGGTGAGCTGGAGCGTTGTCATGATAAAAGAATGAGCTGTCCATTCTTGAATTTGGTCGGAAGTTCTTTAGACTGTTACAGTGTTACTGTTCATCGTACCCTTTTGCTGTGACTGTCTTTTGTATATCCAACTCAATACGCTCCACAATTCCACTTGATTTGAAAAATACAGCTATCATTTTCTTCTTTACTGATCGGGATTTTCTGACTGCTACGATTGTATCCATAAAAGACCCAAACTTTGTTTTGAGAATTGGTCGGCACATTATAATAGTACAGCTAAGTCTCGTCACATGTCACGATGTTGTTCACATACCAAGATTGTCCCTTATCAAACATTTTCAGCGTCTCCCGGCACCATTTCACACGTCGTGTCATCCGGTCTTCAGTCAGACTATGCGGCACCACTATGCAAATGATCGTTCAGAATCGAACGAATTGCTGGTGCATTTATGCCAAATGTTTTCTCAATCTGGTAGTAAGTCAATCGCCTGTCTTCGTCAAGCATTTTTCTTACAGCGGTAACGTTTTTCTCAGTAACGAACGTTGGTGGGCTCCATGTCTTCTCAGCGTCCTCCAGACTGAAATTTCCCATTTGGAATTCTTTGTACCACCTAAATATGGTCTTACGATGTGGATAATCATCACCTAGTACAAGAGTCATTTCTTCTAAGCACTGGTCTATGTTTAAACCACAGGCGAAGTTATACCGCAATACCACACGAATATCATTTCATGACCAAGATACCATAGCACGCACTTTAAACTATTTTGATGACAAACAGCTAATCCCACCGGCTTGGGGCAGCCGATAGAGTGCAAGTATGAACACGTCTCAACATGCACCAACACTCCTGTGCCACGTGGTTGCGTCATATTGCAAAACTTTCCTAGATTTTCTTTGTATCTGGTCAGTATGGATAAATAAAAAAAACTTTGTAATTATTAATGTAATTATTATTCAATTCAATACCAAAAAATAAAACAAGAAATTATAATGTACATATCACGTTGATAGCTTTAAAGCTAAGAGGCTACATACAAAATACACAATTCAACAATACACAGTAAAGTCAAGTTTACATATGCTGGCGCCAGTACCAACAGTACCAATTTGATATAGAAAAATATAAGAACTGATAAATTATTTAAAATCGTTGATGTGAATTTCTTCTGCAATATTTAAATATGCAGTTTCTCTTACATATTTATTTTTATACAGTTCAGGCTGGGGCGTTCCATAAGCAGATTTCGTACAGTTTAAGGAATTTCATTATTTGGTCAGACGTCTACTTTTCCAATCGGGCTTCTTCATGGTTTTATTCATCTTATTCACACGGAAACATAATATTCCCAACGGCTGTAGTAATCTCTTCCAACTTAATTTGCATGCAAGTTTTGAACTGGCGCACCAGTAGGTGTTTACGATGTACATTTTATTTTTACTAAAATGTTAATGCTTACTGGCGCCAGCGAATCTTAAGTTAAATAATACGTAAACACGTTATTATAATAATAATCATTTAAAATTCCATTAAAACGTTAATAAAAATAATTGTAGTAAATTTATTTACTAATAAGAACATAAAATATATACAGGGTGGGCCATAAGTCATTTGTCACTAGAAATCTTTACTTTGTTTTGCCTAGCGTAGAGGTAGTCAGTTGACTAGTTTGTAGTACCCATACATCAGTTGACAGAACAGCGTGTATATGTTTTGCAAATATGCCCATAATTTGGAATTTGTTTGCGGTACACTTTCCAAACATACAACCTCGTTCAAGTAGTACAGAGTCTATTACTATAGAAGATCATCTTAATATTATGATGGTAAAGTGAACACATTACTGTGTCTACTGGAATTCTACGAATTACCGATCAAGACAAAGTTAAACTCTCCTATCGTGAGTGTACGGGCAGGGATTTTTAGCGGTGGGATAATCGGTTCATATTTATTTTTCAAAACTATAAATTCTGTAAAGTACCAAGATATGTTTCAATAGAACTGAAAAATTATAAGATACTTTATAATTGACAACCTTAATAAATGGATTGAAAAAATGGGTACCACTGAATGGCCTCCATGATCCCTACATATCACTCCCATGGATTTTGCTGTCTGGAGTTAGTTAGTTAGTCTGTTAGTTTCTACACTTATGTAAGGTAGTAAATGTTGGGTTTGGCAGAAGAAGCATAAAAATAGTTTTAATGCTGCGGAGATGAGTAGTCTGAGAAGTATAGCCGGAGTGACTCGGTTGGATAAAGTAAAGAATAGTGAGATAAGAGAACGCTGTGGTGTAAAAGAAGATGTGATTAAAAAGATAAATAAAGGAATGCTTAGATGGTTTGGACACGTAGAAAGGATGAATGAAGGAAGATTGACGAAACAAATTTATAAGGCGAGTGTGAATGGACAAATTGGTAGAGGTTGACCTTGGCGAATATATCTCAATCAGATCAACATTGTTTTGAAGAAAGGTCAGGTCAAGAGTATCAGCAACCGAGGAGAATGTATGAGAGCACTGATGAAAGTAGAGAAAGCAAAAGATGTGTGTAAGAACCGTATCAAGTGGAAGGAAGTGGTCTCTGCCTACCCCTACGGGAAAAAGGCGTGACTATATGTATGTATAAGATATATTGTTGGTTTACCAAATATATACATACATATAGTCACGACTTTTTTTCTTAGGGGTAGGTAGAGACAACTTCTTTCCGCTTGCTACAGTTTCTACACACGTCTTTCGATTCTTCTACTTTTATCAGCGCTTTCATACATGCTCGTCGGTTGCTGGCACTCTTGACCTTGCCTTTTTTTAAAACAATTTCGATCTGATTAAGATATTTTCGCCTAGGTCGACCTATACCTACTTGTGCATTCACACTCGCCTTATAAATCTGTTTCATCAACCTTCTTTAATTTATCCTCTTTACGTGTCCAAACCATCAAAGCATTCCTTTATCTATCTTTGTAACCGCATCTTCTTTCACACCGCAGCGTTCCCTTATCTCACTATTCCTCACTTTATCCATCAGAGTCACTTCGGCTATACTTCTCAGACTACTCATCTTCGCAGCGTTGATTCTACCTGAATGCTTTTTCTGTTAAATCCATCATTCACTACCATACATAAGTGTAGGAACCAGCACTTTTTTATGCACTGCCAGACGTGCCTTTTTGACACGTTCTGGCTGGTTATAAAGTTATGCAGGACGCCATTCATTTGTTTTCCTGCCCACGTCCTTCGCTCAATATTACAGTCTTACTTTCCATCTCTCGTAAACTTTGAACCCAAGCATACAAACTCATCCACTTCTTCCACTATTTCTCCTTCAATCAGTACCTTGCAGTTTGTCATGATATATTCTTTTTTTAAAACCATTACTTTTGCCTTACTTACATTTACTTTCATCCCTTTAATTTTTAGGGCATTAAGCATAATATTAACCATCGCCTGCAACTTCTTCTCATATGATGTTAAAATATGACCTGATCATCGACGTAAAGGAGGCATTTGACGATCATATCATTGATTCTCAATCTATCTGCACTCTATTTGTGTGCGAAGCCACACATCTCTGTCTTACACCTTTTTCAATGTTAAACCAGTCCGTGTAAGCTCCTTTCACTAAACTGTACTAGTATTTGTGTGTAGATAATAAAATTCTTGATAAAAAATTTGTTTGATTGACAACTGACTTATGAGCCACCCTGTAGTTTGCTAGTGAAGTGAGGATGTAACTGCAGTGATGCAGTACATTCACAGTTCATATAATGTATACAAATGATTTTGAAAAATAACAAATAGTATTTATTTTTTTAGTTTTGTTGTCTTCTAAGTCATTTGATTTATCAATTGGCTTGATACAATATTTTTAAGACATTTGGCTTTTTATAATAATTTTTTTAAATTTGTAACGATAAGTTTTAATTTGCGATTTCTATTCCAATAAGTCTTATTTTTGTGATTAAAAAATAGCAAGTGGGGACATAGAATAAGATAAATTTAAAATAGCGTAATTTGAACTATAATTATTAAAATAACAAAAAACTAGAATGTGCCACTATTCTACTCGAGCCATTTATTTTTTACAAGATTTTACAAGTTTTCATATTTTATTTAAATAAATGACTTGCCGACTGGTCAATGTTGCTATAATGTAATCTTTAATAGGAATAAAAAGGTGCTATATATAACTAGTTTAAGCAAAATTTTAACACTATTACTATCGTCCTTTTTGTACTTTTTGTGGATTAACTTCCAGAATTGTTATCTTTTATTTTCTAAGCTTTCTTTAAATTTGAGAACAACGTCTGAAGATATATGATAAAGGCCAGTATATTTTGGAGGTTTTTTTTAAATTGTCAAATTTGTTTTTATTATAAAAGATGACCTAAAAGTAACATTATGAATTTAACAACATGTAGTTGAAAAATAATTAATGAGATTACTTGAACTAATTTTTATAAAATTTATATAACTTAAATATAATTAGATGTTTTTAAGTTTTTAATTAATATTAATAATTTTAATACACCTTTACAATCAGTTTTAAACAAAGTTTTAAAAATATAAATCTTTCACAGGAAACAAATGTTAAAATGACTTTTTGTACTTTACTCCATTAAAATTAGTTTAATTCATATATACGAAAAAATTATAAATCTACCTACAAACTTAATACTTTTATCGGACCAAAAATAGTACAAAGCTTGTGTATCAATAACGAAAAACTTTATTCTGATACCAGACTTTTCAAAACTCCCAAGAAAAATGCATTTTGTAAGATTTGCAAATCTGATTAGATATAAAGCACCTCTTCGTTGTAAATATAAAGAGAGAAGATTGAGCTGCATCTAACTGCCGTTATTTTGTAATTTTATTTTATTAATCCGTTAATAATCATAATAATCTGTTACTTATTTTTGACGCGTGTACACCGAATTTATAGCAATAATTTTTGCCACCAACAAATGTTACAACAAAGTTGAAAACAAATGTTGGTAACAAAAGCTTATAACAAATGTTAGTGACAAATTTTTGTTACCGACAATGTTGAGCAACAAAATTTAATAACGAATGTTGACAATAAAAGTTAATATCAAATGTTGGAAACAATATTTGTTACCAACAATATCGAGCAACACATAGTAATAACAAATGTTGGCCACAATTTTTACTACCAATAATGTAGAGTAACAAAAGTTGAAAACGAATGTTAACCGCAATTTTTGCTGCCAACAATTTGGCAATGTACCAACAAGTTAATAAAAAATATGTTGGCAATAAAACCAAAGTTTGCGTTATGAATTTACATTATCGCGACTTATCGCTTCACTACGTCCACAAACAGTACAACTATCAAGATATACCGTATAGCTTATAGCTCTCGTGGCCACGTAGTGTACCAGGAGCGTTGTTGGATGGGGAAGTAAAGCAATTTTTCCAACATTGTTACTCACTTGCCAACACTTTTTGATCTTTACCAACATGTGGCTAATGTTGACAAAAACTGCTACCAACTGCAGTGTACTTATTCCTTTTTTATGATTTCAAGTATGATTAATCTTTATTCACTATACCGATAAGTACTCTATTATGTACGTGGAAAAACAACTCAATTTAAAAAGTGAACAAATAGAACTATTCAATTCCAGGCGAAGAAATGATCAAACAATTGTCCTTTTCCGAAACCCTCGTAATAAGCGAATTAGACGGCGACGAGGCTTCGAATGAGGCCGTACCAAAACCGGTCGGAGCATTAGTTTTGAATATTGTAGCTATGGACGCTGTTCTGCCAAAGGGAATTAAGAAAAAAGCAACCGATGATGATTTAGAATTTGAAATATTGCAAACGTTGCAACGTTCAAAAGTGGGTGAGTAATTTTTTTTGTTAAAATTGTACATTTTAATGCGATTGAAAACATCGAAGAACCTAAGCAATCTAAAAGTTTCGTAATAAATTGTTTGATTTTTTGTTTTCTAAATTAAACAAAAAGTACTGAGCAGACATGGTTATTAAAAAAATTGATTTGTAGATTGACGTGTTCAAATAACGCTTGTTAATCACATCAGAGGATGATAACAAACTAACGAGAAGCGACAAAAACCTGTTTTGAGCAATTATTTTCTGAAGGCACATGACAAAAAATATGATGTACAAAAATAATCCGTCTGTTGCAAAGAATACCAGCTCTCTCAGTCTCCTCACTTAAAACAAAGAATATGTATGTACAGAAATCCTAATTCATATTGATTATAAATTTGACCTTATACTATTAAAGTGTCGGTAGTTCAGAAGTGCACGTTACATTCTGACCCGATTCCAACGCTAATTTTGTTTTTATCATGCACGTTTTGACAAAGCTTCTCGTTGGTTTGTTATTCTCGGATTATATTCTAACATCGACTTTTTCAACCCAAATTGAGCATCATGCTAAAAGCTGTTATTTATTTACATTTTTCTTTAATAGAACTTTAAATTTATTTTCAAGTTGCTGGACCGCTAATTAAAAAACCTAAAGATGCCCGTGTAGAAATGAGACAAGTCGAAGAGCAGCTTAGGAAAACTTTAATTGAATACGATAAATTCTTGGAGGACGAAATGAGAGCGAACGCAAAAAAATTTGTAGTGCACGTTTCCTCGCAATTTGATAGTGGATTCAACGGTGGATCCAGAATAACTGCATGGGTGGATAGAAACTTCCATACTCTGGAAGAAAAAAGAATTGAGTAATTAACTACATAATTATTATTTTATTCATTTTATTTTTAAATATCTCCAGGCAACCATGGCACTAACAAACTACAATTTTTACAATTCTTTAAAATGTAAAACAATTAAATATAAGCAAACGTAAATTTAAAAACAATACACACTGTTATTAAGCCACATAACAGTGAATGTGGTCATTAAATAATAATTGTATTTTTTACATTGGATACTCCACCTATGTACATGAAAATACTGTAGATTTTTAAATAGTTGGTGTAGGTTGATATGTAAGATCTTATTGGCACAGATAGAGAAGAGTCTATGGAAGACAATTTATTTGTTTCATAATTACAAGTCTACCATGGCTTTACTATATGTTATCAATTTCCGTATATTAAATAACTGGTCAATAACTAATGAAAATGTATTTGGAAATATATCTGGCAATCATATAATACCAAGTAACGATCCTGTCAAAGTCCCCCTAAAAACTTTTTACTTCGTAGCTATGGTACAAAGTGGCTTCTCCCTTTTTAATTATTCCACATAAAAATCTTCCAATTTTTCTTGGTAGACGAGTTCCTCGTCTTGGTCTTTAAATCAGGTTTACAGTAGGGGTGACTGTTCAAGCCGCGACAGATACAGGAGACCGGACACGGAGACAGAGGCAGGAGACCGAGACAGAAGACTGGAAGACGTTCTCCGCCCCGGACCACTGGTGTCGTGTGTGTTGCTCGAAAAGCACGAGCAAAATTATAAAAAATAACGTCGTTTTCTGATGAAGACAGTGATAAAATGATTATACATCCTGCGCTATTTAATTCTGATATAAAGATGAAAATTTAAAGAATAATTCTTGGAACAGCATTTTTGGCATTGTTTTTTGCAATAAATTCCTAACGTAATAAAATCGTATTTTATTCAGCCAACAGTACAAACGGAGCATATTGTTACGAGTCTGCCATGTGTCTGTCGGCGTCAGCAAGTCGATCACAATTAGGGGACTGCTTTATTATGCCAGCGCGGCGATTGGAACAAAAGAAAGGACCGGCAAATTTTAGAATACTGCGTTTAATGGTTTCAAAATGGTAAAACGATTATTCTGGCACTCTCTAGAAAAAGATGACGATTCTTCTAGAGCGATGATTTGGAAATATAAAAGAATGAGCGGTCGCAAAGATGTCAGTTTAAGTTTAATTAATTCGAAGTCAAGCATTTAAAGTAATTGTAAAGTGAATATCTAAGTGATTTGTAAAGTAAATTAATTGTGTAAAAATATTGAAATAAAAATTGTTTAGTTAATGTACTAAGAGTTAAGAATTACCGAACCCAAGAAGTAAATATCGTAACATTGGTGTCAGAAGTTGGATTTTTGCGACAAAAGATTTATGGTGAATACAAGAAATACGTCATACGACGCCATGAGGGACGTTCTAATATTCATGAAAAATCAATTCGAGGTGTTAGAAAAACGACGACAGGAAGAAAAATTGGAAGAAGAAAAACGACGGCAAGAAGACCTAGAGAAAATTTTAGAAGAACAAAGGAAGCAAAGAGAAGAACAAAAGAAAATTCTAGAACAAGTACTACAGAAAACAGAAAAACAAATTGTTGAATATAAAGAAGATAGGAAGAAAATTGACGGAAAGTTAGGAAAGGAAGTAAACACAGTACGAGATGAAGTAAAGGACATTAAGAATGAGATCGAAGCTGTTCTCAAGAGGGAAGTGGACACAATTAAAAAGGACGTACAAAGCCAGATTGCCTCACTTCAAATTTAAGATTGTCGTGAAAGGGTTGCCACATCGGGAATTTCAGTAAAACCACAAACTTTCGATGTACAATCATCCTGGTCTACGTATCGCAGACAGTTCAAAGCTGCAGCCTCGTCTAATTCGTAAACCGATGAAGAGAAGGCTACTGCACTCATAGTGGCCTTGGGAGGACAAGCTTTGGGAATGCTGTAGACAATCCCTGTCGACCAACAAAGCGAATATGGAGATTTAGTGGCTGCACTGGAGTTAAGGTATGGTGATCAACACAGGGAACAGCTATACCGGGCGCAAATGACAACTCGGGTGTAGAAATCTGGCGAAAGTCTGCAAGAGTTCGAGGCAGATGTCAGGAGGCTGATTCAATTATTGTACCCACAGGAACCGGGAGACTTCAGGGAGCAACTGGCCGTCCAGCTATTTATTGATGGACTTAGGGATCCAGAGATCCAGAGGACTCTTCGACTGACGAACTTCAATGGAAGTGGTGAAGCTTTGGTGTGATCATTGAAAGTGAAGGCGGGCTTTAATACTTCGAGGCCAAAAATTCGAGCAGTGTCAATCGAAGAACCAGACCATCAAAGCGACGCAGCCAATGGATCCTTAGGAAATTATTTCGAGGAAATCAGGTTCATGATAAATGGTATGGGCAACCAACGAAAACGAACCTGCTACCGGTGTAAAAAAACTGGACACTTCATTAAGGATTGCAGAGTAAGAGTACCACCACGATCAAACTCACCTGCGAGAACGCAATCACGTTTCCACTTATCTACAAGGATCAGGTCATCTAGCGAGTCCTCAGAACGTCGCCAGGAAAACTAGGATTAGTCAGCATATCGGACGCATGCTGGCTAGCAATAACTAAGCCCTTAGGGTCATTCATTTCTACAGGATAAGAATAACAATGGACAGTTTCACCAGCAGAGGAAAATTGAACTGAGAAGACATTGTATGCACAGGTGCATCAGTTTCACTGGTCGCAGCGACATTCTTTGGTCAGAATGTGTGAAACCTACCTGCTCCAACCTTATTTTTTAAACAGTTACTGAAAATAATGAACCAATAAGAAGAGAGGCTTAACATCATGGATACAGTATATGTCGCAGATATATAAGATTAATTCATTCTCGGAATGGACTTGTTCAGCGGGTATGGTTCTCATTTAACGGTGAACAAAGAACCATGAGATTTAGAGGAGAAAAATTTATCTTAACGGCCCCAGCTGAAAGAATGAAACCTGTAAGACTGCGAATGGTAAAGTCTGTACGAATTCCAGGACTTTCCGAGAAGATAGTCTGTGCCACATTGAAAAGTGACCGTACGTGCCACGTTGGAGTAGTTCAGCCATGCAGAGAATCCCCCAACCGTTTATTGATTGCACGAGCCTTAGTTAGGGCAGAACAGACTATTCCTGTAAGAGTTGCTAACGTATACCCCGAGGGAATAACACTTAAAGAAGTGGACATCATTAGAGCCTGTGACTTCGATAACAAGGTGTGACGAGGGTAATTATCAGGATGAATAAAACGCTGCTAGGGAATTCATCAGATCGGAAAGTGACATCTTTGATTCAACAACAGCAGGACGAACTAACTTAGTCCAACACAGGATTGATACTGGCCAAGCTCATCCGATTCGACAACCGCCAAGACGACTATCATTTGCGAAACAGCAAGAGGTGAAAAAGCTGGTTAACAAGATGATGGAAGATGGAGTGATTGAAGAATCAGCAAGCCCTTGGACTGCGCCGATTGTGCTGGTTTCTAAAAGGATGGATCTACAAGGTTTTGTGTGAACTACAGAAAATTAAATGATGTCACGAAAAAGGACAGCAACCCATTACCCAGGATTGACGACAATTTGACGACATTGGCAGGTTCACGTTGGTTCTCAACACTGGATTTGAAGAGCGGGTATTGGCAAGTGGGCATACATAAAGATGACAAAGAGAAGACTGCTTTTTCAACTGGAAGTAGACTCTACCAATTTAATGTGATGCCCTTTGGATTATGTAATAACCCAGCAATATTCGAAAGGCTAATGGAATTAAAACTACGTGGGCTTACGTGGAAAACTTGCCTGGTATATCTCGACGACGTTTTGGTCATGGACAAAACTTTTGGGGAACATCTGGAAAATTTGCGAGAAATATTCCGAAGGTTCAGGAATTCCAACCTTAAGCTGAACCTTAAGAAATATTCCTTGTTCCAGAAAGTGGATTTTCTGGACTACACAGTATTACCAGCAGGCGTCCAAACAGATAAGAAAAAGATCAAGGCGATTCGAGACTAGCCAAGACCACAGGATAAACACGCTTCTTGGGCTTGTGTAATTCACATAATGCATACTAATTAATAATAATAATTATTAATTTCGTTTATTACTTACATCATCATCATTTTCAAATCAAAATAATCCAAAAACGGTACACAGTATCGAGTTTTATCAAGAGTACCTTGTAAGTGTAAAATTGAATGATGTTTAAGTTCACTTAAAATTTTGATTATTAAATCTAATCGTATCAGCATATTCATATAAATTTCATTACAACGTTTCCAGTAGTTTCGGCAAAATCGTAAGAAATGTATATAAATATTTTTCCTTCAATGCCCTTCATCTTGATTACGGATGGCGTTACGAAAATTTTTTACCAAGCAAACCCTAATTATTTTTTCAGTTTTCTACCTTTCCTAGAGACAGGGTCACCTTTTTTGAAACACCCTGTAGAGTAGACCTATTAGCAGTGCTGCAAACAAATAGTCGAATGTTTGGGTAAAAGTGCACGTAAAATTCTGATAAGTTTTGTACAGTGATTGTGACAAAAGGTATATGTTATTAATCATATTAAAGAAACTACACCGTAACGAGCTTAAATGATAAGTTTTTTCCCTGTAATGGGTCGAGACGGTACACAATGAACTGAGCTCAGTAATCAAAAATTTGTTACGAAATTATGTACAGCTGATGATTTCATCAATAAAATAACTAAAACAATAACTGGTATATTTAAAGAAAAGTACAACAAAATCGATGATTTAGAAAGATATAATCAACACTTTGGTGGAACATCAAAAGAAACAAGAGCAAATCAGAAGAAGCAGAAACCTAGAAGTTATGGAATCCTTGAAGCAATAGGCAATGAGGACTTAACCAAGCACATCTTAGATACTTTTACAACAAAAATAAAACTCAGGTTAGATGAATCCAGTATTGAATTTTGCTATGGACTTAACAAAAAAATACAGAATAAAAGCAGGCAGATTTTTGTCAATTTACTTTAAGAATATTGTCTACAATAATAAAAAGCTGTTAAAATCAACCAAAATTGTTATCAGAGGATCTTACGATTAAACAGTTAAAGATTGTGAGCGAGGCTGTGAGGAAAATTGGGACATCTGGCACAGTATGGACCAATTCTGGAAGAATGTATGTCAAATCAAATAATCAACATGGCCCCAACAGAATTAGCAGTCTGGATGAGGCAAAGGAACTACGTCTGTAAATATGAATTTCTCTATAAGTACCTTAATAATTCCTTTTTTATTTAAACTGTAGTAGACCTTTATTTATTATTAGTAGACCTTTATTATTATAATTTTCCATTTCGTGCGCATATTATTTAAAAATTCATTTTAGCAGCACTGTGGGCAGTTGGGTCGTCCCCGTGCCGTTCAGGTTCTGTACTGTTTTGTCAGTTTTGAACAAAAACCTTTTGTTTTTTTTTTTTAATTAATTACTTAGATTGCTTTGTCATATTTCATTCCTATAAGTAACTAGAATTTCTGTATTTAGTTTGATGAATGTTATTAAAAATAGGTTGTTGTAATGCGAGATCATTTTTACCCTCATTGCAAAATATTAAACAGATAGTTTTGGATAATTCATCAGATATAATTTTAATATGTGAAACATAGTTGAAGATTAATATTAACAACGACCAACTACAATTCGATTGATACAATCTATACAGGGCGGACCGAAACTGCAGAGGAAAGGGATTGTGTACATATGCTAAGCAAAAATTTCACTGTAAAATCATTGAGAGTATACAGGAGTACGCGTGGGTACAATATTAGATTAAAATTACCATACAGAAAAAGTCATTTACCGTTGGGATAGTTTATAAGCTACAACAAAAAACGAGTCGTTCATAATAGTATATCAGATCATTCAGATCATTTACTGTAAGTTAGATATAAAATGTAAACCAAAGATGTGCACATATAAAAATATCAATGAAAATTTATTCAAGATGAATTTACTCCTTTTTTTTTTAAAATATACGATCAACAGAATGTGGATGAAAAATTATCATGCTTAGATGGTTTTGGACACGTAGAAAGGATTGATAAAGGAAGATTGACAAAACAAATTTATAAGGCGAGTATGAATGTACAAGTCGGTAGAGGTCGACCTCGGCAAACATATCTCGATCAGATCATCATTGTTTTGAAGAAAGGCCAGGTCAAGAGTACCACAACCGACGAGCATGTTTGAGAGCACTGATGAAAGTAGTGGAAGCAAAAGATGTGTGTAAGAACCGTAGCAAGTGGAAGGAAGTAGTCTCTGCCTACCCCTACGGTAAAAAGGCGTGACTATATGTATGTATGTATACATAAAGCTTATTAGACTTAGCTGTGCCCACGTTCTACCATATATGACGCACATAATTAATGTATGCTTAACAGAAAATATCTGCCCGGAAATGTGGAAGATAGCGGTTGTCCAGGTTACCTAAGAAGAGAAATCCGACAGAAATAAAGGAATTGAGGGGTATCAGTATTTTACCCACAATGCTAAAAATCCTTAAGAGAGCTATGGAGGTAGAAATAAGGGCCAATACACAGAGCTTTTCTTTAATACCAGGCGTACTCCTTCATATTACCGTGAACATAATAAAAGTGATAGATGAAAATAAATTTACCTTATTAATTTTGAAGATTTCAGCCGAGCCTTTGACACAATAATTTATAATTTGATTATAAGTATCTTGAAATATCTTGGTTTTTCCTTCAATGCGTTGGAGTTAAAAGAGTACTTAAAAGGTAGACAACAAAAAGTATGTATAGGTGATCGTTGTTTAGAAATTCCTTAACCTTACCTCTGGAGTACCTCAGGGCTCTATACTCGACAATTTTTAACATCAAATATCAGCAAAATTAGTGGGAACAGCGTACTATATGTTTGCAAATAGTAACACTTGTTGGAACTATCACCGACTGTTTCTGACTCCTGTGGTAACAAACCTTATGACACATTATTAAAACTACTACTACTATTTGTAAACATTTACTAACATTAACTGTTTTGCAGCTATTGCATGTGTAATTTTTCCACATTTTTTTTATATCTCATTTACAGATTCGTCAAAGAAAATGATATTTTAAAAGAAAAGTCGATGTATATCGGTTTGCAAACCAGAAAGTATTATGTAAGACACACCAGCACGGAAGATATCGAAACTAGAAAATATTATAGTTTGGCCAAATGCCAAAATCTCATTTGCGAAGGCGCAAATTTTATATTGATGCGATATTTGGCTATTACGAAATATCAAGGACAATTCGAGTTATCTACCACGTATATTAACGGAGATCTATGTCGAAATGTATACGTAAGTAATTGGATTAAAACATTTTGCGAATATCAAAGAATAAACATTAAAATACTTATATACTTATAATGTAATTCCGTATTTTTCCACCATTATTATAGAGACGGTTCTCATGGAAATTGATTGGGAGTGGTTTGAGAAAGTTCATACATGTACAAGGATTACCCCGGTAAGGTACTGGTAAAAAGTTATTGGCACTTGAATCCCCCATGTTGAAGGCTATGAAAAAAAAAAGTTCCTTATATTTTTACCTAACCCAACCTAACATAACGCTTAACCAACGATTTTATTGATGGACACTTTGTTTTATATATTTTAAACTAACCTAAACCTAACCTCTATTTTAATCTTGAAACTAGTTTGTCCAAGCGTAAGGAAGAATAACCAGTGCTAGTGAATTCAATTTTGCATTGCCATATCTGAATGAACCAAACGTACCACGGTTGACATTAAGTGCTATCACTTGTCTATCATTTGGGCAGTGCAGTGTGTTTCTTAAGGCCTTGTTCACATAACCATTTGACTTTATCGTCTTAAATAATTTTAATCAGCTGAAAGAAATTCAGATCAGTTCAGGAAGAGTAGGTGAACTCTATGTAAAGGTCTTTAGGAGAAACGAATTTTGTCTCCAACAGGATTAAAACCCTGGTTCCACTGTCCTAGAGAGGAAATACATTTGTTTGGGTTCAAAATATCTATTTATTAATAGAAAAAATCCCATAAGTTAAGACGGGTTATAAAAGTGCCTATAACTTTAAAATGGGGTGTTTCAGGGGCAGGTACATGAACTCCTTAGGCACTCCCTATCATGATGCCACAGGGGCGACCCATAATTTTGATGGGCAAATACGGAAGTGTAGTGGATTAAACACTTGTGATAAAAGTACAAATGAAATAAGCAAGAAGCAAAAACCATACAGTCAGAAACAAATTTATAGTGTACAAAGGTGTTTATTGTTTAATTTTTTACGAGTATGAATTTTTGTAACAAAAATGTCTAATAGTTACTGTTATAATACGAGTTAATCATATTCTGCTACTAAAGGTAATTTAACGTTTTATAGATAAATATAAATATTTTTTTAAAATAAATTTAATATTATTTTCATAAAATTCTACTTCATGAGGAAAATTTTGTTTTCAGTTGTTTGTTTCTATATTATTGAAACATTTAAAATGTTCATCTCTGCAAAAATCTTTCAAAAGCTCTAATCGGTGTATATGAAACAAATGTTGGCAAAATTAAACCTCTTAAATTACCATTTTATAAAACTACATTGAGTTTTATTATTTGTAAAATAATCGCTGCATACTAACTTCCCCTTCAAACATTTTTTCCAATTATACTTATCCAATTTTCACTTATTTTGAAATGGTTGCTATTATGTACAATAAAAAATTAATTATAAAAATATTCAATTTCATCAAATATATAATAAATTTTGTTTTTGCACATAACTTTTTTAATATTTCCTCTTAACTCAATTTATGTAATTTATTTTTGCTACAATGGTTTTTGCAATAATTATGGTAAATATGTTAGTAGCAGAATGTAATTTTTTCCCGTATGGGTAGGCAGAGACCACTTCTTTTCACTTGCTACGGTGCTACACACGTCTTTCGTTTCTTTACTTTCATTGGCTCTTTTATACATGCTCGTCGGTTGCTCGAACTCTAGACCTGACCTTTCTTCAAAACAATTTCGATCTGGTCGAGATACGTTCGACTAAGTCGACCTCTACCGACTTGCCCATTCACACTCGCCTTCCCACAGCGTTTCTTTATCTGACTATTTCTCACTTTATCTATCAGATTTACTCCAGCTATACTTCTCAGACTGCTCATCTCTACAGCGTTGATTCTACTTTCATGCTTCTGCCAAACCCAATATTCACTACCATACATAAGTGTAGGGACCAGCACTTCTCTATGCACAGTCAGTCGTGCCTTTTTTGACACGTTCTGGCTGCTCATAATTTTTCATTTATTTGTTTTTCTATATTTGTTTACATATACAACAGAACTATTTATTTTTATAAAAATTTACCAATAAAATAAAACTATTTATAAATTTAACACCTTTGTGCAGTAAAAATTTGGTTCTCACTATTATTATGCTTTTGCTCCCCGACTATTTTATTTGTTCTTAGCCCCTTTGGGCGCGCATTTTGTATTAATAATTATATAAGTCTATGGTAAGCAATGATCTTATAGAGAGAAACTGAATGCCGATAGCACAAAATTCTTATTGCAATCAACCAAAGGTGGGATGTCCAACAACTATACAATGTCCAACGACTATTGGGTTTACCCTATTACCAAAATAAAACAAATATATACATACATACAGTAACGCCTTTTTCCCGTATGGATAGAAGGCGTAGACAGAGACCACTTTCTTTCACTTACTACGGTTCCGACACACATCTTTCGCTTTTTCTACTTTCATCGGTGCTTTCATACATGCTCGTCGGTTGTTGGTACTCTTGACCTGCCCTTTTTTCAAAACTGATTGAGGTATGTCCACCGAGGTCGACCTCTACCGACTTGCCCATTAACACTCGCCATATAAATATGTTTCGCCAATCTTTCTTCATCTTTCTTTCTCTCTACATGTCCAAACCATCCAAGCATTCCTTTATCTTTCTTAATAACCACATCTTTTTTCACGCCACAGCGTTCCCTTATCTCACTATTCTTCACTTTATCTAACCGAGTCATTTCAGCTATACTCAGACTACTCATCTCCGCAGCATTAATCCTATTTTTATGCTTCTTCTGCCAAACCCAACATTCACTACTATACGGGACCAGCACTTCTCTATCCACGGTCAGACAAGCTTTTTTTGACACGTTCTGGTTGCTTATAAAGTTATGCAGGACCCCATTCATTTGATTTCCTGCCAACACCATTTGCTCAATGTCACAGTCATACTTTTCGTCTCTCGTAAACTTTGAACCCAAGTACAAAAACTCATTCACTTGTTTCACTATTTCTCCTTCGATCAGCACCTCGCAGTTTGTTATGCTTTCTTCTCTATCAAAAACCATTACTTTCGTCTTACTTGCATTTACTTTTATTCCTTTGATTTTCAGGGCATCATGCATAATATTAACCATTACCTCTTCAAATGACGTTTATATGACCTGATCATCGGCGTAAAGGAGGCATCTGACGATCAAATCATTCATTCGTAATCCATACGCCCTCTCTTTTAAAAATTTTAAACAATCGTCTATGTGTAAGTTAAACAGCCACTTTTTTTGATATTAAACCAGTCCGTATAAGCATCGTTTATCCTGACACAAACAGTGAAATCCTCGTAGAGTGATTTTAGTGCTCGTATTAAACTGCCGCTCACACCATACATAGACAATGTCTACCACAATTCATTCCTCACCACTCTATCATAGGCCTTTTCCAAGTCTACAAAAGCGCAGTAGACCTTTCGATTTCAGCCAAGAATTTTTCGACTGTACCTCGTAATGAAAATACCTGATCCATACATTTCCTTCCTCTTCTTAATTCTGCTTTTACATCCTATATTATCTCCTCAGTTTTATTCGTCATTTTTTTAATCAATATTTTTGCATACAGTTTGCCGACGATGCTGAGTAAACTAATGCCTCGGTAGTTCTTACAGTCCTGCTACGAACCTTTTCCCTTGTAAAACAGCACGATAACGGCCTTACGCCAGTCGTCCGGTACGCTATCGATCCTCCAACAAAGGTTTAATAGACGGTACAGCAGACTCAACGATTATACACTACAAAGGATGGCTTATTTCCTAACTCCGTACATGGGAAAAATTTGAGCTTTATATGTGTTGGTTCCTACACTTATGTATGGTAGTGAATGTTGGGTTTGGCAGAAGAAGCATGAAAATAGGATTAATGCTGCGGAGATGAGTAGTCTGAGAAGTATAGCCGGAGTGATTTGGTTTGATAAAGTATAAAATAGTGAGATAAAAGAACGCTGTGGTGTAAAAGAAGATGTGGTTACAAAGATAGATAAAGGAATGCTTAGATGGTTTGGACACGTAGAAAGGATGGATGAAGGAACATTGACGAAACAAATTTATAAGGCGAGTGTGAATGGGCAAATCGGTAGAGGTCGACTTCGGAGAACATATCTCGATCAGATCAACATTGTTTTGAAGAAAGGCCAGGTCAAGAGTACCAACAACCGACGAGCATGTATGAGAGCACTGATGAAAGTAGAGGAAGCAAAAGATGTGTGTACGAACCGTAGCAAGTGGAAGGAAGTGGTCTCTGCCTACCCCTATGGGAAAAAGGCGTGACTTTATGTAGCAAGTGGAAGGAAGTGGTCTCTGCCTGCCCCTATGGGAAAAAGGCGTGACTTTATGTATGTATGTATGCGCGGATTTGCATCGTCATTTGACGTCACCGGGCCTGCAGAACTGTTCGTGTATTTTTATTCGTTTTGACAGCGGTTTTTCTTCCTGTTGGTAAAATTTTTCCGTCGTTTTCTTTAGCGTTTGTTTTTGGTGAATCATTTAACTTTCCGGTCAGTGGATTCTAGTGCCATAAACATCTTAGTTTGTCGTGAATAAGTGAAAATTGAATCGACTGTTGAGTGCGTGTTGAATCCCACTTCGTGATAGGACACTTGTTTATTTGACTGTTTTTCGATTTATTGATAATATTTGAGTCTTCACGTATTTATTCAAAATGTCCCATATATTTTTAGAAGAATTTAGTTTATATTGTTTGTAAACTCAACATTAGTTGGAAGAAAATAAGTTAGAAGACAATAAAAGTTTTTGATACGTGTAATTTCAGTTGTATTTATTATATATTCAAGATGGGTAGATAAAGGTAAAAGAAAATCTGTATAGTTTATATAGGACCATAGTACCAATCACCAATATGAGACCATTTGAAAACGTTGAGTATTGTCGAAAAAAACATTTGAAATTTTTTTTAACTACCCATCCCATAATTCAGTATTTTTTACGTAATTCTGATATATCTAGCATTACCTGGGTCAATTAGAATAAATCAGAACAACCATGGCATACTCAAAAAAATCAAATGAAGTCATACATGAATGTCACATGTATTTCATTTGAAATAATTATTTTCATTCCCTCAAAATCTCTTGAGTGAAATAGCTATAAAGTATATACAATAGCCAATAAATAAAAAACTGGAATGGGTTGATAAAAAAAAAGAAAATAACTAAACACAATTTTGATTTATTTACTAACGAATCACTTTGCAAAATTGCCTTCAATTCTGTTCAAGTTGTACCTATATCTTGATTTCTTCCAAAACTATTTAGTTATCAAAAAATGTACAAGCTATTCATAAAAAATATGCACCAATTACACCTTTACATAGATTTTTTCAATACTTATATGCTCATTCATATTAATTTCACACATAACAAAATTATTAACATTTATTTTATTACCATAACGCTCCCGACTTTTTTTCGATTAAATTTGATTTACTTTCAAATAAATCTTTACCAACAATTGATACTTCTCTTTTAAAATCACTATATATATTATTGAACGTCACTAATTCCTATGCGCCCAACCTTGGCAACCAAATTTTCCACAAATAATTTTAATAAATCGAAGTACCCTAATACGTTCAAAACGCATCAGTTTATGATTTATCCACAGCAAACTAGAGCATCTACAGTTCTAAAAACTCAATGAAGCAAAAGAAACCAGAAACGCTCAAAAAAAATCAACAGGTTTGCTTTATAAATACCGAGATAAAAGGTTTTAAAAACCATCACTCACAGCTGGTGGCAAGCGGAGGAAAATGCAGATAAAATCACTGAACTCGGCCATCCCTTAACATTTCAACCATAATCCTGTCGTACCCTGCAGCCTTACCTTTTAAAATTATTATTAAAAGCTCAAACCTTGACAGCAGTTTGTTTTTTGTTATTTGGAACAATATTTTCAATATACATTTTAAAATGCCTAATTAAGCATATAGCGTTACCTTTACACACCGTTGTCTAATTGTTAGAATTATAGGAGAATCTATCAGTTGCAGGAAATTTAAGGTTGTGTTTTCAATTAAAAATCTTACCATTTTAAATTGTAAAAATAAATCATTTATTTGCTATACTTTATAAGAAGACTACAGAAATAATCGTGGTTTGATTTTAATAACTTTTTTCTCGAGGTGTGCGCTATCCAAACTATAGAGACTTCATACTTTTAAATAAAATGACACTAGACGTAAAACAACTAATTTTTTAACATAACTTAACCACACCAAACTGAAAAGATTCTAATTTATGCGGCAACAACGCATTTTGATCGACAATGCCGCCAACAGTATATGTTTCGAGTCGCATAGAAATGCGTCATGGGTTTTGAGTGTAATTCAGGCATTAATATAAACAATTTCATTGTTTTTTCATCTTATTACTAAATTAATAATGAGTAAAATTTGTTATAAAACGAAGTGTTCAAAGTACTTAAAATAATTTATCCTACGAAAAATTTGCATATGCGAATTGCTTTGACCAAACTGAATATTTCATAACTTTCACTACTTTGACACATCTACGGACCTACGTCATGAATGACGCGCATTTGATTTAATGTTGCATTATCTCTATATATGTTTTTGATTGCATTTTTAGGAATGCACTGGTCCTGTAATGGGAAAAGTTAACAATAAGGATATGGAAGTTTGTAAAATATACAGATATATCGAAGAAAAATGTGGACTCGAACATCTCTGTGTCACCACTCTGACTGTTTACGGTATGATTTCTTCGCGTTTTTACTTAATTCCATGTCTATTCATACATGTTATCCTTTTTTTCATTTGTTTTTTTTATTGTTGGTAAAATTACTTACGGGTAGTATTAAAATAACTTATTTAGTTTTATACACAGTTACAAGTATACATTGTTGTATTATGCTGTTCTATAAGTGATTCATGTGCCTATTTGGACAATAAACAGTTTTTTTTATCACGGGAAAGTCATATACTTAGGAGACTAGACTGCGGGTCTATATGCGAGAGTTGGCTTCCGATGAGAGATAGTCGCTCAAGAGGTTGTTACGTGCTCTCTCTAATGGGCGGGGCTTACGCCCGAGAGGCATGCGGCTAGATGAGTGGAGGGGTCGGCCAGGACGACTCCTCTATCCGCGGACGCGGGTTCGAGATTTGCCTGAACATTTTTTTTTAAACCTTTTTTTTTCCCAAGCAGCTACGGACGAAAGTACGTTTGATTATTTATGTTTGAAGTTTTTGAATTTTTGAAATGACAATTAGGTTGAATTTTATCATTTTTTCAATTTTAATATTGTCATTATATTGAGAGAAAAAGAGAAAATTAGAGTTGTAAACAATACATACATACATACATAAAGTCACGCCTTTTTCCCATAGGGGTAGGCAGAGACCACTTCCTTCCACTTGCTACGGTTCGTACACACATCTTTTGCTTCCTCTACTTTCATCAGTGCTCTCATACATGCTCTTCTGTTGTTGGTACTTTTGACCTGGCCTTTCTTCAAAACAATGTTGATCTGATCGAGATATGTTCTCCGAGGTCGACCTCTACCGATTTGCCCATTCACACTCGCCTTATAAATTTGTTTCGTCAATCCATCCTTTCCACGTGTCCAAACCATCTAAGCATTCCTTTATCTATCTTTGTGACCACATCTTCTTTTACACCACAGCGTTTTCTTATCTCACTATTCTTAACTTTATCCAACCGAGTCACTTCGGCTATACTTCTCAGACTACTCATCTCCGCAGCATTAATCATATTTTCATGCTTCTTCTGCCAAAACCAACATTCACTACCATACATAAGTGTAGGAACCAACACACCCCTATGCACCGCCAGACGTGCCTTTTTTGACACTTTCTGGCTATTCATAAAGCTATGCAGTGCCCCATTCATTTGTTTTCCTGCCAACACCCTTCGCTCAATGTCACTGTCATACTTTCCATTGAACCCAAGTACACAAATTCATTAACTTGTTCCACTCTTTCTCCCTCAATCGAAACCCCACAGTTTGTCATGCTTTCTTCTCTTGTAAACAATGAGTACAAAATAAAATAAAATGTACACTTGAGAGATTCGAACTCACGACATCAAAACAATGGTCATGCGCTTACGTCACTCCACCACCATAGTGACATCATAGTCTATTGATGATGACTCGGTAAAGTAATAGCTATAAATACAATTCGTGTTTTATATTCCAATTTACCGATGATAAAATTCAAGTAATCCCTAAATATTGAACATTGAATATTTAAACAATGCAATAAAATAATATACATGTATTCAATCATATGTAGAAACTTTCTCTTTCTCATCGGAAGGCAACTCTCAGCATGTGGACCCGCAGTCTACTCTCTTATATCTATGGTTGAAGTGTACTGGGCATGTCCTTCAACACATTCGTCTTCCTACATCTATACCTCATCTATACCCCACCAGGCACTGAGAACCTTAAAAGAGTCGTTGTTTTGTAGTTTTTTTTTATCGTTTTTCTTTTAAATATTTTGGATTATTAAATAATTATATGTAAGTTACTAGACTGTATATTATTATCATCCGTAGCGAAGCAAAGGTTATCAATGAACGAGTGAGTTCTCGATATCGGTAGATATTCTAATTTTGCAATTTAATTTTGCAGGAAGAATAGTAACGCAAGAGTGGGACGGTTGTAGATTTATTTTAAATATTAATCCATTACAATTTGTAAGCAGTGGAAAACCGAGCTTATATGACAGACAGAGTCTTGAAAATACTTGGTATGAAGATATGGAATTATTTTCCAAATTTTTAGACAACAAGGTAATTAAATATCAGCCATTCACAATCGCTTCATACTTCTTTTGTTTTCTGCGCGTTTCTTTGTTCTGGCAATTTCTATTTACTTAAGGTGTCCAAACTATTATTATTTTTACGAAGTTATAGCTCCTTCAGTATCTTCTCTATGTTACTAAAATTTTAAAGGGTATAAAGCTTCTATAACACTTTATTTAAAATATTATCTCCCAATTATTTTCTTTTAGACCGAAGCCGAATTGAAAATGAAAACTTATATGCACGACCACCCCGAAGTTAAAAATATTTTAGCAGACTATTTAAATAATATTATGTTGCTGAAGCCACAAAATATTTTAACCTTTACAATTGATTTTTTCCAAAGTCTTTGTCCTTTTAAAATAGAAAAATCCGATAATTAGGAGGAGGGATATATTTACCATAAACATTTTGAATTATGTATTGAAAATGCACTGTATAACAAACTTACAATTTTTCAAAAATAAATACCTACTTACTTTATTCCGTAGCGTAGCAAATTCCACATCTAATCATGTTTTTTGGTATGCACTGTAGATGAAAAGCATGTTTACAATTATATACTGCAATATTCCCTACGCGAGATGGATCTGCAAGTAAAAAATCAAATAATTATTAAATGTGGTCGTCTAACTAATGTATACGGACTATACATCTGCACTCGCCTTTTTCTAAAATTTTTCTGGTACAACACGCACACACCAAATCTTCCATTACGGCATGACCTCTTTGGTGAACTTTCACCAATTTTTTCTGTAAATTAAAATAATCGGATACGAGAATTTTCTTGCATCCTTCCTGAACCGATACCTGAAAATCAAAATATTGGTTTTTTTTAATTATATACATTATTCTGGTCTATCATAATAAAATATATCCAGATCTTGAAGTTTTGTGTCTCGAATTTGCCATTTAGTGCTAGGGCTAAGTGCAGATTAGATGGGCATTACAAAATGGCTAGAAATATCAGAGAATGTAGCCAAGACTTAGTCTTCAACGGTAAGCTAATGGCTGACACTTATTTAAAGTTGCAGACCAGGCATTACTCTACAGATATTTTTATAGCAGATGCTTCAAAGAAATAAAAACTCTTGTACCACCACTGGCCACATTCGGCCGAAGAACTCGGCACGCAGATCAGTCTCACCCATTTACTCTCAACAATAATTCTTTTTAATGAAAATTGTATTTTATTTAATTGACACTAGGAGTGACAGAAGTCAACCTTAAAATTTAAAAAAGTATTTTATTCGAATAATTATTTATTATAACTTACTTGAATTTTTATCCATGATCTGCACTTTATTAAAACTTATTATCGACAGTATATATTGTATGTCAAATAAACGTCAAATACGCTTGTCGTGTTAAAGTCGCTCCGTAAAAAGTTAGTTATATTTCCGATAATACACACAGTTTAATTGTCCCAAAAAGTAGAAGAGCTACTAGAACTAAACCCAACAAAAAATATAAAAACAACATCCAAATCAAAAAAAGGAAGAGAAAGTAAGAACCGCTAGGGCTTCGAAATTATTCCCAGTAGAAGTTAAGCTGGCAAATAAATAAAAGAAAAAATATCAGAAAGCATTCGAATAAAATGACTTGGTTGCCAGAGTCCAAAAGAGCATCTGACAGATAAGTGACTTAAATTATTTTAATTGATAAGTTTCATTTATTCCGTTTTACTATTAAAAGGAAAACCACAAATCATTATATATTGTACATTTGCGGGAAGTTCTCTATTACAGCAAATAGAAGCATTTAATAGATCGGTTTTATCCCTAAGACCAATAATTTAATTGCCTATTCACCAAATTTCTATTGCCTGTCAACTTAAATTTTTTGACATTTAATTTAAATCTGGCTTGGTTAAATCTACCATACATTTACTTTTATTTTAAATTTGTTTGCTGGAATGCAATTAATATATTTCCCAAAAGATTTAAAATTTTATTTGTTTTGTCAGATTAAGATTTTCTTTGACATTTATTTAACTTTAATTTTAATTTGTTATGTATTTATTCTAGTATAATTTGAATTTATCTCATGGGAAGCTATGAGTAATAGTCGTTTTGACTATAACCAACACGATAGCTATAGGCGTCGCCACCTGTCATGTCATGCTTCTTGTGAGGGCGAAATGTGGACTGCGGACAGTCACTTTGCTACTTTGAATGTGAGGGGAGGATTACATGATAAAATTGATGAAATTTACACGATGATAGAAGAAAGACGGATTGATATTCTTTGTGTAAATGAAACCAAGCGGAAATGATGTGAAACCACAACACATGGACCTTATACAGCCTACTGGTCAGGAGTTCCGGAAACCAGCAGAGGTTCTCAGGGTGTTGGTGTAATACTCTCTGCTAGAATGAATGAATGTGTGACTGACTTTCAATGTGTAAGCCCAAGACTCCTCTGGGTGAGGCTGAAGGTTGGTCTTACTCGTATCTTTTTGCTAGGGGTTTATGCCCCACAAGATGCACAGTGGAACCAGTCTTTAAAAGCTCAGAAAGAGAGGCGGGAGTTTTGGGATAGTGTGACAGATATTTTAAATGGGTGTAACCAGAATGAAAGAATTGTAATGTTGGGTGATTTTAATAGTTGGGTAGGAGTAAAGCGTGATGGATATGACAGTGTTCTGGGAATGTACGGTGACGGCAGAGTAAATGAAAACGGAGAAAATCTACTTGAAATATGTTTGGAGCGAAATCTTGTGGTAACAAACACAATGTTTAACCATAAAAGAATCCACTTGTACACAAGACAAGAAGGACACCAGAGAAGTATAATTGATTTTGTAATTGTGGATGAAAGATTGAAAAAGAAAGTAATGGACACTCGGGCATACCGCGGTGCAGGTATTGACACAGACCACTTCTTAGTAATGAGCCGAATAAGAGGTCTCTTTAAGCGGTGGCGCCATCGTGTGCAGGAATCAAGTAGTGTACTAGAGCGTATAAAAGTTGAAAATTTGCAAGAAGAAGGTATAAAAGAGGAGTTCGTTAGTAAATTGAGCGAGAAATTTGACAGTTTAGATGAAGCATGTGAGGTTGAAGAATTGTGGAAGCCATTCAAGAAAGGAATCGTGGATATTGCTATAGAAGTATGCGGTGTAAGTAAAAGAAGGAAAGGATGCAAGTTACAGAAAACGTGCGTAGAGGTTCAAAAAGCAGTATCAGAAAAGAAGAAAGCCTGGCTGGATTGGCTAGCTACAAAAGCCAATCAAAGAACGCAAAAGGCAACGATTGAGGATGTAAACAAGGCAAAGAATGAGTATAAAAGGTTAAAAGGTGTGGCAAAAGAGGTTGTGGCAAAAAAGAAGGAGAGTGATAAAGATGAATTTGATAGGTTATCCGACGATTTCCAAAACAATATTAAACTCCTCTGGAAGTCCATAAGAACAGCCAGAGGTAAAAATACTACCTCGCAATTGGAAAGAATCAGAAACCAAGATGTTAATATGGTAAAAGGAGAGGAAGGCGAATTGAAGAGATGAAAGAAATACTTCGAAAGTTTATTTGAGAAAGAGGATACACAAGTACAGGCCCAATTCGAAGACATGAGTGAAAGTTGCAATGAAAGTGAAATTACTACGACAGAAATTGTGGAAGCGTTGAACAGTATGAAATTGGGTAAAGCTGCCGGGTACGACAGGATAACAGTTAAAATGCTGAAGGCTGGACAAAACGCGGCAGCTAGTCTACTGGACCGCCTTTTTAACCTTTGTTGGAGAAGTGGTAGTGTACCAGACGACTGGTGCAAGGCCGTTATCGTGCCGCTTTACAAGGGAAAAGGTTCGCAGCAGGATTGTAAGAACTACCGAGGTATTAGTTTACTCAGCATAGTCGGCAAACTGTATGCAAAAATATTGATCAAAAGAGTAACGAATGAAACTGAGAAGATGATATGGGATGTGCAAGCAGGATTTAGAAGAGGAAGGAGATGTATGGATCAGGTCTTTTCCTTACGAGGTATAGTCAAAAAATTCTTGGCTAGAAGTCAGAAGGTCTATTGTGCTTTTATAGACTTGAAAAGGCCTGTGACAGAGTGGTGAGGAGTGAATTGTGGTCTACATTGTCTATGTATGGGGTGAGTGGTAGTTTAATACGAGCACTGAAATCACTTTACGAGGATTCCACTGCTTGTGTCAGGATAAACGGAGCTTGCACGGAGCTTGCATAGACAATTGTTTAAAAGATCTGAAAGAAAGTGCTTATGGATTAAAAATAAATGATTTAATCGTCACATGCCTCCTTTACGCCGATGATCAAGTCATATTAGCGTTATCTGAAGAGGAGTTGCAGGCGATGGTTAATGTTATGCATGATTCCCTGAAAATCAAAGGGATGAAAATAAATGTGAGCAAAACGAAAGTAATGGTTTTTGAAAGAGAAGAAAGCATGACAAACTGTGGGGTTTCGATTGAGGGAGAAAGAGTGGAACAAGTTAATGAATTAGTGTACTTGGGTTCAAAATTTACTAGAGATGGAAAGTATGACAGTGACATTGAGCGAAGGGTGTTGGCAGGAAAACATATGAATGGGGCACTGCATAGCTTTATGAATAGCCAGAAAGTGTCAAAAAAGGCACGTCTGGCGGTGCATAGAGGTGTGTTGGTTCCTACACTTATGTATGGTAGTGAATGTTGGGTTTGGCAGAAGAAGCATGAAAATAGGATTAATGCTGCGGAGATGAGTAGTCTGAGAAGTATAGCCGGAGTGACTCGGTTGGATAAAGTTAAGAATAGTGAGATAAGAAAACGCTGTGGTGTAAAAGAAGATGTGGTTACAAAGATAGATAAAGGAATGCTTAGATGGTTTGGACACGTAGAAAGGATGGATGAAGGAAGATTGACGAAACAAATTTATAAGGCGAGTGTGAATGGGCAAATCGGTAGAGGTCGACCTCGGAGAACATATCTCGATCAGATCAACATTGTTTTGAAGAAAGACCAGGTCAAGAGTACCAACAACCGAAGAGCATGTATGAGAGCACTGATGAAAGTAGAGGAAGCAAAAGATGTGTGTACGAACCGTAGCAAGTGGAAGGAAGTGGTTTCTGCCTACCCCTATGGGAAAAAGGCGTGACTTTATGTATGTATATATTTATTTATATAGTTTAGTGCACGCTAATGGCCGACAGTACCGTCCTCTAGGAAAATTGGTTGACGTCTATCTGACGGCGAACTCTAACCGCGCGCTCATTCGTCAAATCAAATCACGCGTGCTTCCGCGACTTCTTGTTACTGTTACAAATTTTAAGAAATCACTCCCACAAATTGTGATAAAGCGAGAGGAAAGATGTTACACATAAAAAAATTATCAAATCGGAAGATGATCGCAATGAAAGTGGGGTGGTTTAGCTAGTCCGCAATGTAGAACATGTCACACCAGTCTCCCGGTAAACATGATTCCAGAACGGCTACAACTTTGCACACACATAAAGATTGATACCTAAAACTTATAAAAATCGTATTGGCAGCAATTGAAGTGGGGCGGTTTAGGATGTCCGCAAGCTGAAAAAGTCCGAAAAATCATCAAATTTGCGAAAAAATGGGAAAAAATGATATTTTGGCTTTATAACTCCAAAATTACTGGCCGTAGAGATATATAGGAAAAAGATTCCTTATTAAGAGACCTGTAATAATCTAAGACATAACAGACCTTATTTGGACCAATAGGACCGGAGAAATAGCTGTTAAAGTTAGGTCTTAAAAAACGCATTTTTTTACCAGTCACGACCCAAAAACTACTGAATTTGTGTAAATGGATTGCAGTAAAAAGTTATTTGCAATAAAAAACCCTACAATTCTAAATTAAATAAACTTCAATAGGACCAGTGGGACAAGATATCTTGATTTGATTGAAACTAAAAATGTTCTTACATTTTTTTTATTTTTTTATTGTTGTACACAACCAAATGTTGCAATAAATAAGCAGAAATGGATTTTCATCGATGGATATACATGGTAGAAATAATATCATATAGTTACCCACCCTAAAATGTTTACCAAATTAACGGAAAAATATGCGGAAATATTAAATCGGAATGCTTTGCTTTATTAGCGTCGTTATACACGGGTGTCCCATAAAGATTGGTCATAAATTATATCATATTTTCTGGGGTCAAAAATAGGTTGATTGAACCTCACCTCACCTATATATAGTATTTTTAATCTCAGTTTAAAAAAGATGATAATTTAGCAAAACATATCGGCCGCCTCTTTATATAAGCTACGGGTAGCACAGCTTATTTTTGATTATTAATGTCGCTAATACGCATTCATCAAATCATCGGTCGACTACCTAACTCGCAGGTGTTCACTTGAACAGTAAGTCAAATCTTTAGACGTTTCAAAACATTAGCATAATTTCTCAGGAGGTTTTTATTGTTAGCGTTTTTTTTTGATATTTGTGAAATTAATTTAAATTCTTAACTAAATCACCCTGTAACTTTTTTTGAGTGCAAAAATTTACTAGAGATGGAAAGTATGACAGTGACATTGAGCGAAGGGTGTTGGCAGGAAAATAAATGAATGGGGCACTGCATAGCTTTATGAATAGCCAGAAAGTGTCAAAAAAGGCACGTCTGGCGGTGCATAAAGGTGTGTTGGTTCCTACACTTATGTATGGTAGTGAATGTTGGGTTTGGCAAAAGAAGCATGAAGATAGGATTAATGCTGGAGATGAGTAGTCTGAGGAGTATAGCCGGAATGACTCGGTTGGATAAAGTTAAGAATAGTGAGATAAGAAAACGCTGTGGTATAAAAGAAGATGTGGTCACAAAGATAGATAAAGGAATGCTTAGATGGTTTGGACACGTAGAAAGGATGGATGAAGGAAGATTGACGAAACAAATTTATAAGAAACGCCCCACTTCAATTGCGGACATGATTTTTATGAGTTTTAGGTATCAATATTCATGCGTGCAAAGTTACATCCGTTCTGATGGAATCATGTTTACCGGGAGACTGGCACGACATGTTTGCGAACTAGCTAAACCGCCCCACTTCCATTGTGGACAACTTCACATTTGGTAATTTATTTTTGATTATCTTTTGATTTAGGTTTTAACCGTTCTAGAATCATTACTCATTTTGGAGGAAAGCTACATCTTTGGTTCCACTGAATGGCCAAACCTCCCCGGTTGGAGCTTACCGACTAGCCTTACCGTTGAGGATACGGTCTTAGCTACTTTTTCTGAAATTTCTGAAATAACCATCAAATTTTGCACTTCGAACATGCTTAATATATGGACGTTTAATTGAAATTGAAAAATCGTTGGCAATTATTTAATGGCCAATGGTGCATTATGTCATTAGTTTTCATTTAACAAGTATTAGGTAAAATACTTGAACTCTCGATAATCAAAATAAAGGAATAAGAACAAATTAGCATGATTATTGTGGGTGATATCCATCGAATAAAACGAAACAAAAAGGTTTGATATTCTAAAAAAAAAATCGATTTCAAAATAAAATATTCTAAAAACAAAATTTGAAAAATTTCTCCGTTAACAAGGCAATATTCTACTAATCTACGAATGCTTGCCTTCTATTTTCCAGCATTTCTGCAGTAATTTTATTAACAGCACCTGTAATTTTAGACTTTCGGCTCTAACTAGTTTACGACCATAATAGTTATTTTTAATTTGTCCCCAGTCCATTGGTGCAGACCATTTAAAATTGTTGTGCCGATCAAAATGTAATCCTGGAAAAAATTTTCTAAAAACGGTCTCATAAAGATCACATTGTGAACGGTACAACTACCCTGTTGTTACCATACAAGGTCAATATTTACGCCGAGATATTTTGATCACCTGGAATGACAGCGGTTTGCAAAAGATGGATGTACATTTCATTCAAATTTTCCTCGAAAAATGAACCAATCACATGGTTTCCCAATATACCACTACATAAATGAACTTTTTGACGACGTAGGCTGGAACGTACACGCTCCTGTGTTGATTTTCTCAAGACCATTATCACAGTCTGAAGGGATTATGATGTCTTCGTAACGCAAACGAAGACTCATCAGTGAAGTATGACAGTTTGTGTGGCATTTTAAATAGTTTCGTAAACAGTAAGAGTTTTCAAAATTGTTCATATCATATACCGTCTGCCTGTTAGGAATAGGCTTATCTTTAAAAATGACGGTATGAATATGCATTTTAAAATTTTGTTAAACAAAAATGGCAACCCTCTTTCTTTCGTTGTTATTCTTGTTTTAAAAAAAAGAACCATCACGGAACGCCTGGAAGATATGAAACATCGAAACTATTTTGTACAGAAAATATGCATGGTTTACTAAAAAAAAATAAATGCTACTGCTGAATATCACTTAATATAAATATTAGGGTGGGTCAAAAAAATCAATTATTTTTTTCTTTGGATCTGACACACGAAAACTAGAAAATACTTACTGAGCTCCTAATATTAACGGAAAGATTATCCTCATCATAGTTTTCCATTTTCAATTTGGTTTCATATAAAAATGGACATATCTTATCACAAATATATTGTTAAATCAGTTAAATCAGAGACCTTTTTTGTAGAGCATTCAATTTCCTATATAATCGAAACTTATTCGACAATAATTATTTTTTAGTAAGTTACAAAAATCAAAATAAAGTTATTTTCCTTAAAATACTTAAATCTTTGACCTAGAATATCTTTTAAATGGTTAGATTAATGAAAAAAGTATAAGAAACCATTTTTGTAGAGCGTTCAATTTCCTATAAACATTGATGATGCAACTGGTTAAACAATCTATTGGTGATAAGATATGACCATTTTTAAAGAAAACTAAATTGAAAATGGAAAACTATGATGAGGATAATCTTCCCGTTAATTATTAAGAGCTCATACTTGGTAAGTATTTTCTAGAGGAACCTAGTAACTAGTTTTCGTGTGTCAGATCCAAAAAAAATAACTTGATTTTTTGACCCACCCTAATAAATATGCTACATTTTTTCATATTTTTCTTTAATATTTTAAATGTGGGTATTGTAAAATGTGTGACTAAATTTTAAACGAAAACAATAACTTAAAAAATTAAATAACGCATTGTTTTTAACAACTGTCACTAGTCATTAGTAATTTTCTGCATTTTTCGTTAAGATCTCATTTTTTAGTTACTATGCCGCTTGGCTTAAAGCAGGGACGTCTCTGTGGATGTATACGCATGATTCTTAGATTACGAGATAACATTCGATAAAGTTCAGCACAATAAACTTAATTGGTATACTTAGTACTATAGGCTTGGAGAAACGTAACATTAAAATAATAACTAATCTATATTGGCAGCAAAATGCACAAATACGGGTAGATGGAGAACTCTCAGAAGAGATTCAAATTATGAGAGGGGTGCGAAAATTGTAAGGAAATGATTGAAAAAATCTAAACATTGGAGTATTAAAATGGGTTCATAACTTACAGGAATTAAATAAACGAAATTAGCAACCAGCTTCAGAAGAATTTCTATCACTACTTTTCTAAAAAATTACCTGTAGGTTGTACTGATTCAGCATTTTGACCAACGAATTTTTCAGCCCCGGTATTTTGGTATTTTTTTTTATTTTCAGAATTAACATAGTCGGGTCCACGTACGATCCAATGCTTTGTAATAGAAATGTCACAAATTCTAAAACAAAAAACGAATTTTTTTTTAAAATTCACATTATTTAAATCAGGTGAGCAGGGGTACAGCGCGTGCCATGCACGCGGGCGGCCAAAACAAAAGGGGCGGTCGCATGCCACATATAGTAAAAAAATCAAGTAATAAAATTTAAAACTCATAACAAGTAGAATAAATATGCTAAATTTTAAATAGTTGTTATTGAAAAATCATAAAAAGTCCCGATTTCCCGATAGCATAGCATAGTATAAGAAAAATAAAATGTTAGTGTACAGTGTAATGGTCCATTATCCATTAATGGCTACTCTTTACAGACATCCTTCATTTGATTGACGCGGGACAAGAAAATGTTTACAATCAAAAGAAAAAGCAATGGCGTGCTATCATTGATGTAGTACAATTTTTAGTCAGTCAAAATTTGGGATTCAGAGGAACTAGTACGAAGTTGTATCATAGAAACAATGGTAATTTTTTTAATGCAATGGAGATGTTTGATCCAGTTATTTCAGAAAACCTTAACGCATTGCCAAAAAAGCTAAATATTACACTATAATTCTCGACTCTACACCAGATATTAGCCACAGAACAAATAACGTTTGTAATTATATGTGTGAAAACACTACCTAAGGTAGTTATTTTAGAATTTTTTTCAATAACTAATACCACTGGAGAGGGTCTCTGAATTTTCTATTAGAAAAGCTATTACATAGTCTGCAGCTTAAAGTTAAAGATACGAGTATTCAGGGCCAATGCTACGAAAATGGATCAAACATGAACGGCGTAAAAGGGCATAAGAAACGGATTCTCGATATCAATCTTAGAGCATTATACGTTCCGTGTGCGGCTTATACATTAAATCTCGTCGTTAATGACACTGCCAGGTCCAGTGGAAAAATTTCTGGTTTTTTTCTTATGGTATATAATTACTTTTCTGCGTCCCCATATCGATGTTACAAAAAAAAACACGTGAAAAGTCTAACTTTAAAACCGTTAAGTGGAACAAGATAGGATTTTGGGAGTCACGGTGTCCAATAATATGTCTTGGCATGACCATGTTGCTAACATCGCAAAGTCGGCAAGCCAGAGGCTAGGTTTTCTGTGAAAAGCTAGAAAGTTTTTTACTCCTGATCAACTGTTGACGACGTACAAGGCTCAAATCCGACCTCTACTGGAGTATTGCTCGCACATTTGGGGTTCAGCACCAAGGCATTCTCTTCGTCTTCTAGATTCCATTCAGAAAAGAGCCATTCGTTTGATAAACAGCTCAACTCTCACAGATACCCTTCACCCTCTAGAACATAGAAGAAGAGTTGCAGACTAGTCATTGCTCTACAGATATTTCCATGGCAGATGCTCCAGAGAAATAAAAACTCTTGTACCACCATTGGCCACATCCGGACGAAGAACTCGGCACGCTGATCAGTCTCACCCATTTACTCTCAAGATTGACACTACGAGGACCAATCTTCATCAAGGATCCTTCTTTTACAGGGCTGCTACGGAATGGAATAAGCTTCCAAAATCAGTTTTTCCAGAGAACTATGACCTGCAATTTTTTAAAAAGCGTGTCCACAATCATTTCCTTTCTATAACCCCTTCCCCTTCTAATAGTCGCAGTGCGGGCCGTCCGCGGCCCAAACGATAGGTCTACCCTTTTTGCGACTATTTTCATAAAAAAAAAATCATATCAATGCTATTAGACCTCTAAAACAGGACTTAAAAACCGTTATTACTGCATTAAATGCCTTTATTGAAGATACCACCAAAGTCACGAAAAAAAAATAGGTACTGAATCAATTATTAAAAGTCTTGAAACATTTAAATTCTATCATTCAATTTTAATTTGCCAAGACTTATCAAGAATTGATGTATTGAGTAAAATGCTTCAAAATCCTAAATTAAACATCGCGGAATGCATTGAAGACTTACGATATACTAAAAAAATACTTAGTTTCCCTAAATACTGGCAAACCTACTCATTATAACGCAGCTTCTAATACCGTTTCTGCTATAGACCTTACTTTAGTTACCCCCAGTCTAAGCCCTTAGTTCACTTAGACGACCTCCATTCGAGTGATCATTCCAATTCAGATAAACGTAAACTACTCTCAAAAAACTCTTAATTTACCAGAAAGATGGCTAATTAATAAAGCAAATTGGAACACCTTTACGAATATTGTTGCTATTCCTAACTTGGATTCCATACATGATATTGAAGACGCAGTAAACAACGTTACGACTCTTTATTACGCACTACTCAAAAGTGCATACCCAAGTCGTTGAATAGAAAAACTTCTAAAGTAGTCCCATGGTGAAGTGAAGAAATATATCAAGCTATATCCACTCGGAAAAAGACCTTAAACAAATTTCGAAGACATCCTAATAACTAGAATATGATCGAATTTAAAAAAGCAAGAAGCTATGCTAAGAAATTAATAAAAGAAGCCGAAACAAAATCTTGGCACGAATATATTTCATCAATCACTGCCGATACCAATGTATCTGATGTCTGGAATCGGATCCGGACGATAGCAGGAAAAACCAAGACAACAACGCCAAAAATGTTAAAGGTTGATAATAATATCGTCACAGAAATTGCCGAAATCTTTGTCGACCACTTTGAACTGATCTGTCAAACAAATAATAATGACAGAGATTTCCGTAAATTAAAAAAGGAAGCCGAAAAATAACCGCTAAATTTTAATACTAAAGTGAATGCAGAATATAATACCCCATTTACTTTAAGGGAATTTGAACACGTTCTTACTGCATGTAAGGAAAGTGCTGCAGGCCATGACAGTATTATATATGCTACGTCACTTGCCACTGGAAGGCAAGGAAAACTTACTAACACTTTACAACAAAATATGGCTAGCAGGCATATACCCAAACAACTGGAAAAAAGCAATAATCATCCCTATTCCAAATATAGTGAGCTACTATCTGACCCAAAAAATTACAGACCCATATCTTTAATGTCATAGGTAGACAAAGCTTTCGAAAAGATGGTAAACACAAGAATCAAACTCCCTCTCTGAATTCCAAGTCAGATGCCGCCAAAACCGATCAACAATTGACGCACTTGCAGCTTTTGAGATTAAAATCCAAAACGCCTTTTTCCATCGTCAGCACTTGGTCGCCGTTATGTTGGACCTCCAAAGAGCATAAGACAGGCGCTGTCAACGGTCTAATTAGTAGTTCGGAAAATATAAAAGCTGTTTTGAACGAAGATGATCTCACTATATATAGTCGCCACCACTGCATTGAAACTCTTGAAACAAACTTACAAAGAGATTTAAATCGTCTTTAAAAATTAGCAGAAACAAATGGTTTTAAATTCTCGAATTTAGAGTCCCATATGGTACATTTTTGCAGATTAAGAGCAGAACACATTGAGCCAAATTTATATCTAAATGATGAGAAAATTATCATTAAAGAACGTACGAAATTGCTAGGTATTACATTTAACAAAAAACTTAATTGGAGCGCCCACATAGAAACCCTTACAACAAAATGCCTCAAAATAATCAACCATTTCGAACTAGTCCTGTTGAAGCCATTCAAGTCGAGGCATCATTCTCTCGTTAAAACTACATCGAGAGATGAGAACTGTTTTATATGCTTCCAAGGTGTTAGCTTTTCCGCGAAATTTAAACTACGAAGAAAAGAGCCACAACATATGGCAAAACCAGTGGAACGGTTTCTCAGGTCAACTAAGACTAGTTAAAAGTAGTGTAAGAAAATAGACATACCCGAAGTATTTAACAAGAAGAGAACAAGTCAGTGTATGTAGGATGAGGATTGGGCACACAAATCTTACCCACCTTTACCTTTTATTAGGTGCACACAGATCTCGGTGTGAGAGATAGATGTCAATGTCGACTTACTATTTCGCATCTATTGAAATGCCCAGTCTTCCAGGACAATCGTACCCAAAATAATATCTACCCTTCAATAGAAGTAGAATCTCAGTAATTGCAACAAATAAATTAATAAACTTCCTTAAAAGTATTGCTGAACAAATTGTAAACCATAACTAGCTAGCAAAACGAGCTAATGGCCTAAGTAGTCGAAGCTCCACCACAAATAATAACAATAATAGCCCTCAGGGACTTAAGATTTTCTTAAGTAAGAGTATTGGCGAAGCCGAAGTATCTGAGCTCGTAATCTCTAGGTAAAAATCAATCGTGCCGAGGAGATGAGTGGCTCCACGTACGCGAGTTCCGAACGATGTCCTACAGATACCAGGCGACCTCTGGTTGAAAACATCATTTCTGCAGCATCCAGGCTCTACTGTAGATAACAATGATTTCCTAGGATACTGGATGGAACAAAATAAATATAAATGTTTCTGCAAATACTATAGGGGTGTATGTCCCCATTGAGGACAACAATGCGAATCTTGAAAAGGTGGCCTCGCCCCGGTTCCAGATCATAAGGAGGACTGAAGGAGATTTCTCCAAAGTCAGTCCATTTCTGATAAAAAAATGTTTATTTATACTAGTTGGTAATGAGAAATCAGTTAAAAAAATTAAGGATGGTCTACTAATCAAAACAACTTTAGCAGCTCATTCGAATAGATTGAAGGGTGTTAAACATACATACATACATAAAGTCACGCCTTTTTCCCAAAGGGGTAGGCAGAGACCACTTCCTTCCACTCGCTACGGTTCGTTAAAATATATGGAATATATGGAAATTGAAGTTTTACCCCACAAAACCTTAAACACATGTAAAGGAGTTATTTTTCATAGAGATCTACTAAAATGCTCAGTTGAAGAAATTGCAAAATATTTAGTGAAAGATGGTGTAATCGAAGCAAGAAGAATACGCTCAAAAGTGAATGGTGAATTCAAAGAAACAGCAAACTATTTACTGACATTTAACAAACCAAACCTGCCTGATAGAGTCAAGGTAGCATTCTATAGTGTTACGATTTTTTGAGTCCGTTGACCTTGCCTTGAGGCAGCAGCACATCGACCACAATTAGGAGAATTGCATAATGAGCATAATAGAAGACATTGGATGATTCTCGAAAATTCCAAAATCGTCCAGAGAGGCATCGATTTGTCGAAAACTCGCGTTCCTTCTAGAAATTGTTATAAAACAGGCAGCGGTCGCGAAAAAGTTTAGTTTGAAGTCAAGTATTGGAAGTAATTATAGTGTTATACAGTTGTGAATATCAAAGTGATTTGTAAAGTAAAATTTATTGTGTAAAAATATTGGAATAAAAATTGTTTAATTATTGTACTGAGCGTTTAGAATCACCGAACCCGAGGAGTAAATATCGTAACAATAGTTTACCCGTTCGGCACTACATTCCATCGCCTTTACGCTGCTTTCGGTGCCAAAAGGTTTGGACATACATCTACAAGATACTCTGAAGATCAAATATGTGTATGCAGTAAAGCTCTCCATGAAGGAAAACCATGTGAAGATCCAATTAAATGCATTAATTGCGATGGCAACCACAGTGCACGATCACGTAGTTGGCCTATATTTAAACAAGCTGCAATTCAAGAAATCGAAATAAAGGTGAAGCTCACATATTCTGAAACCAAGAAAAGGCCTTAGTCCAGACCCCAACCCAGTGAATTTCCTACTCAAGAGCAGTTACATCCTCTTCTAGGATGGAAATATGTGAGCTGATAAGGGAAGTGATACCACCTCTTGTTACAGTACTGAAAGGTAAACTTAATAACCAACAAACGCGATTACCTGAAACATCCCAAATGTTACCACCCCCCATGCACAAAACTTCCAGACTCCGACGAGAGTCACACTTCTGAGAAACGGAAAAGAAATGGGACCAACCCTCCAATCTCCTCTAGCAATATCCTCAGCCAGACTTGCTTTACATCTAACCTGGAAACTGATAGACGGCCTTTACTACGGTGATCATTTTCCTATCATTATCGATACAGATGTACCAAGAAACTAAAGATATCAGAAGTAGAACAAAGAAAGAAGGGCAAAAATTAGGTTTCTTCGACATCCTTCGGATGAAAATTTGGTAACAATCAAAAGAACAAGAGCTATGGCTCGTCGTACTATCTTACAAAGCAAAAGATCTTCCTGGAATACGCCATTGACCATTCTAATAATTCATCCCCAGAATTGGATTTTATAGACTACGATATTATTAGACACCTGACAACCGTTTTCAAAACTCTTCTTTTAGAGTTATTTGACAAAATATGGTTCAATCATGCTCACCCAAACCAGTGGAAGGAGGCAATAACCATACCAATTCTAAAAGATGGCAAAGATCCATTAGACCCATCCAACTACAGACCTATTAGCCTCACCTGTTGCCTAGGAAAACTTCTAGAAAAAATGGTAAACAATAACCTGGTATGGTATTTGGAACAAAAAAACTAATAACACCCCACTAAAGAACTAGCTGATGAAGCAGCACGTCGTGCAGCCGAGATTGATAATGTCGATGTAAACCAGCCCAACCATACAGATTTATAATAATTTGTAAAATAAATCATATACAAAAGCTGGAAACACGAATGGAGTAATATAAACAACGATCTAGGGTCACTAAAGGAAAATGTAAATCGATGGAACCCATCTGTAGCCTAACCAAGGAAGGACCTGATAAAAATTCACTGACTTAGAATTGGATATACTTTTATTACTCATGGACTCTAATAAACGGTAAAGAATCCAAGACCTGCAGCGAATCTGGAGAACGCCTTACAATCTTACACATCCTGTGTAAATGCAACGCAAACAAAAGAATTAGAATACAATTTAACTTAGCGAATAATCTAAAAGACAACCTTACTGATCCAGAAAAATTAGAGAATGTGGTAAAGTTCATAAAAGATTTAAACCTTTTTAATAAAATACAAATAACAAATAATTATTGTTGAAATATGTTTTTAAACCTATTCAAGACCTCGCAATGACAAACTCAACACTCATTTATTTAGACACCCACGGTACAAAATTAAATGAACATTTCAACTTGTTAAAATTAGTAACGATTTACCTGGTTTCTCGACGCATTTATTAATAAGATCATTCCACAAATCTGGATCATCGTGTTCTTGACAAAAAGTAATGGCATGCTGCATATCTTTCAGTTCATTTACTATTAGCTCTAACGCTTCTTTAGTATCTCCTATCCTTCCTTAAAAAAAATTATATATTTATGGTTGCAACTAAATGATTATTTTTATTTATATATACTTTAAAACGGCCAGCGTATCCTCTTGTGTGATTTCTATTGACTCAAAACGATGTCCACGAAGGTGTCATTTCAATGGAGGAAATAAGAAACAGTCACATAGTCAATTTGAGCCATATCTGGCGAAATAAGGTGCTTGCGAAACTACATTCACTTGCTTTTTGGCAGAAGAAGCATGAAAATAGAATCAATGAATGGACAAGTCGGTAGAGGTCGACCTCGGCGAACATATCTCGATCAGATTAACATTTATTTGAAGAAAGGCCAGGTCAAGAGTACCAACAACCGACGAGCATGTATGAGAGCAATGATGAAAGTGGAGGAAGCAAAATATGTGTGCAAGAACCGTAGCAAGTGGAAGGAAGTGGTCTCTGCCTCCCCATACGGGAAAAAAGCGTGAGTATGCTTTGTGTGGAAATACTGATTAATAATGATGGCAGTACGAGATGGTACATTATCGTAAATTGATTCATGATTAATAATATTTTTTGTTGAGGTTGACCAGTTGGAAGAAACTCTGTGGAAAAAGCCACAATAGTCGAAGACATGACACATTTTTTACTTGTTTTGACGTTTTTTTTAGTGATTTGTTCCACTTAAAAACTTCATTTATTTATATTTAAAATTCTTAAATAAAGTTTTGTTATCTATTTTATATAAATATTTAGACTTTTTTTCCTCACTATAAATCATTTTGATTATTTCAATAAAAAATTGTCAAACATAATAGTAGTCATTTTTTAGCTTACTTTACTAATGTTTACTTTTGCATATTTACAGCAACCATTTTAACTGATGGTATATTTTTTAAATCAGTAAAAAAGATTACTCTAAAAATTTAAAAATATACAGGATTATCCCATTTAAGAACGATATTATTTATGTATTCCCTGAAATCTGCACGTTACTGTACTTTTGAAAGCATTTTAACAAAATTCAGTCATAACCATACAACTTTTAAGTAAACTGATTAGAGGTGGGTAATTTACAGTGAATAACATACTAATTAGCATGTTAATATGTATACATACTTATGTATACTTACCTAATAAATATACCATTTCAGGAAAATATTTTTGTTTCTGACAAATATCTAACGCTTCTTGAATCGGATAATGGTCCGATTTCTTTAAAAACGCTAATAATTTTTCTCTTGCGAACACAGCATATAATCTCACTAATTCTTTGTGATATTTTCTTTTGGGATTTTTCTTATCGTATTCATCCAAAAACTAAAATCGTTATATCATAAACATCTATCGTTGAGAAAATAGAAATGACTTTATATTACCCTGTAAAGATGTAATTCATTCTCTTTTAACTTATCAACAATCCTATCCGAACCTATTGTATTTGTTTGCAACAAAAGATCTATCGTTTTTTTGTAATCCAAATCCATCAGATCTAATAACATGTCATGAATAACGCTGAATAAATTATACTTCTGGATTAACGGAAATACATCTTTATGTTTTAATCTAAAAATCATAAACAAAATTATATTATACGGTTGAAGAGTGTACTAATTACAGGGTGTCCCAACGAAAAGTACCTACCCTAAATAACTACGGAGGTAATATCTTACTAAAAAAGTGGTGAAATACGTCAACCTTGATTTCAAGGGGGATACATTTTACCATTATACTTGTATACGTAACGTCACCACTCTACCATACACAAAGATCTTTAAATTCTCTTTGCAATCGTTCAGTTTTTTATAAAATTTATCAATGAGTTTGTGGAAATAACTTTTTTTTTTTTTATGAAAATAGTCGCAAAAAGGGTAGACCTATCGTGTGGGCCGCGGACGGCCCGCACTGCGACTATTAGAAGGAGAAGGGATTATAGAAAGGAGATGATTGTGGACACGCGTTTTAAAAAGTTGTAGGTCATAGTTCTCTGGAAAAACTGATTTTGGAAGCTTATTCCATTCCGTAGCAGCCCTGTAAAAGAAGGATTCTTGATGAAGATTGGTCCTAGTAGTGTCAATCTTGAGAGTAAATGGGTGAGACTGATCAGCGTGCCAAGTTCTTCGGCCGAATGTGGCCAATGGTGGCACAAGAGTTTTTATTTCTCTGGAGCATCTGCCATGGAAATATCTGTAGAGCAATGACTGGTCTGCAACTCTTCTTCTATGTTCTAGAGGGTGAAGGATATCTGTGAGAGTTGAGCTGTTTATCAAGCGAATGGCTCTTTTCTGAATGGAATCTAGAAGACGAAGAGAATGCCTTGGTGCTGAACCCCAAATGTGCGAGCAATACTCCAGTAGAGGTCGGATTTGAGCCTTGTACGTCGTCAACAGTTGATCAGGAGTAAAAAACTTTCTGGCTTTCCACAGAAAACCTAGCCTCTGGCTTACCGACTTTGCGATGTTAGCAACGTGGTCATGCCAAGACATATTATTGGACACCGTGACTCCTAAAATCGAGATGGAGGGACTTGGTTCAAGTGTTTTTCCGGACATTGTGATGGGATGATTTGAGGAATTCACTTTCTTGGAAAACGTGGCACTTTGTGTTTTTTGGGCGTTAAACTGAACAAGATTGTTGGTTCCCCACTCGACGATTGCTTTAAGATCTCTATTGATGAAATCAACCTGTTCCTGTCTGAGTCTATTTGTATCATTCACCGAAAGTGATCGATAGGATGTGAAAGTTGGTGTGCTATCGTCTGCGAAACTGTAAATGGGGTTCGTGGTGGTTTTCAAGAGGTCGTTGATGTGTAAAAGAAATAAGGTGGGGGACCCCGGCATTAGTTTTAAACGCATCAGAAGAAATACCGTCAACTGCCACATGTAAGGAGCGATCTTGCATGAAGCTCAAGAGCCATTGGCGCAGTTTGGTTGGGAGACCGTAGGCAGATAATTTACTTAACAATACCTGGTGCCAAACGCGGTCAAAGGCTTTAGATATATCCAAGGCTATTGCACGGGATTCACCAAACTTTTCAATAGTGTTTGTCCAGAGCTGAGTGACATAAGCCAGCAAATCTCCAGTAGACCGAAGTTGTCGAAATCCATATTGTCTGTCATGGATTATCTCAAATTTCTCTAGATCTCTCTAGATACTGTTTTATTAGTTTTGGATTTTAAAAATAAAAACACGAAGGATATAATTTAAATTATCGTATGTATTGTTCAAAATGATCTCCGTTTTTTTCCATACAATGGTATAGTCTATTTTCAAATGCTTCGCGGACATTTCTGAGCACATCTGGAGTCAATAAATGGTATTCTCGAACGATTCTTTGACGTAAATCTTTTAGAGATTCAGGTTGTGTTGCAAATACCTTCGATTTCAAATGACACCAGAAAAAGAAATCTAAAGCGTTTAAATCAACAGTTTAATGGGATTCGACTATGGCTGACACCAACGTCTTTTAACATGACGTAAATCATATAATTATCTTATGTTTCCAGTTTGTATAGCAAAGTGCCTTGAATAATTGGATACAAAAATAAAAATTCAATTAATAATTTTTTTTTACATTTTAGGTATATAATTGGTTTGTATAATAAAATTTGATTTTGTATAATGTAACGAACAAAGGCCAATTTATATATTATGGTAAAACCAGAACAGACGAGAAAATTCTAAACGTATCCAGACTATTCTATCGAAAATTCGAGATTGGTTGGAAAGGTACTGGAATATTCTTGTCATTGGCTGCGACATCACCGTACCGCCCAGCTTGCTTACGTACATTCCAGTGGCGTATCGCAAAAGCCTTACAAAAATTTTAGTGACCCAGCGGTATAAAATAAGTTGGCTCTACTGGCAGCCTATAAACATGTTTTATTCGCTTACTTGTTCTTAAAGAAGAAGGTTGTCACGTGCCTATTTTTTCCCCCTTCTACCGTTCCATTAGTAATTGGGTCTCTGATAGTCTGGTGCTCGTAAATAGTTTTGCATACCGTATTTTGTTTTAACTTAAGTATATCATTCGTTGTAAATAGTGTTGCATACCTAGTAGTGATAGGATTTAATTATTAATGGCTGTGACATTTTTGCTAATCAATGGAGATGGAGTGGGGTTTTTGTTATTAGATTTTGCCTTGATTTTTGGCCTCGATTGCCGTGTGTTGTCAGCTATATTATTGTTTGGTTTGCTTTTCTGTGTGGTTGGGCTGGCTATCAACACGGACGAGCGCGATTATGAGTTTGGAACATAGATTTGCGAAGGTTGGCTGACGCGTGTCCCGTGTCATTTTCTGATATCCGGCCTGGGAGTGAGTAGTTGAGAGTCGCTTGGTGTCAGTCTTGGGAGTCGGTAGTGAGGATTTCAGTATCGTCGTGTGATATTAACAAGTGTGCAAAACCTCTACGGTTTTATCTTCATATCTGGCTGTATTTGGGATATCTTAATTGGATTTTGAAGAAAAATCATTTGATTTTTAACTTGACCATTCTATCTTATCTTCGTTGTTGATATTTTTGGTGTCGAGTTAAAATAACCACATGTGGGATTTATTTGAGGGAAGCCATTGTTGATTAGCACGTGCTGTTCCATAACCATCATCCATATCGACGATAAATTTCAGTGTTATAAAGACTTGCTTGGTGTTTTTATCAGAAATTATTATGATAATACTACTTGGTGTTTTTGTTTCTTGGATCATCGATGTAACAGTGACGTCTCAATGAAGTTTTCAATTGGTTACATAGTATTGAGTTTAATTTTATCAACTTATCAGTTATTATGTGCTTGATCTAAGTGTTTTCAATAGTTTAAAAGTAACAAATTATTTTCATTAAATTTGTACCTGCTCCAAGTTGAATCTGAACGTATACATTACTGAATATACATTATGTAATTATTGTGATGGTTTCAAATTATTATTTTTGTTGCAAGTCCATTTATTTTGTATTTTTTTTTTAATCTTTTGCTATCAAGAATTCTATCTAAAACCAATTATTTTTGAAATTTTAAATATTGTGAACATTTTTTTTTGTTTTTAATTCTCTTTTGTACATCATTAGGTTTTTATTATTGTCTGAAAGATTGTTATAATTAATTTAAATATTATTTTAAGAAAAGTGTATTAAATTCGTTTAATCCACTTTACAAAAATACAGAATTTGTTGTAAAAAAAAAATCAGAACATATTTTTACTTAATTAATATATTGCAGGAATTGTAAATATAGTTTTATTTATCTAGTTCACCATAATTGTTTGTTGTTTATCGTGTGGCTCTGCTAGTGCCTACAAGACCTAGGAGTTTCCGGCTTGTACCGTCTAGTCGGTGGCGCGGCTCACTTTTATATTTTTTTCTTCTACCCTCTACGGCTGAGCTCGGGCATAATTTGCCTGTAGAGAGACCGCTGGCAGAGTACTCTTTAGAGAACGAAAAAGACGTGGCAAGTTTTGGAAACAATTATTTTTCATTTGTAACAATTTACTGTTTTTCGTCTTCTTTTGTTAATTTTAAATTATAACAAAAGTTTGCTGTGTACATGAAGTCACGCCTTTTTCCCGTACGGGTAGGCAGAGACCACTTCCTTCCACTTGCTACGGTTCTTAACACATCTTTTGCTTCCTCTACTTTAATTAGTGCTCTCATACATGCTCGTCGGTTGTTGGTACTCTTGACCGGGCCTTTCTTCAAAACAATTTTGATCTGATCGAGATATGTTGGCCAAGGTCGACCTCTACCGACCATTGTCCATTCACACTCGCCTTATAAATTTGTTTCGTCAATCTTCCTTCATCCATCCTTTCTACGTGACCAAACCATTCAAGCATTTCTTTATCTATCTTTATAACCACATCTTTTACATCACAGCATTCTCTTATCTCACTATTCTTTAATTTATCCAACCGAGTCACTCCGGCTATACTTCTTAGACTACTCATCTCCGCAGCATTAATCATATTTTCATGCTTCTTCTGCCAAACCCAACATTCAATACCATACTTAAGTGTAGGAACCAACACAACTCTATGAACAGCCAGGCGTGCCTTTTTTGACACTTTCTGGCTGTTCATAAAGCTATGCAGTGCCCCATTTATTTGTTCAACCAAATCAAAATTATTCGCCTAGTCGCCTGTGAACAATTTGTCACCGGGCACGTGGAGATACAAATGTGCCACATGTGCGAATTAGTTTTATTGGCCAATGCAAGATAAAACTTTCGTTTCTATCTGATAAAGAGAAGACAATTTATGACATCTGAACGCCACCTACATTATGTAAAATTTTCAATTTACGTATAAAACTCGATCCCCCAGTATACCTAATTTTTCTCGTATCTTCGCTTAAAAAATAGATACTGTGATGCGGTTTTTACTGTTTTTTTTTACATCCATGTTCTTTCAAGTAAATGATTAAAAATTCCCAAAAAAAATTTGATAACAAAACAATTATTCAATCAACGATCGTTAAAACCACCGGAATAAAAAGATGAAACAATATTTAATTAGGCATTGAATTCCATTTTAAATGATACTAAGTTTGTTAAAATACATGAAATGGTACAAAAGTTATAACTGATTTATTGAGTCAGCTTTCCCACTCACCCCTACCAGTTATTTTACAAGATAGAGGAAAAAGTACTGGAGCAAACTTACATAAAAAGATCTGAAAATTACGAATATTTAAATTTATTATAGAAAAATGATGTTTTTGTGTTATTATTGTGAAATACGGCTACTAGCGGTGGAGTAGGAAACTTATATAATTTCCAGCAGTTTCGCGTATGCAAATTTGAAACAGATTTTTTTTACGGTAAACAGTTCTTGAGATACAGCGGGTTACCTTTCTTAATCAGACACCCGGTACGCTGGATTTGGCTACGTAACTGTGCTTTGTAAACTTGTTGCATATGGGCATGTTCATAGCATTCTTCTAGCCCAGTGAACAAGGTTTGATAACATTTTTCTAGGCTTCTAGGAATTAAACGTAGAATATCTACAACATCACCCCGTAAGGCCACAGTCAAGGAAACGACTTTTTCTTCTTGAATCCAATGGTTGAACAGAACAGTAACTTCCGCGAACGGAGTCCAATTTATTTATTAACGTTAAAACGAGAGAAGACTAAAAGTTTCCAAACGTATCCAGACTGTTCTGTCGAAAACTCGTGATTAGTCGGGAAGGTACTGGAACATCCTCGTTATTGGCTGTGATGTCACCGTACCGCCCAGCTTGCTTACGAACATATTCCAGTGGCGTATCGCAAAATCGTTACAATACGCTGATAAAGGATTTCAGAAATTTGGGTGGAACGCCCTGTTTTTTCAGACGCTTATCAAAACAACCACAACTATTTGAATTTAAGCAATCACGCCAAAACGTCGCATAAAGTTGGTTAACTATGTTACAACCGACAAATCCAAAAAAACTAAACAGTGTAGTATCAAAAAGTTTATTAATGATTACTGATCCAGAAATCTTTGACCACTGAAAAATCATTTTGCAAACATCCAACAATACACATTTGTTCAACAGTTGTTGAGATCTCGAATCTATACAATGTCAATTGGCTACTCCGTTATTTTACTTGTTTTACCTAGTTAAACTTTGTGTAAAAATTTCAGTTGTTTTTTACGTTAAGGGTTTATTTAGTGTCTTAATGATTCATAGATAAATTTTTCAAATATAATTAAGTGTTTCATTTATATGTACCATTATAATTTTCTCTGCGTTATAAATGAATTTGTTAAATAATTTTTTTCAATACTGGTAAGAAGATACAATTTGATAAGACTAATTGACTTTAAACTACTACATTATAGTCTTGGAATTAATGACAATATTTACACCATATTCTATCATAGTTCAGGAATAAATGGTACATTTTTCACTTGTGATTATTATTACTCAACTATTTCTTTTAAAATTGGAAAATTGCAAGAGTACAGCCAGTCCCTAAAAAAGACAAAAAGACCCTACCTAGCAACTACAGACCTATCGAACTGCTATCTATTATTTCAAAGGTCATGGAAAAAGCCATCAACATCGAGCTCATGAAATATCTGGAAGACTCAGGAATTATCAATGATAGGCAATATGGCTTCCGCCATCAGAGATCAACTGGTGACCTGCTCGCATACGTCTCACATATATGGCAGCTATCTATTGAAAAGTATGGAGAAACTTTAGCTGTGGCATTAGATATCTCCAAGGCGTTCGATCGAGTTTGGCACCAGGGACTCCTCGCCAAGCTTCCATCTTATGGCTTGCCCCCTCAACTGTGTTCTCTGCTTGCTAGTTTTCTCTCAAACAGGTCTCTCCATGTAGTGGTCGATGGAGTTTCATCTGACACTCTACTCATAAATGCTGGTGTTCCGCAGGGATCCATTCTGGCACCAACACTATTTTTACTTCACATCAACGACCTATTGAAAGCAACTTCATGTCCCGTACACAGCTTTGCCGATGATAATACCCTCCATACCGCTTTCTCTTCCAGGGCCCCTATATCAGCCCGAGAAACCAGAAATGAACGAGGAAGAAATGTTAACAATATAAATAAGGACTTAGCAACAATTCTCGAATGGGGATCCAATAACTTGGTAGAATTCAATGCAAACAAAACACAAGCATGTCTTTTCTCTAGAAAATCCGATCTCACTGTGCCTAACATAACTTTGTCAGGAGTAACCATACCACTGAAGTCATCCATATCGATGCTTGGTATTACTATCAGCAATAACCTTTCCTGGAAAAATCACGTGAGGTCCATTGCCAAAAGTGCATCCCAAAAACTTGGTTTTTTGTTTCGTGCCAAGAGCTATTTCACCTCCAGTCAGCTGCTTATGATCTATAAGGCACAGATCCGACCTGTACTGGAGTACTGTTCCCATATTTGGAGTGCAGCACCTAAACATATCCTGAAGCTACTGGATTCTGTCCAAAAAAGGGCAATTCGTCTCGCCGGTGATGCCTCGCTTACAAACTCGCTCACTTGTCTGGAACACCGTAGAAAAGTTGGCGATTTGTCTCTATTTTATAGATATTTTCATGGGCGATGCTCTTCTGAAATATCAACAATCGTTCCTCCTTTGGCAGTCTCTTCGAGATTAACCCGTCAAGTTCAGTCTTCACACCCCTTCGTGGTCACTTTGGAGACCTGCAGAACATCACTTTCCAAAGACTCATTCATCCAACGAATTGCGAGGCTTTGGAACTCATTGCCTAAGGAGGTGTTCCCCGAGGCATACAACCTCCAGAAATTTAAGAAGAACATCAACTCCTACCTTCTTTCCCTTGGTTCCCACGATGTTCTCTGAACATTACAGGATATCCCTTTTCGTGGGAACCAGAACATAAAAAAAAAAAAAAAAATATGGCCAGTAATTGTTCCTTTTGCGGAGATACACTTTCTGACAGATTCGTTACTTGCGATAGTTGTCATGTTACTATGCATCCAACTGAAACTTGCACGGGATTGGTAGCTTCCGAGCTTCGGGCTTCGGGATTTTAATGCCAGTAAATGTCACACAATTTGCTTAATCTTAATCACACTCAATTACAACATAAATGGTCAATAGCTAGATACAGTCAATCAAATCAGGAATTTACGAGTAATTCTTGACAGATCACTCACCTTCAACCACCACATCACGACTGTTGTACAAAAGTCCAGTTTCGTTAAAAGAAACTACTCGTGATTTTACTGGTGTTAGTTTAATTAAATTTTTGTATTTTTCATCTTACTCTTGTTTTTAATATAATTTAAAAGGGCTTATCCGTAAATAAATAAATATTATGCTGCACATACCAATACAAATAGTTTTCAATTTATATCTGGACTTAAAGTGAAATATTAAATTATTTATGTAATCCCAAAAGTATTAGTTATAACGGCGAGGTTGATAGTATAATATGCTGCTATTTTTGCAGACTACAAAAAATCAAGATCATTCAGTCTTTGAAAATAAAACAAACAGTAACGGATACTAAAAGTGAGACGGAAACGGACTCCATCCTCCACGTATGACTCATTATTAAACACTAATAAATTTGTGTTGAAAAATAATTAAATTTTCAATGATTGGCAATCTATTTGATACTTAAAGACGGTAAGTAGGATTTAAGGTAGCTGTCGTGGTGTAGGCATAGCGTCAAAAAATTCTAAATTTTTGTATACTTATTAAGGACATGATAATACAATTACCCTTAAAATTTGAAGTCAATTGACCTCCTCTAACCCGAAAAAAAATTGGATAATTAACATGGAGAGTATACGCACAGTTGAAATGCTGAAGGCTGGACAAAACGTGGTAGCTAGTCTACTGAACCGCCTTTTTAACCTTTGTTGGAGAAGTGGTAGTGTACCAGACGACTGGTGCAAGGCCGTTATCGTGCCGCTTTACAAGGGAAAAGGTTCGCAGCAGGACTGTAAGAACTACCGAGGTATTAGTTTACTCAGCATAGTCGGCAAACTGTATGCAAAAATATTGATCAAAAGAGTAACGAATGAAACTGAGAAGATGATATGGGATGTTCAAGCAGGATTTAGAAGAGGAAGGAGATGTATGGATCAGATCTTTTCTCTTCTCTTTTACGAGGTATAGTCGAAAAATTCTTGACTAGAAGTCAGAAGGTCTATTGCGCTTTTATAGACTTGGAAAAGGCCTATGACAGAGTGGTGAGGAGTGAATTATATAGTGAAATATATTGTCTATGTATGGGGTGAGTGGTAGTTTAATACGAGCACTGAAATCACTTTACGAGGATTCCACTGCTTGTGTCAGGATAAACGGAGCTTGCACGGACTGGTTTAACATCGAAAAAGGTGTGAGACAGGGATGTGTGGCTTCGCCATGGCTGTTTAACTTATACATAGACAATTGTTTAAAAGATCTGAAAGAGAGTGCGTATGGATTAAAAATGAATGATTTGATCGTCAAATGCCTTCTTTACGCCGATGATCAAGTCATATTAGCGTTATCTGAAGAGGAGTTGCAGGCGATGGTTAATATTATGCATGATTCCCTGAAAATCAAAGGGATGAAAATAAATGTGAGCAAAACGAAAGTAATGGTTTTTGAAAGAGAAAAAAGCATGACAAACTGTGGGGTTTCGATTGAGGGAGAAAGAGTGGAACAAGTTAATGAATTTGTGTACTTGGGTTCAAAATTTACTAGAGATGGAAAGTATGACAGTGATATTGAGCGAAGGGTGTTGGCAGGAAAACAAATGAATGGGGCACTGCATAGCTTTATAAATAGCCAGAAAGTGTCAAAAAAGGCACGTCTGGCGGTGCATAGAGGTGTGTTGGTTCCTACACTTACGTATGGTAGTGAATGTTGGTTTTGGCAGAAGAAGCATGAAAATAGGATTAATGCTGCGGAGATGAGTAGTCTGAGAAGTATAGCCGGAGTGACTCGGTTGGATAAAGTTAAGAATAGTGAGATAAGAAAACGCTGTGGTGTAAAAGAAGATGTGGTCACAAAGATAGATAAGTGAATGCTTAGATGGTTTGGACACGTAGAAAGGATGGATGAAGGAAGATTGACGAAACAAATTTATAAGGCGAGTGTGAATGGGCAAATCGGTAGAGGTCGACCTCGGAGAACATATCTCGATCAGATCAACATTGTTTTGAAGAAAGGCCAGGTCAAAAGTACCAACAACCGAAGAGCATGTATGAGAGCACTGATGAAAGTAGAGGAAGCAAAAGATGTGTGTACGAACCGTAGCAAGTGGAAGGAAGTGGTCTCTGCCTACCCCTATGGGAAAAAGGCGTGACTTTATGTATGTATGTAGTATACGCTCGCTGTAGTTCTGTACCAGTTGATTAGTTCTAAAAAAAAAACTTTCAGAAACTTTTAAAAAACTAACAACCTTTTAATGTTTTTGTTTCAAGTTTAAAAAAAATAATAAAAATTATTGACCAGCTACTTGTTAATAAATAACCGTGTAAAATTCAAATAATAAAAATTCAATTTTTAAAAAAGTATACATACTAGCGACCAAGTATACATACTTGGCAACGCTGTACGCAAGTATAGATTTTACTTACGCGGTAAATTTAAATGGACTGATGGAGAAATAAATATTTAAAATTATATTTAGTAGAACATACATATTTATTACGGGTTGAAAATTTCAAATTTTGAGTAATACAAAAATAATAGTACAATCTTTTTCATTAAATATAAAGTAAATACTGTTGTAATCACAGATCGCATCACTTCTTTTTAAATTTTATTTATTCTAATTTTAATCCAATGTCTTAAAACCGTTTTGCTCAAGGTAAAACCCGCTCCCCTTCATCTTACCCGCGATATCTCTGACTGGTACGCCAGCCGGCCTTCTCTACCCCTTTGTTTGCAATGCGCAGTCTCGAGTCGGCGCAGTAGCAAGTTTCCTCTTTTAACACGCCGGCTCAATTCAACGCAATAGTAGTATTCCTCCGACCATCGAGAACGACAGTCGTTCAACAGTATTGTTCCGACAGTAGCAAGCGACTGTCATACAGCGATTAAAACTCGCTTGTTACTTGCAATACGTTGTATTCGTTCAGCTTCCTTTAATTAGTTGGTTTTATTCCCTTTCCACGGCTTTAAATTAATTTAATATCTCGCAGTAGTTCACTAGTCGGTACAAAGTGCATAGTGTTTTTGAAGATAGAAATACCTATAGTTTGTGTTAAATAAAACCTTTAAAAAACCAGCCAAATTGTGATTACTTCCAGTCCAGTCGAAGTTGAGTAATCATTTCTCCCATGTAGGAAAAGGGAAAGTATAAAATCCCCCATTCCTACAAACACATAAAGTTTTACAGAATTATCTGAAATTTACGCTCATAACTTATAAATAAATCCTTCAATCACATTTATTTTCGTATTTTAAGAAGTGTAGGTATGCGCATCGATACGCTTAATTCTAGTAACTTCTTATAAACATAAAAAAGTGTAATAGAATTTTACGAAAAACTAAATATATAGTCATTACAGATAGAATATATTGCGCTTTGTCGGCCGCCGCCTCAGTCCAGCACTGGATTTGAAGAGCGGGTATTGGCAAGTAGGCATACATAAAGATGACAAAGAGAAGACTGCTTTTTCAACTGGAAATGGACTCTACCAGTTCAATGTGATGCCCTTTGGACTATGTAATGCCCCAGCAACATTCGAAAGGCTAATAGAATTAACACTATGTGGGCTTACGTGGAAAACTTGCCTGACGACGTTTTGGTCATGGGCAAAACTTTTGAGGAACATCTAGAAAATTTGCAAAAAATATTCCGAAGGTTCAGGAATGCCAACCTTAAGCCGAATCTTAAAAAATGTTCCTTGTTCCAGAAAAAAGTGGATTTTCTGGGCCACACAGTATCACCATCAGGTATCCAAACAGATAAGAAAAAGATCAAGGCGATTCAAGACTGGCCAAGACCACAAAAAGTGAGGAGCTTCTTGGGCCTGTGTACCTATTATCGGCGTTTTGTGGAAGAATTTGCTGATATTGCTGTACCCCTGCACAAGTTGGCAGAAGACCGAGTCACCTTCATCTGGACTAACGATTGTGAAAGAGCATTTAAAAAAGTGAAAGCTGCTTTATGTTCCAGTCCATTCTTGGTCTTTCCACAACAAAGAGGCCTATTCATACTAGACACAAATGCAAGTAACAAAGGACTTGGAGCCGTACTATCACAAGTGCAGGATGGTCAAGAGAAGGTGATAGAGTACTACAGCAAAATAATGTGCAAACCGAAAAGGAACTACTTCGTCATCAGGAAAGAAAGGCTAGATCATCAAAGTAGTAGATCTCTTCCACAAATATTTTTACGGAAGGGAGTTTCTCATGACGGACCATGCAGCCTTGAAGTGGCTACTGAATATTAAGAACCCTGAAGGTCAGGTAGCAAGGTGGATCGAAAAGTTGAACCAGTACCACTTCAAGATCAAGCATCGGCCAGGACGATTACATAACAACGCAGATAACTTGTCCAGAATACCTTGTGCGGATAACTGCAAGCACTGTGTGCGGGTCGAACGTCACGAAGGAATTGCCGATATAAGACAAATAAGACTTGCAACTGAAGATGAATGGACAGCAGCTCATCTAAAACAAGACCAAGAGAGTGATCACAACATTTTGGACTTTCTACGTTGAAAGGAAAGTGGAGCCGAGAGACCTACTTGGAAGGACATTTTCGACCGGGCACCAAGATTCAAGCCATGTGGGGACAATAGGATTCTCTTACTATTCAGAATGGATTGCTGAAACGAGTTTAGGAGTCGGCGATGGCAAAAAAACAACTTCTCAACTGGTCGTTCCCAAGACAAGGATTAATAAAGTATTGGAAGAGATCCAAGGAGGAAAATCAGGTGGTCATCTGGGAGATAATAAAACTTTGGATAAAATAAGACAAAGGTTCTATTGGGTTCAATGTCGTGACGACGAAAAAAATTGGTGTAGAAGATGCCCGGAATGTGAAGCGAGCAAAGGTCCTAAAACAAAATCTAAAGGCAAAATGAAACAATACAATGTAGGAGCTCCTTTTGAACGAATTACTGTCGACGTAGCTGGGTCATTTCCAATGACGAATGACGGCAACAAATACATACTGGTTGCTATGGACTACTTTAGTAAGTGGGTCTAAGCTATGCCCTGCTAAACCAGAAAGCATCTACAGTTGCAAAAGTCCTGGTAGACAACATGTTCTCACGATTTGTTGTACCTATGGAGCTACATTCCGATCAAGGAAGGAATTTTGAATCGAACTTATTTAAGAAAGTTTGGGAATTAATGGGAATCAACAAAACCAGGTACCTCACTACATCCACAGTCAGACGGCATGGTTGAAAGGTTTAATCGGACTATGGAAGAACATCTGTCCAAAGTAGTAGAAGAACATCAGAAAGACTGGGATCAACGTCTTCCATTATTCCTGATGGCCTATAGAGCAGCAGTTCATGATTCTACAAAGCTTACTCCAGTCAGCATAATCTTCAGAAGGGAACTTCGTTTGCTCTGTGATTTGGTGTTTGGGTCACCAAATGCAATACAGTCTTGCATACAAATATGACTTAATTCGCTACAAGCTTGTATACTTTAACCGCGCGTATGATTTTCTGACAATATTGTACCACGAAAACCTCGTTAAAATGAAAAATTGTTAATTAAAGCTAAAATAATGTATAAACAATTAATGGAAGAAAAAAAAAATTTGGAAACTAATAGACAGCCTACAAATATGTTGTCCTGGAGTGTAAAAGTCCTAACTTCAATAGTTTAATAGTTATGAGGATCGTAAAATGCGTAGAACTGATTTTTTTTATAAACAAATAAGTGCCCCAAGTAAAGAATAGTAGGTAAAGTGTCGATGGAAATATCATTAGAGAAATCAATTACTGCTTTATAAAATTGACCTGAATGTTAATAGCTGAATCTTTAATAGTTAAAAAGTTACAGCAGATTGTTTATTGAAAAATGGATTTGCTATTTAAGTTATGGAACCTCGCTATCCTTAAAAATGCAATAAAAAATCGAGAACAGTCTTTTTTTGTGTTTTAATACATATAGCTGTTTTTGTAATTTTTTTTAGTATTGGAAAAAATATATAAAAACGTTCTGACTTTGTTTATGACAAATACTTTTGTTAATAAACATTCAAAATATTGTTACGATTTTTAGTTCTTCCGTGGGTTCCAATACAATAAATTCTACTTTTATAAATCACTTAGATATTCACTTAGATATACAACGTTTACAACTATTTACATTTCTTAAATCATAAACACTTTTTTTTCTAATACTGACCCTGTCCGCCCGCTGTCCCTTTTTTTATACCTGTACGAATAACCACGAGAAGGGTCCAGAAGTTACGATTTTTAGTTCTTCCGTGGGTTCCAATACAATAAATTCTACTTTTATAAATCACTTAGATATTCACTTATATATACAACGTTTACAACTATTACATTTCTTAAATCATAAACACTTTTTTTTCTAATACTGACCCTGTCCGCCCGCTGTCCCTTTTTTTTATACCTGTACGAATAACCACGAGAAGGGTCCAGAAGTTTCTCAAATTATCCATTGTCTTCTATGCTCATTCACCCTAGATTCGGTCGGCACCGTCGGTTGACAGAGAAGGATTCAATAAAATCGTAACAATATGAATAATTTTTTTAGTGGACCACAAATTATGATTTTTAATAAAAAATAATACCTTAAGTAATTGTTTAAATGTTGTTTTAATAAAAAAAAAGTATGAAAATTGTTATAATGAAAGACATTTTTTTAAAAAAATCTTAATTTGCTGTCGAGAATATATTACCAAAAAAATTTTTTAATGTTAAATTTATGCATTTGTTTTTAAACAAAAACAAATAAGTTTTTATAAATTTTTTCAACTTGATTTTATTAAGTACTTATACAAGAAGGCCTCCAAAGTTTTAGATTTTTAGCACAATTATTTAAACTGTTATGTTGATTTTTATATATACAGAGCCTTAAGCAAAGAAGCCAGACTCGACACCAAATGCTGCAAGATCCAAATGAGCAAAATACCCAGAAATACAAGGAGCTCAGAAAAAAAGCAAGAAAGACAATAAAATAAGGCACACGGGAAAATATTCTTGAAGAACTAGAGTCAAATAGAACGAGCAACAGAACAAGACATTTCTTTAGAGAGGTAAAGAACATAATAAAGGGATTTAGACCCAGAGTTGGAACTGTCATAAAGAATAACGAAGGTAACATTATTACAAGTGAAGCCGACGTGATTGAGACCTGGAGAAGATACTTTGATGAATTGCTGAATATACAGACGGATGAAGGCAGACGTGAGTATATATATATATATATATATATATATATATATATATATATATGTGTGTGTCTTACGGCCGAACCCTTAGTGGAAGAACCTACAACGGAAGGAGTATCACGAGCTATTCACAAACTAAAAAACAACAAAGCCCCAGGAAACGATACTATATCGGCAGAATGTCTGAAACATGGAGGAGAAATTTTGGAACTCGCTTTTTATCAGCTCATCTGCCAGATATGGAAAGAAGAACAAATACCAACCCCCTGGAAAGTAAGTTTTATAATACCCATTCCTAAAAAGGGCGATAAAATATGCTGCGCAAACTATAGAGGTATATCCCTTATTAACACATAATATAAAGTATTCTCTCTAATTCTATTAGAGCGACTGACTGCGTGTGTAGAGTATCAAATAGGAGATTACCAGTGTGGATTCAGAAAGAATCGATCAACAGTAGACCAGATGTTCACTATAAGGCAGTTGATGGAGAAGTGTTGGGAATACAACAAAACATTGCATCAGCTTTTTATAGATTTTAAGCAAGCATATGATAGCATCCTAAGAGTGGAATTGTGGAATACCATGGCAGAACTGGGCGTACCGAAAAAGTTGATCAGTCTCACAAAAGCTTGTGTAGAGGGATCTAAGACTTGAAGGAAAATTGTCAACCTTCTTACCAATCAACGGTGGTCTTAAACAAGGAGATGCGTTATCCCCACTCCTCTTTAACATCGCCTTGGAAGGCATCGTACGAAGGGCAAACATAGAAACGCCTCTATTTGGAAATTAGGGTCCGCGCATTGTAGTAGCTTTCGCTGATGATTTAGATATAGTGGGAAATAAAACTATTAAGGTTAAGGAAGAGTTCGTTAAACTGGAAAATGTTGCAAAGAAGGTTGGCCTACAAATAAACGAAGATAAAACAAAATACATGACTACAACAAGAACAGAACGAAGAGACAGGATGGGACAAAATGTGACAATGGACCACTATAATTTTGAAAGGGTCCACGAGTTTTAATATTTGAGAGCTACAATTACCTCAGATATGATATATACCGTGCGGGGATGTCCTTAACCTCAACACGGCGCGTCCAAATGGCTGATAGGGAACTTCCTGGCTTACAGGAAAGGTGTCTAATATTAAAAAATAAACACCCGCGGATCAACTAAGGACATGTTATAGGGCAGCGGCTATATCATTACTACCTTTGAGTACAAGGGAGCTCACTTCCTTGTATTCAAACTAGACAGGTGCGGTTGGTTTGTTTTAAGCCAGCCAAGCTTACCGCGATCATCAGGCTTTGCTCAAGGTGTCATGCGACCCGTGCCAAGGGGCGTACTATATGTATGATATCTGTGCCTGCCCCAAACAGATATCGCAAACGGAACCTCTGGGATACCAGGCAACCTCCCGGTAGTATTTTTGCCTTGCTACGGTAATGCAGAGCTCTGCCGTAGTCGACCATTTTTTCTCTAGCTACTCGTGGGAACTATATGAGTAACAAAAATTTTAAAAATACTAAAACCATCTGCGACGAAGGCAATCTTCTCGCAGACGAACAAATGCAAACGGAGGTGTCTACTATAGACCCTCCTAGCAACCAAATCTCGCAGGAAGCTGAGACAAACTACTGGACGATGGTCCACAAGTGCGATTCCAGAGCTGCACCATTCGACCTGGAATCCTCCTTCTGTCCTGTACGGACGCTGAGACGGTCAAGTGGATGGAGGAAGTGATATGCTCCCTTCAACCCTGGGAAAACGCCCAGCTGAAGTTGGTTCAGAAGGAAGACATACCGATACCCCACATCTGTGTGGCTTTCATCCCAGACGATGAGGGACTACCCAGACTGACGGTAGAATAGGTAACCAACCGTCTGCGGAAGATGAACCGTACCTTGCATACCCAGGAGTGGACCATTCTACACAGGGAAAACGCAGGACCTGGTCAAATGTGGACGTTCTCAATGGATGAGGTATCCATTAAAGATTTGGAGCGGCTAAATTTCCGCCCATATTTTGGCTTTGGACAGGTGCAATTCCGGTCCAAGGAAGCCAAGAAAGATCCATCATCGGTGGAAATTCCAAAGTCTTCGGAGGTAACCGTTAGAACCAAAGAGGGAGGTAAATCTACCTCGGCGGCGACAGCGCGACTGAAGAGGCCGGCCAAAACCAGCAAAAAAGCCGGAAAAGGGAAAAAACCCTTCATGGTAAAGCGCCGACAAAACGGCCTACACCAGGAAACAATGCGGGGAAGGAAAGTAAACCTCCCCACTCTACTTTTAAGTAGAAATGGCTAACCACATCCAATTTCTCCAGGCGAACATCCAACATGCTAGAGCGGCTTCATATGTCCTCAGCAGGAGGTTCGCAAAGGAGCAACTCGATGTGGCACTAATCCAGGAACCCTGGACTTCCAATACAGGCAGAATAAGCGGCCTAGGAAACTGCTCCGGTAAGTTAATAGCGTGTACTCTAGGTGGTAAGCCAAGAGCATGCATACTCATCAGGAAAAACATGAACTATTTTATGTTAACAGAGTTTTGCACCTCTGATGTGGTTGCAGCACAGCTTTCGATTTCAGGAGGACTGATCATTGGATGCGACGCAAATTCCCACCATTTGGTTTGGGGCAGCAGCGACATCAATGAAAGAGGTGAGTACTTATATAATTATATAATAGGGGAAGGGCTAGCAGTCAACAACGTAGGCTCGGAACCAACCTTCGTGAACAGAATTCGCGGAGAAGTTCTAGACATAACTATTAGTACACAGTTTATGAGTACCAAAATAGTTAACTGGCAGGTATCTACCGAGCTCTCATGCTCAGATCATAGACACATACGATTTGACGTGAGAATAGGACAACGTCCGATAGTGCAATTTCGAGATCCAAAATGCACAGTTTGGAAAGGGTACTGTGAATCCCTCCAACAGCACTTAGGTAACGGTAATAGCACTATACAAAATAGAGCCGAAATAGAAGCGGCGAATGAGCATATCGCATCCGCCCTTCTAACGGCCTATAAGGAAAACTGCCCATTAAAGGAGAAGAGGGACCATACAGGTACACCCTGGTGGAGCAGAAGCTTAGACAAGCAAAGAAAAGAAATTCGACGTCTCTTCAATCGAGCTAAAGAAACAGGTTGCTGGGAAATCTATCGTACAGCTCTAACGACTTATAACAAAGAAATAAGGAAAGCCAAAAGAGAATCCTGGAGGAGGTTCTGTCAGAGTATATCAGATCTACCTGCCAGCACAAGAATCCACAAGGCTCTCGCCAGAGATCCGACGCAAGAGATTGGATCGATAAAACGACCAGATGGCTCTTTTACGGACTCTGATAGGCAAACGTTAGAGACTCTCTTGCAGACCCACTTTCCCGGCAGTCTGCTTCTGAGGAACCAGGAGCAAATTACACTCTCAATGGGATCGACATCGCGACCCAAAAGGGAGGACTGGAGAAATGTTTCAAAAGTGGTCACCCCAACATCGGTACAATGGGCGGTGAATTATTTCTCCCCATTCAAGTCTCCAGGGGAGGATGGTGTGTTCCCTGCCCTCATTCAGAAGGGCAGCGAAATTTTACTACCTCTTCTGGTTAAACTATTCAGCGCGAGTTTGGCGTGGAGTTATATTCCGCTGGGCTGGTCAACGGCGAGAGTTGTATACATACGTAAAACGGGTACGGTGAATCATTCCCTACTCAAATCCTTCCGGCCGATCAGCCTTACCTCATTCTTAATGAAAACTCTGGAAAGAATTATTGATAGACATATTAGAGAGGGGAATCTTAGGGAACATCCCTTAAACCCCCACCAATATGCCTACCAAACAGGCAAATCTACGGATTTAGCTCTAAACAATCTAGTAGGAAAGATCGGCCATTCCCTTAAACATAAGGAAATTGCGCTGGCAGCTTTTCTAGATATAGAAGGAGCGTTTAATAACGCCTTACCACAGTCACTCTATACATCAATTAGGGATAGAGGGATAGACAGTAAAATCTGTAACTGGATCAAAAACATGATTGAAAACAGATATATAATATCATCACTGCATGGAGAGTCGGTTAGGTTCAGGGCGGCGAAGGGGTGTCCACAATGCGGGGTACTTTCCCCCCTAATGTGGTCACTTCTAGTCGACTCTCTGCTGAGCGAGCTTTCCATGCAGGGAGTAGATTTTCAATGCTATGCGGATGATCTGGTTATAATAGTTAGAGGTAAATTTTAAGCGACGATCTCAAACGTCCTCCAAGAAGCCCTTAACACAGTATACAAATGGTGCGAGAGGGAATAGATGTGTGTAAACCCCCAAAAAACTGTAATTATTTCTTTTACAAAAAGGAAAAAGCTAAATAAGCTTCGGCAGCCTGTCCTATACGGAGAGAGCATTCCATTTGCGACGGAAGTGAAATACCTGGGTGTAGTTCTGGATAAAAAACTCACCTGGAACGCCCACTTGGAAAAACAATAAACAAAGCCAGGTTTTCTCTCTGGAACCTCAGAAGAGTATGTGGCAAATCTTGGGGAATGAACCCCAAACAGATTTACTAGATTTATCAAACAATGATAATATCTATGGTCACGTATGGTTCAGTAGTCTGGTGGACCAAAGGGTTACAAAAGACAGCTAGAGCAAAGCTTGCTGGCCTTCAGCGGCTGGCATGCCTGGCCATAACTGGAGCTATATCCAGCACACCATCGGCAGCGATGGAACACCTCCTACATCTCCCTTCCCTAGATATTCTCTTAGAGAGGGAGGCCAGGATAGTTTCCTATAGATTCCTGTCTTTGGAACAGCAAATAAATGGAGAGCAACTCGGGGATCACTCCGGGATACTGAGTGAAACAAAAAACCACCAAATTCTCGGGATGGTTCCTGACTTGCTAGCCATAAAAATACACGTAGAAAATTCGTTCAAAGTCCTCTTTCCGAAGAGAGACGAATGGATGCGGAGACAAATCCTCTTCCCAGAGACTGAATACGTAATGTACACAGACGGCTCAAAAACCCCAGATGGAGTTGGGGCCGGTGTTTTCAGCAGGAAACCAAAGATTGAAATATCTACCAGTCTTGGCAGGTATGTCACAATCTTTCAGGCTGAAGTATTCGCTATCGAATTGTGTGCAAGAGAGTTGACTAACAGACCTCTAGCAAACAAAAACATAAATATAATATCAGACAGCCAGGCCACTTTAAAAGCACTGAGCTCCAACAAGATAAATTCTAAACTTGTATGGAATTGCATCGAATCCTTAGAGTACCTTGGTGCGAACAACAGGGTGACCCTACTGTGGTACCTGGGCACCAGGGGGTGGAAAGAAACGAAAAAGCCGACACCCTTGCAAAACAGGGGGCCGAATCTGCGTTCACTGGACCAGAACCGGTTTTTGGAGTCACCACAAGTGCCACCAAAACAATTATTTCGGACTGTGCGGAGAGGAAAATACTCACGTACTGGTCCGACATACCAGGGCTAACCCACTCGAAGGCGTTTTTACCGTTACAACCCTCGAGAAATACAACTAAGCAGATCCTAGAATGGAGCAGAAATGACCTGCGTATTCTAACAGGACTGCTTACGGGACACTGTCGTCTAAGATACCACCTCAGAAAGATATATCTGAACCAACAAACGGATTGTCGGTTCTGCTGCGTGGAAGACGAAACTGCTGGACATATACTATGTTCATGCCCCGGCCTGGGAAGAATAAGGTTCAACATATTTGGTTACACTAACCTAGAACCTACCGATTTTAAAAAAATCTCACCCCATACAACCATAAACTTCGTAAGAAGGGCTGGATTGTGCGGTGAACTGTAGCCTCTAGGGGTGAGCCACAATAGACCTACTAAGGGTCGCGGTGGAGGGGCGACCACGCCCCACTCACATGAAACCTAACCTAACCTACCTCAGATAACAATATAACACAAGAGATTAACAACAGAATTCAGGAAGCCAATCGCTGCTGTTTTGCACTACAAAAAATAATGAAATCGAAAAATGTAACCCACCGTACGAAAGTAACAATTTATCATGCAATTATAAGATCTATAATGACATATGCATGTGAAACATGGACGATGACAAAACAAAATGAGAACTAACTAAAAATCGCAGAACAAAGAATTCTTAGAAGGATATATGGACCAATCAAGGACAACGCCACACAACAATACAGAATTAGAGCTGACAGGGAAGTGCAAGAACTATATAACCAACCAGATATGGTAAAAATAATAAAGGCAGAGAGATTGAGACGGGCCGGACATGTGAAGAGACAATACCAACGTATCGTTAAACTGGTGTGGGAAGAGACCCCGGTAGCAAAACGGCCGTTGGGAAGGCCAAAGATGCGATGGAAAGATAATATTGCAGTGGACTTACGGACCCTAAATGTCTAACGACCAAAAGAACTTATGATGGACCGCAGCAAGTGGAGGCAAATTGTAATGTCAGCGAAGACCCAACCCGGGTTGTAAGCTACAGAGAGAGAGAGAGCATTGGTAAAAATTTATTAATAAAAATTGGGATAACTTTTTAAAAATTCGATGAAAAAATTTCTTTCCCACGGGACATTATAGTGTCCAGATTACACCAAATTTTTTTTAAATTTCTATGTTTAATTTTGTATTTAAAAATAATTTTTTTGGGTTATACTCTTTCAAAACCTGATACTAGGAAGATGGAGACAGTATGTTTCGGAACTATTTGACGACAACAGAAATCAAGAGCATGGAATAGATGAAGTGGTCACTGGTCCACCTATCAGCAAAAAAGAAGTAGAAAAAGCACTAAAAATGGCAAAGAATGGCAAAGCACCGGGCCCTGATGGACTGCGAAGTGAGATAGTAAAATTGCTAGGCGATATGGGAATAACAACGATAACAAAACTCTTCAACACAATATACAATAAGAGCATTATTCCAACCGACTGGCTGAGGTCAACTTTTGTTACAATCCCTAAGAAAAACAGAGCTACAAAATGTAGTGACTACCGTACCATCAGCTTGATGAGCCACCTTCTTAAAATATTCTTGCGTATTATTCAGTTTGGATTTCGATCAGGATTGGGAACGCGTGAAGCGCTCTTTGGAGTTCTAGTACTGATACAGCGCTGCCGAGACGTTGACTCTGACGTGTTCGTGTGCCTGGTGAATTTTGAAAAAGCCTTTGATAAAGTGCGACAAAACAAACCTATGGAGATACTCAAAACAACTGGTATTGATGACAAAGATATCCGCTTGATTCCGCTTATATTGGCACCAGTCTGCCAAAGTCAGAATTAACGGTCATCTGACGGAAGATGTTGAAGTGAAGAAAGGTGTGAGACAGGGATGTATATTGTCTCCACCCTTTTTTAATTTGTACTCTGAAGAGTTATTTGGGCAGGCACTAGAAGACACAGATTTGGGAGTCGTGATAAATGGACAAATTCTCAACAACATAAGATACGCGGATGACACTGTAATACTCGCGCAGTCCATCGATGATCTACAGAGACTTATTAATAACTGAAGCTTGTGAAGTATTTGGTTTGAAAATAACCACGGCAAAAACCAAATACATGCTAATATGCAAAGGAATTCATAATCAAGTTGCTAGTGTCTACGTCAACGGAACACAATTAGACAGAGTCTCAAGTGCGAGCTACCTTGGTTGCAGGATAAACGAGGACTGGGATCCATCAGTTGAAATCAAAATACGTATTGAGTGTGCCCGGGCAACATTTATTCGCATGAAAAACTTTTTACCAGCCACGATCTATCGATTGCCCTGCGAATGAGGATGATTAGAGCATATATCTTTCCAGTTCTTTTGTAGGTGGTCAATATTGTAAAACAACGAAAACTTGAATATTTCGGACATATCATGAGACACCCAGAAAAGTATGACATTCTACATCTTATAATACCGGGTAAGATTAATAGTAAGAGACGCCCCGGCAGACGAAGAACTTCCTGGCTCAAAAATCTCAGACAGTGGTTTGGTCTCACCACTATACAACTTTTCCGAGCGGCTACCAACAAAATAATGATTGCAAACATGATAGCCAGAATGATCGCCAACGATCGTTAAACGGTCATGGCACCTAGAAGAAGAAGATACTCTCTTTAAGGGCGAGTCGCTTAAGACTAAACGGTCGCGCGGAACCCAATTTTTGTAGGAAATTTCATCCTCTTTGAGGATTTTTTTTTATTACTGTTTTCAAGTTAAAAATAAAAATTTAAGGTCGTATTTTTTAATTTAGTTTTTTTAACCTAAATTGCAACTTTTATTTGCATAAAAAAACGTCTTTCTCATAATTTCCCATAATTTTCTGACTTTTTTAACTATTTTTTGCAGATATTGCAGTTCTCGACTAGACTAATTCTATAATAACCATTCAAATAAAACGGAAATGTTTGTTTCATTGAAACATTGCAAATTATTGAGAAAATTAAAAAAAAACAAATACATAAAAAAATGACGATTGAAATTCATTAGAGTCGTGCAAAATATTAGCCGTAATAATAACTGCAGTTTGCAGAACTTTTGCAATTTTTTTGGTTCTTGTGAGAATGCAAATAAATATTGTTAATTAATTTAGGTTCCGTTTTGCGTATGGAATTGCAAGGTTACAAATACACGGAGATCGATATTAACTTAATTGCAAAGTTAATAAAACTTTTGCACAATGTTTGTAAGATGTTGATGGCGTTAAATCCAAGTTTTTGACCTTGTGGAGCTCGTGCTAAGATCGACATTTTCGACCTTCCTTCGGTTTTTGTTCTTACTTTTTCGCTTACATTTTACGGCTACATGGAGAGCGCCGTTTCAGCTACAGCCTCAGTTTCAGCTTGAAAAACTGTAGCATATTCGCCCAGAGAGATCGATTCCTCAATCCCATTCTGACGACTATAGATTCCTGTCCCAGTCCTAGCGCTCGTCTTGGAACCATCTGTAAACCAGATGTCCCCTTGATTAACACCAATCTTTGGGTTCCAGTTCATTCTTCTCGTTTCGGGAAGCATACCTTAAATGGTCTTTCCTAAACACGGATAGCTGGTATACTGTCCTGTCCCATGGTAAGCACGGGATCGGACAAGACACCTTGTGGGAATTTTGTATGTCCACAGAGGAAAATTCCCCATTTTTGTACACATTTAAGACGGTACGCTGTCGTTGCAGTCCCAGCGCTCCCATCGCCGCTACCGGAGAAGCGCGCCTCTTAGTATCAGAGCTCTGTTGTGCTTTAGTATTGTCTTGGCTGATGACTTCTGTACCCTGAGCCACCAGACTACCGAAGCGTGTAGTAGCTTTGGTCGAAAAATCGCCGCCGACCCATTCTGGGTCTTAAGTCCCAGGTCTGGCCAAATGTTCTTCTACATATCCAGAAATATACGCTTACATTTCTACAGCGTTCTTTGACTTAGTCGTTAGTTAATCTTATTCCTTCAAATACGGGGCCTTCCTTGTAATTCCGGGTAAATAGTCTTTCGAGCCCAGTCTTCAGCGGATTTTCCGACAGGCCAGTCTCATTACACCACCATTTTACTACTTCTAGAGCTGTTTGAGTGAGCTCTAGAAGTGGCCCTAGAAAGTGACCGCGTATAATGATAGTATATACACATACATACTTGCAAGGAATGATGACAGTGTAAAACTAAATAACTTAAGATTATTCTACACAAGATATCATGCGTGATCTTATGCTAGATGAAACCATTTTAGTCATACGGACTTAACAAAAAATTTAAGTATGAGAAAAGCAGATTAGTATATGGCCTTGCTAATGGTGAGGAGCTGTTTGAGAATTTTTTACAAGAATGTTTTATTAATTTTGTTTTTGTATTATTTATTTTACTTTAGAATTAATTTTTAGTTTTACAAATATCTAATGCTGTTTGGCTCAAACATCCAACTTACCCCACCTCTTACGAATTAATAATTACTAAAACTATCACGATCACGTTAAATTCGCATCACATCCGCTAATAAATAGCACTGTTGCCAATTCTATCGTAGTGGCATAAAAAACTTGAGATAAATATAGTGCCTACGCACAGCTATAAAGTTTAGTATCTGCATATTTTACTTACTTAAGGTACATGGACAAACTCTTGTCATATTTTTTATCATAGCTGTAGAGAATGGCCAAAGCTTCTAAGTAAATGTTTTTTTCAATTTCACAGTTTAGCAAATGTTCTAATACGGCGTTTATGACCGCCGCGATGTTGTAAAGACCGGAATTCCATTCTTTTACTACATTTAAGAAACCCTGCGCATCTAATTTCAGGTACTCATACAATATCATCTCGTAAATATGAGGATTTAATTTCGATTCAAGCGTACGTGGAATGTATGGACTAACTGACCTAAAACGTTCACTTATATCAATTAAAATCGCTGGAAATGTACCAAAATATAAAGATTGTTAATTACCTTAACTGATGTACGCTGGCAAATTTATATATTTGATCTTCCCATAACGCTGGATTTTTACCAAAAATTTTGAATCCTAATCTACCAGCAGTGTCATAAAATCCGCTGCTGAGCAAATGATCAAGATAATCTATTCCTACGGATTGGACGGTGTGCCTCTGATTATTCCTGGTAGTGTTTTGCATGAGGATATCCAAGGCTTCATCAAATTTACTGAAAATTAAAAAGTCCAACACTAATTTACGTACACCAAAACTTGGCAAATATAATAATTACGACAAAATTAAATTAAGATGGTTTGAGCATAACAGGAAATGTCAAACATATCTTAAACTATTGTGCTGTGCATAGGCAATTATATTGATCTTAAGTAGAGTATGTAACATCAAAATGAAGAAAAATGTATCACAAATTTTGTTAAATAAGAGATTGGATGCCAAAGAAAAACGTAATAAATGTATACAGGGCCATAGTAGAGTCGGTTCTAAATTATCGTATTGTCGCATGAACCTCGGCCAGTAAATCTGATTTGTCCCCACTAATCATAGCCCAAAAAAAAAATCTTAAAATAATATTATTTAAAAACAGAAGATTCTCCACAGAACAAGTGTTTGACGAGGCTGGCGTTCTGAGCCTTAAACAGTTACAGATAAAAATGTTTGTACATTATTACTGGTATATGACGCAAGAAATTTCACATTGTATCAGTACCCGAGCTGTAATTCTAAAACAAACATCATACCCTCTCAATTTAAAAATCGAGCTTATAAGTATAACAAAAGAAACATTATATTCTGGTTGCAAAATAATATTTTTTTTTTAATTTAATGCCACTATGATAGTACTGGCAACAGCGCTATTTTGTAGTGGATGTGATACCTACCAATTTGAAGCGGTCGTGAAAATTAGAGATATCGAGTGTCGATTTAAACCGAATTGGTTACCAAACCACAACTTTACTTTTATTAAGAACTTTATTCAAATATTGCAACAGAGTTACAATGCCTATCATAATATTAAATAGAATTTGAAATAACAGCACTATCCAAAAAAAGGATATCCAAAGCATCACACGCATGCTGGTCTCGGAAAACTAGCTAAACAACAAAATAATGAAACTATATGCACAAGAACGTAATAACATTATTTAAAATTTACGAAGAATCTATAGTACAATCGTAAATTAAAATCTAAGAATAATACTGTTACGAGAAAACCTAGGCGGTGAATCGTCCACACAAAGACGCATAATATTTCTTTTTCGATACTAAAACGCCCCCATTTAGCGAATGAATAATGGCCGCGGGTGCGATAGAAGGCATCTGATGTTTCTTAAAAGGTCCAGCAATTTCGGGCCAATCTCCAGAAAGGAATCGTTTTGTCGAGAACATTGGTTTAAAGGCATATAAATAAAATCACATAACGTAGTTTTTAGTTTTTAAAAAGTTAATTATAAAGTGTTATCGTTTTTAAAGATGGTAAATATCTAGGAGATTTATCAAGTAAGAAATTATTATAACTAAACAATTTTTATTCTAATATTTTTACACAATAAATTTTACTTGCCAAATCACTTGGATATTCACAACTGTATACTTTCGTTTTATCACTTTATAAATACTTTAAAGACTTGACTTTAAACTAAACTAAGAACTTTGATCTGTGATTTTATTTATATATCTGTAAACCAAAGTTCTCGACAAACCAATTCCTTTCCTGACATTTTCCGAAATTATTGGACCTTTCGAGAATCATCCGATGTCTTCTATTACGTCCGCGGCCATATACATGCACTTTTCCCCCTCATTGGGTCAACGCGCTGTCGCCTCAAGGCAAGAATCGACAAAGACGGACTTTTTTCTGTAACTCGTAACATCATCCCCTTCTCATGATCCCGATAAAATACTTGTGCAACCTCTTTATTGTAAGGCTTTAACCCCTCTAGGTGGACGACTTTCATCTTGGGATTGGGACTGCGTTAGATTCGATAAACCATATCATTTATCCTTTTTATTACCTTATATGGCCCTTCCCAAGATGGTGTCAACTTGGGAGGCACACCTTTCTTTTGTTGTGGATTATACAGCCATACTCGATATCCTTCCTTGAATCACTTTAAATTTGCTCTTAGGTCATAGCGAGCCTACATTGTATTACTTGCTAACCTTAACCTATTCCTAGCCGTTAAAATGATTTTAAATAACCTATCCTGTAACTCAGCTGCATAATCTTGAACTTCTTTCTCTTCGGCACTTGGTGACCCGAACACCAAATCACATGCCAAACAAAGTTTCCTACCGAAGACTGCTGGCTGGAGCGAGCTTTGTAGAATCATGCTCTATAGGCCATCAAGAATAATGGAAGACGTCGATCCCAGTCTTTCTGATGTTCTTCTACTACTCTGGACAGATGTTTTTCCATAGTCCGATTAAACCTTTCATCCATGCCGTCTAACTGTGGATGTAGTGGAGTAGTCCTGGTTTTGCTGATTCCCATTAATTCGCAAACTTTCTTGTATAAGTTTTATTCGAAATTCCTTCCTTGTTTGGAATGTAGCTCCATAGGTAACCCGAATCGTGAGAACATGTTGTCTACCAAGACTCTACGACTGTAGATGCTTTTTGGTTAGGCAGGGCATAAGCTTCAACCCACTTACTAAAGTAATCCATAGCAACCAGTATGTATTTGTTCGTTGGGCACAACCAGTTGGGGGGAAATTGTTTTCTTGCTATTGGCCGACTCCCAAACTCGTTGTAATCCATTCTCTACAATAAGGGAATCCCATTGTGCCCACATGGCTTTGAATGTTGGTTGGAGATATCCTTTCAAGTAGGTCTCTCTGCTTCACTTTCTTTCTAACGTAAAAAGTCCGCAATATTGGGATTACTCTCTTGATCTTCTCTTAGATGGTCCATTCATTGTCAGTTGTCAGTCTTATTTGTCTTATATCGGCAATTCCTTCGTGACGTTCGACCCGCACACAGTGCTTGCAGTTATCTGCACAAGGTCTTCTGGACAAGGCATCTGCATTGTTATGTAATCGTCCTGGTCGATGTTTAATCTTGAAGTGGTACTGGTTCAAATTTTCTATCCAACTTGCTACCTGACCTTCAGGGATCTTCATATTCAGTAGTCAATTTAAGGCTGCATGGTCCGTCCTTATGAGAAACTCCCTTTCGTAAAGATATTTGTGGATATTTTATGATCGCTAGCAGTTATTTCCTGGTTACGATGTCCTCTCTCTTTGGAAACCAACACAACCGGCATAGACCAAGTGCTTGCTGATTCTTTAATCACTCTATTTTCCATCATCTTGTCAACCAGATTTTCCACTTCTTGCTGTTTCGTCTTGGTGGTTGTCAAATCGGATGAGCTTGGTCAGTATCAATCCTGTGTTGGATCAAGTTGGTTCGTCCTGCTGTTGTTGAATCAAAGATGTCACTAAGCATGATTCTAGACTTTCCAAGGCGCTGTCGGAGTCCTCTCTTCGATCCTGATAATTACTCTCGTCACACCTTGTTATCGAAGTCACAGGTCCACAGGCTACAATGATATCACCTTTTTTAAGTGTTATTCCTTCGGGGTACACATTAGCAACTCTTACAGGAATAAGCTGTTCTGTCTTAACTAAGGCTCGTGTAAGCAGTAAACGGTTGAAGGAATCTTTGTATGACTAAATTACTTCAACGCGGCACCTAGGGTCACTTTCCAATGTGGCACAGATTATCTTCTCGGAAAGTCCTGGCATTCTTACAGACTTCGCCATCCGCAAGCTTTACAGGTTCCATTCTATTAGCTTGGGTCGTCAAGATAAATTCTTTTTCTTCAAATCTTATGGATCTTTGTTCACCTTTAAATGAGAACCCATACTCCCTGATCAAATCCATTCCAAGAGTGAAGGCGTCAAAACACGCCTCAATCACCGATCAGTACAAACGAACGCTCTGCGTAGCGCCATCTAAGAGTAGGATTGGTCAGTACAATTCACTGACCAATGGGACTCATGGCCGCGCCACCACCTGAATTGAATAAATTAATAAAAGATTAGTGTGGTGTTCATTACCGCTACCACTCTGTGAAATTGCACCCCAGACAATCTCTAAAAATTCATCTTCTATATCTGCGACATATCTACGATGTTAAGCCGTCCAAGAGTAAGTGTGACTTCCACCTCTCCTCTTATTGGCGCATTATCTCCAGTAAATATTCTAAAAACAAGGTTGGAGAAGGCAAGTTTCACACATTCTGGCCGAAGAATGTTGCTGCGCACCAGGGAAACTGATGCACCGGTGTCTATAGTGCATATAATGTCTTCTCGGTTTAATTTCTCTCTGATGGTGAGACTATTCATTGTTCTTCTTTTATTGACATGAATGACCATGGGGGCTTCGTTATTGCTAGCCAGCATACGCCCTGATATGCTGGCTAATCCTAGTTTTCCTGGTGCCGTTCTTAGGACTCACTAGATGACCTAGTCCTCGAGGGTGAGTGGAAACGTAATGGTGTTCTCGCAGGTGAGTTTGATCGTGGTGGTACTCTCACTCTGCAATCCTTAATGAAGTGTTTTTTTACACCGGTAACAGTTTCGTTTACGCTGGTTGCCCATACCCTTTATCAGCTCCAAAAATTTTCCGAAGGGCCCATTTACTGCTTCGCTTTGATCGTCTGGTTCTTCGATTGACACTGCTCGAACTTTCGGCCTTGAAGTACTAAAGGTCGCCTCCGCTTCCAATGATCGTACCAAAGCTTCACCACTTCTATTGAAGTTCGTCAGTCGAAGAGTTCTCTGGATCTCTGGATCCCTAAGTCCATCAATAAATAGCTGGACGGCCAGTTGCTCCCTGAAGTCTCCCGGTTCCTGTGGGTACAATAATTGAATCAGCCTCCTGACATCTGCCTCGAACTCTTGCAGACTTTCGCCAGATTTCTACACCCGAGTTGTCATTTGCGCCCGGTATAGCTGTTCCCTGTGTTGATCACCATACCTTAACTCCAGTGCAGCCACTAAATCTCCATATTCGCTTTGTTGGTCGACAGGGATTGTCTACAGCATTCCCAAAGCTTGTCCTCCCAAGGCCACTATGAGTGCAGTAGCCTTCTCTTCATCGGTTTACGAATTAGACGAGGCTGCAGCTTTGAACTGTCTGCGATACGTAGACCAGGATGATTGTACATCGAAAGTTTGTGGTTTTACTGAAATTCCCGATGTCCAACAATAAATAGCTGGCAAGTTGCTCCCTGAAGTCTTCCAGTGTCTGTGGGTACGCTAACTGGATCAGCCTCCTTACATCTGCTTTGTTGGTCGACAGAGATTGTCTGCAGCATTCCCAAAGCTTGTCCTCTCAAGGCCACTATAAGTGCAGTAGCCCTCTCTTCATCGTTCCATCCATTAGACGAAACTGCGGCTTCGAACTATCTGCGATGCATGGACCAAGATGACGTCCATCGAAAGTATACTTCCTTTCTTAACTCACCGTCAACTTTCTTTACATCTTCCTTTAATTCGACAATTTGTTTTTCTATTTTCTGTAGTAGTTATTTTGTTGTTCTCTTTCTTTCTTTTGTTCTTTTCTCTGCTTCTTTTGTCGTTCTAGAATCTTTCCGAAGTCTTCTTGTCGTCGTTTTTCTTCTTCCAATTTTTCTTCCTGTCGTCGTTTTTCTATAGTCAGAGCTGGAGATTCTATCTAACTGTCAAAAAGTGGCCTAGGTTACAGGTAATTTAAACCCCACTTTTAACACTTGAATATTAATGTTTAGTCTTTAAAAAACACCAATAACACCACAATGTTGTTTCTTAAACCTAAATAACTATCAAAAAGCTCACTTTTAATTTAAAAAAACCCATAAGCTCATAAAACCAAAAACGTTAACCAAACACACATAACCTTATAATGTCATTTTATGTACAGCGTGCGCACTTTACCCATCCCAAGCAGTGACGTGTACCTTTTTACCGATATTAATAAGTGGCCACGAGCTGTCGTCAGCCATTGTTGATTAATTGTTGCTAAGCAAAATTTCAAACAATTCTGGGCCCACCAATATGATGGAAATTATTGTTACCTAGGCCCAAACCTATGTTATATCCATAGAACTACTTTGGAGATTATTAACAGAAATCCCGATTAATTTAAGAGAAAATTTCTTATGATCGACGAAACAGAATAGGGGTTCACCGCCCTCTAAAATTTTGTGTTTTCCCATCAGCTGGTAAGATCATGACTACAGTTTTTTGGGATTTTGCAGGTGAATTATTTACCGCGTGGGCGCACCATAACAGGTGAATATTATGCGAATTTAATACCAAAAGTACGCGAAGCGATCAGAGAAAAGAGAAGAGGAAAATTGAGTCGAGGTATGCTCTTCCACCAAGACAACGCTCCGGCCCACAAAATTTGTGTTGCAATGGTTGCCATTCACAATTTAAAATTTTTGAACAACCCCCTTATTCTTTAGATTTGGCCCCCAACGACTTCCATCTATTCCCAAAATTAAAAGAATATCTTCGTGGAATCCGCTTTTCTGATGATAACGAAGTAATGTCGGCCGTAAAAAGTGCTTGAAACACTTCAATACCGATATACCAAGTGTATAAACGTTGCAGGTGACTGTTGAAAAATAAATTAGTTTCATTCTTTCATGTGTTTGCTTCTATGTTAGGGACAACAATTCGTGAAATAAAGCTAAAGCTAAAGAAACAGGATGCTGGGAAATCTACCTCTAACGGCTTATAACAAAGAATTTTTTTTTAATGAAAATAGTCGCAAAAAGGGTAGACCTATCGTGTGGGCCGTTGACGGCCCGCACTGCGACTATGTGAAGGAAAAGGGATTATAGAAAGGAAATTATTGTGGACCTGCTTTTTGAAAAGTTTCAGGTCATAGTTCTCTGGAAAAACTGATTTTGGAAGCTTGTTCCATTCCGTAGCAGCCCTGTAAAAGAAGAATTATTGATGGAGATTGGTCCTTGTAGTGTCAATCTTGAGAGTAAATGGGTGAGACTAATCAGCGTGCCATGTTCTTCGGCCGAATGTGGCCAATGGTGGTACAAGAGTTTTTATTTCTCTGGAGCATCTTCCATGGAAATATCTGTAGAGTAATGACTGGTCTGCAACTCTTCTTCTATGTTCTAGAGGGTGAAGGGTATTTGTGAGAGTTGAGCTGTTTATCAACCGAATGGCCCTTTTCTGAATGGAATCTAGAAGACGAAGAGAATGCCTTGGTGCTGAACCCCAAATAAGAAAAGCCAAAAGAGAATCCTGGAGGAGGATCTGTCAGAGTACATTAGATTTAACTGCCAGCACGAGAATCCACAAGGCTCTCGCCAGAGATCCGACGAAAGAGATCGGCTCGATAAAACGACTAAATGGCTCTTTTACGGACTCTGCTAGGCAAACGTTAGAGACTCCCTTACATACCCACTTTCCCAGCAGTCTGCTTCTGGGGGACCAGGAACAAATTCCGCTTTAAATAGGATCGACATCACAACCTAAAAAGGGGGAATGGATGAATATTTCGATAGTGGTCACCCCAGCATCAGTACAATGGGCGGTGAACTATTTCTCCCCATTCAAGTCTCCAGGGGAGTATGGTGTTTTCCCTGTCCTCATTCAGAAGGGCAGCGAAATTTAACTACCTCTACTGGTTAAATTACTCAGAGCGAGTCTAGCGTGGAGTTATATTCCGCTGGGCTTTTAGAAAAGATGTCTAAATATAAAATAACATTTTAGCCGTACAAGAAACCAGGTGGACGCACTCCGGCACCTATGACACAGCAAAACATAGTGGCCTTAACCTTGATAGACATGAGCTTGGGGTAGCTTTTATAGTCGACCGTAATACAAGATCAAATTTAATAGATTTTATGCCTGTAAACCAAAGAATATGTGTATTAAGGGTAAGAACAAAATTCTTTAACGTATCCATTACGAATGTCCATGCAGAAACCGAAGAAAAGGATAATAAAACCAAGGAAAACTTCTATGGAAAATTGGAACAAACCTACGACACACTACCATCAAATGACATTAAGATAGTGATAGGTGACCTGAATGCCAAAGGCGGAAGAGAATAAATATATAGAGATTTTATAGGCAGAAATAGCCTTCATAGGTAATCATTCGCAGGTAATCTAGAAGACCTTCAATATCTCATGACGCGAATAACTGAAACTAGCCACCAATATGGGCTTGATCTTAACATCAATAAAACTAAATATATGGTCATTAGCAAATCCCCTATCAATAATGTACAACTGAAAACATCAGAAGAACGCAACAATATTGTTACAAATCCGGTCCTGTCAGCAACCGAGAAATCGACAGCGTCGAGGGTCCGTATTCAACCGCTTTCATTTGTAGCCGCCGACGGGGCCTAGGAAAGTCGCGCAACCTATCGAATCCGCGTCGAATAATGGAGAAACAGGTAGAATGATCTGGAACTGTGATATCAGAAATATAAAAGGGGAAACGATCATAACAAGATTCAGTATCGGCTTATGTGTTTATGAATTAATAAATGTAAATAGTTATATAGAGTTGTAAAAGTTGTATAGCTAAGTGAATATCTAAGTGGTTAATGATTATGGAATTTATTGTATTGAAATAAACATTGTTTTGTTATTGGACCGAGAGTTTTAATCGCCGAACCCAAGATAGAACTAAAAATCGTATCAGTGGTGCCAGAAGTGAAATGTTTTTTATGGTTAATACAAGAAATACGCCTTACGACGACATGGAGGACGTTATAAAATTTATGAAAAATCAATTTGAAGAGTTGGAAAAACAACGTTTAGAAGAAAAATTGGAAGAAGAAAAACGACAAGAAGAAAAATTGGAAGAAGAAAAACGACGACAGGAAGAAAAATTAGAAGAAGAAAAACGACGACAAGAAGAAAGAGAAGAACAGAAGAAACTTCTAGAACAAGTACTGCAGAAAACAGAAGAACAAATTGTGGAGTTAAAAGAAGATGTAAAGAAAATTGACGGGGAGCTAAGAAAGGAAATATTCACAGTACGAGATGAAGTAAAAGAAATCAAGCAAGAGATCGACGTGGTTATAAATGAAGTACAAAGCCAGATTGTCTCACTTAGAATCCAAGATCGTCGTGACAAGGGTTGCCACATCGGGAATTTCAGTAAAACCACCAACTTTCGATGGACAATCCTCCTGGTCTATGTATCGCAGACAGTTCAAAGCTGCATCCTCGTCCAATGGGTGGAGCGATAAAGAAAAGGCTACTGCGCTCATAGTGGCCTTGAGAGGACCAGCTTTGGGAATGCTACAGACAATCCCTGCCGACCAACAAAACAAATATGGAGACCTAGTAGCTGCACTGGAGTTAAGGTATGCGATCAACACCGAGAACAGTTATACCGGGCGCAGATGAAAACACGGGTGCAGAAATCTGGCGAAAGTCTGCAGAGAGTTCGAGGCGAATGTGAGAAGGCTGATCCAGTTAGCGTACCCACAGGCACCGGAAGACTTCAGGGAACAACTGGCCGTTCAGCTATTTATCGATTTTAAAGAATATTGTGTTCAGAAAGGTATCACTTTCCATTTAACTGTACCACATACACCCCAACAAAATGGTGTGGCAGAACGAATGAATCGAAAAATAACCGAAAAGGGACGTTCGATGATCGTTACAGCAGGTTTGGAAAAATCTTTTTGGGGAGAAGCTGTCATAACAGCCACATATCTTACTAATATGTTGCCAACTGCTGCTCTGCATGAAAATAAAACACCATATGAACTGTGGCATAGTAAAAAGCCTAGATTAGAGTTTTTAAAAATATTTGGCTCTACTGTTTATGTCCATATTAAAACTAGGAAAACCAAATTTGATGAAAAATCATTTAAAGGAATCCTGGTTGGATATTCTCCAAATGGATATAAAGTATGGAATGTGGAAACGGAAAGTTTTCTTGTGGCTCGAGACGTAATTGTTGACGAGACTACTTTCAAAATCACCAGACCTACAAAAGGTGATACAAATACAACCTTACTACCGAAAACTAAGAAAACTTGGTTAAACTCAGAAAAATTAGTTAATTATAAACACAAAAATATTCAATGTGAAACACAAACTTTTGAAAATTTAAGAAGAAGTGAAAGAATCAAAAACATGCCTCGGCCTCTCTATACTGATTATCCAGATCCAAATATAAAAGGGTATACGAATAATATTATACTTAATGCACACACACTTGCAAGCACTATACCAAATTCTTACAATGAAATTAAAGTAAGAGAGGATCGGAAACAGTGGGAGCTTGCCATAAAGGATGAAATTGAGTCTCTTTTTTTAAACAAAACATGGTCGTTAGTAGATAATCCCATCAATAAAAATATTGTTGACTGTAAGTGGGTATTTACTATTAAAATTGATGACTATGGAAATCCTATAAAGTATAAGGAAAGATTAGTTGCAACAGGTTTTAGTCAACAATACTTGAGTGATTATAATGAAACTTATGCGCCAGTTGCGCGTATATCTACCTTTAGATTTCTCTTAGCATTTTCAAATCAATATAAATTACTAATCCATCACATGGATGTAAAAACCGCATTTTTAAATGGAATATTACAGAAAGAAATCTACATGAAGGTTCCTGAGGGCATAAAAGTAGATAATGGCAAAGTATGTAAATTAAACAAATCAATTTATGGTTTAAAACAATCATCGAGATGTTGGTTCGAACATTTGATAAAACAATTAAAAAACTCAATTTTAAAAGTTCAGCGGTAGATCCGTGCTTATATTTTCTCGACAAAGGTGTTTTAGAGAAAAATATATATGTTATTCTTTATGCTGATAATCTTTTAATTTGTACAGGTAATGAAAATACAATGCTTAACTTTAAAAATTATTTAATGAAACATTTCAAAATGAAAGATTTAAAAGATGTAAAACTTTTCTTAGGAATAAAAATTCAAAGATATGAAAATAAGATTACTTTATTTGAAAACAGTTTTAAATAAATTCAATATGTCCGATAGTAAAGCTGTTAGTACACCTTTAGAAAATAAATTAAATTATAGTAAATTAAACAGCGATGAGACATATAAAGCACCCTGTAGAAATGTAATAGGTTGCTTAATGTACGCTATGCTATGCACGCGTCCCGATCTTTGTATAGCAATAAATTTATTAAGTAGATACCAAAGTAAATCTAATAAAGAATTGTGGACATGCTTAAAAAAGGTATTAAGGTATATTAAAGGTTCTGTAAACCTTAAACTTATAACAGAAATGATTCTGATTGGGGAAATAATGATCAAAATAGAAAGAGTACCACAGGGTATTTATTTAAAGCTTTTGGAAATTGTACAAATTCTTGAAATTCATGTTAACGGGATAAGAAGAACAATGGATAGTCTCACCATCAGAGGAAAATTGAACCGAGAAGACATTGTATGCACCATAGACACCGGTGCATCAGTTTCACTGGTACGCAGCGACATCCTTCGGCCAGAATTTGTGAAACCTGCCTCCTCCAACCTTGTTCTTCGATCAGTTACTGGAGATAATGCACCAATAAGAGGAGAGGCTGAAGTCACACTCACTCTTGGACGGCTTAACATCGTGGATACAGTATACGTCGCAGATATAGAAGACGAATTCATTCTCGGAATGGACTTAATCAGCGAGTATGATTTCTCATTTGACGGTGAACAAAGAACCATGAGATTTGGAGGATAAGAGTTCATCTTGACGACCCCAGCTGAAAGAATGGAACCTGTTAAGCTGCGAATGGCGAAGTCTGAGAAAATTCCTGGACTTTCCGAGAAGATAGTCTGTGCCACATTGGAAAGTGACCCTAGGTGCCGCGTTGGAGTAGTTCAGCCATGCAGAGGATCCCCAAACCATTTACTGATTGCACAAACCTTAGTTAGGACAGAACAGACTATTCCCGTAAGAGTTGCTAACGTATGCTCCGAGGAAATAAAGCTTAAAGAAGGCGACATCATTGGAGCCTATGAACCTGTGACTTCGATAACAAGATGCGACGAGGAAAATCATCAGTATCAAAGGGAAGACTTCGACATCGTATTGGGAAGTCTAGAATCATCCTTAGGATATCTATCGTTGGATGAATATAACGCTGCCAAGAAATTCATCAGATCCGAAAGTGACATCTTTGATTCAACAACAGCAGGTCGAACCATCTTGGTCCAGCACAGGATTGATACTGGTCAAGCTCATCCGATTCGACAACCACCAAGACGACTACCATTTGCGAAACAGCAAGAGGTGGAAAAGCTGGTTAACAAGATGATGGAAGATGAAGTGATTGAAGAATCAGCAAGTCCTTGGTCCGCGCCGGTTGTGTTGGTTTCTAAAAAGGATGGATCTACAAGGTTCTGTGTGGACAACAGAAAATTAAATGATGTCACGAAGAAGGACAGCTACCCATTACCCAGGATTGACGAAACTTTCGACAGCATTGGCAGGTTCACGTTGGTTCTCAACACTGGATTTGAAGAGCGGGTATTGGCAAGTGCGCATACATGAAGATGACAAAGAGAAGACTGCTTCATCATTTGGAAATGGACTATACCAGTTTAACTTGATGCCCTTTGGACTCTGTAACGCCCCAGCAACATTCGAAAGGCTAATGGAACTAACACTACGTGAGCTTACGTGGAAAACTTGCCTGGTATATCTCGACGACGTTTTGGTCATGGGCAAAACTTTTGAGGAACATCTAGAAAATTTGCGAGAAATATTCCGAAGGTTCAGGAATGCCAACCTTAAGCTGAATCTTAAGAAATGTTCTTTGTTCCAAAAAGAAGTGGATTTTCTGGGCCACACGGTATCACCAGCAGGCATCCAAACGAACGAGAAGAAGATCAAAGCGATTCGAGACTGGCCAAGACCACAAGATAAACACAAAGTGAGGAGCTTCTTGGGCCTGTGTACCTACTATCGGCGTTTTGTGGAAGGATTTGCTGATATTGCTGCACCCCTGCACAAGTTGACAGAAGACCGAGCCAACTTCATCTGGTCTAAGGATTGTGAAAGAGCATTCAAGAAACTGATAGCTGCTCTATGTTCCAGACCAATCTTGGGCTTTCCACAACAAAGAGGCCTATTCATACTAGACACTGATGCAAGTAATAAAGGACTTGGAGCCGTACTATCACAAGTGCAGGATGGGCAATGAGCAAACCGGAAAAGAACTACTGCGTCACCAGGAAAGAACTGCTAGCGATCATCAAAGCAGTAGACCACTTCCACAAATATCTTTACGGAAGGGAGTTTCTCATAAGGACTGACCATGCAGCCTTAAGGTGGCTACTGAATATGAAGAACCCTGAAGTTCAAGTAGCAAGGTGGATCGAAAAGTTGAACCAGTACCAGTTTTGTTTCTGGATCGAGAGTTTTAATCGCCGAACCCACAAAAGAACTGAAAAGTAGCAATATGAATACCTAGGGACCATGATAAATGAGCTGTGGGATCACTCACAATAAATTCGCTGCCGTATAGAGAAAGCGAGAACAATATTTCTAAAAATGGCATCACTCTTCAAAAACAAAAATTTACAAATGAACACCAAAATAAGGCTTCTTCAATGCTACGTCTTCTCTGTGTTCATGTATGGAGTAGAAACATGGACGTTGACGGAGGCTACCACAAAAAAACTACAATCCTTTGAAATGTGGCTGTACTGCAGAATTCTGAAGATTCCATGGTCAGACCATGTGACCAACCAATCAGTGCTAACAAAAATAAACAAGAAGTTAGAAGTCATGGATATTGTAAAGACCAGAAAACTAGAATATCTTGGTCACATTATGCGTAAGGAACGTCGATACGTAATTCTACAACAGATTCTCCAAGGCAAGATATTGGGAAAGAGAGGACCGGGAAGAAGACGTATCTCCTGGCTGAAGAACCTGAGAACCTGGTTCTCTACCACCACGACCGGGCTATTCCGTGCCGCAGCAAACAAGATAATGATAGCCAGAGTGATTGCCAACATTCGGACCGAATAGGCAAAAGGAAGGACGTGTAGAGGAGCAAACTGTGACTCGGACCATTACTTGGTCTGCTTACGATACAAATACCGCATCTCAAATCAGGCAAAGAAAAATAACAAAGGCACACCGAAGCTCAACGTAGAGAACCGTTAGAAAGAAAAAAATAGCAGGAAGCTTTAGCACAAAAAATAGAACAAGGAAACAACATAGCGAAAGAGACAGTACAAACAGAATGGGAGAGAATCAAAAACATATTAACAGTGACAGCAGAAAAAACAGTGGGTCACAGACAAAGAACTAAGAGAAATGGATGGTTTGATGAGGAGTGTCTGCAATTAATTCAGAAAAGTTACATGGACAGAACTAAGTATCTGGAAAGACCAACGAGAATTAAAAAGAACATTTATGAAGAGTCAAAGAGACAGGCCAACAGAACATTAAAAAAGAAAAAAAGACAGCATACCAACGCAATTATTTTAAAGGCCGAAGAAGATTTTAAAGCAAACGACCCTCGTCAAGCGTATAAAGGGGTGAACTATTTCAAACGGGGATACAAACCGAAGACTACGCTATGCAAGGACAAGAGTGGAAAGATAGTGGCAAATACAGATCAAATTATGAAAAGATGGAGATTACTTCCAAGATCTACTAAATCCCGATAGTAATCAAAATTAAGATTTACCCGATTATGGACTAGATCTGGCAGCAAATAAACCAGCGGTAGAACCACCATCCTTAGAAGACACAAAAGGAGCGATCCAAAAGCTAAAAAATGGCAAAGCACCTGGAATTGACGATATACTGGCAGAACTTTTTAAGTATGGTGGAGAGGAACTATGGCGCTTATGCATAACCTTATATTAAAATTATGGAATGGTGAAGAACTTCCCCGTGAGGCAAATTAATGAAAAATTCTGGAAATACGATGTCAATCTCTATCAACTCTACATTGACTTTAAGCAAGCTTATGATAGTATTAAGAGAGAAAATCTTTATTTACTATTACTGGATTTTAATATACCACCAAAACTAATAGGGCTAATAAGACTGACCATGAGTAACACTCAATTCCAGGTAAAGGTGGATGGAGAAACTGGCGAATCTTTTAGGGTATCCCAGGGACTGAAGCAGGGAGATGGGCTGGCCCCAACTCTCTTTAATTTGGCATTGAAAATCGTCATAATGGCCAATGTAAGCATAACCTCAACGATAATAATTAGATCAAATCAAATTATCGGCTATGCAGATGCAGATCTGAATATAATGGCAAGGTCAATACTCTCCGTAAAGGAACCTTTCACAGAAATATAAAATGCAGCAAAGAAAATAGGTCTCGTGATTAATGAACAAACAACAGAGTGACTCTGATGTAGGTACTAGGGCACCAGGGGGTGGAGGGTAACGAAAAAGCCGAAATCCTCGCAAAACAGGAAGCCGAATCTGCGTTAACTGGACCAGAACCAGTCTTTTAGGTCACCAGCCAAAACCATTATTTTGGACTGGGCGGAGAGAAAAAGGCACAGGCACTGGTCTGATATACCAAGGTTGACTCACTTGAAGACATTTTTACCTAAACCCTAGAGAAACACAACCAAGCAGTTCCTAGAATGGAGCAGGAACGACCTGCGACCTGCTTACAAGACACTGTCATCTAATATACCACCTCAGAAGGATAAGTCTGAATCAACAAACAGACTGCTGCATGGAAGACGAAGCGGCTGAACACATACTATGTTCATGCCCCTGCTTAGGAAGAATAAATTTCACTTTTGATAGAGTATGAACTACTAAAATAGGTCTATAGTTATCTATGATGTTATTTGGGCCAGATTTGTGTATGGGTGTTACCTTGCTGAATATCTGGCAATATACCTTGTTTGAATGATTCATTTATAAGTTTTACTAAAAGAGTTACAATGCATTCCGTGAGTGTTAAAAGATCTTTACTATTATGTTATCATAACCAGGTACTGAATTTTTACTTGATTCATATAATGCTTCTAAAACTTCTTAGGTGTTTGTTTTGTATGAGTGCATTCAACAGTCACTTCTCAAAATCAGCAGATGATGCTGTTTGTAGGTTTACATTATTTATTATTGACTTACTAATATCAAATAAATACCGATTCAGGTATATTTTTGGGATCATCACAGATTTGTCCCTTAATTTCTAGATTGGTTATCTGATTACTTTGGTTATTGCATTTAATAAGACTATTGATGAGTTTTTTCTACATGATTACACGAACTTCTTTGTTTATCGTCAAGCAAAATTATTTGGCAACCATCGTGTTTTTTGACGGTTTCCCTACTCGTATCAATTTAGCCGGAAGTAATAGTAATTAAAAGATTAATTTTTATTAATAAATAAATTTTTTATTCTATTTTCATTACCAATGTTTTTTTATGTAATTGCAGTTGAGCAACCTAAAGCAGCTCAAGGTCGGACAAATAGATTGTTTTTCTATTTAAATATACTTAAGTATAACCAAAACTAACTCTGATTAGTAACCTAAACTTTCTTACTTATGCTGTATAAACCATTGTATTCGATCGTCCAAATCATAAGGGCTGGCCACAACGACATCTTTAGGTGCAACAATAAAGAATCTGTTTTCTTCTAAAAGTACATCGAGGTGGTAGTCATTAACGCCATATTCTTCATATCCCCTTAACGACAAACTATCCGTGCATATGTCGGTATAATCGTTATCTCTATACTCTACTACGTACAATTGAGGACGCAAAGATTTTTTATTTTCGTCGAGTTCTTTTGGGAAACCCAGTAATACTAGTTGCTGATCCAGTGGTGCGATGCCACTTATGTAGAATTCAGTTTGAAAAGTAGATACTAAAAAGTTTTAGATAAATTTTGTTATTGCAATTGATAAATACCTACATCTAAAAAAATAATTATGTTGGATAAAACTGGTAATTACTAAATAAAATTATATGAATTAACTCTATTATTTTTTAAATCAATCAACAAAAAATATTGAGATTACCTGGATCAACTAAATATTCTGGCAGATCTCTATTTGCTAGTTCTATATTGCTTCGTTTTCTTATCACACAGACTCTAACTGTATCAACCCAACCTATTAAAAGAGTTCTACTATCTGCCCACCTCAAATTACACCTGAATTTGTCTATCGAGGTTCTAAAATATAAAATGTTTTTATACACTGTTTCACTGTTTCAAACCTTTTGAAAAACTATTGTAATAGTCCTCTTAATTTTAAAATTGTCTTGGAATTCCATGAATTTATAAATTTAAATCATCACCTTCATCTACAATAATCACTGGTAAAAAACCCATTATTTAAGTTCCTACAAATTTTTATTTACCTGTACCTTTCGCAAACTATGTATGTATATATATATATATATACATATATATATATATATATATATACATATATATATATATATATATATATATACATATATATATACATATATATAAAGTCAATACTATGTCCAATCAATTCCAGTAGGGACAATCCCTGTAAAATTGTGGGGAAATGTCCTCTAATTATCTGAGCCCATTAAGTTTAATTCTTTTTATTACTGAGTATTTCAATTTATTCAAGAATTTGGGTTTTTAAAATTTAAAATATTAAAACAATTATACTTATACTTTAAGAATCTTACCCAGGATGCTCCTCCCATTTGATTAAGCCTAAAGAACATTTTGCATTCATGTCATACACTCTAACACCAATATTGCTAGACCAAGCCAAAAAATGTTCACCCCAACAAAGACTCCTGACAAGTCCTTCACTTTCACATAGGACTGTTGGTTTAAGATTGCCAAGAAATGTGCGTTCATAGAGAGTCAGTTTGTCATCACCTTAAAAAATGCATAAGAATTGTTAAGGATTGGCCATATGTGAATTGATAAATAGGAAGTCAATTTCTTATTTTTTATATCCAACAAAAATTGTGTTGCCAATTCAATTTATTTAAGGAGAAATATTCAAATAATTATACTAGATTTAAATTGTTAAGATTATAAACACTTTAAAAAATGTTTACCTGTAATAAATCTTTTATTTGTTCCAAATTTAAAGTAATGAGGATCTAAAGCTATAGTTTTTACAAGCCTTCCAAGATTTAGATGTACATTATTCTCTTTGGAAAACAAACTATGTATGAAAACTCTACCATCATCTGAACATGTTGCAACAAATTCTCCATTTGAATCTATTGATATCTGATTAACACTGACAGTGTGTGCTTTTAACTCTTTGCTTTGAATACTGTTACCTTGGTGATCTAGGATATGGATCACACCCCAATGTGATCCCAAGCATACGAACTAAAAAATTAGAATTTTATAATAGTCCCACTTATGTCATGGAAAAAAGTTTAATATTGCAAGTTACACTGCTAGATTCTTTGGGTATTATAAAAAAACTTATCTACAGAAATGTTAGTGTGAAAAAAACACAATTTTCTCAACAATAGAAAATAAAATTTTAGGCATTTAGCAAATTATTTTATAGGAAGTTAATATTAAACTTTTTTCATTGTCAAGTATTTTTAGTTAAATGTGTGAACTACATTTCTCATACTTTTGGATGTACAGCTATACATGTCGCTGACGATGTTAATAATATATGTTGTACATCATTAGATAACCTGATATATTTTAACTTTGGTTCTATCTCATCATCTGAGCTCTCTGTGTCACTGTTGTAGTTCTAAAAGTACAAATAAAAATAGTTATGCTAATAAACTATCAAACTAAAATCAAAATTAATACAAAAATTAAGTACATACATTTAAATTAATATCAGACATTTTTTATTTTCAAAAAATGTTTGAAATTTCTCATTTTCTACAAGAAAAATAAAAAATATTGATGATTCATAAAATAATGACATTTGTCCATTTGGTTGACGTGGTCGTCCATGACTTCTACTTCTAATTTTTAAAATTAGTGCCTTCTCTAGAAAACTAAAGCAGCACGTAAATTTTGTGTGACATTTTATTTACTGGTTTTTTTTAGTTAAATTATTTAATACACATTGCTTTATGGTATTTAATTTAGACGTGGGCGAAAAAATTCAAGCAGTGGTAATTTCGACAAGTTTAATTGTTAGTAGTTTATTTACCCAAATACCAAGAATAGAAGAATGAGCGTGTTTGTGTCAGAACTGTTAGATGTCAGAACCAGCCTAACGTCATTGACAGTGGTCCCTTTGTATTGGTGTTAGTGGGCATTTTATGCCACAATTTATTTAAATTAAATTTGTTAAATACTTATCCTAAACAATGTCTGAACGTAAAGTTTTGAATAAATATTATCCACCGGACTTCGATCCGTCAAAGATTCCACGCATGAAGTTACCAAAAAATAGACAGTATACAGTACGTCTTATGGCCCCCTTCAATATGCGTTGTGCCACTTGTGGAGAATATATTTACAAAGGAAAGAAGTTTAACGCTAGAAAAGAAGATGTAGAAAATCAGGATTATTTGGGAATTCGAATATACAGGTTTTATATTAAATGCACAAGATGTTTACAAGAAATTTCATTCAAAACGGATCCAAAAAATACAGATTATGAAATAGAGGCAGGGGCCACAAGAAATTTTATGGCATTAAAGTTGGCCGAAGAGCAAGCTTTAAGGGAAGAAGAAGAGGCAAAAGAAGAAGAATCTAGTAATCCTATGAAATTACTAGAAAACAGAACAAAACAATCTAAAAATGAAATTGAATTGTTAGAATCTTTGGAAGAATTAAAAGACTTAAACAAAAGGCAGCAAGTTGTTGACTATGATACCATGTTGTTAGCATATGATAAAAATATAAGTGAACGGGAAAGGGAAGAACGATTAGAGCAGTTAGATGAAGAGTATATTAAATCAGTTAAATTTGCTTCAACTTCAACAAAAAGAAAATTTGTTGTAGAAGAAGAAATAATTGATGATTCCAATATAAAAATGTCTAAAATGAATGAAAATCTAACAGAAAGTGAAAAATATAAAAATATTCCTAGCTCAAGTTGGACTAAAACTATAAGTAATTCAAATTTAATGACAAAGAAAAAATCACTGATTGGGTTAATTAAGACTACTAACAACAAAGAATTACCAATTAATAAAGTCAAAGAAAATAATACCCAAGTTTCAAAAATCTCTAACAAAGGAGGACTTTCATTATTATCAACTTATTCTGATAATGAAAATAGCAATGATAGTGATAGTTAATTTATATTCATTTATAAAATTTTATATATTTTAATATATATACATAATATATGTTAATATTGTTTTTAGCAGTAAAATTTGGTTCACATTTTATGGTTGTATTTATTTAGGAGAATTCACAATGTTCACAAAGAGTGCATCAATAAGTTCTTGTATGTGTGGCATTGTTATACAATTCTTGGGGAGTATTTGCGTTGTTCTTTTATCTATTTTTGTGAGTTTTATTTTAGTTGGTTTCATTACAAGACTAAGGACTAAGAACTTCTTTTAGCAGCATCTGTTACCGTTGTATTTCAATGATGCAAGTTGTCACCAAAATTCTGCCATTTTCAAAAAGGATCATTTCCTTCCACTTGCTACGGTTCTTACACACATCTTTTGCTTCCTCCACTTTCTTCAGTTTCTCGGTAAATTTACTAACGAACTTCTCTTTTATACCTTCTACTTGCAAATTCTCAACTTTTATACGCTCTAGTACACTACTTAATTCCTGTACACGATGCCGCCACCGCTTAAAGAGACTTCTTATTTGGCTCATTACTAAGAAGTGGTCTGTGTCAATACCTGCACCGCAGTATGCCCGAGTTTCCATTACTTTCTTTTTTAATCTGTCATCCACAATTACAAAATCAATTATACTTCTCTGGTGTCCTTGTCTTGTGTACAAGTGTATCTTTTTATAGTTAAATATTGTTTGTTACCACAAGATTCTACTCCAAACATACTTCAAGTAGACTTTCTCCGTTTTCATTTACTCTGCTGTCACCGTACATTCCCAGAACACTGTCATATCCATCAGGCTTTACTCCTACACAACTACACAACATTACAATTCTTTCATTTTGGTTACACTTATTTAGAATATCTGTCACACTATCCCATTTGTCTCTTCTTGGGCTTTTGAAGATTGGTTCCACTGCGTATCTTGTGGGGCATAAACCCCTAGCAAAAAGATACGAGTAAGACCAACCTTCAGCTTTACCAAAAGGAGTCTTGGGCTTACACATTCAAAGTCAGTCACACATTCATTCATTCTAGCAGAGAGTATCACACCAACGCCCTGAGAACCTCTACTGGTTTCCGGAACTCCTGACCAGTAGGCTTTATGAGGTCCCTGTGTTGTGGTTTCACATCATTTTCGCTTGATTTCATTTACACAAAGTACATCAATCCGTATTTCTTCTATCATCGTGTAAATTTCACTAATTTTATCATTCAATCCTCCCCTCACATTCAAAGTAGCAAAGTGGCTATCCACAGTCCACGTTTCGCTCTCACAGGAAGCATGACATGACAGGTGGCGACCCCTATCGCTATCTTTTTGGTTATAGTCAATACGACTATTACTCATAGCCTCTCCATGAGATAACCACAATTTATATTAAAATAAATACATAACAAATTAAAGTTAAATAAATGTCAAAGAAAATCTCAATCTGACAGAAAAAATAAAATTTTAAATCTTTTAGGAAATATATGAATGCACTTACGGAAAATTTCAGCAAACAAATTTATACTAAAAATAAATGTATGGTAGATTTACCCAAACCAGATTTAAATTAAATGTCAAAAAATTCAAGTTGACAGACAATAAAAAATTGGTGAATAAGCAATTAAATTATTGGTCCTATGGATAAAACCGATCTATTGAATGCTTTTATTTGCTGTAATAGATAACTTTCCGCGAATGTACAATATATAATGATTTTGGTTTCCTTCTTTTTTTTATAAATTATATTATAAGTCCGAGAAATATAATTGAGAGTAAAACGGAATAAATAAAACTTATTAATTAAAATAATTTAAAAGTCACTTATCTGTCAGATGTTCTTTCTTGCAAGATGTTTCAGATTACATCCATGACTCAACGTCGTATAGAAGAGTTGAGAACATATAGCACCTCAGTATCCGCATTTTGGTGTTTAAAGACAGGTCCCTACTTTTGAATAATTTTGCCATTTTAAGGAATATGGCTTGAGCCTTTTCAATTCGACATCTTATCTCAACTGAGCGGTCCCATTCTTCTTAAATATTTGTTCCCAAATAGACAACTCTCAACTCTTTGGATGGGTCTGCTATGTATTAGTAGCTGGCCTTCCATGTGTCTATTTTTAAAGATAATCATGAATTTGGTCTATTTCGCATTTATCCGCAGTCCATATCTTTCACTTACTTTCACCAATCTGTTCGTTAATCTTTAAAGTCCCTCTAGATCGTTTGAGATAATTACTCTGTTATTCGCATATCGTATGTTATTAATGCACTCGCCATTATTAATCACCCTGTCGGAGGTATTTTCCAGGGCTTTTCGAAATATGTAATCTAAATACATGTTGAACAGTAACGGCGAATGCTGGTTTAACTTATGACAATCGGTCAAGGCAAGAAATGTTCGGGGGGCAGAATTATACAAGAAATCAAGACCAGATTTCAGCAACTGCACGAGCTGGATGTCAAGTATTCTTTTCTTACACCAACTAACTTACTGTACCCAGAATACAAGTGTAAGTTCGATGTGAATGAGATGGAAATCGAGAAAGAGAGAGGGGTTACGCAATTTTGTTGCTTTGGCTGATGCTAAAGCTTAAGACAATGCCATGAAAGGATCTCTCGAGCTTTTAGAATTTATTCAGCAATGCAAGTATGGTATTTGCGTAGGTACTTAATATCGTAATTATGCTTCGAATTTTTTTAACTAGAGCTATCATTATTGCTTCATGTGAGCGTAGCTTCTCAAAGCTGAAATTAATAAAAAATTATTTGAGGTCTACCATGAGCTCCATAAGATTGAGTAATTTGGCCATTTTGTCAATAGAACAAAGTGTGACGGACGAAATAACTTTGACGAAGTAATAAATGATTTAGCTGCGCGTAAGGCCTGCAAAGTTGAATTTTAGACTTAAACTAGACGTCATTTTTATAGTGTAATAGGTTTTGAACACCGACGTATTATATTACATGGTTTTGAAATAAATATTTTTCGCTCAGTTCTTTTATATGATTACTTTTTTCCCACCAACATCATTATTTTTATGACGTCAAAGGGGCGGCAAATTATGATTCCGCCCGGGTGAAAATGGCCCACGCTACGCCACTGCTCGTTGATAGAATATGAATTCTAAGGGTATGTAAAACAAGTTGCCTACACAGCATATATGTGCTGTGGTTGCCTACCCTACCCTAAATAAACGCGTGTTGAGTTGACAGTCTGGTAATCAAATTATGCAAATTTAACACATACCTAGGGGTAGTAAAACATTGTTTTTTAGGTATAAAAGTTGAAAAAATTATTTATCTTATATTATTTGATTAATGGAATCTAAAGAAAAATACATAGCATTTCATTTATCGGCTAGTACACCAATTTTACTAAATCGAATCCCACAAAGTTCAGAAGACAAACCTCAAAATGAAGCTGAAGTTGATCTTGATGAAGATGAAATATCCCAACAAATGACCCAGTCTTACAGTGAGATTTCTTTCAAATCAGAATTAAGTCCAGAAAATGAAGTTCCTATGTCATCAACCCTAGAATCATTGCAAATTGGGGATGAAATAAAAAGACCAATGACTTTACCTTACACGAATTCGAAACCATTAAATTTAGAGGGGAGTGTGCATATTGAAGGAAATATGACTCATTTTGTAGCTGAAGAAATTGAACAGAAAATAAGATTGTCAAGTCCTGTTTCTAAAAAAGATACTCCAGGTAATAATAATAATGATATCAGTTGGTAAGTACTGATTGTTTACTTTTATTTAACTTAAATTTAGCTCCTATAGTTTTATCAGTAAAAAAATTAAATTAAATGTGATATGCAGGGTCTCCCGAAAAGATTGGTCATAAAATATATCACATATTCTGGGGTCAAAAATAGGTTGCTTGAACCTTAATTACCTATATACAAAGTGCACACCAAAAAAGTTATAGGGTGATTTTGTTAAGAATTTAAATTAGTTTTTTTACATTGCTCTTTATTGCTTTAACGTTAATTTATAAAAATGTATAGGAAATATTAATATATATTTAAACTCTACATTTTCACAAATATTGAAAACATCTTTATTATTAAATTATAATTTATAAAATGATAAATAAGATAATAAAATTCTTATGTAATACATATTCTTAATAAAAGTTTTTGTACAAGTTATATTAAGTTAATTTCGTATATCTGCTATGTAGAATACATTACCTATTAATTATTACATCAGTCAAAGGTTGACGAGAGACATGTTTATATCAAGAGTGATTAAATTGGTGATAGTTCGCAAATCAAAAGTAAAAAATAGAAAATAATATGAGTGGTCAACAGGGGGACGAACCCCCTGACCCTGGTGGTGGAGGAGAAGTGATTGGGTTTGATAAGGATGGTAATATGCTAATGGATATCGATGATATAAAGGAAAATGAGATACACAATTATGTACAAATAAAAAAATTTAAAAATCAATTTCTAATTCACTGTCAAGGAATTATAAGAAATATAGACTTAGAACATAGAGAAGACTATTTAAAAATGAGAATTAAGGCTTATGACTATCATTGTAAATTTTTGGTCAGTAACGTTAAATGATTAAATAGAAAAGTGGTTGAAAGTGGAGAGGTAAAATACTTACCTACGTAGAGTATTTTGGTAAATTTTAGAGGACAAACTTTACCCAAATATGTGGTGCTGAATAAAGTTCGTTTAGAAGTTGAAACTTACAAACAAAGTAATTCTCTGTTAAAACTGTTATCGCCATGGGCATCCCAGAAAACAGTGTCGCAGCAAACCTAGGTGTTATAGATGTCAAGAGGAGCATAAATCAGACCAATGTAAAAATGTAGAAAAACAGGAATGTATACAATGTAATGGTATCATTTTTCAATTGACTTTGATAAATGTCCTGAGTTCTGAAGACAGAAGAGTATTAGAGACATAATGTCAGAGAAAAATGTCGTGAGTTATGAAGACAGAAGTGTATTAGAGACATAATGTCAGAGAAAAATATCACTTAAAGAGAAACTAATTCTCAAGTACCAAAAAACACCTACGCTGAAGTTCTGACAAATGGACACCAAACGTTAGCTAACACCTCAGACCAACCACCTTTAAATCAGTACACTCCATTTCCAACATTCCCGAATACTTCTTTATACACACCAAATCCTGGTCAATTAAATAGAACAAACATCAATCTTCTAAGTATACCATTATAAAAACTCCAGCAAAAACCCATGAGACCGATATCAACTAACCCGGTATTAGAAGAACATAATAATATTATAAACCCAAACACAGTAGTAAGAATAGGGGGAATTTTAAACAGCTTAAATTATTAAAACAATATTAATAGTGAATATTCTGATAAGTGCTCACAAGATAAGGTAGTAGAATCATTAATAGAGTTGGTAAATGCTATATTATTAAACACAATAAACAATAGTAACACATCTCAATTTAATCAGACAGAATTAATAAAAACTGTAAAAGATCAGCTATTATCAAATTCATATTTAGATTTAAATAGTAACAATGGACTTTAACATGCAGTGGAATTGTAGATCAGCTGTAGCTAATAAAATTAATTTAGAATATATTCTACTTAAACATAAAATTAATATAGGCTTACTTTCGGAAACTTGGTTCAAGCCAAGTTTATACTATAACTTCCCAGGATTCAATTGCCTCAGAACAGATGAACGGATGGAAAAGGGGGAGATTTTCAATATAATTCCAAAACCGTGTCTAATTGGTGGAGATTTTAATGCGCATCATTCAGCCTGGGGATCTGAATCCAATGACCCTACAGAAAGAAACTTATTAGAAGCAATAAATAAATTTAATTTAGTTCTTTTGAATACCGGAGAACCAACATTAGTAACAAAACCAGGTCAGAGAAAAAGTACCATAGATATTACTATATGCTTACAGAGTATCAGCTAACTGTTCAAGTGGAAAGTAGCAGGAGACCCACATGGCTCCGATCATTTACCAATTCTAATGACTAGTAAGGTCGCAGACACTAGGGTATAACTGAAGACACATAAAATGTGGAACTTAAAAAAGGCAGATTGGGACAAATATAGCCACCATATGAATACGAATCCCAAGAAAATCCACAGGATACCTGTGACAAACTAATAGCTGACATTAAATCTAACCTCGCAATTCTCAAAATTCAACAAACCAAAACAAACTCTTCAATAAAATACAAGTCTTGGTGGACAGAAGAATGTACTACTGCGGTGAGGAAGGGACAAGTGTTCTATAAAATCTATAAAACCAATCCAAAATTATCAAATCTCATCAAGTATCAAGAACAAGATGCCAGAGTAAAAAAACTTACTACATACATACATAGCGGTCGGCAGAGACCACTTCCTTCCACTTGCTACGGTTCTTACATACATCTTTTGCTTACTCCACTTTCATCAGTGCTCTCATACATGCTCGTCGGTTGTGGGTACTCTTGACCTGGCCTTTCTTCAAAACAATGTCGACCTCTACCGACTTGTCCATTCACACTCGTCTTATTAATTTGTTTCGTCAATCTTCCTTAATCCATCCTTTCTACGTGTCCAAACCATCTAAGCATTCCTTTATCTATCTTTGTAACCACAGCATACTCTTATCTCACTATTCTTTACTTTATCCAACCGAGTTACTCCGGATATACTTCTCAGACTACTCATCTCCGCAGCATTAATCCTATTTTCTTACCTACTAATATAGTGAAAAGGTAGAGCTGGAAAGAATACTGTCTCAGTTTAAATAAAAACACATGGATGAAAGGGTTTGGGCCAAATTAAATAAATATAAAAATAGGACACAATCAACTCAAATCAACCGGAGTGGGGAGAATGTACATACCAATTTCACCATAACATAACTCCTTTCTGGGTAAACGAAGAACCTTACACTATTCAGACAGAACCAGATAACCATATGTTGATTAGACCATTTTCAATGATTGAACTACAAATAGCAATAAAGAAGAATAACAATACATCACCTGGAATCGATAGTATCCACTACCAAATGATTTCAGAACTTCCAGAATTATCAAAAAGACGACAATGAGATTTACATTAACTTTCGTTCTATACTAGAAGATTGGCATAGATTTCTAGATATTTTAAAATTCCAATTCTGAAACCAGGTAAACAAAAAAATTCACCTGAATCGTATCGACCAATCCCGCTAGGATCATGTATTATGAAAACCTATGTGAAAATCATAAAAAATAGATATGAATATTGTATGGAAAGAAATCAGATAATCCCATCTACCCAATACGGATTTAGATGTGGAAGATTTACTCAAAAAATAACTTCAAAACTGACTAGTGATCTTCAAATGGCTCTATCAGATAACAAGTCAGTATCAGATTTATTTATTGACATAAAAGGAGCATATGACTCAATTAATTTTAAAATTTTGGCAAACAAGTTAGAGGCGGAGGCGTTCCCCAGAATTTAATATTCAATATTGTTACGATTTTATTGAGTCCGTCTCTGTCAACCTTGCCGACGGCGCCGACCGAATCTAGGGTGAATATTTAATGAGCATAGAAGACAATGGATAATTCGAGTAATTACTGGACCCTTCTGGAGGTTATTCGTATAGGTATAAAAAAAGGATAGCGGCCGCGAAGTATTAGTTTTAAAAGTGTTTATGATTTAAGAAATGTTAATAGTTATAAAAAGTTGTAAAAGTTGTATATCTAAGTGATTTATAAAAGTAGAATTTATTGTATTGGAATAAATATTGTTTTGTTATTGTATCAAGAGTTTTAAATTACCGAACTCACGGAAGAACTAAAATTCGTAACAGTGGTGTCATAAGTGGGATTTTTTCTGTAACAAAAAGATTTATGGGGAATACAAGAAATACGCCATACGACGACATGGAGGACGTTATAAAATTTATGAAAAATCAATTTGAGGAGTTAAAAAAACGACGACAGGAAGAAAAGTTAGAAGAAGAAAAACGACGACAAGAAGAAAAATTGCAGTATAGACACCGGTGCATCAGTTTCCCTGGTACGCAGCGACATTTTTGTCCAGAATGTGTAAAACCTGCCTCCTCCAACCTTGTTACTGGAGATAATGCACCAATAAGAGGAGAGGCCGAAGTCACTCTTACTTTTGGACGGCTTAACATCGTGGATACAGTATATGTCACAGATATAGAAGACGAATTCATTCTCGGAATGGACTTAATCAGTGAGTATGGTTTCTCATTTGACGGTGAACAAAAAACCATGATATTTGGAGAAGAATTCATCTTGAAGACCCCAGCTGAAAAAATGGAACCTGTTAAGCTGCGAATGGCGAAGTCTGTAAGAATTCCAGGACTTTCCGAGAAGATAGTCTGTGTTACATTGGAAAGTGACCCTAGGTGCCGCGTTGGAGTAGTTTAGCCATGCAGAGAATCCCCAAACCGTTTACTGATTGCACGAGCCTTAGTTAGGACTGAACAGACTATTCCTCTAAAAGTTGCTAACGTATACCCCGAGGAAATAACGCTTAAAGAAGGTGACATCATTGGAGCCTGTGAACCTGTGACTTCGATAACAAGATGCGACGAGGAAAATTATCAGGATCAAAGGGAAGACTTCGACATCGTATTGGGAAGTCTGAAATCATCCTTAGGACATCTATCGTTGGATGAATATAATGCTGCCATGGAATTCAACAACAGCAGAACGAACCAACTTGGTCCAACACTGGTCAAGCTCATCCGATTCGACAACTACCAAGACGACTACCATTTGCAAAACAGCAAGAGGTTGAAAATCTGGTAATAAGATGATGGAAGATGGAGTGATTGAAGAATCAGCAAGCGCTTGGTCTGCGCTGGTTTTGTTGGTTTCTAAAAAGGATGGCTCTACAAGGTTCTGTGTGAACTACAGAAAATTAAATGACGTCACAAAGAAGGATAGCTACCCATAACCCAGGATTGACGACACTTTGACAACATTGGCAGGTTCACGTTGGTTCTCAACACTGGATTTGAAGAGCGGGTATTGGCAAGTAGGCATACATGAAGATGACAAAGAGAAGACTGCTTTTTCAACTGGAAATGGACTCTACCAGTTTAATGTGATGCCTTTTGGACTATGTAATGCCCCAGCAACATTTGAAAGGCTAATGGAACTAAAACTACGTGGGCTTACGTGGAAAACTTGCCTGGTATATCTCGACGACGTTTTGGTCATGGGCAAAACTTTGGAGGAACATCTAAAAAATTTGCAAGAAATATTCCGAAGGTTCAGGAATGCCAACCTTAAGCTGAATCTTAAGAAATGTTCTTTGTTCCAAAAAGAAGTGGATTTTCTAGGCCACACGGTATCACCAGCAGGCATCCAAACGAACGAGAAGAAGATCAAAGCGATTCGAGACTGGTCAAGACCACAAGATAAACACGAAGTGAGGAGCTTCTTGGGCCTGTGTACCTACTATCGGCGTTTTGTGGAAGGATTTGCTGATATTGCTGCACCCCTGCACAAGTTGACAGAAGACCGAAACAACTTCATCTGGTCTAACGATTGTGAAAGAGCATTCAAGAAACTGATAGCTGCTCTATGTTCCAGACCAATCTTGGGCTTTCCACAACAAAGAGGCCTATTCATACTAGACACTGATGCAAGTAATAAAGGACTTGGAGCCGTACTATCACAAGTGCAGGATGGTCAAGAGAAGGTGATAAAGTACTACAGCAAAATAATGAGCAAACCTGAAAGGAACTACTGCGTCACCAGGAAAGAACTGCTGGTGATCATCAAGGCAGTAGACCACTTCCACAAATATCTTTACGGAAGGGAGTTTCTTATAAGGACGGACCATACAGCCTTGAAGTGGATACTGAATATGAAGAACCCTGAAGGTCAGGTAGCAAGGTGGATCGAAAAGTTGAACCAGTACCACTTCAAGATTAAACACCGGCCAGGACGATTACATAACAACGCAGATGCTTTGTCCAGAAGACCTTGTGCGGATAACTGCAAGCACTGTGTGCGGGTCGAACGTCACGAAGGAATTGCCGATATAAGACAAATAAGACTGACAACTGAAGATGAATGGACAGCAGCCCATCTAAGACAATACCAAGAAAATGATCCCAACATTTTGGACTTTCTACGTTGGAAGGAAAGTGGAGCCGAGAGACCTACTTGGAAGGACCGGGCACCAACATTCAAAGCCATGTGGGCACAATGGGATTTCCTTACTATTGAGAATGGATTGCTGAAACGAGTTTGGCAGTCTGCCAATGGCGAGAAAACAACTTTCCAACTGGTCATGCCCAAGACAAGGAATAATGAAGTCTTGGAGGAGATCCATGAAGAAAAATTAGGTGGTCATCTGGGAGTTAATGAAACTTTGGATAAAATAAGACAAAGGTTCTATCGGGTCCAATGTCGCGACGACGTAGAAAATTGGTGTAGAAGATGCCCAGTTTGCGAAGCGAGCAAAGGTCCTAAAACAAGATTTAGAGGCAAAATGGAACAGTACAATGTAGGAGCTCCTTTTGAACGAATTGCCATCGACTTAGTTGGGCCATTTTCAATGACGAATGACGACAACAAATACATAATCGTTTCTATGGACTACTTTAGTAAGTGGGGCTTATGCACTGCCAAACCAGGAAGCATCTACAGTTGCAAGAGTCCTGGTAGACAACATATTTTCACGATTCGGGGTACCTATGGAGCTACATTCCGATCAAGGAAGGAATTTTTAATCGAATTTATTTAAGAAAGTTTGCGAATTGATGGGAATCAACAAAACCAGGACTACCCCACTACATCCACAGTCAGACGGCATGGTTGAAAGGTTTAATCGGACTATGAAAGAACATCTATCCAAAGTAGTAGAAGAACATCAGAAAGACTGGGATCAACGCCTTCCATTATTCCTGATGGCCTATAGAGCAGCTGTTCATGATTCTACAAAGCTCACGCCAGCCAGCATAGTCTTCGGAAGGGAACTTTGAGAAAGAAGCTCAAGATTATGCAGACGAGTTACAGGACAGCTTATTCAAAATCCATAAAACGGCTAGGAAGAGATTAAGGTTGGCTTGCAATAAATGAAGGCTCGCTATGACTTAAGAGCAAATTCGACGGGATTTAAAGAAGGAGATCGAGTATGGCTTTATAATCCACAACGAAAGAAAGGTGTGTCTCCCAAGTTGACACCATCTTGGGAAGGACCATATAAGGTGATAAAAAGAATAAATGATGTGGTTTATAGAATCCAACGCAGTCCCAGAGCTAAGATGAAAGTTGTCCACTTAAAAAGGTTAAAGCTTTACAATGGTGAGATTGCGCTAGTATTTGATCGGGACGATTAAATTTGAAAGGGGGATGATGTTACGATTTTATTGAGTTCGTCTCTGACAATGCCGACGGCGCCGACCGAATCTAGGGTGAATATTTAATGAGCATAGAAGACAATGGATAATTCGAGAAATTATTGGACCCTTCTGGAGGTTATTCGTATAGGTATAAAAAAAAGGGACAGCAGCCGCACAGTTAAGTTTTTGGTTTTAAAAGTGTTAATGAATTAAGAAATGTAAATAGCTATAAAAAGTTTTATATCTAAGTGAATATCTAATGATTTATAAAAGTTGAATTTATTGTATTGGAATAAACATTGTTTTGTTACAGTATCAAGAGTTTTAAATTACCGAACATACGAAAGAACTAAAATTCGTAACAATATATTAATACTATATAGCAATAGACAACTAATCATACAAATGAATGGAGAGAGAATAACCCTAAGATCTACATAAAGTGGACTTCCACAGGGCAGCATATTAAGTCCTATTCTATTTTTCATCTACACATCAGATATATTAGAAAACCTGGAACCTCAAACAAAGTTAATTCAGTTTGCAGACGATATATGCAGAAAACAAGATAATTAACTACACCATAACAGATCTTAGTATATCCACTAATAAATTGGCTGATTGTTTTAACAAAAACAATTTTATTTTGATTATGGCTGCATTATTTATGGAAACGCTAGCACGAGCCAATTATAGTAAGTAGAAAGAATTAAAAATAAAAGTTTATGTCTAAGCTTAGGGTTAAAAAGTAAACTCATTTCAATATTAGAAGTTGAAGCAGCAGAACCTCCACTAAATTTAAGAAGAGAATACTTGAGCGAAAATTTTTTATTAAAAATAATGTCACAAAATAGATCAGAAGAAGTACTCGAAACTAAATCAGAACATAAATAAACGATACTGGCGAAATAAAAAACAACCTCTTTTTGTTAAAAACTTTCAATATTTAACACAGTTCCAGTTGATGATATTCTTTCTATTCGGTCACCCGTTTCGGGTATCGTGCCATCATGATCTGTGATCTGTGAGATCTATCCATATCCGCCTGTCTTCCGCGGCTTTGAAACATTCGTTGAGTGGTACTCCGGTTTCCTTGACAATGTGGTCCACATATCTGATTGGTGAGTGGTAGTTTAATACGAGCACTGAAATCACTTTACGACGATTCCACTGCTTGTGTCAGGATAAACGGAGCTTGCACGGACTGGTTTAACATCGAAAAAGGTGTTAGACAGGGATGTGTGGCTTCGCCATGGCTGTTTAACTTATACATAGACAATTGTTTAAAAGATCTGAAAGAAAGTGCGTATGGATTAAAAATGAATGATTTGATCGTCAAATGCCTTCTTTACGCCGATGATCAAGTCATATTAGCGTTATCTGAAGAGGAGTTGCAGGCGATGGTTAATGTTATGCATGATTCCCTGAAAATCAAAGGGATGAAAATAAATGTGAGCAAAACGAAAGTAATGGTTTTTAAAAGAGAAGAAAGCATGACTAACTGTGGGGTTTCGATTGAGGGAGAAAGAGTGGAACAAGTTAATGAATTTGTGTACTTGGGTTCAAAATTTACTAGAGATGGACAGTATGACAGTGACATTGAGCGAAGGGTGTTGGCAGGAAAACAAATGAATGGGACACTGCATAGCTTTATGAATAGCCAGAAAGTGTCAAAAAAGGCACGTCTGGCGGTGCATAGAGGTGTGTTGGTTCCTACACTTATGTATGGTAGTGAATGTTGGGCTTGGCAGAAGAAGCATGAAAATAGGATTAATGCTGCGGAGATGAGTAGTCTGAGAAGTATAGCCGGAGTGACTCGGTTGGATAAAGTTAAGAATAGTGAGATAAGAAAACGCTGTGGTGTAAAAGAAGATGTGGTCACAAAGATAGATAAAGGAATACTTAGATGGTTTGGACACGTAGAAAGTATGGATGAAGGAAGATTGACGAAACAAATTTATAAGGCGAATGTGAATGGACAAGTCGGTAGAAGTCAACCTCGGAGAACGTATCTCGATCAGATCAACATAGTTTTGAAGAAAAGTCAGGTCAAGAGTACCAACAACCGACGAGCATGCATGAGAGCACTGATGAAAGTAGAGGAAGCAAAAGATGTGTGTAAGAACCGTAGCAAGTGGAAGGAAATGATCCTTTTTGAAAATGGCAGAATTTTGGTGACAACTTGCATCATTGAAATCGGCTTCTCGTTCCTTGTACCTTCCCCTGGACGGTGAGTTTTTCCAGTCTGTTTCTTCGGACGATATGTCCGAAAAAGGATGTTTTTTTTTTTTATGAAAATAGTCGCAAAAAGGGAAGACCCATCGTGTGGGCCGCTGACGGCCCGCACTGCGACTATTAGAAGGGGAAGGGATTATAGAAAGGAAATGATTGTGGACACGCTTTTTAAAAAGTTGCAGGTCATAGTTCTCTGGAAAAACTGATTTTGGAAGCTTATTCCATTCCGTAGCAGCCCTGTAAAAGAAGGATTCTTAATGAAGATTGGTCGTTGTAGTGTCAATCTTGAGAGTAAATGGGTGAGACTGATCAGCGTGCCGAGTTCTTCGGCCGAATGTGGCCAATGGTGGTACAAGAGTTTTTATTTCTCTGGAGCATCTGCCATGGAAATATCTGTAGAGCAATGACTGGTCTGCAACTCTTCTTCTATGTTCTAGAGGGTGAAGGGTATCTGTGAGAGTTAAGCTGTTTATCCAGTGAATGGCTCTTTTCTGAATGGAATCTAGAAGACGAAGAGAATGCCTTGGTGCTGAACCCCAAATGTGCGAGCAATACTCCAGTAGAGGTCGGATTTGAGCCTTGTACGTCGTCAACAGTTGATCAGGAGTAAAAAACTTTCTGGCTTTCCACAGAAAACCTAGCCTCTGGCTTGCCGACTTTGCGATGTTAGCAACATGGTCATGCCAAGACATGTTATTGGACACCGTGACTTCCAAAATCGAGATGTAGGGATTTGGTTCATGGGTATTTTCGGACATTGTGATGGGATGATTTGAGGAATTCACTTTCTTGGAAAACGTGGCACTTTGTGTTTTTTGGGCGTTGAACTGAACAAGATTGTTGGTTCCCCATTCGACGATTGCTTTAAGATCTCTATTGATGGAATCAACCTGTTCCTGCCTGAGTCTATTTGTATTATTCACCGAAAGTGATCGATAGGATGTGAAAGTTGAGACAAGTGTGCTATCGTCTGCGAAACTGTAAATGGGGTTCGTAGTGGTTTTCAAGAGGTCGTTGATGTGTAAAAGAAATAAGGTAGGGGACAGGATGGAACCCTGGGGGACCCCGGCATTAGTTTTAAACGCATCAGAAGAAATATCGTCAACTGCCACATGTAAGGAGCGATCTTCCATGAAGCTCAAGAGCCATTGGCGCAGTTTGGTTGGGAGACCGTAGGCAGATAATTTACTTAACAATGCCTGGTGCCAAACGCGGTCAAAGGCTTTAGATATATCCAAGGCTATTGCACGGGATTCACCAAACTTTTCAATAGTGTTTGTCCAGAGCTGAGTGACATAAGCCAGCAAATCTCCAGTAGACCGAAGTTGTCGAAATCCATATTGTCTGTCATGGATTATCTCAAATTTCTCCAGATATTTGACAAGTTCTGTGTTAATCGCTTTTTCTATAACTTTGGATATGACAGAGCAATGCAATAGGGCGATAATTTGCAGGAATAGTCTTCTTTCCTTTTTTCGGAATCGGTTGGACTTTAGCGTTTTTCCACATGGACGGAAATACTCCTTTGCTGTATGATAACTTGAAGAGTCTACAAAGAACTGGGGTGAGGATGTTATTCGATCAGAGACGATAGTGCGCAGTCTTTTTTTGATCTTCAATTGGTTTAGAATCGATTCGTTTGTTATTCTTTGTGTCCATGATACGCGTAACATCTTTCGCCAACAGCACATTTCAAAAGCATCGATAGCGCGTTTATCCGTATGCATGTGAGAAGACTGAGAATACTAGAGTTTTAACGAGTCTAGTCTTGGTGGATAGGGTTATGTCATGACTTCCAGATCTTAGTAAGCCTTGCCATGGCTGTTTTTGCAACTTCTGACCGCCTTTTGATTTCCGATGTGCATCCTTCTGAATTCGTTATAAGCGATCCCAGATACACGAATTGATTAACCACAGCTATACCATTTATTTCCTTGGTTTCTGGCCTGTTGTTTCTTGGCCGGTCGACAATCATTATTTTTGTCTTTGATCTGTTAATAGTTAACCCTGCCTCCTGACCAGCCATCTCGACCCGCTGTAATAGTTCTGTTAGCTCTTGCTCGTTGCTGGCAAATAAAGTAGTACCGTCAGCATACCTAAGGTTATTAATTGTTCTTCCGCCCACAGAAATACCTCCCTCCCAGCCTTCTGTAGCTTTACGGGTAATATACTCGCCATAAATGTTGAACAGAAGTGGACTTACAACAAATCCCTGTCTTACGCCCTTGCCGACGCGGAATGATTCGGTCAGTTCCCCATTAACTTTTACTTTCGCTGTGTTGTTCTGATATAAACCTTTGAATAGTTCAACGAGGTGTCCTGGGGTGCCCATTTCGAGGAGATACTTCCACATGTCCTGCCTTCTTACACAGTCAAAGGCTTTGCTGTAGTCTATGAAACACACATAAGTAGGGACATTAAATTCTCGAGATTTTTCTATTATTTGTCTGATGTTGAGTATTTGCTCTCTGGTGCCACGACCAGGAACAAATCCAGCCTGTTCTCTCGTTATCTCGGGCAGCAGGCGTGTCTTAAGTCTTTCCAAAATCACCTGCAGCATAACCTTACTCGCATGCGGTATTAGGGTGTTTGTACGGTAGTTGTCGCAAATTTCTCTGGACCCTTTCTTGTGAAGTGGTATATACACGGAAGTTGTCCAGTCGTCTGGCCATGTGCATGTGTCCCAGATGCTTTAACACAGTTAATGGAGTAATGTTATGCCTGTCTCTCCCGTAGCGATAATCATTTCAAGTGTAATGTTGTCAACCCCTGGGGATTTATGTGATTTTAGTTTGTTGAGGGCTACTTCGACTTCGGCTTTTAAGATGTTAGGTTCAGGCTCATAAACATTTGCTGTCTTTAATGTTGCGTTTCCTGTTGCCTGTTTCCTGTTTGGGGTGAATTTCCGCGTTATTTGTTTAATCTTCATGAATAGATATCTGGTCTCGTTTTTGTTCTGGTGTGCTTCGATTTCTTGGCATATGTTGTTTAAATGTTTATTTTTATCGTCCCTGCACATCTGCTTGACCTTTTTATGAAGCTTGCCGTATTTCTGTACAGCGACGTTGGGGTTTCATCGGTGTTGGTGGCGATTTCGCGTAGGTTGTTTTCGGCTAGGTCTTTGAATACACTATTATCTTTCAGTGACCAGTTTGGTGGTTTGATTTTCTTGTTCGCTTTAAATTTTAGTTTCAAGCGGACCTTGGCGGTCCACGTCCTCTGATGTTGCGTCGGTGCATTGACTTGTATAATGTTGAGGTCCATGGGTCTTGATTTAATTTTTACCATTATGATTCGATCACTCACTGCTATGTATTCTTTAACAGCTCTGTTGTAGCGTTTATCTATTATCACTGCAACTCCATTTCTTGAGGCAGATTCCTGACCCGAGAAATACACTGTGTTGCCGTTGTTGGTAGTAAAGTAACCCTTGCCTCTCCAATGCGTTTCTGCTATGCCGACTATGGAGTATGATTGGATTTCCTTCTCAATTATATCCAACTTTCCTGCTTGTAGTAGACCTCTTACATTTCAGGTGGCCACCTTTGTTGTCTTTCATAATTTCATTCCAGTAGCCCACTTTCCACGGGATGCCTGGGTTCCTACATCTGCATGGCCGGTAGCCCATTTCACACTGTCAGGCCCGGACCATATACAGCGCCAATTGCTAGTTGGATCGCCCGGCGTGTTAACTTCTCTAATGTCTCTGTTCATGATTGTTTCGTGTTTTCTTTCATCAGTTCATGATGATTCCTGGGATTTGGATATTTATATGTCGTGATGCAGTGGGTTCCCTCTCCCTTCTGCATGTAGCATCGGCATTGCTCCGTGCTGGTGTTAAGGTTATACCGCCTGTACTCGGTCGTCAGAGCCTCGTTTGTGAAATCAGGGTTCACCGCGTGAAGGTGAGGTTTACACTTAGATGAGATAGGCTATTGGAGCTTCATCACCTCATAAACCCCAGTTGATGGAATACCAGCATGATACTCTTCCTTGCTGTAATGCCAATTACGAAATATGTTAACTTCAAATTCCTACTCACTACCTCTGTTCCAAATTAACTAACTCAGACGCTACGTATTTAATAACACAACGCTGGTCTAACTTTGAATATATTTACACAGACGGGTCTAAAATAGGAGAAAATACCGGATATGATTTTTATCACGCCAATGAAGAAATTGCCAGATTATTTAATTACCAAATAATATATCTGTTTATACATCTAAACTTATAGCAATTTTAGAGGCCATCAAATATGCAAATAATCATGAAACGGTGCAGTGGATAATACTGACAGATAGTAAAAGCTCTGTAGATTCTCTAAAAAATATCAATGTAAGAGCTATCACATCTTCAATCTTTATCAATATTTTAGAAGAAATTCAATCGTCTAGAGATAAAAATAAGAACATTGATTACTATGGATTAAGAAATGGTTTAGAAAATAATGAAAAGGTGAACAAACTGGCAAAACAAGCCACAGAAGATGGAAAGGAAATGAGGAAAGATCCCAGCCACAGCTTTTCAAGCTACACTTTCAGCCCGGAAAATGGATAAAAATTATAGAGCTAGATAATTGGATAAAAACCAGGGCCAAAAATAAAATAAATTATTACCTGTAAAAATTGAGTAGGCGCTGATTGATTAATGTCAGAGTATTTGTTGTTTGTTTTGTTATTCCATGTTTTGTTGAATTATAACCCAAAACAAATTGGGAGCAAATGGGGTGTTGCTTCCATCTGAAAATCAATAATAAATAAAAATAATTAAATGTGGCTATTTCTAATTTATTGGTTATCGTATAATAGTATTTCATATACATTTTCATAAATTAACGTTAAATCGTTTTAGAGCAATGTTAAAAAAATATGTAATATAATTAATCAGCAATCTTTTCGGGACATCCTGTATACTATTTAGAAACACTGCGTAAAAATAAACTTTCTAAAGTCTGTGGAAGTAATTGTTAAAGATGGATAGGAAGTTATTATTTTGCATGAGTTTTTAAAGTTAAATTCCTAGCATTAACTTAATATTATAAAATGCTGTGTTGTAGTTAAAAAAAACAAAAGCACCGTTTTCATAAACATACAGTTTAGCAAGTTTTAGGTGTTAGTAATGTAAAAACTTGTACTCCAAGCCCACTTTATCGTCAGTTATTGGTTCCTCAAGTTGGGCAACTAGATTCAGCTCTAATAAATGATTTAGAAGTAGAAGCACATCGAATGGCAACTTCTGTAGATAGCCTCATTGAGAATTTATGTGGAATTTTACATTCAATATCTTCTATAACAGCTGACAATGTTGATGTGTATAAAAATGCAGTTTCTAAAATGTCAGATGCCATGGACAGTAATATTAAAAGCATGTATACAATGATGGCTAAAACTGAAGAAGTGACCCAGTCAATGAAGATTGTCGAGGGACTTTCTTCGAGAATTAAAGAAATCAAGAGATTAGTTGATTTATTTGAGAGTTTTGTTTAATCTGTGATTTACAAATTTTAATTTAGTTATCTAAAATCTTTTAAGTAACAAATATCACAAGTCAACAAAAATTTGGAGTCTAAGTTTAGTGGGTCTGATTTAGATTACTTATGCCTAACTAATGGAAGGAAAAATAGTTTTACCTAGTAAAGTTTGCTTTTGTAGCTATCTGCACGAAATTTCCAAATTTAAGAAAATTCTTTATTTTTATTAATTCAATTAGGTATATGTATATAAAAAAAACAAACTTTAATTTATATATTTACATCACTTTTATTTACAAAACATAGTTAAAATAAATCTACAAATAAAAAAAACTTCTTTTGTGTGAGTATGAACTTTCTCGTATTGTAATCAAGTTCTTATTATATTGATCTTGATAACGTTTCTCAAAGTCCATCATATCCTAGTGACAACGTTTTCCTTGCTTTTCTGAATATGTCCCAAATTTGTATAAATGAACATGTACATTCTGCAACCCATGAGTTTGAAGTTATCAAGCATAGTGGAAATAAGCTCTTTGTAATTCTTAGCTTAAGCTTTATTTCCAAGCCATAAATTAAGCTATAAGGCTGCACTACGCTTGTTTTTTATGGGTGTTGAATAATTGTGGAAATTCTTCACTTGCCATTATTTTATTTATTTGTGAACCAATGAAAACATCAGTTTTAAATTTAGCTTCTGACAATTCAGGAAAAAAATTCCATAAATATTAAAAAGCTTCAGACTCTTGACAAAAAGCCCCCTTTTATTCCTACCAGAAATCTCGAAATCTCCTATCACAGGCCAGGCATACTCTTTATACATTAATATTTGCAATTACTTTATGAGAAATAAGATGCCTATTTTGTAAAGAACAAAAGCAAACTTTATTAATTAAGAGTAGAGTTTGTAGTTACTTTTCGATGTAGACAGTCAAAAAAAAATTAAATACTAAATAATACTCATAAAAAATTTTTTGTTGACTTTTGTCATCTTTTCATTATTTTTTAATGAACATTTTTTTATCTTATTTTAGTTTTACATACTAGCAAGATAATTAGTTAAATTAGCACATAATAACTTTAACTATTATAAAATTTTAAATTTAATTAATTGTTGGTGCATGTATTTATTTCTTGTACTAATTATAATATATGTATATTATTTTGGATTCACATTGTTTACTATTTGTTAAGTTTATATAAAAATAAGTTTGATAAATTCATTTTAGCCCCTAATAATTTATACGTAAATTAATTCATTATTAACCAAAAAATATATAGTGTAACGTTTTTACATTAATAACACTCGGGGTTCGAATTTATATTCAACAAATTTATTTATAACTTTACAATTTATGTCAACTAGCGAACACAATCATAAACTTTTGAAAACTGACAAACTCCCTTCGCGAACGGAGAACAATTTATATATAACGCTGAATCAAAGACGAGAATCTACGTATCATAACTGTTTTATCGAAAATTCCAGATTGGTCGGGAAGGTAGTGGAACATCCTTGTCATTGGCTGTGACGTGACTATACCGCCCAGCTTGCTTGCGTACATTCCAGTGGCGTATCGCAAAGTTGTTACACTGCTCCCTTCTTAATTTTGATAGAAAGAAGAAGATTGTGAACCCGCTTTTTGAAAAGTTGAAGGTCATAAGTTCTCTGTAAGCTTGTTACATTCTGTAGCAGCCCTGTAAAAGAAGGAATCTTGATGGAGATTGGTCCTTGTAGTGTCAATCTTGAGAGTAAATGGGTGAGACTGAACAGCGTGCCGAGTTCTTCGGCCGAATGTGGCCAGTGGTGGTATAAGAGTTTTTATTTCTCTGGTGCATCAGCCATGGAAATATCTGTAGAGTGATGTCTGGTCTGCAACTCTTCTTCTATGTTCTAGTGGGTGAAGGTTAAGCTGTTTATCAACCGAATGGCCCTTTTCTGAATGAAATCTAGAAGATAAAGAGAATGCTTTGGTGCTGAACCCCAAATGTGCGAGCAATACTCCACTAGAGGTCGGATTTGAGCCTTGTACGTCGTCAACAGTTGATCAGGAGTAAAAAACTTTCTAGCTTTCCACAGAAAACCTAGCCTCTGGCTTGCTGATTTTGTGATGTTAGCAGCATGGTCATGCCAAGACATATTATTAGACTCCGTGATTCCCAAAATCGAGATGGAAGGACTTGATTCAAGGGTATTTCCGGACATTGTGAAGTGATTTGAGGAATTTACTTTCTTGGAAAATGTTGCGCTTTGTGTTTTCTGTGCGTTGAACTGAACAAGATTATTAGTTCCCCACTCGACGAATGCTTCAAGATCTCTATTGGTGGAGTCAACCTGTTCCTGCCTGAGTCTATTTGTATCATTCACCGAAAGTGACAAGTGTGCTATCGTCTGCGAAACTGTAAATGGGGTTTGTGGTGGTTTAAGAGGTCGTTAATGTGTAAAAGAAATAGAGTGGGGGCCAGGATGGAACCCTGGGGGACCCCAGCATTGGTTTTTAACGCATCAGAAGAAATAACGTCAGCTGCCACATGTAAGGAGCGATCTTGCATGAAGCTCATGAGCCATTGGCGCAGTTTGGTTGAAAAACCGTAGGTTGATAATTTGCTTAACAATGCCTGGTGTCAAACGAGGTCAAAGGCTTTAGATATATCCAAGGCTATTGCACGCTATTGGAAAATACCTTCTAACATGCTTCTTACGATCTTCCAGTCTAGTTTTTATAACCCATAGCATATCTTGGGTACGGCCAATTTATTTATGTCATAATGGCATGAAACTTTCTTAAAATTAATTAACGCATGCCAAATATTCTCGTAGGTTGTTCTTTCTTCAGATGATTTTTTAGTTATCGGTTGCCATCTTCCAGTCGTAGCACTGTTCCTACTCTAGGTTATTGATTTTGCAACTAAACGTCTTCTGGAACTGTAAAAAGATCTCTCTGGAATTCAATGGTTAGGTTAGGTTTCATGTGAGTGGGGCGTGGTCGCCCCTCCACCGCGACCCTTAGTAGGTCTATTGTGGCTCACCCCTAGAGGCAACAGTTCACTGCACAATCCAGCCCTTCTTACGAAGTTCATGGTTGTAAGGGTGAGATTTTTTTAAAATCGGTAGGTTCTAGGTTAGTGTAACCAAATATGTTGAACCTTATTCTTCCCAGGCCGGGGCATGAACATAGTATATGGTTCAATGGTTAGGCTAAGTCTGGTCTTTCGTCTGTTTACGTAGTCCGACATACAATCTTTAAAAATTCGGTTGATGGTTGTCCACTTTTGATTCTTGTTGAAGAGTTCTTGCTTCTTCAACATCATTTAAAGCAGCATAAGGTGCAAGACGATTTATGTCATCACCAATCAACTGGCAGACGTTTCAGAAAAGTTCCGCTTTGAAATTTCGTCCTTGGTCTGAATGGATCTCTAAAGACACACCAAAATGGCTAAAGAATTCTTTAACCAGTATGTCGGCAACAGTAGAAGCTTCTTGGTTAGGGGTTGGATAAGCTTCAGTCCATTTTGTAAAATAATCCATGGCCACGAGGATATATTTATTTCCAGCATCTGTTTTTGGGAACGGTCCTGCAATATCAATGGCTACCCCTTCCATCGGACTACCAACATTGTATTGTCTCATGGGTGCCCTCTTTTTACCAACTGGACCATTGCCTGTTGCACACAACTCGCATTTTCGTCACCACCTTCGTACATCTTCTTTACAGTTTACCCAATAAAACCGCTCTTAAACCTTTTGTAGAGTCTTCGTAATGCCAAAGTGTCCCCCATCGTATAACTGATGTAATACTTCTGCCACTTTACTTCTTGGCACAATAAGTTGTAGCCTGGATTCCGTACCATCCTTACTTTCAACGTTTCTATACAGAAGATTATCTTGTAGTACCAGACAATTCCATTGGCTCCAATATGATTTGACTTATATGCGTTATATGCGCTGATTTCTTGACGGGACGGTCTATATAGCGGTATTACTTGCATCCGTGTCCAAAACAAACTTTTCAACTTCTCTCTGGGGTAGTTCAATATCGGTGCTCTGATAACAGCTTTTTGTAGATGTTCTAAAGCTCTCTGGCATTTTTTATTCCACAAGTTTTCTTTTTACTCTTCCGTTAGCTTTATTAAGGGTTTAGCGATGTGAGCGAAACCTTTGACAAACCATCGGTAATATGTACATAAACCAAGAAAACTTCTAATTGTATGTTTATCCCTTGGTACTGGCCACTCTCGAATTGCTTCGGTTTTCTCAGGATCAGCTGTCAAATCGTTACTAGATACAATATGACCCAAGTATCTAAGTTCTCGCCGAAATATGTGACATTTCTTTGGGCTCAGTTTTAAACTAGCTTCTCGTAATCGTTGTAACTCTCAGATTCTTGGAATGATCGTCGAATGATTTTCCCACTATAATTATGTCATCCAAGTACACCCTCTTAAACGTAGCCAGAGCATTACATAGCCCAAAAGGCATAACCTAAATTGCCAAAGACCTGATCCTATCAAGAAAGCTGTCTTCTCCCTATAAGCAGGCTCCATTCCTACTTGCCAGTAGCCACTTTTCAAGTCGAGGGTAGAGAATCAACGAGACCCGGAGAGAGTATCCAATATGTCATCAATTTTGGGCAAGGGATAACTGTCTTTCTTAGTTACCGCATTGAGCTGGTGGTAGTCAATACAAAAACGTGTGGAACCATCCTTCTTCTTTACCAGTACGACTGGCGAGGTCCACGGGCTATTTGATGGTTCAATGACTCCTTGTCTGCCTATAACTCGAATAATTTAATCAGCCTCCTCTCGTTTTGCCAATGGAAGTATTCTTGTAAGTTCTCTAATTGGTTGAGCATCTCCGGTATTAATTTTATGAGTCACGATGTTTCATTTTCCTTTGTCCTTTTTATCAATGGCGAAAACAATTCTGCAAGCATGTCTCTCACCCTTTTGGACTGTTTATTGTCATGATCTTGGCAACTATTAATGACCATTTCTATCAGCTTATTCGAGTACTTGGATTTCGAGGGTTTATCAGTCGAAGTCGCACAGCATATCGACGTTACAGAAGCACACTGCCCTACCACAGTTCTTCTACTCAGCTTAATAGGGGTTTCTTTCACATTCATAATCATAACAGGGACTTCGTCTCCAACTCTTACAAGAGCTTTTGTATTTAGAAACTCTTGATTGTTCACATCCTCGACCATTCTTGGACTTACTTTTCTACAGTATTCCTTTAAACCGGTCATTATTGTCCTCGCACTATAGCCGGGTATAGTTACGTCACAAGTAGTTATTAAGCGGACATCTTCTTTGTCTTCATGAAAAGGGAGTTTTTCACCGTCGACCTTAAGGACTCCGTTTTTAACATCCAACACAGCTACAAGTTTCTTCAAAAGGTCTATCAATAAGATAAACAAGAACATTTACTTCGCCGTATGTTTTTATTGTCTCACCGGTCGCCGTTTTAAATTATACTGTTGCTGGCGACATTTTGTAATAGGCTGTAATAGGCATATCTATTAAAACGACTTATTTTTCTTGTCGATACGACTATCAATATACAGGATATGAACTCTACCAGATGACGTTATGTTGACAGTTACTATAGGGGCTTGCGACGAAGATGACCTAGTTCTCCACAAATTCAACATCTGGGCTCTCTTTTCCTTGGCATCGTGTTATGGAATATTTTTCGAACTATTTTTTCCAGGCGTTCATCGTTTTCTTCGTTTCCCTCCCGGATTGTTCTGACGCATGTCCTTTTGAGGTTTGACTAGCGGTGTCATGCTTCAAAGCAATAGCAAGTGCTTCGTCTAATACTTTTGGACTGGCCAATCGTAGAGCTTTCTGTATTTCGCTCTATCTCTCTCAACCCATTGACGAACGCATCTACCGCTACTTCTTCCAGGATGTTAACAGAGGTTTCAGGGTAGGCTAATCGCACCATACGAGCAACATCCGCTTCAAATTCCTGCAAGCTCTTACTTGTACGCTGGATTCGGCTACGTAATTGTGCTTTGTAAACTTGTTGCAAGTGGGCATCTCCATAGCGTTTTTCTAGCCGAGTGAACAAGGTTTGATAACATTTTTCATGGCTCTTCGGAATCGAACGTAGAATATCTGCAGCATCACCCCGTAAGGCCGCAGTCAAGGAAACGTCTTTCTCTTCTTGAGTCCAATGGTTGGCCGCCGCAATGGCTTCAAATTGTCCGAGATAAATGGACCATGAAGATTTCCCATCAAACGGAGGCAATTTAAATCTCATATGATGCGTCGTTTCCTCTTTTATCCATTTATCTTTATGTGCCGGACCTGGACTCACTGCGTTTGTATCCGTATTAGTAGTTGGTACTTGCGCTGCTGGGATACCCTTAGTTATCAAATTTTCCAATTGCTTGATTTTCTCCTCTAGCCCACCTACATTTTTATACACCTCGTCAAATGTTCTAGAAACTTCTTCAAATTTCTCATCGTTCTTTTTAAAGCTTTCATTGATCATTTTAAAAACTTTCTCCAGTTTCTCATCGCTTCTTCTAGAAACCTCTTCTAGTTTTTCGTCGTTTTTTTTAACTTTCATCAATCATTTTCGAGACTTCTCTAGAAACTTTTTCCAGTTTCTCGTCGCTTCTTCTAGAAGCTTCAATCGTTTCTGAATGACTTTCTTTGAGCCATTATTATCGGCATCACGTTACTCCAATTGTTCACGCAATTGCTTAACTGAGAGGTCTTTCAATTTTATTTTGGTTTATTTACTCACCGAACAATATTTTTTTAAAATGTTTTAAAAGTTTTTACTACAATAGTTCAATGTCTATCAATTTTTTAAAAAGTCTGCACCTTTTTTTGTCCGCACTATATTTATTTTATTTTCTTGATCCCACTTCTGACACCAATGTAACGTTTTTACATTAGTAACACTCGGGGTACGAATTTATATTCAACAAATTTATTAATTCATTTACAATGTATGTTAACTAGCGAATATAATCATAAACTTTTGAAAACTGACTAACTCCCTCCGCGAACGGAGGCCAATTTATATACAACGCTGAATCAAAGAAAAGACGAGAATCTTCTAAACGTATCCAAACTGTTCTATCGAAAATTCCAGATTGATCGGGAAGGTACTGGAACATCCTTGTCATTGGCTGTGACGTCACTATACCGCCTAGCTTGCTTACGTGCATTTCAGTAACGTATCGCAAAATCGTTACAATAGAATACAATAAAATGAATACAAACATTTAACCAAAGTTAATTTTTATTTTACTAGTATGGAGTTTCGCAGTACTACAAACATTATTATCAAAATAGATTAAATTTACAATAATTTCACAACTTCACAATAATTACCTGTATCTAGAAAATATAAAATAAAACATTAAAAGCAACAATAAAAAGGATTGTGTTGAGTAGGATTTTTTATTTTATCTCAAGGAAACACTGACTACCGCAAGTTTTTTAATATTTATTACCAAAAACGCACTTTTGTGTTTTACGTAATTATAATGTTGAAATTGCTTTCAAGACATCTTTTTTATTTTAAACTAAGGTAATGTTTTAGGGATAAAATTTAAACATTGCACTATTGGCTTAGTATATAGTGGGCTTTTATCTTCTTCTTGAAGTGCCTATCCGTTCCGGATGTTGGCTATTTGCACTTTATTGACTACAGCTCGGAATAGCTGAGTAGTTGTCTTCAGCTTACATTAATTGCGGCAAAAGATTTTTTTCTAGGATTGTTCGGTATGGTGAAGGAATGCCAAATCTAAGTTTGCAACCCCAAAAGTGGAGGAGACAACTTTTGGTGAACGAAAAACTTCTAAATTTTCGGACTTTTTCAGTTTTTCTCATATAACTCGAAAACAGTCCATATTTTGTTGATTAATAAAAAATGCACAATTGGTCCAGTAGTTCGATTTATTTTGGGAATCCTAAAACAGCAAATTTTTCTAACTTTTGCTAAAAACTGTGTTTTATCCATTTTCAATGTGGTGAAACTTTCAAACATTAAATTTTATCAATACCTTCCCCCATTCCCTAAAAGTTGTAGAGCATCGATCCGTGAGTTCAAAAAGGACCATTTTTTTTAAATTGTCAAATTTTGAAAATTTTTGACTCGTAAAGCAAAATTGGGGAAAACCTTAATTTCACATTATCGGGTTTTTAAAAAAGGCAAAAAACCATCCTTATAAAGTACGTCTCATCCATGAGTTGGCTGAAGATGACTGATCGAAGAACGTTTTATTTTCATATATGAGGCAACGTTTTATCTGAACGGGTATGTTAATGGACAAAACACCCGACATTGGTCTGATAAAAATTCAAATTGGATGCAGGAATGCCATAAGCAAAGACCACAAAAAATCAACGTATGGGCTGATATTATGGGAAATACAATTATTGACCCATATTTTTTTGATAAATATTTTACAGGAGAATTTTATCTGAATTTTCTGCATAATACATTAATTCCTGATTTGATCCAGCTTTTCCCTGATATCCAAATTGCCAACAATTTAGACCGCAGAATATGGTTTCAACTGGATGGCGCACTGCCACATTTTGCTATAGCTATGCGCCCGTTTTTAAGCAGAACATTTCCAAATCGATGAATTAGTAGAAAGGGAACAGTGGAATGGCCCGCTAGATTACCCGATCTTAGCCCATTAGATATATTTTTATGGGGTTATTTAAAATCTAATGTCAACTCTTAGAGACGTGACGATTTCAGGACACCAGGGAATTGCAGGTAATGAAAAAGCAGAGGAACTTGCAAGAAGAGGTTCGGAAACTTCCCAAACCAAGGGCAAATGCTAGTGGTACCCGCTATGCTATAAAATGTTAAAGACGAATTTATTACCAGGTTAAGTCATTGTTTGTTAGAGTGTATATTTATTATTCATCAATTTTTTTGTAAATACCAAATTGTCATAAACAACTTCTGGATTTTTGTCCACTCTGTACCAATTTAAATCAACTCGTGATACATTGGAATTAGCTCTCAGCAATTGAAAAAAAGGGGGTGTTTAATTTAAAAAACCGGTGCTGACGTCATCACTCAAAGGTTATTTACCCTATAGAGGAAATGGCTAGTAATAATGTTACCATAAAAGTGTTTTTTTTAACCCCAAAAGTTGAGTGCCAATTTTATGTCACGTTATAAGTTACTTTTATAAAACTAAATTATTCCAACTCTAGAGCTGCCAATTGTGTAAAGTATCGTTTTAAAATTCCGCCGCGGTCGGCATTTGGCACATGTACACTATGTACCGCACTCTGTCATTACTGACGATTTGATGCAAAAAGTTAATGAAAAAGTTAGAGAGACGATTTCAACGTTGTGCGATAAGTTTCCTTAATTGTCAAGAAGTGTGCTTTGTGCAATTGTTATAGAACATTTAAATTATCGAAAGTTACGAGTATGTTCACGTTGGGTACCAAAAATGCTGTGTGCACAAAAGCAAACGTTTAGCCAATTCTTTGACTTTCTTAGAGCGGTACAGTGAGGAAGGTGACGAATTTCCTAAGCCAAATTGTCACAGGCGACGAAACATGGGTGGCTTACGTTACACCTGAATCAAAGCAACAATCCATGGAATGGCGGCATTCAACATCACCCAAAAAGGGCAAGCTTAAGCAAACAATTTTAGGCCGGAAAATCATGTGTACTGTTTTTTGGGACAGGAAGGGGGTGTTGCTTGTGGATTTTTTGTCTCGTGGTGACACCATAAATTCTACGACATACTGTGAGACCTTAAAAAAATTGGGCCGTACAATCCAAAACAAAAGGCGTGTCATGCTGAGTAAGGTTTTCCTTCATGACAATGCTCGTCCACACGTGGCTAATCGAACTCAAGTACTGATCGGATCATTTGGCTGGAAACACCCTCCATACAGCCCCGATCTAGCGCCCAGTGACTATCACATATTTCTGCATTTGAAGAACCATCTGGGACGATAAGACGTCAAAGCGATCGTGCTGCAATGGTTGTCTAATCAGGCAGCAGATTTTTACGAGGATGGTATTCAAAAACTGGTTGTACGATACGATAAATGCCTTAATATTGGTGGAAATTATGTAGAAAAGTAAATTAAAGTACAGCCTTTCATTTGAAAATAACATTGCTAAGAAAATTCTAATGGATCTATTTTTATTTCAAAACGGTACTTACTTAAAAAACACGCCTCGTGATAAATTAATGATTTAATAAAGCTAGCTAAAGGTTTAAGTACTGAAAAAGAATTTTAAATAATTTTAACCTTCTGACTGAAATGAAAAAAGAATCAAATATTTATAATTAATATTAATTATACAAGTAAAATTTAATGAATTTTAAATTTTAATTTTAATGTTCAAACTATTTATTTACTATTTATTAACTTTTATTACCTTAAATAAGCAGATGTTTCAACTGGTTAAAAAAGGTATTGTTTGTGTTAGGTTGGGCCGTTAGGTTAGGCTAATTTTTAATGTTCATCATCGATTAACAGTCGAATCTATCATTTATAAAGAAAGATATACTCGTACTCTGGCAACGTCGCAATTTCAAATACTGGTTTAAAAGCCTGTCATTTGTCACAGTAGTTGTTATAAAAATTACCCTTGAAATAGTGGTGAATTTTTCACACATTTTTTTTTAAAAGTACTTTTAAAACGTTTCCGCGCAAAAATTTCTATCAGGATATTCATTTTATAGTGTGTTTTAATGACCTATGAAAGTTTTATGAAAATTCACTTAGCAGCCTAATTCTGGAATTTTTCCTGTTTTTTTTTTGTAAACAAACCTGTGCAATTTTATTTGTTGTTTGGAAAATATAACTGTCTTTCTACTTTCTTCTTTAACATGTATTGGTGTCATTTTTATTTTTATGATTCCTTACTATATCCTCGAAGTGTTCCTCGGGACATAATGGACACTTAATATGAATTGATCTCTTCTTTTCAACAGTTTCATGATGTAAATTTTTAATATATCGATTTTTACTCGATACACAGCTAAATTATTCGTTGCAAGCATGACAAACCAAATTATCGCTGAAATTAAATTTGAAGTTAAAAAAACATTTAATTCTAAAAAGATAACTTACTTTGCCATGTTTGCTCCACAAATTAATAATAATTAATACTGATGTTTGTAGCACAAAAAAAGGTTAAAGTAATTGACATTAACACAGCATGACAATATCAGGAGCCAAACCAAGCATGGAGTATGCGCAGTCATAGATTTATAACTTATGTTGCTTCCAAAGCCCTTAAACACTTTACCTAACAATATAAGGAATATAAAAAATTTAAAGTTATTTCATCAGAAGAAATTAAAACAGTAAATCACTTCTAATATTGATGTATATAAAGATGTACTCTAGATAGCTTTGTATTCTTTGTTACTAAGATTCATTTCATGTAAGTACTGTAAGTATATTAATATGTGTATATGTATTACTTTAGCACATACAGGTGCTTAATTTAATTTATGTATTGTTGGAAATCTTTACTTCCAACTGTACAATTCCTCTTTGAGAAATTCCTTGATTGTTAAAACTGCTCAGTACCAGTACTCAGTCCCGTGCAATTTAAAAATCAGCTAAAAAAAACGTGTATTTATTATCCCTTCAGAACATTACGAAATCGTCGCACGCAATTGTAGCAATCAGCTATACGATCGCGTGATAACGACGGTTACGATTTTTGACCAATAAAAACGCTGAATTCAACGCAAAAAAGAAGCCACGTTCGAACCGGCTTCCGGCCTCTCGTTCTTTTTCCCATTCCGACCGTCAAAGAATGCACAACGCCCACCGCTAAGAGCACGGCTTTCAAACACTACGTGGTAAAATGCACATCAATATAATGAGATAAAATAAATGAAATTCAAAGCTAACAACAAGTGAAATTATTCTGAAGATACAGGAGGCTTAAAACTATAAGCTCCATGTATTAAATTACACAATATATTCTCGATGACAAGTATGTTGTTGTATTTACTGTGATAACAAAATTCAAGGCGATAAAAGGCAGGAAACCCTTAAGCCTATAGTAGGTAAAAAACCAATCGAGCCAGCTTGACTGAATTATCGAAGGAATCCACCAACTTAGCTGCGGAAGACGTCGTCGAATAGCAAAAGTGAGTCGAGACATTAGAGATTCCGGTGGTGAAGCTGCTTACACCTCAGAGCATTTCTCCAGCTTTCTCTCTGCTGCTAACTTATCGTCGTCGTCCGCTCCGGCGCGCATGTAGTATGTTGTATATGTAGAGCATTGGGGAACAGAGCATATTTTTTGCGATTTTATCTTCATATCCCCTTTTATAATCCTTTGCATTTTCGAGTTTTGTGGTTTATTAACACCAATTCTTCATAAAATATCGTTTAAATAAAACACTTTTAATGCTTAAATTGCTCAAAATAATATATAAAGTTCACTTTTTACCCATATAAACGAATGGAGGTTGATTTGTTGTTCACACCTCGAGAAGTTCATACGATTAATAATAGATGTCGCCCACTCCGTGATTCTTCCCTATACGGAAGGTCATATGAAGAGAAAAAAGAAATTATTCTCTTCATCATCAGATTCCGATGAAGATAGCTTCAATAAAAAGAAGATGAAACGATTTCATTCTCTTTCACCACCCCCTCAAATGAGTTCAAATAAGCACAGCTCTTTAGAGAAGTTTAATGAAGAAGAAATTTGCGTTATTAAAAGTAAAAGTAATTTATCCGGTTTATGTATAAAAAGGGAAATACAATTTTTTTTTATTCTCACATAATACTTCCACCAAGACTACTTGCAGATCTCCAGTCAACAGGACTACCGTGAAAAGTGATATTCAGTGATTTTTAAAGTCGCATCTGTTCAATTTTTAGTAAAAAAAATTTATTGTTCATTTTTTATACATATTTCTATAACATGCAATAGCCTTAATAATGACATACAATTATACCAAACCATTATAAGGTTTTTCTTTAACACTTTCGCTGCTAATGGCATCTTTAACTTTCAGTAATGTGCATGAGTGTTATTACCATCAGCAGCAGTTGAGCTGTATGCCGTACACAACCTGTATAATATATGTCGCAAAATTTAAAACTACCCAAGTCAAGATAATGGAATCCTGTGGGGTCAAATTCCCAACAAGCAATTTTATTAATGCGAATACCAGATAAAATTACTTATCGAGAATTGACCCCCTAATTTTAAACCCACAATTTTGATGTGCAAAATGGTATGTTTTAGTTTTGGAAAATACTCCTAAACAAATATCAACAGTAAGGGCAAGCTCTCCTGGTACTTCGAAACAAGCACATACAGTCTCTGAGTACAGTCCCTTAGAAGGAAGATCTGCAACCCCGACCATGAAAGAACGTATTTTAAGTAAGAAAGTATTTAAAGATTACCTTATGTAAATCTGACCTTAACTCATAGGAGAGTTTCTAGCTGGAGCATGGAGTGATACTACTCATCTTTCTTTGTCAGTTTTAGGAACTATCAATTTACGTTGAGTATATAAAAGTGCTAATAAAGTCTAGAGTGTCTAGACCAATTTTTAAAATATATGAACCAATCTTCTAATGGCGAAACTTAGTTTTCATTGAAATTTTCCCATTTTTGATGAAGTCCATATATTATTTAAAAAACATCTTAGTTTATATGCCTTGGCTTATTTTATTAAACAGTTTTTTAACCACCTGCATTAAATTGATTGTGAAGTATTGTATGTAACAGATAAACAATTTTTTATACTTAAAAAAAGAGTTGAATTGATAATTCCTAATAATTTAACATATATAAGACTGTCAAATTAAATTTTCTTATTTTTTATTAGCCAGTATAGGTTAATGTAAACTTGCATACTTTTAGAAAAGTTTGCTACATTATTGTGTGTAAATTTATCCATTTCCTGGAATGTTAGTGACATCCCTTCAAGATATTTCAGCCTTTGCAGAACTTTTCCATGCAAGTACATAGTATAGGTGTTCTTGATGTTTTTGTTTCGTCGTAGCAATATCTGCAGTGTTTACTGTCCACTTTACCCATCTTTACTTTTCCATATTATATTTAACTGGACAGTGTCCAGTGAGAAGACCAGTGACTAGTCGTATAAGTGTTTGATGTTGAGTTCAAGAAGCTTTCTTTGTTAAGATGATGCGGGGATGCTAGTCCTCCATCGAGCGCTTCCCCAGGTGGCGGATAGGAAAATGCTCAGCAGATATGCTGGGTACCGGGGAAATAAAATACTCGGGGCGAATCAAAACTAGCAAAGGTCACGACGGAACTCCATGTCGGAGCGGTACTCCAACAGCGTCTGACCCAGATTGGGCGGCTGATTCCCAAACCTAGGACAGCAACGGAAAACTATCTAGGTACAACACTTTTCCACAGGATACTTACTATGGCTGAAAACGAAAATACCACGGCTGCTAAGAATCTCCCGGTCAGCCAGTATCCTAAAAGCTACATCAAAGAGTAGAATAGGCACGTGGAATGTGCAAAGCATGTTTCAGGCTGGAAGGCGGCTAACACGGTTAAGGAAATGTTGCGATTAAGAATTAATATACTCGGAATTAGCGAAACGCGATGGCCTGGTTCTGGGAAGTGCGAAATAGAAGACCATCAGATTTACTATGCTGGAGAAGATAGCCCTCAACATCGTAATGGGTCGCAATAATAGTAACGAGAGAAGTCGATAGTGCCGTACTAGGATTTGTACCCATCTCTGACAGAGTAGCGATCAACGCAAAGCCCTGCAAGTTAAATATAATCTAGATTTACACACCGACATTGGAAAGCACCGAGGAAGAGATAGATAAATTCTATATGGACACGAAAGAAGCTCGTTAAACAAAGACGAAAAGAAAATGGGGGATTTTAATGCCAAAGTCGGCTATGGGGAAGATGATGATGTCGGAAGATACGGGATAGGAGTGTGAAACGAAAGGGAAGCACTTGTCCAATTCTGTAAAGAATTTAATTTTATAATTACGAACACATGGTTTAAACAACCACCCAGGCGTCTATATACCTGGAAGTCTCCCGCTGATAACGAACGGCATATAGTAAGGAATCAGATTAATTTTATAACGGTGAACAACAGGTTCCGAAACCTGATAACATCCGTAGAAACCTACCCTGGTGCAGATGTCCCATCTAATCTTAATCTACTACTATCCACTTTAAGACTACGATTAAAGAAGCTAACAAAATCAAAACGAGCGGAACGAATGGATATCCAAAAACTTAAAGGACTAAAAAATATTAAAACCGAAACAAAAAATAAACTAAACAGAAATATAGCTGAAATCAAAGAAAAATCATATAATGATATTAAGCAAAAATGGATAGATACAATGAACATCATAGTGAAGACGGAAAAATCCAGACTTGTCACAGGAGGGAAAAGGAAAAATTCCAGATGGATGACTGAGCAAATATTGGACCTCATGGAGTAGCGGAGAAAATATAAAAACAACAACGAAGAAAGATATCGACAAATCCATAGCCTGATTAAAAGAAAGATCAAAGAGGCAAAGGAGGCTTGGTTGACAGAGAAGTGTACCGAAATAGAACAACTGGAAAACCATCATGATTTGTTTAATTTAAATAAAAAAATTAAAGAAGCTGCAGGTATGTTTAGACCTAGAAACCCAGGGATCGTTACAAACACGAATGGCGAGGCACTACTGGAGATTGACCAAAGGATAGAAAGGTGGAAGGAGTACATGCAGTTACTATTTACTGATGAGAACCTAGGCATTTTGGAAGAACCAAACATAGAAACTGGGCCCTCTGTCACCACAGAAGAGGTTGCGAATGCAATCAGGAAGCTTAAAAACAACAAAGCAGCAGGACCCGATGAAGTTTATGCAGATTTGCTAAAGCTCATAGAACAAAATCACCTGGACATCATTACAGAGCTATTCAATTACATTTATGAGAGCGGCACAATTCCAGAAGAATGGCTGGTTTCAACATTAATTTCTATACCGAAGAAAATCACAGCTAAAAAATGCGAAGACTACAGATCCATTAGTCTAATGAGTCACGATCTAAAAACATTCCTAAAAGTCATACATAAACGTATTTATCCCAAACTCGAAGAACGTATCGGAAAGACACAATTCGGATTTAGAAACGGATTCGGGACACGGGAAGCATTGTTTAGCCTTAATGTTCTAATACAAATAGCACGCGATGTAAACTGTAATGTCTTTGCCTGTTTCATCGACTTTGAGATAGCTTTTGATAGAGTAAATCACACAAAACTATTGGAAACGCTCATACAGTCAGACCTGGATGACAGGGATATCCGCATTATATTTAACCTTTACTGGAAACAAAAGGCCGTATTCGGGTGGAGAATGCGGTCTCTGAAGAGTTTGAAGTACGCCAAGGAATTCGACGGGGATGTGTGCTCTCTCCTCTGCTCTTTAATGTTTATTCGGAGAGTCTGTTTAGAGAGGCTTTGGAGAATACAGATGACAGCATTTTACTAAACGGCGTACTTATTAATAATCTAAGGTACGTTGACGACACAGTCTATTGCAGACACAGTTGAGGGTCTCCAGGGGCTAATAGACAGAACATGCGCCTAAACACAAATAAAACAAAGGTTATGATAATAAGCAAACAAGATATTGATGGCCAGTTTTACGCAAACGGCTGCCAACTGGAAACGGTTACATCGATAAACTACCTGGGCACATTTCTTAACAACATACATACAGAAAGTCACGTCTTTTTCCCATAGAGGTAGGCAGAGACTACTTCCTTCCACTTGCTACGGTTCTTACACACATCTTTTGCTTCCTCTACTTTCATCAGTGCTCTCATACATGCTCGTCGGTTGTTGGTACTCTTGACCTGGCCTTTCTTCAAAACAATGTTGATCTGATCGAGATCGATGTTCTCCGAGGTCTACCTTTACCAACTTGTCAATTCTTAACAACAAATGGGCACAAATAAAGGAAGTTAAAATCCGATTTAAAAAGAGTGATCCATCTATGGATCTATTTCGGGCTGCAGCAAATAAAATAAGATGGGCCATAGTAATCGTCAACGTCCACTGAGTATAAGGCACAAGAAGAAGTTAAGATAGTGTTACGATTTTCGTGGGTAGAAGTGAACGACGACTGGGTTTAAACTGATAACTGATTTATTTCAACGAACACTAACATTTATGACAGACTAATTTATAACAACTATTTTTTTTTGAGGTTATGAACGTAACGCAACTTCGTATTCGACTGACTGCTGCCATTAGCTGGCCTTGTATATATATCGTATTTGGGTCTAATCTAGAACTGACTGGAATGTCCAATACAGGAGGATATTTTGATATCGGCGATACTTCTTCATGACTTTGCCGAATTCCATTACATTAGTAATTAATTTGTTTGCTTACCTTAGTCCTGGAATATTCTTCCAGTAAGACAGTATTTTAATATCTATTTGTATTACAGGCTCTACTACATCATGCAGAAATCTCTGTGACATTTGTTGTAATAATAATAAACCACATCAAGAAAAATTTGTGTATGTAATGACTTCATTACTGGTTGAGCTTAATGGGAAGGTCGATAGAATATTAAAGAGAGATGTGACAGTAGAAGCAGCTAATGAAATAGGCATATTGGTAAAAGCCAATATAGAGTTTCCTATTGGCAGCGTGACCATTTTTGAAAATTTTAATGTTTTTGGAAAAACGGGAGAATTACTGTGGTCTGGTAATTTTAATGTTTTATCTAGTTTCACCCTTCAACGTTTTAGCTATAGTAGTATAGTATAGTTTAATATATTGCAACAACCAATCCTTATAAAAGCTATCATGAGACACCTTGTCACCTATCTATTTTTTTTTATAGGTAAAGTATTTCTTAAAAATTGGAGGGAACAACTTGACCGAATTAGTGAATAGATGTTTGGCGCCAATGGTAAAAGACGACAATTAGTACAGTACAATTTACGTATTTGTGGGAAGAAAGGGCAAGCTTAACTTTGGAGTTTAAAACTTGGCCAAAGCAATTGTTGGTAAGTTTGTATTAATTTCGAATGTAATAACATTATGTGTTTGTGTTTTCTTTCAAGATACTGTTATATGAGTAGAAACGGAGGAATTAATTTTGAAACAATTAAGAACATTGTTATAACTACTTATTAAGTAAACACAGTACTCCTTGTCTGAAAGTTGGAATTTGTGAGGTTTACAGATTTTGGATATTTATACCTGTAATATTATATTTATTCCGCCAACATTGATTTGTGCTTTAAAAATAATACTCTTTATTAATAAAATACGTTTTAGATGCGGCAGAGAAATCCAATTTAATATCGAATAGAAAGGAAAATGAAATTTCCATCGGAGCTTGGTTGAGGAGAGCGCCAAAGAGAAGGAGATCAACCATTCTCTGATGCTGTGTGCCTAAAATATTTTATTTGGAATATATTCAATCTATTTTAATCTAGAATATGTTTTAATATTCATTGTTTTCTTTTAAAATTATGCTTGTCCAACGTTAAAAATAATTTTTGGTATACTTAAACTAGTAGAAACTGAAAATGTTTAACAACGATCTGTAATACTTACGTGAATTAAAAGTACATTTTCAAAAATTAAAGGAATAGTAATATACAAGAAATTATAATTGATTTTGGCAACTTTGTCAAATAGCATCTGATGATTGAACGAACAGTCAATGCATCAAGAGTGTTGTTTTTGGATCATTCGCCATTTTAAGTTATAATAAGTAAATAAATATAAAATATGAGTTGTGTCAAATCAAATCAAAATACAATTTCATATTTTACTTCAGGTCGTAAAAGTATAGTGTGCAACACCTGTGAAGTAAAGGTTTATGCACTTTTCGTTCGGTTTGCAACACTGACCTACTCTGTCACTTGTCCATAAACTTTGACTTTACACACTTGTTACACAATATTTTTAACATTTTGGTAGTCACAGTTGTTTTCGCAAAAATGTATAGTTAAAAACTTCATGAAGTGGCAAATTTTTGTTTTCCCCTCCTTCCTTAAATTTGCACTGGAGGCTGAAAATGCCACCAGGCACTTCCAGGAATGTTCATTGGTGGCTAAAAAATTCCCGCAAGAAGTTCCCTGAACATTCTTGAAAGAGTCCTACGCACTGCCACGGGGATGCCCCTGGACTAGTACAAGAACGTTCAAGGACGTTCCGAGAATATCTTAATAAGACATTTAGGAATGTACAATTTGCCCACAACGGCTTTACTGGGAATGTCCCTGGGATGTTCCGCGACTTTTTGCGACATTCTCGGAACATATCTGTTGTCGCACGTGGACATTTTAGGAATACACTTGTTATTATGGTTTGTCTTAGTGTTGGAAACTGTACACTATCAGTTATAAAAAAATCGACTTTATTCATTTTCTTAATCTGAAATTAAAGAATTTATTCTTTTGGCTTTTTATGCCAAGTGCAAAATGTGTATATTTACAATGGGCCTTACAGTGAGACGGGCACTACAGTGAGACATGTACGTCCCACTGTAGGACGTGGCACTTTGTCTTATTGGAAACTGTACACTATCAGTTAAAAATTTTTAAACATTATAAAAAGAATTTTTACAAAAATCTACCTTTTATTAACAATTTTGACTCTATAGCAGCGACAAAGCTTTTAGCGTTTTAAATATATGATCCACAGCAACCAAAAATTGAAAAAAAATTACAATTTGTATAATTATTATATATAGATACCTAGTTGATTTGGTACTGACGAAAAAAGCAACTTCTGATGATCTCAAAAGTATCCATCTGTATGTTTTGTTTACATTTTGTGACAAATATTCGGTATCCATTACAAAATATTCACGGCAATTGGTAACAAATTCGGTTTCAAAGTTTCTGCTACAGATAGAGTAGAAATGCTGCAAGTGTGCCTTTCATCGGTAATTTATCTTTATGAGACATGTCTTCCTTTCTGAGGTCTTACCAAATTTTTATTGCAAAATTATTACACTTTTTATCACCTAAACTTAAAAATGTTACAATTAAATTTATATTAAAAGAAATTCTAATCGGTTATTATCTACCAATGGTACTCATAGCTAGGAAAAAAAAATATGGTTAATAACAAAAAAGTTTTGGAAAATTTCAAAGCTTGCAAAAATTTTAATCACTTACGTGTACCAAATTATAAACAGCGATTCTTTGAAAGGTAACAAATGGTATTTATGAAAATAATTACGATTGGAAATATTTATTTTAAAATGTAGTTTTGAATTTCAAGTATCTACAATGGTATAAAAAAAGTTTAAAAGTTATGCGAACCACTTAATAAATTTAGCAGTACTTCAGACTTGAATTTTATCTTTTTAAGTAAGTTCAGTGAAATTTAATTTAAAATACTTATTTTTATTTGCAACAAATCTTTTAAATTATTTTGATAGCATTATATGTACCTACTGATACTTTGAATTTATAAAATTGTTCAGATATTTATTCTACTACACCAGATATGCACATTAAAAAACATTTAGCATTTTCGTTTTGTAAAGATTGAAAAATGTACATGTGTTAATTAATACCCAAACAAATTTTTAATAAAACTTTGAAAAATTATACAAAAATAAATGGTTTTTTAAATGCAACAGTTGAGTATAGAAGTATTATGAAATAAATTGAATCCATTTCTACATAGGTACCTATTTTTATATAGTGTAAAAAATTATTTTATGGCCACATTAATTTAAAATTAATAAGTCTAATTAATAATTTAACAAATGCATATATATTTAACAGAAAACTTCTTTATAGCTAATCTAAATAGTTATTTTTAAAATTAAAACTTAAAAAATCAGTTTTTGTGATTTATTGTTTAAAATGAAAAACATTGTTTTGTAAATAAAATTACAATTTTGACTTATAATTCACAGCCCTTTCTCTCAAAACTCTTCGTAAAATTTTTCCTGTGGGATTTTTCGGAATTTCATTTATAAATATAACACCACCTCTTAATCTTTTCTGTGGAGACACATTATCTTCTATAAATTTTTCTACTTCACATTCTGTTATATTTTTACCTGGTTTTTTTACTACAAAAGCTAAAGGTAGTTCTCCAGCTTCTTCATTTGGCAAACCTATCACAGCAGCATCTTGTATAGCAGGATTTGTTAATAGTATAGCTTCTAACTCAGCCGGAGCAACTTGAAAAGCTTTGTATTTAATTAATTCTTTTATTCTATCTACTATAAAGAAATAACCATCGCTGTCATAATAAGCTACATCACCGGTGTGTAACCATCCATCTTTGTCAATAGTACTGTGAGTTGAAGCTGGATCTCCTATATACCCTTTCATTATTAAAGGTCCTTTAAAGCAAATTTCTCCTTCTTCATAAGCTGGCAGAATTTTACCTTCTTCATCAATTATCTTAACCATCATACCTGGTACTAATTTTCCACATGAACCTATTTTGCTTTTTCCCGGTGGAGATACTAAAACACCCAATGTTGTTTCTGTCATCCCATATCCTTGAGAAACATGTCCAACTTTAAATCTTTCTTTAAGTTCTCTTTCCATGTCTTTGCCCATTGGTGCAGCACCACTTCGCATTTCTTTTATACAGGATAAATCATAATTTTGTACTATTGGACTTTTCAGTAAAAACAATAATACAGGAGGAGGCACAATCATTCTAGCTACCTTGTACTTAACTATAGACTCTAAAAAGATTTTTGGTTTAAATTTTGATAAAACTACCATTGTTTTACCTCTCAAAAGGTTCAAGAACATCAACATAAATCCAAATGAGTGAAAAAATGGAATAAGGCCCATCATAGCATCTGTGGGATCATCAGATACAACTATATCACCCATTATTGAACGAGAAATATCTATGTAAGCTGTCATATTGTCATGAGTACACATAACGCCTTTTGGTAAACCAGTGGTTCCAGACGAACATAAAATTGTTGCAACAGTTTCTTTGGGATCTAAAGGAACACTGCTGTAATCTTCATCTATTTCTTCTAATTCTACACCTTTTAAAATTTCAACAAATCTGACAATATTTTTATGTTTACATTCTTCATTTCCAAATAAGACTAATGTGCGAACATAAGGATGATCTGGCAAGATAGAAACCATTTTATCGATAGTCTTGTTTGAACAGAATATTAATTTAGGTTTTGACAAATTTAAAACATGTTTTAGTTCATGTGGAGTATAATCTGGATTTAATGGAGCAAATGTAGCTCCACTAAATAACGTTGCAACAGGAACTACACAGAATTCTAATCGATTTTCACTATTAATTGAAATATTATCACCTACTTTTATTCCTTCACTAGTCAACCATTTCGCTAATCTTATACTTCTTTTCAGCAGCAGAGAGGCAGGTAGTTCTTCTCCAGTTTCTCCATCTACCTGAAGTACATTATCTTCAAAAGTTTTTAAAACTAGTAATAACAATTCTCCCAAAGATGTATCAATTATTCTTTCCAATTCATCTCCAACAACGATATTTTTATGATCATCTGAAGCCATGTCTAGATTTTATTTAAAATACTATGTAAAATCAATACTTTCTAATACTGGTATTTACTTAATTCAGTAAAATTTAATATGATAAATTATTGTTCAACCAACACTCATGATAAGTAGATTGTTGATAACCATCAGTTAGCATCCTTGAACTTTTTACTCAAATACCTATTTGGAATTATACTACGTGAATCACACTACTGGTATAACTAATTACCTTTTAATGCATCAGTATAAACATCAAATTTTCCCATCATCCATGTATTTTCTATGATGTAAACGCAAAAAGCAATGCGCATATAAGACCACCTATGTCCTAATGCATTGTCCAGTTGTCTAACAATTAAGGTGGAACTTGCTTTCTATGGTTTGAGAGGGGAAATTGCAAAATTAAACCCATTTTTATACATATTTTCAATATATCGAAAAACAATGATTTGACAACTTTTATATAATTGGTTTATACAACCCACATTACAGCTTTAGATTCAAAATTCTATGCAAGTTTATTGTTATATGTAATATCATTGTTAAAGACATATAGTAGGACAACCTTATGGGATTTCGATTGGATCCGATGGGAAACGACATGTAGATAGCGTTAGTACTCTGGTCTCCCAGTCACGTCGTAGATCATTGTTTTTCGGAATAATATCCGTTAGTCGTAACTCATTGTAATAAAACTACCAGCTAATAGGTGGTGATGAAATTTTAAGAGTCGATAGATGACACTGAAAAGAAAATATTTATTCGGAATTTTGACCTTGGACCAGTGCAATAAACAGGATTGTTTTCTACACAAATTATTACTTTATATGAGATTCAAGACTCTTCAGTTTATTGGGTTTGTTATTTTAACGCCCATCTTGACTTGGTCAGTGTGGTTATGTTCCAGTGTTGCCTATCTCCGGGTAATTACCCGAATTTCGGGTATTTTCCCACTTTGTGTGTATTTCAATTTTGCGGGTAAAATTCGGGTATTTCCTTCCATCTTTATCTCATTTCAATTATTTACTGTTGTAATGTTTTGTTGAAATAAGGCCACTAACACTAATTAAATAAGTTACGGCTACAGACATCTTATTTTCTTATTTTAAATACTGTGACTGTGGACTGAATTAAACTTAGTTTCCTTTGCAAATGCCTCAGTAGAAAGTGTTTTCAATTCATTGAATTTAACTGAGACTGATCATAGGAATAAAATAAAAATAAGTACATTTGGAGAAAAAATATAGAGTTGTCAGTAATAGGTTCCTGGAGATTATTTTTGTACGTTTTATTAAGGAATGCTTCTTATGTTTTGACTTTTGTGTGTTGATATATGTTATCATATAGTTTCTATACAGAGTGGGCCATTGAAAACGAAACAGCGTATTTGTAGGTCGGCGGAACCGAATTATATAAAAACGCTCGGACATGTCAACTACATTTTCCAGGGGGGCATTGTTCGCGATGAAATTCACCCGAAATACATTCCAAAAGATATTTTCCTTCTTAATATCAACCAACAAAGTAAATTAATTCTATAGATACTTTTTCGAGATATGAAAATGACGTTGGGAAATCACTTTTTATTCACTCAATCAATAAAAACAATATCTGTCGCAATAATTATAATTGTCAATGAACTAAATGTTCAAACTGTTTACCACCCATTTCCATACAATAGTACAAGTTCTGTTCAAAATGAGACCTCACGTACATTTTCTAGCATTTTCGGCGTTATTCGACGGAATTCAACTATAATTCTACGTCGTAAATCTTCCAGAAATTCTGGTTCGGTTGCATAGATTTTGTTTTTCAAGTGACCCCACAGGAAAAAGTCAAGTGAGGTTAAATCTGTAAATCTGGCTGACCACTCTTTAGAGCCCCTTCTTCCAATTCAACTTCCAGGAAACATTCTATCCAAAAACGCCTGTGAGTGAAACACAAAATTTTAAGTGGGTACCATGCGGGAATTTTGAATTTCCATGTGGGTAAAATTCTGCGTCAAATTGCGGGTACTTTGTTGATTTGTGATTGGCAACCAGTGTGACCGTTCCTGGTATTTTCGGTACTAAATTGGATTATTTTGGGCTCTGCCACACATGGGTTTGGTGTAATTGTAATATTTTCGTTAATTTTAGTATTTTTTGGTATTTTCACATTGATCCATCATAATCCTATGTTGGTAACGTAGAGCACAAATAAAATACAGAGAGAGGTATGTGAAAATGTAACATTATCAAAGAGAAGAGGTTATACTAATCAGACTCTTTGACATTATGTTGTTTGCATCAAGAAGTCAGTTGTGAAACATTCGCCAAAACGCGAAAGTCCGAAGCAGGAGTTCGAATGTTTTTTAGTAGAAGTGTTGGAAATCAATACGTTTGTGGTTTGAAAAAAAGATTAAATGCACTTCATTCAAGAAAAATCACTTTATATATAGATTGGAAAATCGTCAATAACATGTGTTAGGAACAGGAAGCGAAAACACGATCAGCGGTACCGGCTGGAGTGGGAGCAAAACCCGGAATTTGATGTCTTAAGTTTCGTTCGGTTATTCCAAAGGCTACACCTTGTTGCAATTCTTTGAACATTAACTACAGTAGTGTTGGACGCATCGGAATGAAAAAAAAAAGACAATCCGATTATACAAATAATCGGCAACATCCGATTATTTTATTCAAACATTCGAATGAAAAATAATCTGATGAAAAATCGACTCGCTAGAAAACCTGTGCGCAACGACAATTAAATTCACCAAAACACTTGGATCACAGTATACACCAATTTTAGGCTGGTGTATTCTGTGCTTGGATGCTTTGCGTCACCCTGCGACAAGCAAGACGAAAGTTAAGCATTCGTAGCCGAGATCGAATCCTATCACAATAAGGTATGCAACACTATTTACAACGAATGATATATTTAAGTTACAACAAAATACGGCACGCGACACTATTTACGAGTACCTGAGGAATACAAAACTATTAGAGACCCAATTATAATGGAACTGTAGAAGGGAAAAAAGGCACATTACAACCTATTTAAACCTAAGATCTAATTCAATGTCAGTACTGGATTTGGCTCTCTGTTCACCTACACTTGCACCTTCTATTCAATGGAAGTTCCTGGGTGATCACCTTACAGACCAGTTCCCGATAACTATAGAATTCGCTAATCGCTATATCACACAGTCATTACCAAGAAAGTGGAAATTGAACGAAGCAAACTGGTCTCTACATAAAGAAAACCTGATGCAAATACAAATACAAACTGACGATGTAGACAGGAGTATACAGTTCATTAGTGACAAAATCATGCTGCGGAAATATCAGTTCTCCAAACAAGCGAAAAAAAGGTAGAAAAACAACACTGTGGTGGAATGATGAGGTTGCAACACGCATAAGGGAAAAAAAGAGTGTACTGAATATTATGAAGCGGTTTCCGACTCTAGAAAACACCATTGTGTTTAAAAGAGCTAGAGCCAGAGCTAGGCGCTCTCTCCATGAAAGCAAAAAAAGATCGTGGGAAGAATACGTCTCCACCATAACGGCGTCCACTCCTTCAGCAGAGGTATGGAAGAAAATACGGGCAATTCTGGGAAAAAAGTTTGCAGAAACGACCCAAGCTCTGGAAATCAACGGAGCGATAATTGTTAATCAAAGAGATATTGCAGAGAAAATCGCCCAACATTTTGAGATGGCTAGTAGCTCCCAACAGTTCGATGAAGATAGTCCCATAAACCGTCGGAACCTTGAGCAAAATATCGATTTTTACGAGCAGAATATATCTGAGTATAATGAACCCCCCACTATGATAGAGCTCATACATGCCTTAGACGAAGCAGGAAGTTCATCACCTGGGGCGGACAACATAGTTTACGATTTTTTTGTTAGTTACCACTCACTGCGAAACAAGTTCTCTTGGATATATTTAACAAAATTTGGTCGAGCGGAATCTACCCACAAGCATGGCGCCAAGCAATTATTATACTAATTCTGAAATCAGGAGAAGATCCAAGAACACCTAACAGTTACCGACCAATATCACTTACCAGTTGTCTCAGTAAAACATTGGAAAAAATGGTTAGTTATCGCCTCACATGGGTTCTAGAATCAAAACAACTTCTCTCTGCTGCACAAACCGGATTCAGATGCCATCGATCAACAATAGACCAACTTGTGCTTCTAGAAAAAGAAATCCAGAATAGCTTCGCAAAAAGAAACCACTTGGTTGCAGTATTCTTTGACATTGAAAAAGCATATGATACAACATGGCGATTCGGGGTCCTGAAACAGATGAATGAGTGGGGGATACGAGGAAACCTACCAAACTTCATCAAAAGTTTCCTAAAATACAGAGAATTCCGGGTTCGAAATGGATTACACTACTCTCAACCACACATATTGAAGAAAGGTGTGCCCCAAGGATCCACATTAAGCGTATTAATTTTTGCGATTGCAATCAATGGTATCATAGAAGACCTTAATCCAATGGTTGGTAGATGTCTCTACGTAGATGACCTCACCATCTATTATTCGGCAGCATCAATGACAGCGATTGAAAATACTTTACAAGTGGCTATAGACACCCTTTCCCACAAAGCTGAACATCTAGAATGGAAATTCTCAGTAGCTAAAACAAGTTGTGTCCACTTTTGCAGATTGAGATCGCCCCACATAGACCCAAAATTGGAACTTTATGGTCAGAATCTACAATGTAAAGAATCTACTAAATTTCTGGGCCTTATATTTGATAAGAAATTAACATGGAGACCTCATATAGAAGATCTTGCTATAAGATGCAAAAAAGCGCTGAATGCACTCAAAACTCTTGCAAGCATTAATTGGGGTTGTGACCAGGTAATTCTGTTAAGATTATATAAATCATTAGTATTGTCAAAAATGTACTATGGCTGCTTCGTATACGGATCTGCTCGCCCACAGAGATTGAAAATACTTGACTCAATACAATGCACGGCATTAAAAATCGCCTTAGGAGGATTCCGCACAAGTCCATACCTATCACTTTGTTGTGAAGTAGGCATAACCCCTATGAAATATAGAAGACATCGATTATTGACAACTTATAGTTCAGGAATATGGGCTCAAGTTAACCATCCCATCCAACCAATGAAACCAAATGAAGACGAATATGAAATCTATGAGTGGCGTCCTACAATCACAAGACCGGCAGGAGTCCGCCTAAAAGAGCTCTTGACATCCCTTCATTATAACTTTCCAAGAGTATATGATATCAACCAGTTTGAAACTGCTCCTTGGAAAATAGACCCACCTCCTATAAATCTAGAATTACTAAAATACAAAAAAGAAGATACAAACAGTATCATCATCCTGATGGAATTTTTAAGAATAATCGATCACAACCCAGAATGTCAAATAATCTACATAGATGGATCTAAAACTGAAAGAGGATCCAGAAGTTCATTCTGTCATTTGGAAACCTGCTACTCATGGTCACTTCCTAGAGAGGCCACAGTGTACACTACAGAGCTCCACGCAATTCTACAGGCACTACTTTATATTGAATTTATTATCCACCAATCATACCTCATATGTTGTGACTCACTCAGCTCCCTGCAGGCACTGATAAACCCCTTCAGTAAAGACCCCATGGTGAAAATTGTTCTATCAAGACTTAATTGGCTAAAAAGCCAGAATAAAATAGTAAAATTTTGTTGGATTCCTAGTCATCAAGGAATTGCAGGCAATGAAATGGTGGACCAGTCAGCTAGAATGGCCGCTTCACAAGAAAACTTTGAAAATATCTCACTCAGACCCGACGACATAAAATCATACTTAAAAAATGAAACTACTAAAATGTGGCAAACGGAATAGGATAAAACAAAAGCCAAATTGAAAAGTGTGAAACCAAGTATCAAGAAAAATACAAATCCTATTGCCTGTAACAGAAGAGAGCAAGTTGTATTATGTAGATTAAGAATAGGCCACACCCGCCTTACAAATTCATTTATGCTCTTGGGGGTAAGACAACCTAGGTGTGAACAATGTGGACACAGGTTAACAGTACAACATAAAACACGATGCCCGTATAAAGAAGTGATAAGACAACGAATAGGAATACCAGCAGAATTGCAACAATGCCTTAACGGAAACCGAGATGTCGAAAGAAAACTCATACAATTTCTAAAAGAAGTCAATATTTACAATCAGATATGTGAAAAAAAAAATGAAAAAACAGAACAACAATATTAATAGACTAATGGGCTAATGACCATAGCAGTCGGAGCCCTTTAAAAAAAATAAAAAAATAATAATAATAATTTATTACATTTATTTTTATTATAAATTTGTTTGCTGGAGTTTTCCGTAAGTGCGATTAATATATTTCCTAAAAGATTTAAAATTTTATTTGCTCTGTCAGATTAAGATTTTCTTTCACATTTATTTAACTTAAATTTTAATTTTTTATGTATTTATTCTAGTATAAATTGTATTTATCTCATGTCATGTCATTTATCTTATGTCATGTCATGCTTCCAGTGAGGGCGAAATGTGGACTGCAGACAGTCACTTTGCTACTTTGAATGTGAGGGGAGGATTAAATAATAAAATTGATGAAATTTACACGATGATAGAAAAAAGACGGATTGATGTTCTTCGTGTAAATGAAACCAAGCGGAAAGGATGTGAAACCACAACACATGGACCTTATACAGCCTACTGGTCAGGAGTTTCGGAAACCAGCAGAGGTTCTCAGGGCGTTGGTGTGATACTCTCTGCTAGAATGAATGAATGTGTGTCTTACTTTCTATGTGTAAGCCCAAGACTTTTCTGGGTGAGGCTGAAGGTTGGTCTTACTTGCATCTTTTTGCTAGGGGTTTATGCCCCACAAGATGCGCAGTGGAACCAATCTTTAAAAGCTTAGAAAGATAGGCGGAAGTTTTGGGATAGTGTGACAGATATTTTAAAAAAGTGTAACCAGAATAAAAGAATTGTAATGTTGGGTGATTTTAATAGTTGGGTAGGAGTAAAGCGTGATGGATATGACAGTGTTCTGGGAATGTACGGTGACGGCAGAGTAAATGAAAACGGAGTAAATCTACTTAAAGTATGTTTGGAGCGGAATCTTGTGGTAACAAACACAATGTTTAACCATAAAAGGATCCACTTGTACACAAGACAAGAAGGACACCAGAAAAGTATAATTGATTCTGTAATTGTGGATGAAAGATTGAAAAAGAAAGTAATGGACACTCGGGCATACCGCGGTGCAGGTATTGACACAGACCACTTCTTAGTAATGAGCCGAATAAGAGGTCTCTTTAAGCGGTGGCGGCATCGTGTGCCATCGTCAAGTAGTGTACTAGAGTGTATAAAAGTTGAAAATTTGCAAGAAAAAGGTATAAAAAAAGAGTTCGTTAGTAAATTGACCGAAAAATTTGACAGTTTAGATGAAGCATGTGAGGTTGAAAAATTGTGGAAGCCATTCAAGGAAGGAATCGTGGATATTGCTATTGAAGTATGCGGTGTAAGTAAAAGAAGGAAAGGATGCAGGTTACAGAAAATGTGCGTAGAGGTTCAAAAAGCAGTGTCAAAAAAGAAGAAAGCCTGGCTGGAATGGCTAGCTACAAAAGCCAATCAAGCCAGGCAACGATATAGGATGTAAACAAGGCAAAGAATAAGTATAAAAGGTTAAAAGGTGTGGCAAAAGAGGTTGTGGCAAAAAAGAAGGAAAGTGATAAAGATGAATTTGATAGAAGGTTATCTGACGATTTTCAAAACAAAACTGGCACGTCTAGTTAACGGCTGTTTGCGATCGGTACAAAGTGACATTCGACGCTTTATCGACACTGGGGGCGAAAAGCTAATAAGGATCACTGTAAGTTTCTGTTAAAGAAAGCTACTCACCTTGGGCCTCTGTGTAGTGCTTTTGTATTCCGAGGGGCTTAAAAGCTTTAAATAATTTATTAGCAGGACTTTTCGTATTTAAAATATGTATGGTAATTATTTATAGAATAAGAGTATAATTTTAACGTTGTATACTTTGAAATCTGGAGAGTATCTCTTACAGTGATCACCCCAAATGTGTTGAAACAGACCGTTAAAACTGGCACGACTAGTTAACGACTGTTTGCGATCGGTACAAAGTGACATTCGACGCTTTATCGACACTGGGGGCGAAAAGCTAATAAGGATCACTGTAAGTTTCTGTTATAGAAAGCAATCTACCTCGAGCTTTAGTATTCCAAGGGTTATAAATAACTTGGTAGATCTGTTCTGAATCATGTATTCCGAGGGGCTGAAAAGCTATAAATAATTTGGTAGCAGGACTCTTTGTATTTAAAGTATGTATGTTAAATATTTAATGTATGAGAGTATACTTTAAAATCTGAGGAGTGTCTCCCTTTAAATGTGAATGTGTAGAATTTAAAGTGAAAATGTTTATGTGCAAACACATACACGCTGTTGCCTTATTTGAGCAGAGAAGCGAATCTGTTTAGTTCTTTTAAATGGAACTACAAGTTCTGAAGAGGATGAAGAAGATGTTTTCTTAGCTGATGAAACTTCCACCAGCCAGAATAAGTATCAGCAGAATTTAAAACTGTCTTTAGAAGAAACCCATCAAAGTAAAAAAAATTATATTAATTTAAAAAGAAAGCTAGAGGTATGTTATTCAGATTTTATATATTTTTATCCAATTATTTAGGTACTAGACTGTTAATTTATAGATTAAAATTAACGAAATTGATACTTATCTCACTAACTTAAAAGATAAAATTATTGAAGAATTTAAGGATATGGTAAGGAAACATAAAAATAAAAATGACACCAATGCATGTAAAAGAAGAAAAATAAAAAGTCAGTTATATGTTTCAAACAACAAAGAAAATTGAACAGGTTTGTTTACAAAAAAAAACATTTTTTGGTTCTTATTTTTTTCTCTATCTCTCTCTCTCTTGCAGATATTTTAATAAATCTTTTTTTTTAGGTTTAGAATTATTTACTTAGCTACAACGTTTTTAACTAACATTTCTTATCAACATTCCTAACTAACATTCCTGATTTTAATATTCCTTATCCCAATTCCTTGGCGAAGGATAAGCTTTTACCTCCTCGTGGTCTTCGCTGGGCAGTGACGATATAAAATATTAATAATCAAGAAAGTAAGGTTTGAGAGACAATAAATGTTTCTACTCTGAAATTGTTTCATACCACTTCTTAACTAACAATAAGTTATTATTATTTTACATAATAAATATATGTTTACTCAACTCACACAATATATTTGGTAACATTAATTTTTTTTATTTTGTCACTTGCAAAAAGAGCAACCCTTAATGATCTCAAAAGTGCAATTTTAAATTACATACTTTTGATATATTCAAGTTTTTTTAAATTGTTTTGTTTTATTAACTTTTAAATATATTTTATATTTTGTTTATTTATATTCTTCCTTCTGCATACAAATTTCAATTTTGAAAAAATGTTATCAGGTAACAAGTAAACTAATTCATTTTTTTATATTAATTTATTTGTATGTAATGGACACTCGGGCATACCGCGGTGCAGGTATTGACACAGACCACTTCTTAGTAATGAGCCGAATAAGAGGTCTCTTTAAGCGGTGGCGGCATCGTGTGCAGATATCAAGGAGTGTACTAGAGCGTATAAAAGTTGAGAATTTGCAAGAAGAAGGTATAAAAGAGGAGTTCGTAAGTAAATTGACCGAGAAATTTGACAGTTTAGATGAAGCTTGTGAGGTTGAAGAATTTTGGAAACCATTCAAGAAAGGAATCGTGGATATTTCTATAGAAGTATGCGGTGTAAGTAAAAGAAGGAATGGATGCAAGTTACAGAAAACCTGCGTAGAGGTTCAAAAAGCAGTGTCAGAAAAGAAGAAAGCCTGGCTGGATTGACTAGCTACAAAAGCCAATCAAAGAACGCAAAAGGCAACGATTGAGGATGTAAACAAGGCAAAGAATGAGTATAAAAGGTTAAAAGGTGTGGCAAAAGAGGTTGTGGCAAAAAATAAGGGGAGTGATAAAGATGATTTTGATAGAAGGTTATCTGACGATTTCCAAAACAATATTAAACTCTTCTGGAAGTCCATAAGAACAGCCAGAGGTAAAAAAACTACCTCGCAATTGGAAAGAATTAGAAACCAAGATGGTAATTTGGTAAAAGGAGAGGAATGCGTATTGAAAAGATGGAAGGAATTCTTCGAAAGTTTATTTGAGAAAGAGGATACACAAGTACAGGCCCAATTCGAAGACATGAGTGAAAGTTGCAATGAAAGTGTAATTACTACGACAGAAATTGTGGAAGCGTTGAACAGTATGAAATTGGGTAAAGCTGCTGGGGACGACAGGATAACAGTTGAAATGCTGAAGGCTGGACAAAACGTGGTAGCTAGTCTACTGGACCGCCTTTTTAACCTTTGTTGGAGAAGTGGTAGTGTACCAGACGACTGGTGCAAGGCCGTTATCGTGCCGCTTTACAAGGGAAAAGGTTCGCAGCAGGACTGTAAGAACTACCGAGGTATTAGTTTACTCAGCATAGTCGGCAAACTGTATGCAAAGATATTGATTAAAAGAGTAACGAATGAAACTGAGATGATATGGGATGTGCAAGCAGGATTTAGAAAAGGAAGTAGATGTATGGAGCTGGTCTTTTCATTACGAGGTATAGTCGAAAAATTCTTGGCTAGAAGTCAGGTCTATTGCGCTTTTATAGACTTGGAAAAGGCCTGTGACAGAGTGGTAAGGAGTGAATTGTGGTCGACATTGTCTATGTATGGGTTGAACGGTAGTTTAATAGGAGCACTGAAATCACTTTACGAGAATTCCACTGCTTGTGCAAGGATAAACGGAGCTTGCACGGAATGGTTTAACATCAAAAAAGGTGTGAGAAAGGGATGTGTGGCTTCGCCATGGCTGTTTAACTTATAAATAGACAATTGTTTAAAAGATCTAAAAGAGAGTGCGTATGGATTAAAAATGAATGATTTGATCGTCAAATGCCTTCTTTACGCCGATGATCAAGTCATATTAGCGTTATCTGAAGAGGAGTTGCAGGCGATGGTTAATGTTATGCATGATTCCCTGAAAATCATACAGTCGTTAGTCTCCTTCTTTACTGAATTATGGATTTTAGGGTCCTCAAGAAGTTTCGTGTCGATATAATTGTTTTGACATTTTGTTATCTTCTTCATCCTGATACTAAGTTTAGCTATTACTGGGTTGTGATCGGGATTAATGTTAGCACCTGGGTATGTTTTCGTAACCTTAACTGAGTTTCTATAGCGGTTGTTAATGAGTATGTAGTTTATTTGGTTTCTTACCACATTTTCCGGGCTATCCGCAGGAGATTTCCAGGTATACAATCTGCGTTCTGGTAATTTGAAGAATGTATTTGATATCATAAGATTCTTGTCTTAACACAACTCTATTAGTCGATCACCTCTATTATTCCTCTCTCCTAGGCCAAAACTACCTGTGTGTGCTTCAACCTTGACTTTGCCCACTTTGGCGTTAAAATCTCCCATTACTACTGTAATATCATTACTCTTTATGCTTCTAAAGATAGTATCTAGCTCAGTATAAAATTTTTAAACTTCATCATCTTCCTTCTCAGCTGTTGGTGCATATGCCTGTATTTTATTAATTTTTCCAGTGCGTGTTGCCAGCTGGAGCATCATGACTCTATCTGAGTATGGTGTAAAACTCATAACAGAGCCTGTAAGATTCTTATCCACGATTACTCCAACTCCATAAAGATGCTTCGCATTATTATTTCCCGAGTAATAGAATGTACCGTTGCTTGTTGAGCAGCTTCCACTCCCTGGCCATCTGACATCACTTACTCCCAAAATGTCTATATGTAATCTCAACATTTCCTTTACAATGCTGTCTAACTTTTCTGGTGCAAAGATACTTCTTGCATTCCACGTTCCGATCTTCATATTGTTTGTTGATGCTCTCATAATCTTGTTCTCTAACTGTTCCTCCCGGAGATCTGATTGGGGAACTTTTGATTCCGGAATATTTCGTTTTGAACCTTTTCATGATTGCTGTGTATGATTTTACTAAGGATACCTTTACGGTCTTTAATGCAGTGGTTTTCCCTTGCCTTCTGCATCCCCATGTCATTGATAATTTCTTGATTACTCCGCCTTTAGGTCTGATTTCTCATCCCTAGGACAAGTGAGTGCCCTTACTCTTAATGGCTCCTCCACCCAAAGCTATTGGCCATTAAGAGGGGTCCGCTTATTCCGGCAGATAATCGGTCGACAGAGCCTCATTAGTTCTTCAGCAGGGTGCACCACGTGCAGGTGAGGTTGTCTTTTGAGTTTAGTCTCCTTACCATACCCCTTATGCCATTACGTATACTGTGCTATAAAATAACCTTGCCTTTGCGAACCGCATCCGCATTATTTTCGTTGCGACGATTTCTTAGCGATTCAATATCAGTAGATAATATTTTTAATAAAATCTTATCATTACCAAATAAATTAAGTAGTGGTCCAGATGGAATCCCTGATTATTTTCTTATGAACTGTATTTACTTTCAGCTTCTCTTTATGTCATCACTGAAATCGACAGTTTTTCCAGCTTTATGGAAACATACTTACATCTGCCCAATTTTTAAATCCGATAATTAACATGGATTTTCACAGTACAAATCAACAGTCACAAATTTGGTACTCTTCGAACAGAAAATATTGAATGTGAGGAAGAATAAAGGATGCTATCTATACTGACTTCTCCAAAGCATTTGATAGAGTAGACCACGGTATCCTTTTGAGAAAATTGAGTAATTTTGGTTTCAGTCATCGATCTTAGAAGTTTTTTAATAGATCGTTCACAGCAGGTGAACATTGAGTGTTTTAAATCAAATATTATTCATGTAATATCAGGAGTACCTCAAGGAGCTAATTGTTCACCTTTGTTTTTTAACATATTTGTTGACAATATATCAGAAGACTTAGACCATCTAAGTGCTTGGTGTGAAAATAATAGTTTACATTTAAATGTTGGAAAATGTTGTTATATTAGTTTTTAAAGAGGTGCCAAAAAGTATGTTAGTTCATACACAATTAATGATAACCAACTATCACTATCATATGTAATAACAATAAAGGTTTTAGGAGTCACATTTGATGAGCAGTTGCGGTTTGTTGAACATATACATAATATATCAGTAAAATCCTCAAAATCTCTAGGCTTCATTCTTCGGAACTGTTTGATATTATCTGTTTGGGCTTTAAAGACAGTTTTTTATGCTTTAGTGTCACAAGTAGATTATGCATATATTGTGTGGTCTCAATCAAATTCATTCTACTACTTTGGAAAGAGTTCAGAACAAATTTCTTAGATACTATGCAGATAAGTTAAACCTTCGCATTAGCAATTATGATTACATAATTATTTTAAATACACTGAAGATGAACTTATTGAGTACAAGACGGGAAAACTGCGAGATAGTGTTTGTTTTTAAGCTAATAAATGGTTTAATTTTGCCCCGAACTTCTCCAAGGTATTAGTTTGAATGTTCCCGTCGGAAATTTAAGACAATCAAATTTATTCCATATTTCTTTTCACCATAAAAATTATGGTATGCATTCGCCTATTGAACGTACTTTAAAAATAATTAATAACAAAAGCATACATATTTGATGGTTCGTTAGCTATGTGTATTAAATGGGTGTCCACATTGGGTGTGTGGACGTCCCTTGGTCCTGGGTGCCCATTTATGTTGAATAAAACTCTCTGGTTCTGGGAAACTGTACTTATATATTTATTGTTTACTATACATACTTTAGATTATAATACTATTAATATCAACTTAATATCGACTAAACCATACTACTAATTAAATAAGAATCAAAATATGAATAAGTTAGTAATTAATAATGAATTAGGAATCACATATCAATTAGGAATGAATCCCCACCGATATAATACCAAATATATATTTTAGTTCAAATTCGAACTGATGTAATATTATTGACAGTGACAAATTTTGTTCGACTGAAAATTCACAATAAAAAGTTGACAACAAATATATTGGGCAGCTCCAACCCTGCTTTTACATTGAACCATCGTTTACGTTGTTGTCTGGGAATGGAGTTAAAATAGCAGAAAATAAAACTTTATGACGTGTTTTGTGTAAAAAAGAAACCTGTTGCAGTTTCATGTAGTTCCTCTTAATTTCCACATTCTTCAACGAGGGCGCATTAGTACGGGATCAAATTTTCCATGTTTGACAAGTTATAACGCTAGATGGCAGTCACGTAAGGCTCCAATACTGATTACATTGCCATTGACCAACTATCTATTTTTCAAGCAATGGTAATATTACCATTGTACAAAGACAACATAGTAGGACAACGCCAGTATAAAAAGTATTTGAGACGATTTCTAACGCCATCTGCCAGGAACCTAAGGAAAATATAAATTTTTCAACCCATGCGGTAGTGACCCCTACATGGTTTTCATTCAAACTTTGTAAATTTAAATGAGGCAGAAACGGATTTAGGGGTTAAACATATTCACTTTCAGTTTTAGTTTCAAAATTCGATAAACCGTATTCGGAAAAAATATTTAAACGCAATTGAAATTTCTCTGTTGCTTTTTTTGGAATGTCTATTTCTATAAGAGATATAATTTTAGTAGGACTATAAAAACCAAACATTTTTTGGTAAAAATCTACTGGGCATATTTTCTAAAGCTCGTCACGATGTTTACAGACAAAATAGGTATTCTACAATCTATATCTCACAGAATAATCTAACCTACATCAACTTTAAAATAAACATTTTTTTTTCGTCTAAGTGCATTCGAATAAAAGATTAATTGTATTTAATTTAAACTTTGTAATTTATACTCATTACATATCAAGTTGGCGGTTCAAGATGGTAACGTAGTTTATAATAATAGCCCAATTCCATTTAAAATTGGTATATGGGGATATTGGGATCAGATATCATGATTTTTTTTTCAAAACTAACGAATTTAGGATGGCGAGTTTTGTGATTATGACCAGATTCTATTTAAAAATTGGTATGAGGGTATTTTTGGGGTCAAATTTTTAATTTTTATTTTAATAAAAGCTTATTTTACAAATACTTACACTAAAATGAAAAAAATAATTACGTTGTTTGACCAAGGTTAGGTTAGGTTAGATATAGTTATTAGCTAGGGAAGATTTTGAATCTGCTACTTACAGAATAACCTAGGTCAAACAAAGAATTATTTTTTTTCCTATTTAGTGCATTTGTTTTAAAATTTACACTCCTATAAAAGCTTGCCCTATCAAGTTTTTTTAAACCATTTTTATTATACAATGCATTCCAAATAAAACGAGCCACTATACCTAGAAATTACGTTTAAAAAAACTCAATTAAGTCAATTTATCCAGTTTGATATATAAAAAAATCTTTTGTACCATTTATTGCCAAATTTCCCTTTTAAAGGCCTATCAAATTTTTTTTCAATTGCGCATGAAAAAATCTGACATCTTATTCACCATTCAGTACGGAAATTTGGAAAAACTGGATCAGTTTGCTATAGATTCTACCTATTCCATTCCAAAAGTATTAAAACTTACAAATATTTCTGTTGGTTCCATACACAGTGTTAAAATTGCATAAATTTTTTCCTTATAAAATACAAATTCATCATCAGCTTAGTGAAGGCAACTATGACCACAGAATTAAATTTTGTGAAACAATGTCCTAAAAAATACAAGAAGACGCAAATTTGGTTTGTTTCAGTGATAAATCAACATTTTATTGGCTTTGTAAACAAACATTTGGTAGGTACTGGGATGACAAAAAATCTCACGTGTTTCGACAGGATAATACTTAGTTTTCAGCGAAGATCAAGCAATTGGCTGGTATTCTAGAAAATGAGATAATTCGACCACTTTTTATTGACCAAAACCTAACGGGAGGATTGTACGAACAGTTACTAGAAAATAAAATTAATCCAATTATTTCTCAGTCACTAGAACCACAAGTTAATGAACAGAGAAATATGGTGCTTAATTAACAGAATATATACCTTTAACAGGACAGAGCTACAGCACATTACGCACTAGCTGTGAGACAATAGCTAGACGAATAATTTCCAAGACATTGGATTGGCAGAAGAGGTTTTATAGAATGGCCGGTAAGATCTCCAGATCTAACACCACTTGACTTTTTTCTGCGGGGCTATTTTAAAACAATAGTTTACAAAACTCCTCCCGAAGACATTGAAGAACTAAAACTTAAAATAACTGAAGAATATAGATGAATTACTACCGAAACTTTGCAAAGAATTCGAGAAGAATTTAAAAATATGTTATATTATTCCCTTCAATATTACAGAGCACATTTTGAACAGTTACTGTAAATACAATTAAGAAGCTGTTTGTAATTAACTTCATTTTAGTTTCTGTTGTAATTTCGCTATGTTTAATGTTATCTGCAAAATAAATTGTTGTTTATAAGGCATCAGCATTTTTCTTGGGTTTTCATTTGTTGGATTACAAGGTAGGGGTTACTATTCGAAATTTTAAAGAAGGGATGGGGGGATGTTAAATTGGTGACACTTAAAAACAGCATAATCTCTCATAATCTCTCCCTTGATTAAAAATTTTATGTATTTTTTGTTTTTCTTACATTTACGCAAAATCAAAAGTTATTTGGACTGGCTGGTTTTGAAATGAAAGCGCTGTATAAAAAATACTAAACGAAAAAAATTATAAACAATATTGGAGACAAAGCGAATGAACAGTTGTCTCTTCTAGAATGGTTTGAGGCACAAGAAATATGTTGTTGATCTGTTATTACCTACACAAGTTTTCAAGTATTGTAAAGATATTTCAAGTAAATTCAAAACAAGGATAAAAAATGTCAAACTTAGTATTTTATAACAAACTTAGAAATTAAAATTATGAGAATCGCCTAATTATTATTATTTCGTTTTCATAGTAATGTACACAATATTTTCATATTGATTCGTTTATTTTATTAACCTTTTTTTTTGTTTTGACTACACTAATGTTGCATTATTATTTCATGATTTTCCATATCATAAAAGGGCTATTTTGGCAATTATAGCAGTTTCTATGACAACTGTTTGAAAAAGTAATTCTTTCATGTAAGTAATGCTTGAAAGTTGTTTTTCTCTGGTTTTTTTGGGATTATTACCTTCTACAATCTTAAAAAAACCTAAAAAATCTATACAAGTGTAAAAGGTGCAAACTGCTTAGTCTACCACACAGTTTTGATCGTAAATTTATCACGCAATCAAAATAGTCCAACACATGAACACACGAGATCGAGTCTAGTAACCAAAGATGAACTAGACTAGAGATTGATATATAATACTAAAAATAAAATTAAGAAAATAAAAACTTAAAAACGCGATAACGGACCTGCAAACAATAATGTTACTCAAGGTCGAGGTGCCAAGACAATCGAATTTTGACCTAAATGACAACCAATGAAATCGCTGGCCTCCTTTCGACGGTGCTGCCATCTATATGTCCTTTCGCCTCAAACGAAAGCTCCATAAGGTATTCTTTATATTAATTTGCATTTTTAAGCTAATTAAAAAAGATCTAGAATGAAAAGTGTATTAACTCTTATTATAAACATACTAGTTTATTTATTTTCATTTCATTCAGACTCTTAAATTATTCTCCAATTTCTTGAACCTTTATTTAAATGTTATAATGTCAATCCTGGATACAGTAAAAAAAATCTGGTGTAATAACTAGTACCGAATCATGTTTTAAGTAGGATATTAAATACTAGCTCTTTAAAGACGCAGAGAGTTTTAGTAATGCCTTATGGTCTAAAACTCAGTGATGCTGAATTTCCGACTACACCTCCACGTGGTAAAGAGTGGGCAACGGTATAGATGTTCTATAGCGGCTAGCGTAGACGGAGACCGAGTGTTTGCCGGTATAAGCAATCAACCGATATCAAGAGATAACGGAAGGGCACCTTCTTGTCCTTGGGATGAGAAATTGTCCCTAAAGGCGGATGAATCAATCAAGTGATCAACGGCATGGAGATGCGGAAGGAAACGGGAAGCCACCACATTAAAGGTCCACATGGACATCCCCAGGACAATCATCATTATGGCTGGAAATCGAACAATGGCCCCTAGTCCCGGGCCCCCCTTAAATGGGGGAGGGGTGCAAAGAATCTCCCGGCTAGCCATGAAGATGAAGATAAAGATAGGGACATGGAATGTCCGTAGCATGTACGAAGCCGGAAAAGCGCACAACGCCATCCAAGAAATGAAAAGAATTGGGCTTGCGATCCTTGGTATTAGCGAGATGAGATGGCCGAAAACGGGAACATGTAAGATTGATGAGCACACGATATACTACTCAGGACAAGACTCCACACAACACTTTAACGGAGTTGGATTCATTGTCAATCGGATTGTTGAGAGATCCATCTTGAACTTCTGGCCAGTATCTGATCGTGTCGCACTTCTGCAAATTAATTCCAAACCTCTTAAAACAAATATCATTCAGATATATGCTCCCCATACGGAACAACCCGATCACATAGTTGAACAACTCTACACTGATATACAAAAGGCACTTCGGCAGACGGAGCAAAATGAAATTACCATAGTCATGGGAGACTTTAATTCTGAAGTTGGCTGCGGTAGAGAAACGGATATAATTGGTGAATATGGGTTAGGTTTACGTAATGACAGAGGCGATAGGTTAATTCAATTCTGCCAAGAAAATAATATGGCGATTATGAATACCTTTTTCAAACAGCCAGCCAGACGTTTGTATACCTGGAAAGCTCCTGCAGATAATCCCAACAAAATAATTCGAAACCAAATAGACTACATCGTAATCAACAAACGTTTTAAAAACTCAATAACATCGATAAAAACTTATCCAGGAGCAGATGTACCATCTGATCACGTACTCTTAGCAGCTGATATACGTTTAAGATTGAAAATTGTAAAAACGAACCCTAGACCACCACAAATAAATTATAAAAAACTTAAAGATCCCATGACCCAATACGCTGCCTCTCAAGATCTGTCTCATAAGCTCGACATCCTGAACAATAAAGAGTATAATTCAATAGAAGACAGATGGAAGGATATAAAGCAAGTAGCACTAGAAGTATCAACAACACATTTAGGTCACTTAGAACATACAATCGCTAAGAAGAAATGGATGACCAATGATATTTTGAAGATGATGGATGAAAGAAGAGCACTCAAACACAGAGATGAGTCCAAATATAAAGAGAAACATAAAGAAATACGGAAAGAAATAAGACAGGCTAAAGAACAATGGTTCTCTCAGGAATGTAAAGAAATAGAACAACTACAGGAAAAGCATGATACATTCGCTGTCCATAAGAAAGTAAAAACTCTAATAGGAAGTAATCATCGCTCAAATATCAACAACTTACTAGACGAAACGGGAAACCTTATCACCACCACTGAGGACAAATTGAAAACATGGAAAAAATACATAGAAACCCTATTTAATGACAACAGAACACTACACGATATTACCTCACAAACAATATTGACCACAGGTCCATCGATAACAAACACCGAAGTAGAAAAAGCAATGTCACGAACAAAAAATGGAAAAGCATGTGGCCCCGATGGGATTCCAGCTGAAATCTTGAAACTGTTTACCGGTCATAACTTAAACAACTTAGTTGACTTATTCAACGATATATATCGATCTGGAATGATACCCGAGGAATGGCTTCAATGGACCTTTATAACGTTACCTAAAAAAAGCAATCCTAAGAAATGTGAAGACTACCGTATGATTAGTTTAATGTCTCATACACTCAAATTGTTTTTAAAGGTGCTACATGAACGAATATATCGGAAACTTGAAACACGTATAGGAAGTACACAGTTCGGATTCAGAAATGGACTCGGCACCAGAGACGCTCTTTTTGCCATACAGGTATTAATACAACGGGCCAGAGACGTTAACTGTGAGGTAAACGCTTGCTTCATAGATTTTGAAAAAGCCTTCGACCGGGTACAGCATGAAAAACTTATTAACATCCTAAGAAGAACTGGATTAGATGATGGAGACATACGAATAATAGAAAACCTCTACTGGAATCAAAAAGCCTCGATAAGAGTGGGAGATCAAGCTACCGAAGCTGTGGAAATTAGACGTGGGGTTAGACAGGGTTGTATATTGTCTCCGCTGTTATTCAATATATATTCGGAAGAATTATTTGCTGAAGCATTGGAAAACATTTCTGAAGGCATTTCTATAAATGGTTTTAAGATCAACAATATACGTTACGCGGATGACACTGTTATTTTAGCCGATACATTCGATGGCTTGCAGCATATCATGAATGAATTGATGGTTCATTTAAATGAGTATGGTTTACAGCTCAATACTGCAAAGACTAAATATATGACAATAAGTAAAGGTCGCCCCACAATGAATCAACTACTAGTGAATAATACTATTATAGGAAAAGTTGACCATATTTCCTATCTGGGCTGCCTGATAAACGAAGAATGGGACCACTCAAGAGAAATCCGCCAACGTATAGAAAAAGCGAGAGCCACCTTCCTAAGAATGAGAAGTGTGTTCTGTAATAACAACTTGAGCTTGAAACTCAGGAAAAGGCTTCTCAACTGTTATGTGTTCTCGGTTTTGCTGTATGGTGTAGAGGCGTGGACAGTGACAGAGGCCACAAGAAAACGAATCGAGGCATTTGAGATGTGGGCGTACCGTCGGATTTTGAAAATTAGCTGGGTAGATCATGTATGCAACGCAGAGGTTCTGAGAAGAATTAAGATACGGACCCCTGAAATACTTAGAACCGTTAAAATACGGAAGCTCTCTTACCTTGGACACATAATGCGGAACGAAAAATATAACATATTACAACTAATAATCCAAGGCAAGATAGAAGGAAAAAGAGGACCTGGCAGAAGGCGCACATCTTGGCTCAAGAATCTGAGACAATGGTTTGGCAAAACATCGACTGAACTTTTTCGGGCAGCAGTGAACAGAGTAACTATAGTAATGATGATTGCCAACGTTCGCTGAGCGGACAAGGCACCAAGAAGAAGAAGATTAAATACTAACTTATTTTTGAATCGACATTCAATTACAAAATAATTCATAACTTCATAATTCTGAGTTGAGAGTTATTTAAAAATTAAACCAATAAATATTGATGCTTTTACTGTCAAAAGTAATGCTGTCAATTTAACCTAACTTTTTAGGTACTAACAACGTGATAATGTTTTGAATGTTGATAACTTTCAACTTTTAATTAAATCTTCGGAAGAATGCTGAGATATTACTTAACAACGATTCCTTGCAGCAAATTTGTACTAATAGAAGGTCGGTTTAACGTTAAATGATAGATTTTTTTGTAATTAATATGTTTTTCAGATACATTAGAAGAAAAAGGTAAACCAGTCTTTGATTTTATTTTAAAAACGCATTTGGAGAGATCTAAAAGTAAAATACATTATTTTGTTTTTCAAGAAGTTTTTGGAAGGGTCAAGAATAGATTAAAAAACAATAATGTAATTTTGTATGATTGTGTTGGTAGTACATTGCAATGGAATCCAAGTCAAGGGACAAGCCAATTGAGAGATGCTGTTAAAAATATAGGCGTCAGTGATGTGGTTTTTATTGATTCATTAGCTCATACAATATATGAATATGGTTTAGCAGAAACATATAGGATTTTAAATGATTTAACAAATCAAATAGGTATGATATACATTTTTTTAAAATAAAATAAATTATTATGCTATAATGTGTTTTTAGCTATACAGCAAACTGTTGTTTTATTACATCAAGATTTGTTGGAAGATAAGTTAAGAATTCACCAGTTTTTAGAACATTTAAGCACACTATGTATTAGTATGAAGTCAACAACTGGATTTAAGAATAAAATACTTCAGTATATGTACAAAAAAATTGGTGGAAAAATTGTTAAAGAGGTAATTTTCTATCTTTTATAGTTATTGATAAAATTTAGTTACTTTAAGCATTTCTATTTGTTTGTTAATATACATAAAAACTAGTGGTTATGAGTTAAAACATTTTCAGGTAGAGGAATATTGGTTAGAGGGAGATAATTTTCTGACTCAAAAAATTGAAAAGCCCAATTCCAGACAACTTTTGGAAAAATCTTTGACTGCAGACATAAATCCTGACACTCTATCTACATTTAAAATAGGACTTAGTGATGCTGATAAAAAATCTAGAGAGGGCCTAGTATTGCCTTATTTACCAAAGTAAGAAAAAATAATAATTGTTTGTTATATAAACAGGTATAATTTTGTTATTCTTATTCTTAAAGCACTGTTTCTTAAATATTAATGTATACTTAACATCAACTAAGAACAAGCCAGGAGCATCATTGTTGAAAGAGAACCACCATTATTTCCTTCTCTCACAGTCACTTGTCTACTTGGTATCAGTATTGTTATTCTTTACTTTTATAAAAAAAATTATAGAAATAGTGGTGCTGAATCAACTGGCTAAGCTGCATGACTTTCGTGTTAACCAAATCACTATCGAAAATTAAACCATGCACTCAACATGCATCTTTTTCCATTGTGAATGCATGTCGATGTCTCTCTGTCTTTGGCTTCATGAAACAGCTCTTCTACTGTCTACCGTCCCTAATATTTCTCAGCAAGACTTCTTTTTTCTTCTGATACCTTTCCTTCCATCTACTCTTCTGTGCATTATTACTTGTAAAAGGTGATATTTATCATTACATAGTACATGTCCAAGATATGTGGTTTTGCGCATTTTTATTGTTCTTTTGAGTTTTCTTTTACGACCTATCCTTCTAAGTGTTGGATGTCTTCAAGAATATACCCTATATTCAATAAAGTGTAATACTAAGTAGTATCTTTATTTAAAAATCAAAAACTGAACAAGTCAACAGGTTATGGGCTCAGGATATCGTGGTGTATAAAAGGAGTTATAAAATATACAATTTTAAAATTAAATTCAAAAAAATAAAATATTCTGATAAGTAAGATGACGGATACTATAAAATTTAGTATTGCAAAGTTGAATGATAAAAATTATGAATTATGGAAAAACAAAATGGAACTGCTACTGACTAAGGAAGATCTTTGTGAAACTATTTCTGTAGTAAAACCCAATCCAGAACCGGATTGGTGGATGAAAAAGGATTAGAAAGCCAAAGCAACGATAGGACTTTCAGTAGAAGATAGCCAAGTTATACATATTAGAAATTCAGCTACAGCCAAAGACGCTTGAAATGCGTTGAAGGGATATTACGAAAAATCAACTTTAACCAGTAAAGTTTTTCTTCTAAAAAGAATTTGTCGTATGAGATTACCGGAAAATGGAAGAACAGTCAATCCAACCTCGGTAGACAACGGATGTGACTGAGTCAATTAATTCTAGTCTATTTTTATTTTATTTTCGATAAACAAAGAGTACGAGATTGAAAAAAATACTAGTTTTTGGGTAGTGATAAGTTTTTTACTCCGAAATGGAGATTATACCTGATTTAAAACGGTAGATATATACAGGGTAATTAAGTAAAATGAATAATTATAATCAAACGAGAATTCCACTTATTCAACCAAACCAAACATATTTTATCGACCAAAATGGACAAACGTTCCTGAACCCGCAGATACAACCCATGCAATATCAAGTACAACCAACCCCATCAAATTTGATGCAAGCTAGCACTAGTAGTCAGATGATGTATCAACCCTGCAACATGCAACAAACAACAAATGGCAAACGGTCAACAACAGAAAACGTCACAGAAGTCCAGAGGGACAACAGAAAATCCAACAACAAACAAAAATAAATGAATACTGGCTTGGTGATTCTGTCAAAACAAACAATATATTCGAGAATCTCAATGAAGAAACTGATGAGGGACAAAGCAACAGTAAGGAAGAACCCACTCAAGTTTAAAACCCTCGGCCACCACCAATATTTATAACTGGAGTAGCAAACATGAAACCACTAGTTATACTACTAGACGAAATAGCCAAAGATCAATATGTTTTAAAGGCGTTAGGAGCAGAACAAGCTTACATAAAAATTTTTTTTAAAAATTCACAATATGACAGAATCAAAATCATCAAAAATACCACTTGATCCAGGATATTACAAACACTACAAAGAGGAGGGCTATTTGAAAAATTATGAGTCGTTTAGAAAATTAATTGGAGAATTGTTGTATCTCTCAGTTAATACCAGACCGGACATAGCAGTAAGTACATCAATAATGACCAGAAGAGTTAATCAACCAAGAGAATGTGACTGGGCAGAGGTTAAAAGAATTCTAAGGTATGTCAAAGGAACTAAACATTTCAAGATGGAACTTGGAAAAATTGGTGAGATTGATAACTGTCTTATCGGATATGCTGATGCAGATTGGGGTGGTGACAGATCTGACAGAAAGCCGAATTCGGGATATCTGTTCAAATTTCATGGGAGTCTCATCAGCTGGAGAAGTAGAAAACAGGAATGTGTATCACTATCATCCACCGAAGCGGAGTTTATAGCACTATCGGAGGCATGTCAAGAGGCTTTATAGTTGAATGAATCTTTAACTGATTTTAGGCAAAGCTGCACAAAAATTATTGTATATGAAGATAATCAGAGTTGCATAAAGTTGTTAGAGTTTGGAAAAATTTACGATCGCACAAAATATATAGAGACTAGATTTCATTTTGCAAGAGAGATGAAGCAATCTAATAAAGTTCATTTTGAGTATTGTTCAACAAATGACATGGTTGCCGACACATTGACAAAACCATTAGAAGCACAGAAGTTGGCTTAGTTTCGGAGTATGATGGGTTTAATTTCTTGAGCAGCATTGAGGAGGGGTGTTGGATGCAATGCAGTCTTCAATAATATACCCTGTATTCATGATTAACATTTATTATTATTTAAAGTTTGTTATAAACAGTTGTTATATTTTAATATTGTAAAAGTCAGTTAATATATATATTCAATAACGTGTAATACTAAGTAGTATCTTAATTTAAAAATCAAAAACTGAACAAGTCAACATTAAGCACTTCTTCGTTAGTTATTTTGTCAGTTCACGGTATCTTAAAAGTACGTCTGTACACCTAAACTTTAAACGCCTCAATTCTTTTTACTATTTGGGCTTTCAATGTCCAAGTTTCGACACCATACATTAACTGAGACCAGATGTAGCATTTCATGAATCTTAATCGCAGTGACATTGCAGTCACATGAATTTTGTTGCCCTGATTAAGCTCCGAGTCGATTATAGGTGGACGTTTTTGTTGTTCAATTCCTCTGGCTCATTACAATTTCAACTTTGATTTAATTTCTTCGTCTTATGTTTAGTATGATCTTTGTTTTTGTATTTTCTTTTCTCATTTATTAGTTGGACTATTTCCGTTGTCATCTTTCTTTGTAACTTTTTCTTCCTCCAAGAATTTCTTTTCACCTTTCTGAGTCTTATACCAACAGTTGCTATTGGTGTCTCCATCTACACTGGGTTACGTTTTTACACTGTATTCCATTCCTTAATATTCTAGTTATTGTTATATAATTTATCTGGTTCCTGACTATTTTGTTTTTATTGTTCTTTGGAGAAGTCCATGTGTAAAGTCTTTTTGGGGGTAGATCATTTAGGGTATTAGTTATCACCAATTCTTTTTTATATTAGTTATTACCATTTCTTGTTCTTGACAGTTTTGGACAAATCTATCTCCCCTTTTATTTCTTATGCCTAACCTAAATTTGCCTATTATGTTGCCTAATTTTCTTTTTCCAACCTTTGCATTGAAGTCCTCCATAACTAGGGTTATTTCGTGTTTCTCTAAGTTTATCGTTAGTTGTTCTAAAACGACACAAAACTTTTCAATTACATTATTACTACTTTCAGCTGTTGGTGCGTATACCTGAATAATATTTATGTTTAAAGGCTTGGCATTTAGTTGAAGTAGCATCATACGGTCATTGTATGAGATAAAGTTAGATACATATTGCTGTAATTCCTTCTTGATAATGATTTCAACTTCATTGCTATGGTCGTTAATGTCTTTCCCGGAATAATATGGAACCATGTCATCTTTTATGTATTGTCCTCCTTTTGGCCATATAACTTGGTTATGGCGTAGAATCTGTATATTTAGCCTCTGCAATAAAAGGCCTCAAACAAGGCAGCAGCATGTCGCCAACGCTTTTCAAAATATACCTGGAACAAGCATAAAAAATATGGAAAAGGAAATGTGAGGGAATGGGCATCCCGCTAAATAACGAAAAGACCATATATACACTTTGCTTCGCAGTAGATCAAGTAGTATTGGCACAGCATCATGATGATTTGGAATACATGTCAAGGAAACTCATAGAAGAATACAGTAAATGGGGACCGGAGGTAAACATAAATAAAACGCATAGTAGGTGCATAGTAGGTATACAACAGGGGGGAACATATCAGACAATGTAAAAACTATAAATATCTAGGCTTAGAAATATCGAATGACGGCACGTTAGACCACGCAATAAGAGAAAGTAACGTACAAGGTAGGAGAGCAATATCAATAATAAATGGAATTCTCTGGGATCAGACGATATCTAAAACCAATAAACACAAAATATATAAAACCATAATCCCAAGTATTATAACATATGGCAGTGAAGTCTGGCCAATGAAGTACAAAACAAAACATGCTAAAAGCCACGAGAGATAATGAAAGTAGGACATACAATTGAAGACGACATTAAGACAAAACAACTGATACGATACGGACATGTACAGAGGATGACAGAAGATAGGTTACCGAAACAAATATTAAATTGGACACCGCCGGGACACAGAAAACGTGGAAGACCGAGTAGAAGTTGGAGAGAAGGCGTAGAAAATGAAATTGGAAATAGTGACATAGATTAAGATTTGTGGAGAGATAGAGATAGATGGCGACTGGGTATGGAAAGACGTCGTAGAACGTTTTAAATCAATATATGTATGTAATTATATATATATATATATATATATATATATATATATATATATATATATATATATGCAAAAATTATAGAAAACTATAAACATTTTTCGACAGCGTGAATAGATGTGAAAAATGTATAAATGATTTTTTATAAATCAGCTGATTTCGCTGTATGTCACCTATATTATAGGTTCATGTGTATATGTATGGTAGTGAATGTTGGGTTTGGCAGAAAAAGCATGAAAATGGGATTAATGCTGCGGAGATAAGTAGTCTGAGAAGTATAGCTGGAGTAACTCAGTTGGATAAAGTAAAAAATAGTAAGTAAGAGAACGCTGTGGTGCAAAAGAAGATGTGGGTACAAAGATAGATAAAGAAATGCTTAGATGGTTTGGACACGTAGAAAGAATGGACGAAGGAAAATTGACGAAACAAATTAATAAATCAAGCTGGTTTATTTAATTAATTAAACTAGTTTTTTCTTTCTTTTTAAATTTTGTTGTTAGGATTTTTATTGGTTTTGGAAACACTTTTGCCAACCTTACTAATACCATTAAAAGAGTAACGAATGAAACTGAGAAGATGATATGGGATGTGCAAGCAGGATTTAGAAGAGGAAGAAAATGTATGGATCAGGTCTTTTCATTACGAGATATAGTCGAAAATTCTTGGCTAGAAGTCAGAAGGTCTATTGCGCTTTTATAGACTTGGAAAAGGCCTATGACAGAGTGGTGAGGAGTAAATTGTGGTCGACATTATCTATGTATGGGGTGAGCGGTAGTTTAATACAAACACTGAAATCACTTTACGAGGATTCCACTGCTTGTGTCAGGATAAACGGAGCTTGCACGGACTAGTTTAACATCGAAAAAGGTGTGAGGCAGGGATGTGTGGCTTCGCCATGGTTGTTTAACTTATACATAGACAATTGTTTAAAAGATTTGAAAGAGAGTGCGTTTGGATTAAAAATAAACGATTTTATCGTCAAATGCCTTCTTTACATCGATGATCAAGTCATATTAGCGTCATCTGAAGAGGAGTTGCAGGCGATGGTTAATATTATGCATGATGCCCTGAAAATCAAAGGGATGAAAATAAATGTAAGCAAAACGAAAGTAATGGTATGCTAGTTTTGGTCCATCCCGGATTTTTTATTTCCCCGGTACCAAACATATCTGGGAGGTGTTCCCCTATTCACAGCTAGAATCTTGTTGATATTGGTATATTTGTTACAGACAAGAAAGTCAAAACCACCAAGAATCAGGAAAAATAATTTATCAGTTTGATGAAGTAGACGATTGGGACGAAGAGGATCCTGATGATGACTTGGATATTTAAATTTTTTTTTAGATTAATGATGGTACTGGATAAAAACTAATGTGTTCAAAAGATGTTGAGTATAAGCTTTATTTAACTTTTACCGTACAATTGAAATCATGTTTGTAGTTTTATTATATTGATGTACGAGGGTGGTCTGAAAAGTTTACGACCTAACAAAGATACCAGTTATTTTTTCTTTAAATTTATTTTTCTTTGTAGTCTCCTTGTAAGTCTGTACAGCGATGTTCCCATCTCTTTAAACCGTCCAAATAGTACTCGGCGTCTTTCTCTGCAAAATAATTGTTTACGAAGGTTATGGCTTCCTTATTTGACGAAAATCTCTATCCTACGAGCGCAATTTTTAAATTAGGGAACAAAAAGAAGTCACTTGGGGCTACTTCTGGTGAGTAAGGAGAGGGTTAAGCAGTTCAAACCGTACTTTGTGGATTTTCGTCATGGCAACCGCTGAGGTGTGAGACGGCGCATTGTCTTGTTGAAACAGATTCTTTTTTCTGCAAATGTGTCCGTTTTCCCGCAATTTCTGCCTTCACCTTGTTAAGTAATGATGCGTATGTTCCTGTAATGATTTTGGATTTTAGATTCTAGGGAGGGTCGTGAAGGCTATGCAGTCTCTCAAGTACCTCGACCTATCAGATCTTTTGTGCATTTTATTTATTTTTGTAAATAATCGATTAACATAACTCCACGACTATCCCAAAAAAACAGTCGCCATTACTTTCTGTAATTACAGTAATTAATCGGCGCCAAAACTCCGATTTATTGCGCCTAAACTGCGCCAACAGAGCGTTGGAAATGTTCATTCAAACACGTTTTTGGTCTGACATGAGCAAACGCGATACCCAACGCGCGGGCAGTTTTCTTATGCCCATTTAGTGAACTTAGTGGTACGAGGGCGGTTTGATAAGTCAATGACTTTTTAAATAAAACAAATTTTTTTCCGCAAATAAACATTTTATTTTTCTACATAATCACCTTTTAGCTCGATACATTTAGTCCAGCGTTTTTCTAATTTTTTTATTCCCTCCAAATAATAGGTTTTTTCAAAGCTCTCAAAATACGCGTTTGTTTCGGTAATGACTTCTTCATTCGACTCAAATCTCTTACCGCCCAGCCATTTCTTTAGGTTTGGAAACAAAATAGTCGCAGGGGGCTAAATTTGGAGAATATGCTGGATGGGGTAGCAGTTCGTATCCCAATTCGTGAATTTTGGCCATCGTGACTAGACAAGTGTGCTCACGTGCATTGTCTTGATGGAACAGCACTTTCTTCTTCGCAAAATCCGGCCGTTTTTGCTTCAAATCAACGTCGAATCTGTTCAAAAGCTTTGAATAATATTCGCCGATGATAGTTTTACCTTTCTTGAGGTAATCGATGAGGACACCGCGTACATCCCAAAAAACTGTGGCCATGACCTTGTTGGCTGACAGACTCTGTTTCGCCTTCTTTGGTCCACGTTCACTCCGAGCAACCCACTGTTTCGATTGTTCCTTGGTCTCTGGCGTTTTGTGATGGATCCATGTTTCATCCACAGTAACAAAACGGCGCAAAAATTCGTCCGGATTACGGCTTAACATCGCTAAACACTCCTTTGAAGTGGTCACACGATTGCGCTTATGGTCGAGTGTGAGCAATCGCGGCACCCATCTCGCAGAGAGTTTTTTCATGTCCAAATATTCGTGTAAAATATGATGTACCCGTTCAGTTGAGATACCTACAGCATGAGCCAACTCATGCACTTTCATTCTCCGATCATCCAATATCATTTCATGGATTTTATCGACGATTTCCGGCGTGATCACTTCTTTTGAGCGACCTGGACGTTCGGCGTCACTAGTGCTGGTACGACCACAACGGAACTCTGTAAACCACTTCTTAACCATTGAAATTAATGGTGCCGAGTCCCCGTAGTATTTATCAAGTCTTTCCTTAGTTTCAGTGATGGATTTTTTACGTAAAAAGTAATGCACACGAAATTCACTTTTCGTAAAAATTCACGAGGTTGTCTGCTTTGAACAGCTATCAAACACCAACTGCACGACGTAGCTTGCTCAAAATTAGAAAGTTGCCCACTGATAGATTATAGTTGACGGCAGCACTGTTGCATTTGGAGTAACTGCGCGGGAAATTCAAAAAGTCACTGACTTATCAAACTCCCCTCGTAAATGATGGTGCAGAGTCCCTGTACACATCTTTTAACTAATCTTTTATTTGCGTAGGTATATTGCCTTTCAAAAACAAATATTTAATGACAGTTCGATACTCGATTTTTTCCATTTTCACAAAAACTCTCAAATTGACTCATTCAAACGATTGTATAACAATAAATGTGCGTCCATAATAGCTAAAAATTTTATAAGTACCTGTCACAAGATGCGCAATAACATTCCTTAGATTTTATTGACCAGTGCTGCCATCTTCACGTTAAGGTCGGAAACTTTTCAGACCACCCTTGTAAGTGTTTTTTCACAATCCCAATAGGCTAGACAGATCGCAGATGAGCTCCCTTTTATCTTAGTTTATAAACTAGAATTAAATTTTTTTAAATAAAATACCATCACAAACGCAGATTATACAATAGAAAGGTTCTTTTTGATCATAAAAATTAGTTAAAATGTTTTACAGATCCAATTTTTTCTCATGTTTTAAATGTCATCAAACTATTTTACTATTAAATTTGTATAGTCTGTTGACTTTGTAAATTAAGGATAAAATATGTTTATTTTTTTTAAGCTATTTACAAATGTATTCTAGCCCATTGATCAAGCTTCTTCATTAAAAACATAAATAAAGATTTAACATGTAATAATGAATTTTTCTAATAAATAGTTTTGTGATAAATCACCGGGTCCATTTATTAAACTTTTTTGCTTATTAATAAATAAGTAGTGAATTTTTAATTAATCTCTACTATTATAAAAAACTGTATTAGTAGTGATTATTAAAGATATTTTCAAAAAAAAATGTTGCAATAGGGTGTTTAGCTGTTCCTGATTGTCTGTTTATTTGTTCGTTTGTCGATAGGTGATGCTGCATGAAGTTTAAATATGGGGATCTGATTTTAATTAGATGTCTTTATTTATAGAATGCTGGGTTGTTACTAAATGTCAAATACTTGACATAATTTTTTAATTAAAATAAATTGTGATTTTTGAAGTTTGTTAAAGTATTTGGTGAGTAATTTTGTGTTAAAACGTTATTAAGTACTATTGTTTTAATTATATTGGCACCGCATTGCCTAAGTGGCGTCGGCGGGGAGTATCTGTGGGGATCTAATTTTGATCAGTTCTCTTTAATAAAGAAAGGTCGTTTTTTTACTAAATGTCTAAAACTTGACAGAAGTTTCGAACTGATTAATTGTGATGTTTAACATTTTTTTAAAATATTTTGTGGGTAAATTTATAAACCACGATTGCTTTTATCTCGACTTTTATTAGGGGTATGTTCGTTGTGCCACCTACCGGAATGGGTTTGCCGAGCCATCTAGTACTATTATAAAACTGTAAGTGTACCGGTTCCATTTTTACAAACGTTCATCCTGAGAATTCTTATTTACTAATATAATTTATAATTCATATAATCTTATTTATAACACACTGTATTTGGTAACGTGGTTTTTGTTGGAGTTGTTTGATGTCAGTTGTCACCTAGTATAATTCAATATATTATGGCGGGGTAATAACTAGAGATTCTTCCAGTATGGGAAAAGAACAACACAGGACTCAAGCTTGAACCCACTTGTCGATTAAAGAGTGAGAGAAGAACCTCGCCCCACTGACGAAACTTCTTGACAGACTTAACTAATTAACATTATTGTGTCAATGCAGCGGATTCTTTAGCAAAACTTTACAAACCGGACTCTAAGTAATTGGGAAGTGGTATTTCTCGTTATACGTTAATAAATTATTTTCTTTTATTGTTATTAATTACATATATATCTCAAAATTAAGTTCACAAGTTATCTCGTACAATCTTCTTCCCCAATAGTGCATGTGCCATTAGGGCACGTGCCTTAACCGAACGTGATTTTAAATCAGCTCAATTCACCGCTGCTACAAATAAGCTTTGTTATTATAATCAATCTTTAGTTGTTATTGTCACGTTAGCATTTATTTCCAAACACCTTGTGCCGGCATCGAATATTAACAAACGACTAGAAGTGTCACTCTTCGCTGCCGGTAAGTAGTTAAACAGCGATTCAAGCGCAAAGGAGTGGGGGGAGGAGTGGGGGTATGAGTGGGGTAGGAGTGGGGGTAATGGTGGAGTGGGGAGGAGTGGTGGGGGTAGGAGTGGGGGAAGTGGTGGGGGGCGAAGTGGGGGGAGTGACAGGTGAAGGAGTGGGGGAAATGACATTGTTGGCATATGACATTGTTGACATATGACATTGTTGACATATGACATTGTTGACTTATGACAGGAGTGGGAAGATGACATTTTTAACATGTGACATTGTTGCCATTGTTAACATACGGCATTGTTGACATACGGCATGTTGCCATTGTTGACATATAACATCATTGTTTACATACGGTATTGTCCCCATCGACTCGATTAAGAGGGTTCCGTAAGCACGTTGAAAAGTGGTGTGACGTAAGCGTTGAAAAAAAACTTGATTTTTCGGTGATTTGAACCCGAACCCTTTGACTTACTAAACAGTTAGCTATACCATTCAGATAACTCGCATATTAATTTTATCGTGCAAGATTGGATATAAAAATATATATTTGTGACATCATTATGTTAAAAATAACCTTGAACTACCAGATAATAAAAATGAATGAAAATATGTTGATTTAACGTGACATGCGTTATTAGTTCAGGTCGCGCTTGCTGACCGCTGCGATATAATATAGATAGGTTTACATACGGGGGCGCATGAACATTTTCAGCGCTGTCAATCATAGTTTCTGAGGCCGTGAAGGAATATCATTGGTAGATATCTGAGTTTTCGAACAATGTATACGAGTAAAATATACAGGGTGCATTAAAAATGTTTATTCTGTCATATAATGAAGTATGATAGAATGATAATGACAAATGACGTATTAACAAAGCTATAAGAACGTGAACTTTGGTGATTTAATCATCAGTATCACAATGACTTCAGACGAGTACAGAAGGAAACTAGAAGAATTCGGTGAGCATGTCCGTCAGTTGAGCAGAGATATAACTTTCTACAAAAAAGAAACTAGAGTATTGAAGCATTTGGAGAATCTGAGTTTGTGGGATAAAGTTTTCAGTTGCCAGAGTAGAAGACCTTCACCAGAAGTACCTGTGTCAAAAATAGATAACAACTCTAAAAATGTCACGACTATCATTAATCATTCTGACAGCCGTTTTGAATGATGTATTCTATACAAACGTACCCACTGATATCAAAATGCTAAAGATATGCTTCGATGATGCAAGAAAAAACTGCAGTCAATCGTCATGGGCAATAATGAAACATGAAGTAGTAAATGATGGACGACTACCGGTGTTTTACAAGGAGATACCAGAAGAAAATAACTCATTCTACAAAATGAAATTTCTATTCAATGATGGAACTCAAGAGGAAAGAGATTGGCAAGCTACACCTTTCAAGGAGACAACAGATGTCAACATAAAAAATGATAAAATGTTTTTAATACTATATTTGATATTAGCAACTATAATCATTTCAATAATTAATTTTTTCATAAAAACTATGAAAAAGTATAGATCATCTTGTAGTACATGAGAAAATAAACAATTCAACAGATATACGAGGTGTTTTAATAAAACTCAATAATAAGAATAATAATATATTTATTGAAGAAACAAAAATTTACAATATTTTTCTACTTGGGTAATACAACATATGTAAACCATTGATGTAATTGATCAACATTTCGTTGGGTGCACATGAATTTTCCATTGGCGTGGTTAGGACAATACGTAATGGTGGGCTGGAAGTTTTCCGTATTCAATGATGAGTCATCATATAGCGTCACATCGTAAATGTTTGGATACACTGCAAGCTCAGCACACTTTGTTTTCAAAAAGTCAGCTTTCTGATTTCCTCTTACATAAATGTACTCAACTGAATGTAGTAGATATTTCTCCAAAATGGCATTCATTTCACTATAGTCAATATCTCCAGACTGATATGATATTCCATGAACAAATTTTTCCAAGTATTGTGTAGTTTTTTTATCTTTTCCGCTCACATCAGCATAAGGTGTTGGAGGCTTGAACAAAAAGTTGGATCTTTGACGACCAATCTGAATTGTCAATTCTTTTGGATGGAAGACGCCATCGAGCGTGAAACCTTGAATGTCAACGAATGCGATTCTCATGATGGTCAGCGTTGAAATGGCGAGCACGAACGGTAGTCGACCACTTATATTATGCTTTTCACAACCTCCGTCAGAGGGAAGTACTCTAGCAGACAATCATGCACGATGATGCAATAGGCCTTAGTATCAGCAGGAAATCCTTTGGCAGACTCAATCTCCAGCTTTATATCCACTGTCGATGATTTCATGCTATCTTCCTGCTTCGAGCAATCTATCACGAATAATGCATGATCTTTGAATGCTGAGTAGTCCAAAATTGGATGAACTTGTGTGGAATGTGTATAGCTCGAGTAGAAACTGGTATAGTTGTAGTAGGCAGTGACATAATCGTTTCTATCGAAATCCAACTGCATTCTTTCGTTTGGCCAATATTCTCCATTCAATGATAGTCTGATGCTAGATATGTTGATGTTATCAAAGGTAGTGACATCACTGTCGAGTTTATTGCGTATATTCTTCTGGAAACAAACGATAACGTAACGTGGACGTTCCACTGCGGCGCTGGTTTTAACTGCCCAAATTTCATTCTTTGCACTTTTTGTGAGCGCAGGTAATTCGCTGAGACTCCATTTTCTGAATGGAATCATTATTGGTGTATCATTCTTGATGGGTTGCATCAATTGTAGTTTGATTTCATCGTTGGGAAATATATGCTTGACCTTCAGTACCATACTATCTATCAAAACTTTGACTTTAGTAGTAGTCGTTACACCAGTATTGTTAAGTTCCTTGATAATTACGCTATCTTTATCGTCACGTGCTCGAACTAGACGAATTGTTTGTCTTCCGTAGACAATCGAACTGTAGTCATTGAATACGTTGAAAATGTGTTTGAGGGGTATCAACAAACTGAACGACTTATCCACAGCATTCAGGAACGGTTTTTCGGGGTACGTCCATCCAGCCGTCGCCAAATGTTTGGAGTCCTCAGGTTTACAGCAAAGGAATCCTCGTACAGTACTAACAATTCCAGGATCTCTGATCACTTCTATCTCTCTGGCATTTTGCACATAAGTGCACGAATCGAAAAGAAACGCTCCACAATTGGGAGCCAATGACACGTTACCATCTCCTTCAATATCTAATTTTCCTTTAATTTCCAACAAAGATTCATGCATCGCGAAAAATGCATCTGCTTGATTCACATTAATCTCCACCATATCATTATTATCGAATGATTTCACGTACGGGATGAAGGATCGATACTCTTCCTTCCGGATAGTTTCATCATATTGAGGTCGACGGTAAATATCGAAAATTGGGTTCATCCTTATTTGATTGAACGATGCTGCAGATGTTGTCGGTGATTGCTCAGAATGAACGTACTTGCGTTTTAACATCTCTTACTTTCAATCCAACAGATTGGAGAAAAATAATATTTTCTGGAGAGAGCTGGTCACGTCCCTTGGAAGACCTCGATGATACTGATAGGTTTGAAGTGGGTGGTCCCCTTTTATGCTGAATTACCAAACCCATTTAACGTTCTTTCAAGTCCAAATGCAAAGTACTTTTCTCTCCTCGGAAATTCACAGGTCTGAGATCTTGATCCAACACTCTAACACTGATGTTGGTGATCTCTGCTAAGTTACTTCTCACAGGCAAATAGATGGGGGTATTGGGACGTTCGTTGATTGCGAATCCAGGATCGACTGTAATGGGAAAGCTCAATATAGTATGGGCCGGTCTGTCCCCGTAGAAGGCTCCTTCGGTAATGTTGCAATCGAAATGTAAGCTAGATACTTTAAGAATATTTACTGGTTGATCTGAAGAGTGCACTATACCAGGCTCCAAGATCCTTTTAGAAAACCCTAATAATTCTCCAAAACTATTATCGTTTTCGAAACTGATGGCGTGCAATCGACTATAGATTTCACACTCTAAGGTGTTGTTGTTTGGTTTCAATGAGAAATCTGTATTATTCAAATGCATCTGAATATGACTCTCAATGTTTTCAATCTCATAACAACCTGTTGGCAGCTTGATTTCCTTCAATACTGAACGATTATTATTTTCGTAGTAGTAAAATTTTTCACCGTCGATGTTTGGTATGGAATGGTAAGTGTGAAATCCTAGTACAGCTATGTAATAACTCTTCCTGGGATGTAGTATGATCGGTGTGGAAGGGGTGAAAGAGAACTCGTTGGTAGTACTAGTCAGCGTGAGCAGCTGAGACATGACTGATGACATTACGAGTGGTACAGAAATATTTATAATAAAACCATCATTGACATCATATTATTTATTAATAGATTACGGCCCCTCTACATTTCAAAAAATAATTACAACCGTGACAATCGTACTGTGAACTGACAGGTCCATCCACATGTGTTTGGGCATCTGGCCTATTATAATGAATGAAACATGGTAAACGAATTCTCAAATCGAAATAACACTGATAATCGTTTGGTAATTTATGCCAAACATTCAACAATTCCCATGGTCTAGCATGTTGTATTAAATATTTGATTGGAAATTCCTTCAATTCATCTTCGGAAAAGTCTTGCAACCTCTTCTCACCATGTAGGAATGCTAAAACGGCTTCCATTATTATACAAAAACTTCAAGCAGAGATGTCCACAGTTGATTTGATTATAGTTTTGAAACTGATCGTTGTTGTAGTATAGTTTGATTTTACCCAGATATCGGACAAGTTCTTTCGGTGGCTTCAGACATCCAAATGAATCAAAATACTCAACGACATCATTTATCTTTCTATAAGCTACCCAATGAGTGCCTTGATTCTTCGACACATCTAAATTTAGAATTGCAGTTTCACGTTTACGAGGACCACTGCTTGGCAAATTGTCTCGCATGAAAACGCCTCGAAAATGTGGTATCTTCAAGAACTTTACATACTCTAACAACTCGGTATCATACAACGGTCTATTGGGTAGCTTCATTGGGAGTTTTTTTGTTTTTTTAAATATAAACCAAAACCTCCTTTGGCGTTTTTACGCAAGTACAGTCCTTTACCAATAGCTTCCATGGCTTTATTGTGTCGATGATCTTCTTCCAATTTCTTTTTCGCATTCCTCGCATCGATAATTGTCTTCGCTATCGCACCACTTCCCCCAGCAATGCTACCGAGAGCACCAAGGGCTGCAAAAATTGGCAACAGTGGTAGAATACCTCCAGATTTTGCATTGAAATGTATGATGCGTGGTATTCTGATTTTATTTTTTCCACCAGCTTGCTTGATTACGAGTCTAGCAGCTTTCAGAGCAATCGAAGCAGTCTTCTTTAGATTGGTCGGGGGATTCTTCTTCAGAGATTTTCCAATTTTACCCACGATATGTCTTTGGAATGAGCATCCCATACCAAGCTTACGTTTCGCTTTCATTCCGGAAGTAACTAATAAGGCTGCAGCTCTCTCACCAAACTTGGCGTCTGTTGATTTCACTCGTTGCCAAGCAGCGTTTTCCAATACTGAATCGGCTCTGTGACGATCTTCCAGAGACTTGTGCTGCGAGTATGCAATGTCGTGTTGTTTGCAAGCAGCGTCTAGAGGATTAATGCCAGTATCTCCACGAGCCAATCGTTTTTGTAGTTTAGTTCCAGCTGCAAAATAAATGAAATATTAGTAATCGTTTGCATCGTCCAGTAATACGACTTACGTCCACAATACTGATAGCCTCCGGGTAGATGGAGCTCAAAAGGTAACTTGTTTATCAGGGAATTCAAAACACCTTCTCCCTCGTACGAAGACATCGAAAATGATAAAAGTGGAACTGTAACACCTATATTTATAGAATAACATAAACGTCAATCATGTCACAAGATGAAGGTTATTCAACAAGAACAGTCGTTACCTATTGAAAATTTAGATTTTCATACATCATCAACGACCCTTTCTAAACATGGTAAATTATTGCCCAATTCATTTCGAGCAATAGTATGTGGACCAAGTGGTTGTGGTAAGACGAACGTCATGTTGTCAGTAATTTTCAATCCAAATGGTGCAAAATTTGAAAATGTTTACGTGTACTCCAAGTCATTGTATCAACCGAAATATCAACTACTCCAAGAGGTATTGAATGGAGTTAAAGAGGTTGGCCACTTCCCATTCAAGGATAATGATGATATTATAAGTCCATCAGATGCAAAACCCAACTCTATATTCCTATTCGATGATGTAGCGTGTGATTCCCAACAGAAAATCCGGGAATATTTTTCAATGTGTAGACACAAGAATATTGATGCTGCCTACCTTTGTCAGACCTACTCGAAAATACCTAAACAGCTCATACGAGACAACTGTAACCTGATTGTACTATTCAAACAAGATGAAATCAATTTGAAGCACGTATTTGATGAACACGTATCACCAGACATGAGTTTCGAAGACTTTAAACGCTTGTGTTCGAAATGTTGGAATGTTGCATATGGTACTTTTGTGATTGTCAAAGATTTCGATATAAATGATGGTAGATATCGTCAAGGGTTTGATAAATATATAAAAATATAAGTACCATATACCATAAGATCATTCCCCATCATGATGTCGTTAAGTCGTGTTGGCACACACAAATACAAAAAGCGCAGCAAACTGATTAAACGTGCTGCCTCCCCCTCTGATCCTGATTTAAACAAAGACGATCAAATAGCTGCACGCAAACGCAAAATTGCAGAGCTCACCCGTTCCATTAGGAAAAAGTACTTGGCATTGAAACTAGGTAGATCGGAAAAAGATGAATCGCTCATCAGAATGTTCAAACCCATTTCGGAGCCACTACATGAGATTGTTAAATCCTCAAAGATCAATAATGCATTAAGAAGTATAAAAAAAGAAGAATCACCTGAACTAAAGAAAGAAGAGGTAGAAGAAAATGAAAGAGTAGGACAAGAACAAACACAATTTCTCCCAATGGAAGAAGTAGGCAGAATAAGTGCGAGCACAAGTGGACAAGATAATGATGATGAAGTTTTTCACGAAAATATACCTGAACAAAATATTTCAGATAATGTTATGGATGAATATCTAGATCAATATCCGGTCATGTCACATCCATATATCAAAGATCATTGGTCATATAGTGAAAAAATAGATACAATGTATGGACCAACTTATGATCCCCAAACATCAAAATGGTATCTAGGAACACAATTAATTGACTTTGATAAAAGGACTGGATTTATCAAGATTGAAGGTAAACAGATACGAGGAACCCCAGGACTGTATAAGCTCATCTTCTATGATGATCCTACGGATTTTAACGAAGAAGATGTGCAAGCTTACAGGGCGCTATTGAAATTGAGTGATCGCTATATTAATAAAGATGGAAGACTCAAAGGTTCTACGAGATGGAAATACACAGAAATCATAAAACCGCTCATAATGGAGTTGCGAAAAGGTAGACGTTCAACGACTGGTAATGGTTTGACATTAACGTACAATGAAAAACCGGTGGAGTATATTTATTGGGATGATCCAAATGAACTCGTTGATCGTTTGAAGCTGTTGATAGCTTCCAAAGCAGCTGGAAACACCTCACTCGATAATGAAATAGTTGCCATAATCAATGAACTTCGGGAAGCTGGCTATATATACTAATAACACTGACAATGATGAGTCATTTGAACAATGAGTCTGAACAAGTTCGGACACAGATATGCTCCACATGAAGCTAGCAATAACAGTATTGAATTGACTCATTTGAGAAAACAATTTGTATCACATGATATTTTGATAAAGAATTTAACTGATGCATTGAATTTGATTGACAACAAAATAAATAAATTTGAAGAATTCATTTCGAGGAACCCTCCAACGGCCAGTGAACATATGTCAACGAAAAAGTATGTAGATGATGTGATTTCACAAATTAAATTTGATTTCAAGTTGGCCATTGATAAATATACTAAAAAAGTGCGAGGGGTACTCGATGAAAAAGTGAGTAAAGTTGAAATTGATAAGCTTAATACGAAACTTAATGAAAAAATCAGTAGTCACGCAAACAGTTCTACAAACCGCATTGATGCACTACAAAATCAAATGATCAATGCCTTGAAAAATATCGAAGGATCAATAAATAGACTTAATAGTAAAAATACCCTTTGATAGTATGGCTTCAACAGACAAGATTCAACTCGTTGATGAGCTTCATGCATCAGCCCGCAAGACTTACCCTAGACGACGAACTATCATCAAGGGCTTAGATGATTTATGGCAAATTGACTTGGCCGAAATGAGACCTTATGCACATCAAAATAAAGGTTTCAAAATGATTTTGGTAGTTATCGACTGTTTTTCTAAATACCTATGGACACGCCCACTCAAAACTAAGACGGGTGAAGAGATCACTAAATCTTTTGCGGATATACTGCACCAAGCTAATCGTATACCAAAAAATCTGCAATCAGATCAAGGAACAGAATTTTTCAATATTAAATTTCAGAACTTGATGAAAAAATATAATATAAACCACTATAATACATTCACTGTGAAAAAGGCTGCCATTGCTGAACGGGTGATAAGAACACTCAAAAATAAACTCTACAAGTATTTTAGTCTGAATGGAAAATACAGATGGATTGATGTATTGTCAAAAATTACCAAACAATATAATGACACCAAGCACAGTAGGACTAGATTGAAACCTACTGAAGTGAACAAGTCTAACGAGAAAGAGATTTTACGTCAGAGATATAGTCATTTAAAAATTGCTGGTCCACGTAAGCTCAAAGTTGATGATATCGTGCGGATATCCAAGTCCAAACATATTTTCGAAAAAGGGTACACGCCAAATTGGACGACAGAGTTATTTAAAATCATTAAAGTTAAAATAACCAATCCTGTAACATACTTACTCGAAGACATGCATGGTCAGCCAATCAGCGGTGCTTTCTATGAGGAGGAATTGCAGAAAACCAAGAATCCCGACATTTACCTAATAGAAAAAGTATTGAGGAGAAAGGGAAAGAAAATGTACGTCAAGTGGTTAGGACTCGACAAAAAACATAACAGTTGGATAGAAGACGTCGATTTAGTATAGAATGGAAAACACGAACAAAGTTCTGCAGTCAGGGGGGCCTTTTCATCTCCATCATCAAAAATCACAGTTCGGATAAGTCTGGGAAAGAAGGAGAGGGATATAAATATATGCATGAAGTTAATTTCAGTCTCATTCAAGTTTGTATCTAGCTATGTCGAGTCAAGATAGTGCTAGTATGCTAGATGTAAGTGACGTCGAGATAACACCATCACCACCAGCATCATTCAGCATCTGATGGAGACGAGCTGTTGGAAATGTTTGAGCAAAAATTACAATTGGTCTTTCAATAACTGATGTCATTGCTGATATGGAATATCAAGTGACATTGACACAAGTCAAAGTTTGAAGGAACAATTAAAATCTCTACTATCAAAGCTAATTTCGAATAACGAATAATTTGTATTTTTTTTTTTTAATAAAATTGTTGATTTATGCATGTGTTTTTTTAATATCGATCTCTCTTTACACTCAAATAAAACTCAAAAATAAAACGATTTTTTTTTATTAAATTACACATATGATTACATAATTTTAGTTTACACAGTAGATTACATAAAAATAGGTTACATATAATTTTTTTTTTTAATTATAAAAATGGAACAGAATGAAATTATAAAAATAATGATATCAGGAATGAGGAATATGTAAAGTTATTATTTTTTATATCTCTACGCAAACGGTTCTAAATCTAATTATTCTATACTGTAATGACCCCATGGTAGTGTGTTAAATGATCCCGAAATTAAATATCTTTTATCATCCTCAGGGCTTAAAGCAATTTTCGATTGTTCTATGCTAAATACGTCATGTTTATAGGATCGAATTGTGCACTGTGTAATATTTTTATGTTTAAATGTTTTAAGACAATCTACGTAATCTTCAAACGTCAATTTATTTTTGACAACATTATATTTTACCCCCTTAGACTTTTTAGTGACGTTTTTATCTCCCTGAATTTTAAACGCGTACATTTTTGATCGTAACCCAACAAAATGCGTAATGATTTTGCCGTTGGCTTCATCTTTCATAAGACCCGGTATTTTTTTGTTAAGTAACGGGATATTGTATATATTATTTCCACTATAATCGGAGGTATCAAATTTTTCGATATACCTACCGATTATGTCTTTGTAAACGTTGATATTCATTATTTTGTAGAAGAAACTATCGGTGTCGGTGTAGTTTATGATACAATTGTTCACCCCTAGGGTGGGGAGCATAAAATTATAGTGGAAATCATACATACACGTTTTTGAAATATCGAGAATGGACATTCCAATATATAGGGGTTTATCGAAAAGTAATTCAGACTTTTTTAGTTCGATAGCCATTAGATTTTCATCAAAAATTGATCTATTGTGAAATCTCGCGCTAGAAATTAAATTTTTTGCCCCGTAACGACCCTCGTATGAACTTACTAACTTTACTACCCTATGTAAGCGTTTATTTTCCATTGTTTTGCCAAACACCGCGTTGTTCGCGAGTTTAAACTGATTCTTTGCAAATGAACTGGTAGCTGTAGTCCTTAAACGAGTGTTCAGCTCGATATAGGGCTTCAACCATGCAGATTGTTTAAATTTTAAAACGCGATGTATCTTTTTAAGTATTAAACCATGCGCCAAAGCCTGTTTTAAATTTCGGTAATGTATAACATATTTTTCTTTATTATGTAGTGTAGTCATTAATTTCGGTAATTTTGATCCGGGTGGTACGCGGTGTTCAGCACAAAAGGGAAAGTCCTTATGCAAATCGTGCAACTCTTTAGGATATTCTAAATCAACCTGCAGGATGTATCCTTCTTCTGCATCGTCAGGTATCTGAGAGATGTCAATATTTGTTTCCACCCATTGAAAGTCATCGTATGGCAGAGGTTGAGACATAGCCCACCCATACAAATTATTAACATCAAGGTAAAATAGATAACTTGTCGGCTTGGTGGAATCGTATGTTTCCATATACTCATTGTTTGCCTCCGTATATCGATTACTGCAAACCGATATTCCTCCTCTAATACCAGCTTCAATGAACAATATCATATCCACATCCTTTATAAGTTTGAGTTTACATTTAGTATACTTTAACATGCAGTCCCACGTATACCCAGGCATAGTATAATACCATGCCGGATCTAAACCATAAACTTTCAAAGCAGTCTCTCTAAAATTTTCCATAACGTCTGCCAAAAGAAGGATATCTGTGCGAAGGTATAAGTCGCTATATTCCCCCAAGTTTTTAATCCCGAACGATTGCCAAACGTTTTGCGCATGACCATACTTCTCTTCGCTAATATGTTCGTCATTTAGTTTATTGTAAAATTGTTTTTTAGATGGTAATTGAATGTCATTTAATTTATCCAAGTTGTTTATATAATCATAGGGGAAAACACCTTTTTTTGTTATTAATTTAAAATTTTCTTCATTTAAATAGCTGAATTCTTTTTTTAAATTTTGCAAGTTTTCGACTTTTAAAGTGCTCACCAATTCGTCAAGACTGGCCCCCATAAATCTACAAGAATCTATAAATCTAAATTTGATGTTAGTCTCCGAGTCGTATTGAGTAAATGATATATATTTTTCCATATTAACGGGAAGTACACTCACTTGTCCACGCTTGGCAATGTCTTTTATAATGAAATGACTATCGTAGCCCGAAAGATTGTGAAATGCAATTGGCACAATAAATAATTTTTGAAATTGTAAATTGCATACTTGATGCGCCCAACCCCGAAAAGCTGCCGTAAAGTGATCATGATCACGAACAATAATATCTTTAATACCAAAAGGCTTTTCACATATGTGACATACCTTGGCATTAATGACATCAGGCTTTTCCACCATTGGGATTATATTTTTGATTTTTGATTGAATAAAACTGGCTAAATTTGACAATTGGTCGGCGAACCATTGCATGCAATCATCCCCCTGATAGCTATTGAAATAGGAAAGACTATCATCGTAAGAACATTTAAAATAGTAACCTGCATTAAAAGCCCGATGCTTTTGATATTTGACAGTTTTTTCGGAAACCTTATCATTACAATCTACCAACTGCGATTCAAAGTCTGCATAAATTAAAAAAGGACACTTTTGTTTATAAACGAAATTTCTAAACTCTACATAATCATATTTAGGAAATGAAATTTTACAGTCATTAACATTTTGACAAACCTTTTCGTGTTCGTTTAATTTATCACAGCTTGAAAAATAATTCAAACATCTGTCGCACAAGAATTTTTTTTGCTGATATTTGTTGAGTTGACTTGAAATTAATCTAGACAAATGTTTTATCCAAACATAATGATATTTGATTTCAACATTTTCATTGTCGATGGGTGGCGCTTCATAATCATTTAATTTCCGAAAATACTGATCTTGTATTAGTAACAAATTGACGTGACGTTTCATTTTATTTTTAGTTAAAACAACAGGTATAACCATGTAAAATGATCTCTTCTCTGTTTCGATCAATTCTAAAGCATAGATGTTAACTGAAATTTCGTTTAGTTTCTCGAACTTTGAAATTTGATTTAATTTAATTGGAATTTCCAACCCCTTTATATTTAGAACGGTGTCATAATGCGGATACTTACTTAATCGTTGTGGGTCTTTTGTGACTGGATATAAAGCGCTTACGATGCTCCAAAAGAAACATGCTTGGTCTGCATTTTGAACGTTTACGCAAGCATGTTTCTTTAAAATTTGATCTGGTAATTTAATGAAAGATGAACCGTTGCCGACCTCATATTTATTTATAGCTACTTCTAATAAAACGATTTTACTAAGTGCCCAACCACTATTTTTTTCAGAAAATTCTGATAATTTATTTAAGATAACATCGACTACATTATCATTAAACCACTGTGCTAAATCCGATCCTGCATCTACAACAGCATTTGGAGTAATGAAAAACTTTCGATCTAATAATTCGTCACTTGACTGCTGCTTTATAAAATCCCCCCAAAAGGTTGTATTTATTTTTAGCATAGGCATTGTTTTTAAAATATTATTAACTCTACTTTTAAATAAATGAAACGCGTCTTTTAAAAAATCTTTAATTTCTTTATGTTGTAAATTTATTATAACTCCCGTTCTAATTCTACTGTCGAAAATAGCAATCACATCTTCCCACTTAACTCTACTACCTCGTTTTAACCCTAAACCTACCTTGTTGGACATCGCTTTAATTAAACATCTCATCCGTTTTAATTCAGCGATTTTCGTATGAATTTTACGTTTTTCTCCAACAGAAAATTTAATTTTTTTAAAAGCTAGCGCACATTTTCTAATATGTTTGGCAATTAATTTTAAAGAGACATTAGCAAGATCATCGGAATAATTTTGATGTAACTTTTTAATAGTTTCGGTAACTTTGGACGACATTATAAACCACTTTTATAATTAAAAAAGAAAAAAAAATTTTCTTACTAATTTTCTATGGATGTTTCGGATTAAATTTCTTTAATTTCAAATGCCGCAGCCAAATGGAGACGACTACAATCGCAAGATCCTCGGTATGTTAAGCTGTATTTCCCTTTCTCGAAATGGCTAATATACGGCTCATAAGTAGCAGTCACTCTGTTGGGTAGGAAGGTGACTTTATCACCCAAGTCAAGAAGAACGCTTGTACCAAATGTTGTTTTGGTTATTTTCGCAGCATAAATTGCTTGAGAAACTCCTATTGGTAGCTCCTGCAGCTTTACTATAGGTTTCCGTGCTGTAATGGAGGAAACTTCGTTTAAATTTTCCAAATTCATCTAATAAAATTTTTACAAATAAGAATATTTTGTGAGACAAAACAACAATAATTGAAACTTACTTTTTTCTTCTTGTAGCACTTGAACGCACAAATCTATCACCGTTTAATGTAAATAGTCAAATGGTACTGAACCGTATGGCTTTCTCCTTTTTATATCTTTAATTTTGATAAATAATGCTTATTTATAATAAAGGAAATTACGAGTGTGACATTTTTTTAGATAAGCAATTTCTGGAAGCTTCTAGAACTGCTGAGTCGCAAAAATGGTTTAAAAAGAAGTCAGCGGAAATGACGCATGTAACTCACGTTAAATCAACATATTTTCATTCATTTTTATTATCTGGTAGTTCAAGGTTATTTTTAACATAATGATGTCACAAATATATATTTTTATATCCAATCTTGCACGATAAAATTAATATGCGAGTTATCTGAATTGTATAGCTAACTGTTTAGTAAGTCAAAGGGTTCGGGTTCAAACCTCCGAGAAACCAAGTTTTTTTCAACGCTTACGTCACACCACTTTTCAACGTGCTTACGTAACCCTCTTAATCGAGTCGATGGGGACAATACCGTATGTAAACAATGATTTTATATGTCAACAATGGCAACATGCCGTATGTAAACAATGGCAACAATGTCATATGTCAACAATGTCACATGTCAACAATGTCACATGTCAACAATGTCATATGTCAACAATGTCATATGTCAACAATGTCATCTCCCCACTCCTTCTCCTGCCACTTCCCCCACTCCCTCCTGCCACTTCACTTCACTTTTGTTATGGATTGTCTTTATTTACATACATAAAGCTAAGCAAGTTCTTTTTTAATGTGAGGCTCTGGCTTTTAAACGTTACCAGGCTCTGGATCCTACAGACACGGAGTAGGAAAATATTAAAACGGACCCCATCAGCACCACTGAAAGATTCGTCGGGCTAGTAGGCAGCTCCAGATGGGACATCTGAAAAACACGGAGGCCCATCAGGGTCGACGCCATTTAGGCTTCTCGAAGCCCCGGCAGGTCTTAAATGACCAGAGAGTGCTAAGAATCACCGGGCCAGTCATGAGGAAGATTGCTACGTGGAACGTTAAAAGCATTTATCAGGCCGGTAAAGTACACAATGTTATCAAGGAGATAAAACGACTTAACATAGAGATCCTAGGAATTGGCGAAATGAGATGGACCAATTCGGGACAATGTAAAATAAATGAACATCAAGTATTCTACTCGGGTAGCGACAACAACCAACACTACAATGGCGTGGGTATCATAATGAACAAGGAAACCAGCAAGTCAGGTTTACGCACCAACATGTAATCACCCCGATGAGGAAATAGAAGACTTCTACGAACAAATTAAAGATATCCTGAAGCTGGCAAAAAAATCAGAGGTGACTTTTATTATGGGCGATTTTAATGTCAAAGTAGGAAGTACACCACGAGAGGATATTATCGGTAGATACGGATTGGGAACAGCAAACGATAGAGGAGACCGGCTAGTTCAGCTCTGCCAGGAACAAGATTTCATTGTGTCAAACACCTTTTTAAACTTCCAACCAGAAGGCTCTATACGTGGACATCTAGCGCCCTTACCCCTGAAAGAATTATTCGCAATCAAATAGACTTCATACTTATTAAAAAGCGATACAGAAACTGCATAAAGTCTGCAAAAACATATCCAGGTGCAGACATAAACTCGGACCATAATTCAGTTGTTGCAGCAGCAAGACTTACACTCAAAAAATGTTTGCAAAGACCCAGACATAATAAGCCAGATGTGTTGAGGCTAAAGGACATAAATATAATGAGTAAACTGAAACATGAACTGAATTCCAGACTTGATATACCCATAACGGAGGCAGCCGAGACTGATGAACTGTGGTCCAATATAAAAAATGCTATCACAGAAAGTACCACCAAAATACTTAAACCTCAACGAAACCGCAAGAAGAAACCATGGATGTCGAAGGAAATCCTTGATCTAATGAAATAAAAGACGGAAAAGAGGGCAAGAACAACGAATACCGGGCGCAAAACCGCATAATCAAAAACAATATAAGAGAAGCAAAAGAAATGGCTTTTTGAGCAATGCCATGAAATAGAAGCAATGGAAGCAAAACACGATACCTTAAACATGCACAAGAAGATAAAAGAGGCAGCAGGTATCTGCAGAAACATAACGCGACGACTTTACAGAACGCACGGGGCAGGCTGATACTGGATACTTCAGAAAAACTGACGGAAAGGTGCGACTACATCGAGCACCTATTTCACGATACCCAGCCAGAATTTCAGGAAGAATTCTTTGATCAAGGCCAAGGCTTGGACATAACGAAGGCAAAAGTTCAATATGCACTGTCAATTTCAAAAAATGGGAAAGCTGCGACGATTATAGTCTTATTAGCCTGATGAGCCATGTGCTTAAACTCTTTTTGAAAATAATACACAAAAGAATATATGCGAAGTGCGAGACAATGATAGGGAATTCTCAGTTTGGTTTTCGCAATGGCTTTGGAGAAGGAAGGCACTATTTAGCATACAGGTTCTCATCCAAAGGTGCCGGGACATGTCGGTGACCGTTTACGCATGTTTACGCCTGAGAGGCGTTCGTCAAGAATGCATTTTATCACCACTGTTATTCAATTTGTATTCCGACAGGATATTTCAAGAGGCGTTGGATGAATGTGACGAGGGGATATCTGTCAATGGGATTAATATCAACAATCTGAGGTATGCGGATGACACGGTTCTGAACGTGAGAAAGACAAAGTGGCTAGCAGTTAGCAAATCAAACAACGTAGACGGACACCTGAGTAGAAACTTTTAAATATCTTGGGTGTCAACTAAATGAGAAGTGGGACGGCATGCAGGAGATTCGTGCCAGAATAGAACAAGCTCGTGCTTCGTTCCTGAAGATGCGTAAGGTACTTAACAGCAGAAATTTAAGCTTGTCTCTGCGCGTCTTAATGCTTCGCTGTTCGTGTTCAGTATACTGTTTTATGAAATGGAAGCTTGGACTTTGACAGATGCGATGTGCAAAAAATTAGAGGCGTACAGAAGGCTATTAAGATTCTCCTGGGTAAAAAGAGTGCGTAACACCGAGGTACTTCAACGCGTCGACAAGCAGCTGGAAGTTCTGTTTACACTAAAAAAGCGCAAACTGAAGAGAATCATTGTAGCTACTGAGACCCTCCTCCACTGTCTGGACTTTCGCATTACCCGATGTTATGGTAAAGCGAGTCCTTCAAAGCGGCATCAGTTGTTCAATGCATCTCACTATCGGTTCGGGTACCGAAAGGCACTTGAGCAGGTACACGAGTAACTCGTGCGACGTTGTACACCTCTCTTAGATCCTCGTTGTTCATATATCCGCTGATAAACCGGGTCTACTACTAGGAGCATGCGCATGTACAAAATCCGTGTAAACAGCTTGTAGCATGCGTTTAAACAGGTTATTGGTCTGTAATTCTTTGGATTGGACAAATTTCCTTTCTTGGGGAGAAGCACGGTTCGCCCTTCAATAAACCACTCCGGTATTTGCTGCTCCCCATTTAGCCAGTCATTAAATATTCTGGCTAAATGGTGGTGGGTATGTAATAACTTTTTCCTCCAATAGTTATTTATCATATCGGGACCTGGAGCAGCAAAGTTCTTTGTTCCCGTTAGGGTTTTTCGAACCTCCTCGGTGGTTATCGGTTGACGCAGAAATTCGGGCTCAGGCTCTCGAAACCTTTCACAAAAGGTTTCGAACTGCGTCAGGGCTGGAGTATCTCTATTGAATGGACGTGTCACCTCATATATGCCTTTCCAGAAGGTTTCCACCTGATCAACAGTCGGTGGTTCCTCAACTACACTAGGAGGCGGTTGGAATAAGCGAGAGGGTTTTCGCTTGGCAGACACTAACATCCGTATCCTATCCAGGCAGTGCTGTTTAATGACGGCAAGCTCTGCCAGGTTAAGTTTGTGATGAGTGCGACGTAATGCGGTGGCTTACGTCGCATTTTTGACGTGTAGGGTCTATTGGCCTCCACGTAATCCATCACACACTGGACATGGGAAACGTGTTGTCTCGCCGACTGGATATTGCTTCCATCTTTTGTACGCGTCGTACCGCCCTCTCAACAGGGTAAGCCAATTCTACTAGCCTTTTTGGCTGAGAGGACCGAACAGCGTCGTACACGGCACAGTTGATTTGCCAGATATCTGCTCTTTCTGGAATTGTATCACAAAGTGACTCGTCCATCCTAGTTAAGTCTTGTGATCGCAGGGAATTTATGTTGAGTAGGCTCCTGCGATTCCTGATTTGGCTTACCTCTGGTACTTAGTCCCTTCTTTCGTCATTTGGCAAGACGGGTGGAATTTGGTGTTCCTTCACCTCGTCGTCCTGCCGGGAAGGGACTCTGACATACTGCCTTACGCGCAAGTGGGACACATAATTTCGAAGATTTTGAGCCGAGAAGGCTGCATGCTCTAGCTCGTAAGTTTGGGGCTACATCACAACGGAAAGAGTTATATGCTCTTGTTGAGAACCTTTCTCCTAGCTTTAAATATGTTTCCAGAAAGCACATAATTATTCGTGATTTCTCTACCAGCATTAGTTTTATTTCAGGATAATGTGTCTTACATCCATTGCAGTTCCACTGAACTATATTAATTGGATTATTGAACATTGACATAAAATTTTCTATTTTTTAGTAGATTTTTTTTAAGAGTTTAAAAACTGTATAAAATAAATATATGTATATGTATAAATAAAAAATAGTATATATATAATATAATAAAAAAGTATATAATTTTAATTATAATATAATTAATATATATCTTTGTATAAATAAATGAGTAAAATATTAATCATTTAACTGAATAATTCAAAAGGACATATCTGATCTTTGACTGGCTGCGGGTTTATTTTCATTAACACGGTTGTTTCGCCGAGGCTTGCCTTTGGGCCAACCCGGTTTATTTTTTTCTTGCTGCTATTGCTTTGTGTTTGTGTTACTGAATTAGCATCGGAGCTGTCTGTTCTATTTCGTTTTGATAATTGTGATTGGGATAATTCGTGTTGTGATAGATTAGAAACGGGTTTGGGATACTGGAACGGGATTAAGGGGTTTATTTGTAGTTGTTTCTTTATTTCGTTTATTATAATAGACGTATGTCCGCAAAGTTGACAGCGAAAACATCTCAGTGGAGAGGGAATGAATGGACGGACAGATGGTTTGTAAAAAGCAACTTTAACTTATTTTGGCAGTTTTGGTGTATTAAAGGTCAGAATATGATTTGGGGTGTCTTTAAGTTCTCCATCTCGTTTCAATTTTTTTTTTTTACTGCAATTATACCTTGTTCTTTAGTTTCATTTAAGATTTCTGCTTCAGTGCAATTTAACAAATCTCTACAATAAACAATACCTTTAGAATAGTTTGGTTTAGAGTGCGGAATCACTTTAACATCAGAGTCTAGAAATTTTGTTATCTGGCATATTCGTCTTGATTGGGCTGCCGAAACGGTTTCAATAAATAGGCCTTTTATAACTTTTTGTTTTTTGTTTAATTTCTCCTGCAATTCCCTATAAAAACTTACTAATCTGTAAAAAGTTTGTGTAAGCAAAATCCCCTTCTTTTTTTTTAACGATCAGGAACCGAGGTGGTACCGTCGTCTCCTGATTCGTATGTGTTTGAAGCTGTGCAATAACAGTTACAGATTCAACTCCACTATTTGCAATTGGGGTAGGGTTTTGTTTAATAATTTGATTCATGACTTATCCCACGAGTCTGGAAGTAATAAACGTCGACTACAACAGTGCTCCATATCGTAGCAACGCTATTTTCAAGTGAGGATCGCCAGGTACTCACAGGAATCGTTTGCGACCAACTTCAGGTGGCTATTTATTTATCAGCACGATATCTTACACCTTGAGATTCCGGATTTTTTCTGAGATTTATTTCTCTACGGGTGGGAAGGGAGTAGGTACTGTTAGTGTTGGAGTGGGCATTATAGGATTGGAGATGGAGAAAGAAAGGACAGGTGCTCCAGATAGTCGCCTTTTACGACAGGCAGGAAGTTCCGTGGGCATATTCTGCAACCCGTTACCCACACGGGGTTATTATTATTAATTATTTTTTCATGAACCCCGTTCCACTTAATGTTTGGGGCGGAACGGGGCATAATGCGCATTAAATAATATAGAAAACATACTTGAATTTTTAAAATGTCCTACCTAGTACATAACTAATAAGTTAAGCAACATAATTGTGTTTAAAAGTAGGAGTATTAACTCATAGAAAAAGTCAACTTTGTACATCAAACGTTAAGTACCCCGTTTTACCCTACAGGTTCACTATATTGACCTAAAGTTTTTACGTATTTACTGCGACATTCTTACTTAAACTTTTTACATAAATACCTACTAGTATGCGTTTAATTTACGTAACTATTTTACATAAATATGTAAAGGTTACAAGTGTGTTTGCTGCAAATAAATACATTAATAAATATGTTTCAAACTAGGCATTTGCAAGATTGTGACGGTCGTCACTGAGATTATGACGTGGCTTTTTACGACTGATATTTCCTGGTAGCAATAAATAAGTTTATATCTTTTGATTTAATTTTAAAGTTAATAGAACGGTAAATAAATACAAGAAACCGGTTATGATTTTTTATTGAGGCTATTAAAGAAACTTTTGAAAAATGTCACTGTAGACGCCAAAACATTGTTTTTTTCGCTTTTCAAATTGTTTGACAGAATTCCTATTCAACATTTTAAGTACTTCTAATCTTTTTATTAAACGATTTTTTATAATTATAGTTCTGGCTGCCCAAATAAATTTGTTAAGAATAAGATATCTTCTGAACCACGGTTCTAAATTACAAGGCATTTGATCATTTTGCGTTTGTATCTGATGAGCTTTACGATTCGTTCTTTTATTGTTCAGCTTACCATTTTTGCATTCCTCCTTCTCTGTATTATCATCTTTTTTCTGCAAATAAAAGTAAAACTAAGTATTAATGGGTTGATCTTTCGTAATTGTAATTTCTGTAGTATTAATGATTGTCTGTATCCGTTTATTGTATCAATGGAAAAAACTGCAAGAGAATCACCTAACCAAAACCGTTCAGTGAATGGTCACAGTCATGCGCAATAGATAAAACGAGTTCTAACTATGAATGGACGGTTTAACGGACGATCCGATTTTCCATTTTCTGAATGGTTATTTCAGTGCATGTTGAATATAGACACTGTTTGTACTGACATACGCATTGGTTACATCGTCAGCTGACACTTTTTTTATTGGTAAATTAGTAATTGGTTAGTTAATTACATAAAACGGTCATAAAACAGTTCTACACTCAGATTTTTTAATCGTGTGAGTAAAATGTTAAAGCATGCGCATAAATTCGATGAAAATAATTCCGAATACCACAAACAAAAGCTGCAGGTTGGAACATACCTTTAACTTTTGTTTGCGTTAACCTGCCGCCTTCCCGACAGAAGTTAAACATTAGTGAAGCATAACCACCAATAGATGACTTTACATGTACACGGTTATATAAGAACGTGGCAATTGATTATTCGCGCTTTCAAATGTCTAGACGCCACCTGATTGATAATTTATAAAGTTAGTTTGAAGTAATCATAATTTGCCAATAAAAACTGCAGTAGTACGAATGAAAACTGCAGTAGTACGAATGAAAACTGCAGTAGTACGATTGTTATTAACGAATTCCTATATATCTCGGATTTGGAAGGTAATGAACGTATGTTAAAAGACTTGTAATTGACCTTAAATTTTAAGTTAGAAAATTGTGCCCTGTTATCAAATGTTATCAAAAATAGCACTGCTGCTGAAGGATTCTTGAATAGTAAGTTATCTCATGGAATAAAAATTAAATTTTAGGTTAGGAAACCAAAAGAAAACTAGGTAAACACAGATGTTACTACAACGGACACGAATATCAAGGTTTTTGAGATTAGGAAAATATGATCCAAGTATAAAAGTAGACCAGTAAAAGTAATTATCAATAATGCTGTTGATGCAAAAGAAATATTAAAAAATCGAATGAAATTCAAATAAATAAAAATGTTTTGTGATCAAACAAAACAGCAGCAGGATTATTTTAAACACAAAAAAAAATAAATAATAAGACCATTAAATATATTCAGGGGATTTCAACAATTGTGAGTAGTTCAACAAACCATAAAAAAGCCGAAATAAAATTAATCAGTTCTTACCAAAACTAAATGAAGACATTGTATACTTAAATATTCAAAGCCTCATCTCCCATAAAAGCGAAATAATTTCTGATCTTCTGTGCTACAAACCCTTGATGATGATTATGATATTTTAGATTCAGAGCTATAAATCGATAATTATAACATTGTCCCTTGTGATAGCAGGAGTAGACATACTGGAGGAGTAATTTTTTACATGAGAATTGGAGTAGAATACAAAAAACCCAAAAAAATCATTCTGGATAAAAACTATTGGTTCCAATTTATATAGAAGATCAATGAAAAAAATTGGTGGAGTTTATTATTCATCTAGTAAAATGTATGGAGTGGATCAATTGGTGAAAGGTCCTATTAGATGTACTAACAGTAGTAGTATTCACACTAATTGATTATGATTTATCCAACTGTCATACTGTTAGAGTTGAAGTTTTTGATACTCCTAAAGTAAGCGTTCACTCTGTTATATCAATAACTACAGTTAGTCATTTAAAGTTTCATGTTGCCCAAACAATATTGCAAGTAATAAAAATAACAGTGCTTCATAAGTCAATTTCAATAAAGAGCTAATAAACTCAAATTTCAATTTAAATTCAATAGATGTAGGTAAAATCTCAGATGATATTTTGTGTACGACTGAGAGTATAGCAAATGAATGTGCACCATTAACAACAATGGTGGTAAAATCAAACCAATTACCGTATTACGACGATATGAAAAGCAAAACAAAAGAAAAAGATCTGACATAAGATTTTTAAAAAAGCAAATTCTCACGAAAAAGAAAATATTTCAAAACTATTAGGAATGAACATGGTACTTTGCTGAAAAATTGATTTAAACAAAAATGATCTCAAAGAAATGTGGAAATGCTTAAAATATCTTATCAAACCAAAAAATTACACTGACTTTTCAAACATTGTACTTTCTGATGAGAGCCGAAACAGAGTTGTTACTAATGGTTTAGAAATATCAAGCTGTTTCAACTTATTTTTTGTGAATAGTATTTACAACATATCTAAAAGCATAAGTAATGGTCATCCAAGTTCTTCAGAACACTACAGAGTTTTGAATTGCAGTTTGAGTAAATTTGAATTACCCCCAATGAGGGAAATACTGAACTAAAGTTTTTAAAAGAAATATATAAAGTATTTGGTCATATCATTTTGAATTTAGTAAATATATCTTTAGAAAAAAGAACATTTCCTAATCATTTCAAGCCAAAACAAATAATGTCATACAAGCAGATGACTTTAGCGGTATAAATATACTTCCCACACTTGTGAAAGTCCTCGAAATTGCAGTTTACAAACAGTTGGTTAGTTACCTTAATAAAAATAACTTTTTATGGAAAAACAATCCGGTTTCAGCAAAAAACATTACTGTAAAACAGCAATTCAGTATATGATCACAGACTGGAAAAACCATGTTGATCAAAATAAATTCGTTGCTGCAGTTTTTTAGATCTGAAAAGAGCGTTCAAGATCATCGATAGAAACATTTTAGTTGAAAAAACTGAAATACCATGGTGTAGGCGGTATAGTATTATCTTGGCTAACAAATTATTTAACCAATCGGAAACAGATAACCTAAATCAAAAACTTTGATCTGAAGAATCTACTGTGAATATTGCTGTTCCACAGGGAATTGTAATAAGATCATTGTTGCTCATCATTTATCTCAATGACTTGGATTATATCCCTGGTTTCCATACTTTAAACTTATTTGCTGTTGATATGATATACCTATATCAAATAAGAATTTCTAAATAGCTGTAAAAAACATAAATCTCTAAAATTAATTATTACTTATTTTAAAACAAACAAATTAAAACTGAACACTAATAAATCTTAAGCTATAATTATATTAACTAAAAATAAATTGAATCAAGTAAAATTGGAAGAAATTTATGTTGAAATTGATGGTGAAGCTCACTATCTTTAAATAGTCAGGCTGAATATGTTATAAACAAAACTGTTTTTTATCAAGTGCTGTAAACTTGCTATTACCTACTGCCAGAATTACCTGTTACAACCTCATTTCAAATACTGTGCTAGTTTAATGTATGTCAAAACATGTTAATCAAAACGAAATATCCCAGCTCCATACATACATACATACATATAGTCACGCCTCTTTCCCGTAGGGGTAGGCAGAGACCACTTCCCAGCTAAAGAAATTACAAAACCGCGTTATGAAAATAATTCTTAATTGTAATCAATTTCCTCAATCCCAAAAATGCATAAAACATTGAAATTGATGCCATTACGCAGGAATGTAGGTATACTACTTAGCGATGATATTTATATACAAAATAAAAGGGTTTACAACCAAAATATTTTAACAGATTTACTGTTTTGAACAATGAGATTCATGGCTATCAGACAAGGTCGAAAAATGAATTCCATATTGAAAAAACAAATTCAAAAAACTGTATTAGTTCTCTTTTATTTAATGGCCTGAATGAATTCAATAAACTATCAAAAAACGTGAACGTACGAAGTTTTAAGTCTTTGTTGTTAAAACATATTGTAAATGCGGAACTTTAAGTATTAAATTTGCAATTCTAAATCATTCAATTTTAAGTTTTAAATTACTTCCTATACAGTATTTAAGATTAATGTACTAAATCACAACAAATCACAAGAAAAGTAAATTGTAGATGTAACTAAAACAGTCTGCTTTTTACATTACTTACAGACCTCCATATTTGTTTACGTGTCGTAGCGCCTTCAACGGTAATTAAAAACGCGAATAATAAGTTTGTTTCTGCAGCAGTTACAAACGGTTTGCAAACATACGGAGCAAGCGCAGTTTAATGACAGATCATTTTGTGTTTTTTACCAAACTATTAAGGTGACAAATGCGAATGAGGCAAGCCGAGGTAGCGCCGAATGCTTCAGGTTGCGGCAAAGTGTCTCTCCATAAGGACGTATAAGGCTTGCCGTGGCAATGATCCAGTTGTTCGCAAAGCCATCAAATTCATGTCGGATGAACAATTATCAAATGCTTGCAGCTAGTTTTGTCCAAGAATCTTCTTTTTCAGTATATTTTAATAACTAGAATTACGGAGGTTCTATAATACCTCCCTTTTTATATAACTATTAATTTTTTGCGAGCGAAGCTCTTGACATTACTCCATAATTAAACACAAAATACGTACACATTGAACACGACTTTCTTTGATCGACCAACAACGTCTTGCTCGCCTCGAGGCTGTGCGGGGAATAATTTCAGCAGCAGTCAATTTACCAATCATTTGCAAAGTATACAACCGCATATTCGCATTCACAGTAGTTTGCTAACATTTCTTAAACGGTTTGAAACTACCACAAAAATTAAAGCGAACTATGCAACAAAAAACTGTAGATACCTACTAAATTCAAGCATAAAAATATTGTTTTTACTTCAGCATATTCATCCTTAAGAAAGTCCAAATCCAGTTCCTCTATGTAATTTTCATGCAGACGTAGTTTAAAACTCGTCAAGGTTTCATCGTTCATTCGATTATATTTTTTACACGCTTCTTCGAACTGCTTCTTTTTCTTTAAGTAGATCGCATGATTTTCATCGTTGTAACGATCAAATGGACCAATTTGATCTTCGTAAGGACGAATTTTTGGAGGATTTTCAATAATTTTTTTATGCACTTCGGAATGAGTAAGTATTTTTGGTGCGTTTGAAGCCATTTTTGATTAAATCTAATTTGACACGTTTTTGATAGATAAATTTGAAATCGTGAATAAAAGTCAGAACGACTTTTCATAAAGGCTTTGTGCTTACTAGAAGCAGCACTAAATTTATACTTTTCTTAAGTTTAGGCCACTTCACTTTGTAATGCACTTCTTCTTTTTAATTATCTTAATCACGTATACTCGGAAAAGAATATCTAAAACTGTGAAGGTTAGGTGCGCAATGGCAAAATGCCAGGGATGGAAAAAAGCTCAGTTCGCAGCAATATGTCAAAGTGAATAATCGGGTCAAAGCATTGACTTCGTGGGAGAATAGTTATAGGGATTACATTAATTTAATAATATAGTTTATTAATTACTGTCGAGCGGGCGAGCAACGACAAGGAGAAATCTGTGGCTTATACATATTGCCGTCAGCTTATCTGCTGATGCGCTCGACCGTTTCGATATGATGTTGTTTTTCTTCGATATTAGGGTCGCTGATTCGATTGATTCTACCTGCTAAAAGTTCCCGAGGGTTTTTTCTGGCTTATCGCTGTGGTAATCTTGATTAGTAGACAGGGATTTGTTTTTAATAAAATAAAACACCATACAATTAGCATTTTAGTATGTTTTAGTTGGATACATGAAGACGCCATTTTGTCTCAATTGAAATGATAAATGATTAATTACAATTTCAGACCTCGTTATATTGTTAATATCTTTTCACTTTTTTTCTACTTGAACTAAATACAATCCATAATCGGGTTATATTGGTACGATTTTATTGAGTCCGTCTCTGACAATGCCGACGGCGCCGACCAAATCTGTGGTAAATATTTAATGAGCATAGAAAACAGCAATGGATAATTCGAGAAATTACTGGACCCTTCTTGAGTTTATTCTTATAGGTATAAAAAAGGGACAGCAGCCGCAGAGTTAGTTAAGTTTTTAGCTTTAAAAGTGTTTATAAATTAAGAAATGTAAATAATTATAAAAAGTTGTAAAAGTTGTATATCTAAGTGAATATATAAGTGATTATTAAAAGTAGAATTTATTATATTGGAATAAACATTGTTTTGTTACTGTATCGAGAGTTTTAATCGCTGAACCCAAGATAGAACTAAAATTCGTAACAGTGATGTCAGAAGTGGGATGAGCTTGGCCAGTATCGATCCTGTGTTGGACCAAGTTGGTTCCTCCTGCTGTTGTTGAATCAAAGATGTCACTTTCGGATCTAATGAATTCCCTGGCAGCGTTATATTCATCCAAAGATAGATGTTCTAAGGATGATTCTAAACTTCCCAATACGATGTCTCAATCTTCATTATCTGTTACCAGTGCGGAAAAACTGGACACTTCATAAAGTATTGCAGAGTGAAGGTACCACCACGATCAAACTCACTTGCGAGGACACAATCACGTTCCCACTCACCTACGAAAACCAGGTCATCTAGCGAGTCCTCAGGACGGCACCAGGAAAACTAGGATTAGTCAGCATATCGGGGCGCATGCTGGCTAGCAATAACGAAGCCCCCAGGGTCATTCATGTCAACAGGATAAGAAGAACAACGGATAGTCTTACCATCAGAGGAAAACTGAACCGAGAAGACATTGTATGCACCGGTGCGTCAGTTTCCCTGGTACGCAGCGACATTCTTCGGCCAGAATGTGTGAAACCAGCCTCCTCCTTCCTTGTCCTTCGAACACTCACTGGAGATAACGCACCAATAAGAGGAGAGGCTAAAGTCACACTCACTTTTGGACGGCTTAACATCGTGGATACAGTATACGTCGCAGATATAGAAGACGAATTCATTCTCGGAATGGACTTAATCAGCGACTATGGTTTCTCATTCGACGGTGAACAAAGAAACTTAAGATTTGGAGGAGAAGAATTAATTTTGACGACCCCTCTAGCTAAAAAAATGGAACCTGTTAAGCTGCGAATGGCGAAGTCTGTAAGAATTCCGGGACTTTCCGAGAAGATAGTCTGTGCAACATTGGAAGTGACCCTAGGTGCCGCGTTGAAGTAGTTTAGCCGTGCAGTGGATCCCCAAACCACTTGCTGATTGCACGAGCCTTAGTTATAACAAAACAGACTATTCCAAAAAGTTGCTAACGTATACCCTAAAAAAATAACACTTAAAGAAAATGAAATCATTGGAGCCTGTGAAGTCTAGAATCATCCTTAGGACATCTATCCTTGGATGAATATAACATCTTTGATTCAACAACAGCAGGACGAAGCAACTTGGTCCAACACAGCATCGATACTGGCCAAGCTCATCCGATTCGACAACCACCAAGACGACTACCATTTGCAAAACAGCAAGAGGTGAAAAAGCTGGTTAACAAGGTGATGGAAGATGGAGTGATTGAACAATCAGCAAGTCCTTGGTCTGCGTCGGTTGTGTTGGTTTCTAAAAAGGATGGATCTACAAGGTTTTGTGTAGACTACAGAAAATTAAATGTCACATAGAAGGACAGCTACCCATTACACAGAATCGACGACACTTTGACAACATTGGCAGGTTCACGTTGGTTCTCAACACTGGATTTAAAGAGCGGATATTGGCAAGTGGGCATACATAAAGATGACAAAGAGAAGACTGCTTTTTCAACTGGAAATGGTATTTACAAGTTCAATGTGTTGCCCTTTGGACTATGTAATGCCCCAGCAACATTCGAAAGGCTAATGAAATTAACACTACGTGGGCTCACGTGGAAAAATTGTCTGGTATATCTCGACGACGTTTTGGTCATGGGCAAAACTTTCGAAGAACATCGAGAAAATTTGCGAGAAATATTCCGAAGGTTCAGGAATGTCAACCTTAAGCTGAATCTTATGAAATGTTCCTTGTTTCAGAAAGAAGTCGATTTTATGGCAAGAAAACAACTTCTCAACTGGTCGTGCTCAAGACAAGGATTAATGAAGTCTTGGAGGAGATACATGGAGGAAAATCAGGTGGTCATCTAAGAGTTAATAAAACTTTGGATAAAATAAGACAAAGGTTCTATTGGGTTCAGTGTCATGACGACGTAGAGAATTGGTGTAGAAGATGCCCAGTTTGCGAAGCGAGCAAAGGTCCTAAAACAAGATCCAGAGGCAAAATAAAACAGTACAATGTAGAAGCCCCTTTTGAACAAATTGCATCGATGAAGCTGGGCCATTTCCAATGACGAATGACGGCAACAGATACATATTGGTTGCTATAGATTACTTTAGTAAGTGGGATGAAGCTTATGCCCTGCCAAACCAAAAAGCATCTACAGTTGCAAGAGTCCTGGTAGACAACACGTTTTCACGATTCGGAGTACCTATGAAGCTACATTTCGATCAAAGGAAGAATTTTGAATCGAACTTTATTAAGAAAGTTTGCGAATTGATGGGAATCAACAAAACCCCACGACATCCACAGTCAGACGGCATGGTTGAAAGGTTTAATCGGACTATGGAAAAGCATCTATCCAAAGTAGTAGAAAAACATCAAAAAGACTGGGATCAACGCCTTCCATTATTCCTGATGGCCTATAGAGCAGCTGTTCATGATTCTACAAAGCTTACGCCAGCCAGAATAGTCTTCGGAAGGGAATTTCGTTTACCCAGTGATTTGGTGTTCGGGTCACCAAGTGCCGAAGAGAAAAAAACTCGAGACTATTCAGACGAGTTACAGGACAGCTTATTCAAAATCCATAAAACGGCTGGGAAGAGAGTGAGGTTGGCAAGTAATAAAATGAAGGCTCGCTATGACCTAAGAGCAAATTCGACGGGATTCAAGGAAGGCTCTCTTGATATTTTCGAAAAGTTCTCTGTCTGATAGACCGGCTCTTCTGAGAACGTTCTCATTTCTCACGTGTCCAGACCCAAGACCCTTTCAACATTCGCCGCAGATCCACATTTTGAAGGCTTCAATTTTGTTGATGATTAGTACTTTCAACGTCCATGCCTTAACACCGAACAGGAGAATCTATTATTCATTTTGTACAGGTTTCAATTATTTTAATTTAAAAATTATGACATTTTTATTGTTATATAATATAAAAATCCAAAAAAACTGCTGTTATTATATCAAAGTTAACACTTTTCAATTCTGTCGGCAGTCGCAATGACCACCAATTTATTTCTTTTAATAATATTTCAACCACTGCTGACAGCCGCTGTCACCTTCTACATCGAAAACACCCGACGTTGACGTCACCGCGTTGGGGCAAAACCAGTTTTCCATCTACCAAAAATTGCTCAACGCGCCTAAGGAAGGCTGTATAATCCACAACGAAAGAAAGGTGTGTCTCCCAAGTTGACACCATCTTGGAAAGGACCATATAAGGTGATAAAAAGAATAAATGATGTGGTTTATAGAATCCAACGCAGTCCCAGAGCCAAGATGAAAGTCGGCTACTTAAAGAGGTTAAAGCCTTATAATGGTGAGGTTGCGCAAGTATTTGGTCGGGACGATCAAATTTGAGAGGGGGATGATGTTACTATTTTATTGAGTTCGTCTCTGACAATGCCGACGGCGCCGACCGAATCTAGGGTGAATATTTAATGAGCATAGAAGACAATGGATAATTCGAGAAATTACTGGACCCTTCTCGAGTTTATTCTTATAGGTATAAAAAAAGGAACAGCAGCCGCACAGTTGGTTAATTTTTTAGTTTTAAAAGTGTTTATGAATTAAGAAATGTAAATAATTATAAAAAGTTGTATAACTAAGTGAATGTATAAGTGATTATTAAAAAATGAATTTATTATATTGGAATAAACATTGTTTTTTTACTGTATCGAGAGTTTTATTCGCCGAACACAGGATAGAACTAAAATTCGTAACAATATTATTACTGTTTAACTGTCTATGAAGATTTTTAAATAAAACTAATAAAAGTACAGTGCAACAGAAGTAGCTTGGCGGGCGACTAGCCTATAAAATAACAAATATTCGGCTGAATATACTTCACATTCGTTAACTTCTTTCTCCGATTGTACTTGAGACTCACGATTACTGAAAATTTCGTCGTCGCCGATCGGATCGTTATTCGAATGTTTTCGTTGTGCGCAGATTTTGTGATCTCTTGCCCGCCAAGCTACTTCTGTTGCACTTTACTACATAGGAACGCGTGGGTTTTCGAAGCGATGCTGTTCGCTTGAACACTGGGAATCAAGGAGGGCGGAAACCGGTCAAGAATTAGTTCCAGTTCTGTCGGCGCTGATGTCAGCGTTTTAATTGGTTCACGTAAAACAGTTATGTGTATAATTGTTTGCCTATAGCACGCGCCTAGCTGCTGTAATAAGAGGGTTTTAAATCAAGAAATTGCGTGGAGAGCAATTCTACCACAGAATATACCAGCCTAAAATAAGAATGGAAAGCCGGTGAAATCCCTTTGATGTTGGGGTAACCAAAATTTATGACCTTGACGTTAAGATAGTCGATGTTTATTACACTGAGAATTTTTTTTAAATATTAGTTATATTATAACAAATTTCATTATTACACGCAGAAAAAGCGTTCTTTTTTACCTAAATATTAACAGAAACATCTTAATGTAAATACATTCTGTTTTGGAAGTATGAGATATAAGATTAATTTTACACGTTAGTGTTTCATTTTTTTAGAACATTGTGACACAAAAACTGGAATACTGGTAATTAATAATAATATATAAAAAATAATTTTAATGTCTGACAATAAAATAAGTACTGCTATTAATTGACGTATTAAAAAACAGGAAGGAGGATATGGTAGGTATTAAAATAAAAATCATCATATCTCTATCTCTCTTTATTTATCTGTATCTAGGTAATGTTGCAACACAAACACAGAACAAATAGCTATACAGAAGCAAGATTATTATAAATTCATAATGATTGGGAATGGCTTCTAAAGGAAAAGTTGTTTGTGCCTATCGCGCATGTCCTCATTGAAGTGGTCACACAAATAAAGCATATTTCAATTTTGTATTCTTCTTTAATGTCTACACAGTCACCAGCCATTTTGAGCTTCAAAAGTCCCAGAAAAAAAAAGTTAAGAGCTAAAATCAAGGCTTTGAAGAAGGGAAAAGAAAGGTCACCTTGAAACATCAGAAGTCAAGTCTTCAGAAGTTTAATACTTTATGTGATCAGTTTTTGAGAAAACCTCTAGCAGATATTGTTAAAGCTTAGGCAGTATTGGAAAATATAAAACCCTTACGCAGAAGATATTCAGTAGACTATAAGCAATTTGCTTTAACATTCTATTTTTTGAGACTTTGAGCCTACAAACTCATGAGTAAGCTGTTACGTCTTCCTACACAAAGAAGCTTGCTGAGAGAATGACAGCAAAACTTGTTTGCGAACCAGGTTTGGATAATGATGCAATATTCACAGCCCTGGAAATAAAAGTTAAAACAATGTTGCTGCAGGACAAGCATTGTACCTACGCTTTGTATCGGTAAAATTTCTCTGAAATCTAACTTTTTTTTAAATAGGTTAATAAATGACCAATATCTAAATCTGTGACTTCACGAGAATAACTAAAACAAGTATTACAAGTATGAACATTTAAACATTTTTAATCAAATATCCACATACATAATTAAAAGAATTTTGAATAATGGCTGGTTCTTGACGATAATCAGATCTGGAAGTGATACAGCTTTTATTGATATACTGGCTTTAGGTGGCCGAGATTGAATCTGTTTTTCCTTATGCTGCACAGATGTTAAATTTAATAATAATTCATCCATGTCATTTATACAATTCATATTGTTAGAGTGTAAAAAAGTTTGGCAAAATAATTTTTTGAATGTTCTTTGAAATTGTATTAGAGTTGGGTTAATTGAATTACCACCTTGTTGTCTGATAGAACCAAAAAAACTTTCAAGACAATCTTGATTGATTCTTCTACATCGTAAATATTTAAAATCATTTGAGGAGAGTCGAGTCCAAAGAATCTTTAAGGAATTTATTGTTATTACACAACATTTTTTGCATCTTGATCTGGAAGTAACATCTTTATCATTTTTAACAAATAATTTTAATTTTGAAACAAATTCTACCATTTCATCGAAAAATTTCAATTAAAAATCAGTGCCTTCAAAAACAGTTTTATACGGATTTGAATTTTTTAAGTCCACTAAATTCAGCATATCAAAAAGCTTATCAAACTTTTTAATAAATTCTATGGTTTCTATGGCACTTTGTGGAAGTATTCCTAAACTAACAAACGTATTCATTGCGCTTGAAACAGTATTACTTAATACTTGAGTTGCAAGTTTAACATGCATTTTTTCAAAACTCGTTGGATTTATACAAATATCCAAGATGTTTTCTTATTATAATAAGAAAAAACATTATTAATTAAATTGTTTTTAAAAGCTTTAATTAAAAGACAGAGATTAAATATGTATACAACCTTATTATTGCCTATTTGAAATTCTGGACTTGATGTAGTAACCCCAAGTAGTTTACTTAATTTTAAAAAATTGATCCAATGTCACTTATTAAACAATCCACAGTTAAACCACAATCAAATAATTTATTAACAACGTTTTTTACAACAGGTACTAATCTTTCAGCCTCAAACTCTGACTCAACAAAGAAATACGAGTGGTAATTTCCAATTTTCCTCTTATCATCATTACCAATGCATGTTTTGCCACCAATTTTTTTTTTGTCAGTGCCAGTATTACATAAACCAATTATTTCATCAGTTCCAGTATCAAAATATAAAGAAGATTTTAACGACATTTCATCTATTATTAAACTACAATATTTATTTTGTGGTAACATAGTTTTAACTTTTATTTTGATGGCTTCAAAAACCTCTTCATTGTTTAAACCAGGTTGAGAAACTAAACCCTTGGTCATATGCTGTCCTCTTTGTAGGCAGATTTATTATTTTTCCAAGAAATGAGTAAGCTCTAGGTCCAAAAAAATACAAAGTAAGAGAAAACTTCTTATATTCGTCAGAATTACGCCTTTCTAATGGTTTCCTATTTTTTAAATTTATTTGTGTTTTTACAATGTCTGCCAATGGTTTACTCAAAAAATAGTCACACATGTCTTTAAACAGTTCTAAGTCGTATTTGCATTTTGCATCTTTCTGTTGATGTTTCACTTTCTTTAACTGTTTCCTTACACTTCTAAGTTTGAACCTTAATTTTACCTTTCGAGGTGAACCATAAGATAATTTTTGTGGCTTTTGACTTGAAGTTGACGGAGATGTCAGACGTACAGGTACAACTGTGATATCTGCAATTACAAATGTTATTAATTTGTAAAACAAAATAATACTGCTATTATCCAGTTATTAAAAAAGTTAAATAAACTTCCAACCACAAACAAAGTTTAGAAACTATTGTATAGGTATATAGGTTTTATAAAATTCATTGTTGAAAACAATTTTGTATTTCACTTATTTACTTAATAAAGATATTTACCAGGTATTGGCAAAGCTTGACAGTCAGTAATCTGTTCTACTCCCTGTGAAGAAGGTCCTGGTTGAGGTGACAGTAGTGATAGTGTGGTAACTGCAATTATTACAGATCTTATTTATTCTTGTAATTTTTATGTAGTTATATATATATATATATATATATATATATATATATATATATATATATATTACACAACAAAATTATACTTATTACTGCTAAAGGGAAAACTTACTGTAAATATCAACAATAAAATAATTATCGTAATATCTGAAATAACTTATTATTTTCCTGAAAAAGTTACTTTTTTTTTAATTTGGTAGGTATAGCTGAGACAAACAAATGCTTCAGATTTCCACCTTTCAATATAAATTTTTCTTTAAAGTGAAGTTCATTATATTTACGTTGTCTTTCAAGAGTGGTTTTTTCCAGATAGATCTTCACGGTTACAAGCCTTTAACCATAACTGGGATCTAAAATTTAATAAATGAGGTGGAAGTTGTCACTTTCCAATTCAAAATTTATTGAAACGATGAGGTACATTTTTATTTATTCATATGAATACAGATACGGACACTTTTTTTAGATAGAATAGGACTTAATCGTGGCACTTGTAGGGCCTACATAAAACGTTCACAACTAGATTATTTATCAATATATAATCATAAAAACTGTGGTACTTACGTAAAGGGGTCTTTGGGAAATGCAAACATACATAAACCTTCCCGTGTTCTCGAGTTGCAACCTCGAGGAGCGCAATTAATTTTTCCCATAACTAAAATTATATTTACAAACCTCGCGTCAACGTTATGATTTATGATGATCGATGACAAATGACAGTCAATAAAAATATGGCGTCTCAGACATGCGCATACAAAAATGGTACCCGCAAAAGCCAGAACTTTGGCTACTTATTGAGTTGGTGTATACTGTGATTCTACTGTTGAAATTTCGTGATTACGAAATGTCAACAATTACAGTAATGGAGTTTTTGCTAATTTAATAATATATTAAAATGTTTAATTTAAGTTGTACAGTATTTATTAACATGGACAATAAAAATGCCGTCAAAAATCGAATTTTATGTACCTATAAAAATTACTATCTTTTACCTGCGGCTTCGCTCGCGCTGGTGTCCTGAAATAACTGTCAAAGATTCAAAAAGTAAATAGTTTAAATTACTAAAATTTTAAAAAGTTAGTAGTATCAACGTTTAATAAAAGAAATTTGGCACTCTAACCTTTCTTGTCTTTGATAAGTTAATTTACCAGCTGTCAAAGCAGACTGTTGCCTTGCTTGTTCTTGTCTTCTTAATTATGCATAAATATAAGATTCTTCTGATCGAGCAATTTTTAACGCCCGTGCCCATGATGAATTCTTAGGCAGGTTGGATGATTGCGAGGTATTTCGTAAAAGAAAATTAAACAAAAAACTAAAAAAATAGTAAGCCCCCCTAACCTTATCTACCCACTAATAAATTTTCCAAATCCAATCAAATTAATTAAAATCACTTTATACAATTTCCAAACATACGAGGGCAGTTTGATAAGTCAGTGACTTTTTGAATTTTCCGCGCAGTTACTCCAAATGCAACAGTGCTGCCGTCAACTATAATCTATCAGTGGGCAACTTTCTAATTTTGAGCAAGCTACGTCGTGCAGTTGGTGTTTGATAGCCGTTCAAAGCAGACAACCTCGTGAATTTTTACGAAAATGGAAAAAAGTGAATTTCGTGTGCTGATTAAGCATTACTTTTTACGTAAAAAATCCATTACTGAATTTAAGGATAGACTTGATAAATACTACGGGGACTCGGCACCATCAATTTCAATGGTTAAGAAGTGGTTTACAGAGTTCCGTTGTGGTCGTACCAGCACTAGTGACGCCCAACGTCCGTGTCGCCCAAAAGAAGTGATCACGCCGGAAATCGTCGATAAAATCCATGAAATGATATTGGATGATCGGAGAATGAAAGTGCGTGAGTTGGCTCATGCTGTAGGTGTATCTCAACTGAACGGGTACATCATATTTTACACGAATATTTGGACATGAAAAAACTCTCTGCGATATGGGTGCCGCGATTGCTCACACTCGACCATAAGCGTAATCGTGTGACCACTTCAAAGGAGTGTTTAGCGATGTTCAGCCGTAATCCGGACGAATTTTTGCGCTGTTTTGTTACTGTGGATGAAACATGGATCCATCACAACACGCCAGAGACCAAGAAACAAAAAGAAGGCGAAACAGAGTCTGTCAGCCAACAAGGTCATGGCCACAGTTTTTTGGGATGTTCGCGGTGTCATTCACATCGATTACCTCAAGAAAGGTAAAACGATCACCGGCGAATATTATTCAAAGCTTTTGAACAGATTTGACGTTGATTTGAAGCAAAAACGGCTGCATTTGGCGAAGAAGAAAGTGCTGTTCCATCAAGGCAATGCACGTGTGCACACTTGTCTAGTCACGATGGCCAAAATCTACGAATTGGGATACGAACTGCTACCCCATCCAGCATATTCTCCAGATTTAGCCCCCTGCGACTATTTTCTGTTTCCAAACCTAAAGAAATGGATGGGCGGTAAGAGATTTGAGTCGAATGAAGAAGTCATTACCGAAACAAACGCGTATTTTGAGAGCTTTGAAAAAACCTATTATTTGGACGGAAAAAAAAATTAGAAAAACGCTGGACTAAATGTACCGAGCTAAAAGGTGATTATGTAGAAAAATAAAATGTTTATTTGCGGGAAAAAATTTGTTTTATTCAAAAAGTCACTGACTTATCAAACCGCCCTCGTATTTAAAAAGGTCCATAGAATTTTGTATTCTAAACGTACCTTTAAACTTTGACGTCTATTTGTCATTTAATCATATGTTAGTTTTAGGCAATTTTAAAAATTGTAATCTAATTTTTTAATGTACTAATAAATAATGTATTCTTAGACAGGTTGAATTTAGATTTTCGAGGCATATCGTTAAATAAAATTTAAAAAATATATAAAAAGAGTAAAAAGTAAGAAAATAAACAGATGTAGACACGTAACCACAAAACATACATATAGTCTCACCTATTTTCGGTAGGGGTAGGTAGAGAGCACTTCCTTTCACTTGCTACGCTTATAACACACATCTTTTGCTTCTTCTACTTTCATCAGTGCTCTCATACATGCTTGTCGGTTGTTGGTACTTTTGACCTGGCTTTTCTTCAAAACAATGTTGATCTGATCAAGATATGTTCGCCGAGGTCGACCTCTATCAAGTTATTCAGTAACCTTGTTCAATTATCGAGTAAAAGCTTTAAAGCCAAACTGATAATCTGGTACGAGTGCCTTTTCTTCTAGTATTAGTGTTAATATTTTTAGGAATAATTTTTCAAATAGTTTAAAAAATATTGAGCAAAATCGGCCTATATTATGTAACTTCGATTGGGGATTTTGTATTTCAGTTTTCCAGTTTTCCAAATGCGTGGTACTTATGAAGGCTACGTTCATTAAGTTAGCTAACTTAAGTTATCCTTCTGCGGTAGATTTTTTTAAATCTATTGCTACTGAGTTAAAACTAAAAACTGACAACAATTCGCCAGTACAGCCGGCTCATAGGTTTGTTCCCACAGCAGTCAGAAACAGTCTGCGATAGTTCGAATTGTGCGCAGTATATTCAAAGGAACGCTTTTGAATATACTACGCATAATCCGGACTATCATGGGCTACCGTGTATTTGTGATACCAATTTCCTGACTTCTGGAAGTTAATGACTAATCTCATAATCATAGAGTAGAGCACGAACATCATGAATAAACACCAACACATTGAATTTTTTCATTTCCTTATTGAAAATGTTTTGTTTTTGTTCCAAGTTTTGGTCGCAGAATAAATTACAAAATATTTTATTATTTTTGTAATTATTGTAAAGAAATTTAAAATATTTCTGTATGTATTTCAGTATCCATGGCTGCCCTTCCAATGGCGACAGGCTCCGCTTTCGGAGGTATATTTGCAGCAAAACTGGGAAGAAAAACTACGCACGTCGTTTCCTGCTGTTGAGAATTGATCAACTGACAGCTCACCCAACCCAACCCAACCTTGACCCTATCCTCACTTCATACTATTGTTTTATATAGAGTCAAAGTTGGTAATTATGTAAATTGATAGTTTCGTACAATTAAGTTGGCAAGCCATAAGCATCTTTTAATAACTTCATGTGACAGCCACACACCGAATTGAATAGCGATAGGCAAGACGTGCTCCGAAATTTGTAATCACGTTTGTTATAAACATTGCGCAACAATCCGACGATTGTTTGGTGTTAGTCTTGTTTACAATAGGATAAGTGTCATTGTATTGAATAAAAGGTATGTAATTTTTCAGTAAAATTAAAACTGTATTTTTCTTTTCAAAGTTTGTCGCCACATGCTAATTTTTTTGATTGTAAGTCAATAAATTCAGTTATTGCAAAATCTGGACTCAATTTTTCATCAACCAAACCCAAACCCACTGCATATAAACAACAGGTTATGGGCGCAGGGCAGCTGTGAAAGGGTTTTTTCAGAAGCCAGGCAAGAAAAGCGATAGGAAGTTGAGAAAAGCAGTCCAGAAAGTCAGAGCCGGCAAGGACAACATAACCTACAAATCTACGACAAGGGAGCAGCCACCGCACAGTAAGTCAACGTTGAGCAACGTACACGTCGTTTTAAGTCAGAAAATCGCCACGAAAAATTGTAAAATCATATTGTTTATTTAAAAATTGTCAGAAATCAGTCGAATTGTAAAATTTTAAACAAAATGGATACTGTAAAGTTTCAGTTGGAAATGTTAAATGAAGACATTCAGGGCAATGTCAATTTCATTTCATGGCGATTTAAATTAAACTTAGCACTCAAGAATAAAGACCTGTATGATATAGTGACAGGTTTAAAAGTCAGACCAGCAGGTGCTGCGTCAGTGAACGCCGTTTCAGCTTGGTTCAAGAAAGATATCGAAGCTCAAACGTTAATAGGTCTAAATGTAAACAGTAAGATTGCGAACAAAATTGCAAATTGTAAAACTGCCAAAGATATGATTGATAAGTTAACTAGTTTATATGGTACAAAGACTGATGTAACTTTAGAAACGTCTCGATTCAAATTTTTCACTTTCCAATTTGATGAGAGCAAGTCAGCAGTTGAGAATTGTATGGAGATTTTGGACTTGGCTGAAGAAGTGTCGACTGAGAATGATCCCATGAGGGAAAGTTGGATCATGACGAGAATATTGAGTGTGTTACCGCCAAGGTTGGCACATTTCAGAACTTCCTGGAACAACGTGACCGGAGCAGCAAAGAACCTAGAAACTCTCATCGAACATCTGAGACTCGAGGACGAGCAGCTGAAGGAAACGACGACAAACGCAGAGGGCAGCACCAACAACGCTCTCATGTCAAGACATCAGAAACGAGGACAGTCGTCACAGAGCAAGCAAAACAAGCCATCGCTCGAATGTTTCAAGTGTGGAAAGAGAGGTCACGTGATCAAGGAGTGCAAAGGCAAAGCGTGTGACAAATACATTGCTTACTGCAAGACCAAGTACCCATGTAACATCTGCAAGAAGCTAGGACATTTCGCAAGGGAATGTGAAGACTGTGAAAAAGGAAACAAGCAACCACTAGAAAAGAAGAAAGCATTTTTGACCACAGCACTCTCAACGGTGGACAGCGACATCTCGAAGGACAGGGCGACTTCATGGTATCAAGACTGTGGAGCAAGCCAGCACATGACGTCACATCGAGAATGGTTTGTTCAACTTGTCGAACTGGACGAGCCTATCCCGATTGTAATTGGAGACTCAACCCGACTAGATGGCGTCGCAGTCGGCAACATTGAGATGGAGGCTTTTGATGGTCAACAGTGGTATCCAGTGGTACTGGAGGATGTTATTTACGTGCCAAATCTCAACTTTAATTTATTCTCAGTAAGTCAGATGTTGGACAAGGGACATGTACAGAAGGCCAATGGAAAGGACGTTCTACAATCTTGATGGCAGGGAAATTGTGGCAATAGCAAAACGCAAAGGAAATCTCTACAAGATGATGCTCAGGAGAGCAGAAGAGACAAGTTTGATGGTCCAGTCGATCAAAGTTTGGCATGAGCGACTCGCCCATCAAAATGTGAAGTATGTGAGGGACATATTGAAGAGAAAAGGAATAAATTACATTGATGACTGGAACAATTATGTGTGCACATGGTGCTCATACGGCAAGCTTCATCGAACCTCACACCCAAACAACCCCAAGACAGCCCAGCAGCCATTAGATCTCGTACACGTCGACACCGGCGAGATGAACATTCCATCGCTGGGAGGAGCCAAGTACTGGCTGATGTTTAAGGATGACTTCACGCACTACCAAACCTGTTACTTCATGAAGGCGAAGAGTGAGGCTCCAGAGAAGATAGAGAGCTACTTGAGACTTGTAGAAAATCAGCTAGGAAGGCGAGTGAAGAGTCTAAGATCTGATAATGGCACTGAACTGAAAAATGCAAAGACTAAGGAGATAATGGACAAGCTGGGAATCTTTCACACTTTTACGAATGTACACACGCCAGAGCAAAATGGAAGGGTTGAGAGAGAAATAAGAACGATTGTCGAGGCAGCCAGGACAGCGATACATGCAGACGGTTTGAACGAGAAGTTGTGGGCAGAGGCAATGAACCATGCAATTTTGACGATCAACCAGACTGGAACCAGCAATGTACCAGGGAAAAGCCCAGCAGAACTGTGGTTCGGAAGGAAAATGAAAATCGAGAAGCTGCGATCTTTTGGATGCAAGTGTTTTGTGCTGACACAAGCACAGAAAAGAGGCAAGATTGATAGAAAATCAGAAAAGGGAATTCTGGTTGGCTATGACATTGATTCACCCTGTTACAGGATTTATATGAGTGACAAAAGAGAAATTGTCTGCTCAGATAATGTAATCTTCGACGAGGAAAAGACAAGACTGAAGCATGGTACTGAATTAGAGACACTGGCACCAGAGGGCACACCTGAGAAGCAAGAAGAAAGCAGCAGTGAGACAAGAAGAAGAAGATGAGTCGTGGGAAACCGGAGGTAGTGACTACGAGCCAAGCGACAACGAGAATGATACACCACCGCCAGAAGAGGAACCAGAAAGAAGAGTTTTGCGAGATCGTCGAACTTTGCAACAACCACCGAGACTCAGAGACTGCGTCACAGACTTTCGTCGTGGAGGAAAGAGTGCAAAAGTAGCCATGATCGGCGAAACAGAGGACATCCCGGTGAGCGAGGCACTCAAAGATGAAAAGTGGAAACAAGCGATGCAGGAGGAGTACGACTCGCTTATGGAGATGAAAACTTGGGAGCTGGTGGACTGTCCAGAAGGAGTGAAGCCAATCACGTGTCGCTGGGTACTTCGAGAAAAGGCAGACGGAAGACTCAAGGCCAGACTAGTGGCGAGAGGATTCGAGCAGAAAGAGGGAGTGGACTACGGAGAGACATTCAGTCCCGTAGCCCGCCATGCATCCATCCGCCTACTCTTGAGCCACGCAGCGTCAATGAAAATGAAACTTGTGTCGTTTGACGTAAAAACGGCATTTTTGTATGGAAAATTGGAGCAAGTGATCTACATGAACCAGCCTAAAGGGTTCGATGACGGATCAGGAAAAGTCTGCAAGCTAGATAAGAGCCTCTACGGGCTCAAACAAGCCCCAAGTATGTGGAACGGGAGAGTCACAACGCACTTTGAAGAGAAGTTAGGCCTGATCAGCACAGACGATGACCCGTGTATCTACTATAACAAGGACAAGAGCATCATGCTCTCACTCTTTGTGGATGACGGATTGATAGCTGGAAGGGATGAAGATGAAATCTACAGACTGTTGAGGGAGATAAGCAAGGAATTCCAGATCACATTCAGCAAGAAAGCACAGGACAAGTTGACATACTTGGGCATGGAAATTAAGATCGACAAAGACGGTATCTTCGTGAATCAGCCTCGGTACACGGAGAAGATCTTGAGAAAGATGAAACTCGAACAGTGCAATCCAACGTCCACACCAATTGAATTGGGAATGATCACCAAGAAGACAGACTTCAAGAACGATGAGCCACTTCCGGCGAACAACAACTATCGCGAGGCGATAGGGAGTTTGTTGTATTTAGCAACAATCACCAGGCCAGACATCAGCTTCGCTGTGAACTCAGTCGATTCTGCAACAAGCCCATGAAAAGTCACCAGGGGATGGTGAAACGTGTATTCCAGTACTTGAGGGGAACAATGACAGCAGGAATCCACTTCGGAGGAGACAAAAAACTTGTCGCCTACACTGATTCAGACTTCGGAGGAGATTCTGAAACAGGACAGTCGACGAGTGGAGTGTTGGTGATGAGAGGTGGACCAGTGATCTGGTACTCACAGAAGCAGCGTCTGGTAGCGACCTCAACCGCAGAAGCCGAGTACCGAGCCGCCGTGTCAGTGATCGACGACGTGTGCTGGATCAAAAGAATCGCACTGGAACTTGGCATCCTGAAAGCTGATCAACCGATCACCTTGAAAGTCGACAACATGTCAGCCATACACATGCTACAAAATGCACACGAAGGAAAGACGACCAGAGGAAAGAAGCATATTGAGATTCCACGAAAGTACATCCAGCAGCACATCGGCGACACTGTGACACTGCAACACGTCGAGAGCAGCAAACAGATTGCAGACATTCTCACCAAGCCACTCAACAGAAAAATTTTCGAGACACTTCGCTGTAAGTTGATCAAGGAGGAGTGTTGAGAATTGATCAACTGACAGCTCACCCAACCCAACCCAACCTTGACCCTATCCTCACTTCATACTATTGTTTTATATAGAGTCAAAGTTGGTAATTATGTAAATTGATAGTTTCGTACAATTAAGTTGGCAAGCCATAAGCATCTTTTAATAACTTCATGTGACAGCCACACACCGAATTGAATAGCGATAGGCAAGACGTGCTCCGAAATTTGTAATCACGTTTGTTATAAACATTGCGCAACAATCCGACGATTGTTTGGTGTTAGTCTTGTTTACAATAAGATAAGTGTCATTGTATTGAATAAAAGGTATGTAATTTTTCAGTAAAATTAAAACTGTATTTTTCTTTTCAAAGTTTGTCGCCACATGCTAATTTTTTTGATTGTAAGTCAATAAATTCAGTTATTGCAAAATCTGGACTCAATTTTTCATTAACCAAACCCAAACCCACTGCAAATAAACAACACCTGCATACCTACTTTTTTAGGCTGGTTAATGATTTACCTAGCCAGAGATACGAAAATGATTTTGGTCGGCAGATTCGTAACTGGTTTCTACACAGGAATGTTAGCCACAGCTAGCAGAGTATGTATAGGAGAAACATCTGATCCTTCCTACAGGGGATTTTTTTTAGCTGGAACATATTTTTCCATTTCATTGGGTTGGTATTTTTCTTTAAAAAATGTGTACGTAATTTATAATATGAAACGACATTTTAATTTAATTTAAGTCTTATTTTTAACGTTTATCTTATCCATATTACATTACAATGGACGTAAATCACTCCTCTTATAAAACATTTGCAATAAGAAATTACTAACTCTGCCTGCGGAGAGAATGGGTGAACTGAGTAGCTCATTTGAACCGCAGCCGGTCCCAAGCCCGGTTAAAAGAGGAGGACCTTAGGTAAGGCTAGCGACCTGCCAGAGGGTATTACAGTGCTCAAAGAAACAATAACATAGCCTCGGACAGGACAGGAAAAAACGATGACGACCAGACACGAAAAAGGAAACGATTATGGAAACCAAAACCACTTAGTCTTGGATGCTGAAATGTAACATCGCTGAACAACAAATATCAAGAAGTACTTTTAGAAGTAAAACGACATAAGATTGATGTATGTGCACTTACGGAAACCAAAAAGAAAGGCAAAGGCAACACAAAATATGGCGAGTACATCTTAATCCATAAAGGCAAAGACAAGAACGAAAGAGCAACCTCCGATGTTGGACTACTCATACATGAGAGGCTCCAAAACAACATCCACGACACAAAATATATTTCCGATAGAATATTGCAGGTGACCATCAGCCTACAAAAATCCAAACACACACACCTAGTGAGCTTCTATGCTCCAGATACTGGCAAACCGAAGAGCGAAATAGATCAATTTTATCAGAACCTTCAGGCAGTACTAGATAACATCCCAAGACAAGATGAGGTGATCACACTGGGAGACCTTAACGCTCGAATTGAAAACAACGTAGTACCCGGTGTTAAAAACCGATTCAACGAAGAAAGTAACAACGAAAGCGGAGAATTGTTAACTCAGATATGCGCTATTAACGAACTAAGAATTAATAACACATACTTCCCTCACAAACCACAGCACAGATTTACATTCGAAAATACTCGGGGCCAGAAATCAGTAATTGATTACATAATTACAAATATAAACATTCACCCAAATAGAATCCAAGACGTCAGAGTTTTAAAATCTGCAAACGCGGGAACCAATCATAACTTAGTACTGGCCCAAATTAACTGCCAACGTTCAATACACTAAAAAACAAACACCCGTTAAAGTAAGCAAAATAAATATTAAATTACTCACAGTCTCATCAACAAAACTCCTATACCAGCAAAGACTCCATAAGAAAATAGAAAGTAACCACATTGTAGAAACAGATAACGCTGAAGATACCTGGCAAAAAAATAAATAAAACATACTCAAAGCTGCCGAAGAAGGTGCTAGAAGAAGAACATCAAATAAATCTACCAATCCAAACACAAATCCAAGGTTTACTAAGGAAGTCAAAGAACTAGCAATCGAAAAGCGCAAAGCATACCTGAAATACAGATCATAAACCTTAACACTGGATGAATTCAAAGCCGTAAGAAATACAACCAACAACTAAATCCAATACATTAAAAAAACACATTGGGAAAGTTTCTGGCAGACATGGAACACGACCTTTACGGAGGCCAGAGAAAGTTTTGGAACATGTTAAGAAATAGGAAAAAACCAATCAACGAACATATAAACATAACGAAAATTGCACTTAACGATTGGGGAAAACACTTCTGATAACTCTACAGCGATGATATAGACGCAGTAAATCCTGACACAGAACAGCATACTAACAACACCCAAGAACCGTGGACCGTGTGTCCGATGAGAAACTGAAACAATCTATCACCACATTGAAAAACCGCAAGTCCGCGGAAATGGACGAAATATCCAACGAATTACTGAAGCATGGAGGGAACACACTATCCAAAGAGCTACACGTTTTCTTTAACAAAATTATAGAATCAAAAAAAATACCAAATGAATGGAAAGAAGAGAAGCAAACTATCGAGGAATTACGCTATTAAGTTCAGTACTAAAACTTTTCACTAAAATACTGGCAGAAGAAATATCCTCTCATGGCATATGCGAAGAGCAAAAAACAGGTCAACCGTAGATGCCATCTTTGCTATCAGGCAAATTGCTGAAAAGGCTATAGAATACAACAAAACAGCATATATGTGTTTTATAGATCTTACAAAAGCATTTGACCGCGTAAGACTCACTGATGTTGTTAAACTTCTCTAAAAGAAAAACGTGCACCCGGATATTTTAAGCATTGTTGCGGAGTTAAACACTAACAACTGGACCCAAATACAAGTAGAAGGCAAAAAGACACGCAGATTACCCATGCAAACTGGAATAAGACAAGGCGATAGCCTAAGCCCCATCCTCTTCAACTTGATTATGGACGAACTTATAACGGAAGTAAAAAAGGTTGGAAAGGGATACTCACTAGGGGACAAAGAACTAAAAGTAATTTGCTACGCGGACGATGCCGTCCTGGTCTTAGATGATGAAGACAACCTACAAAGAATGCTTTATCAGTTCGAAAAGTTAGCTGCGAAATACAACATGGAGATATCGGTAGCAAAATCAAAAGTGCTAACCATCTTAAAAGAGCCCAGAAGATGTAAATTGGCTATATACAACAAACCAGTAGAACAGGTTATGAGTTTCAAATATTTCGGCGTCAACATCACGAGCAGCAGAGACCTCCAAGAAAAAGTTAAGGCTCAAACAACCTAAGCAGCTTTAATATCAGGATTCCTTAGAGATATAATATGGCGAAACAAGCACATGTCCATTGAAAGCAAATTCTGCATATATAAGACCTGTGTGAGATCTGTTATGACCTACGCTGCAGAAACAAGAGCCGAAAACTCCACAACAAAAAGGATTATCCGTACAGCAGAGATGAGGTCTCTAAGATCCATAGCAGGCTACAAACTAAGGGACCACAAAAGAAACAAAGACATCCGAGAACTTTGCGATGTCCAAGACATAGTTAGATGGTCCCGAAATAGACGTCGCGAATGGAGAGATCATGTTAAACGGATGGACGACAACAGATTGCCGAAGATTACAAGGAGTGGTCTCCCAAGATCCAGCAGACCACCCGGACGTCCACCCATACGTTGGTATGAAAGCTGGAATTCATCATCCCAGATACAACTCTAAGAAATTAGAGAAAGAGGAAGATGCCTTACAAAAAGGAAAAAGAAGATGAAGAAGAAATTACTAAAGTGTTAAAGAAAAAAAAATATATAAAAAAGGCCTTGAATAAAAATAAGCAATATTCCGTTCGGTGCTCTGCTTTTTAGTTGTTCCATACATACATACATATAGTCACGCCTTTTTTCCGTAGGGGTAGGCAGAGACCATTTCCGCTACGGTTCGTACACACATCTTTTGCTTCCTCTACTTTCATCAGTGCTCTTATACATGCTCGTCGGTTGTAGGTACTCTTGACCTGGCCTTTCTTCAAAACAATGTTGATTTGATCGAGATATGTTCGCCGAGGTCGACCTCTACCGACTTGTCCATTCATACTCACCTCATAAATTTGTTTCGTCAATCTTCTTTCATCCATTCTTTCTACGTATCCAAACCATCTCACCATTCCTTTATCTACCTTTGTAACCACATCTTCTTTTACACCACAGTGTTCTCTTATCTTACTATTTTTTACCTTATCCAACCGAGTCACTCCGGCTATACTTCTACTCATCTCCGCAGCATTAATCCTATTTTTACGCTTCTTCTGCCAAACCCAACATTCACTACCATACATAAGTGTAGAAACCAACACAACTCTATGCACAGCCAGACGTGCCTTTTTTGACACTTCCTGGCTATTTATAAAGCTATACAGTGCCCCATTTATTTGTTTTCCTGCCAGTTGTTCCGATGTAACTAAAAGGTCTTATTTCTGTAGCACTGTGCAAATATACTGTGAGTCTCAAAAAATATGGATAAAATTTTTATTATTTACTTGTCAGAAAATTTTATTTGCGTTAAAAGTTGGTGCATTGGTTACATCCAAAAAGTAGAAATATTGATCTGGAGTCAAGTACTCTTGTTTTTGACATTATCTATTACAACTAATACTACTACCTACTACTACTTACTGCTACTACCTACTACTACCTACAACTACTACTACTACTACTACAACTACTACTAACTCCGCCTGCGGCATGGGTGGCTGAGCTTAGTAGGTCAATTATGTTGCTGCCGGTCCCAAGCCCGGATAAAGGAAGAGGTTGGGGTCCAAATCCTGGCCCCGTAAAGAAAAGGGTCCCTAAGCCTAAGGTGTAGCACCATCGTGCCGAGGGGCTGCATGACACAGGGAAAGTGTGTCTCAAACGATGCCACGGAAACCTGGCCACTTCTGTGGAAGTCAGACTAAGAGAGATACCGAAGATCAAGGAGCGAGCGCCACTCTCACCCTGTAGAATGCCGTAACTGCGTCCACACTTCAACGACCCTATCAGGGAGTGGCTAGGGTAAGTTGTGTGGCACGTAGCCGGGGGGCATGCCTTAACCGGCCGGCCCGCGAGGCGACAACGTCTTTAAAAGAACCGAGAGCAAAGTCGTTAAAACCTCTGGGCACTTGGGCCACCCAGTAGTATTAAGACCCATTTACCACTGGAAAGGGCGTGACCCGGTGGTGCGACGACCTTTTCTACCCGACTCGTGGGAAAATACAGATAAAATAGAAAAAAAGGGGAATAACGGAAATAAGGAAGAAGATACAGTATTCACAGAAGAGATAATTGATCCTTTCAAAAGAAAAGATTCTTTATGGCGGTCACCCTCACGCAGAAAGTCGCTCTCAGTTTTTTCGATAACAGGGACAATACTAGGAGAAAAAGAGAATGAAGCGGCCAATAGGAAACCGAAACGGAAAAGAATGGAATCACCGAATAACCCGTCTGAGAATTTAAATATGCAAGTTTTCACTGAAAGCATGGAGAAAAAATATAGAGCTTTACAAGAAATTATTAGAAAAGAAAAAGAAGAAACAAAAATCCTACAAACGGTACTAACGGAGGTACCCAACACTAAGAAAGAGATAAAAAACGCAGCCATGAAGATTGATAGGCACATTGATAACTTAGGAAATTCGACGAGTTTTATTGATGAAATGGTTCAGATGCTGGTGACAATAAAAACCAAGCATGACCTGACCAGCACTAATAGCCAAATGGTATATGTCGACACGCAAACTACCAGCAGACAACAAGAAGAGAAAGAAAATGTAATCAATAGAATTGAAAAGAAACTGCTTGAAGAAATAGATGAGGGAGCCCTAAATTCACTTGTTGAAGAGAAATGGCCGGATGAAATTTATAAGAAGTGTAAAGTAGCCTCTGAAAATAAGGGAGTAGACCAGCTCATGATGCTCAAGAAGAGGCAACGAATTGAAGACAGGACCGTTAGGAAATGTCAGAAATGACAAATACCCACAATTAGCGTCTATGGTAAATAAAGGACAAATTAAAAAAGGGAAAATGGTGTATGAAAAAACTGCCTGTACTATCATTAGTGATAAAAATGCCCCTGAAAACAACGAGAGTCACATATAACTTATTATGACTGAGAAAGGAGGAGAAACAGCGACAGAGAAGCCCGAAATTATACTGAATGTTAAAAAAGTTTTTAGTACAGCAAAAGAACAAGGAAGAAATATGCCGACGTGCTTAGTCAATGGAAACATCAGCGAAGTGAGGATAAGGAACATAATAGAATATGTATGCAGAAAAGAAGAAGTTGAAGCACAAATTCGAATGAGCAAGGACTGGAATCTAAAGAATACCGGAGATGATAGTGGTTTTCAAATGAATAGGAAGAGGACAAACGAAGAAACTTTAAAAGGGAATGACGAAAAGAATAGGCAAGAATTCAAAGAACTCGTTAAAACAAAGATTAAAGCCATTGCGAAAGTTAGAACGAGACAACAAATGCAAACTCTTATGGTTCTGGACATAGATGTAGCAACACAAGGTGATGAAGTAAAGGAAGTGGTTCGGAAAGAACTTAATGGTGGAGGTTTCCAGAATACAGGAAGACATGAGACCCCAGAGGAGAATGAGCAAGAAAAAGCAGAATTCTCTCAGAAGGCAGAAAAAGAATACAAGGCACTTAAAGATATAGTCCAGAAAATGGCAGAGAAGCTAGAAATGGTAAAGAAAGTTATTACGGAGATACCAAATACAAAGAAAGAAATAAAGAAAGCCATTAACAAGCTGGATGGATATGTGAACAGAATGCCCAAAGCGATAGGTGTAATGGCGAAGGTGATGGAGAAACTCAACGTGGGGCAAAGGGGAGAAAAAAGACAAAAGCCCGAAGTAGCACCGCACACAAACTGTCAAGAAAACAATGAAAGTAGGCACCCAAACAATGGACAACAGTGAGGAGACAATTAATATGGTGAACATAATAGTGGAAGAGCTAGAGAAAGATCTGAACGAAGAAGAGAGAGAAAACTCATTGAGCTGAGATGGCCGGAGGAAGCTTTCCAGAAATGCAAAAGAGGCACAGATATAGAATTGATAGAAGATGAAAACGGTCAGCGAAATGATGGCAGAACAAGGCGAGTTTAATGAACCAGAAGAAAAGTACACATACATCATCACAACGGCGGAAGGAGAAACAGGAACAGACAGAAATAGCCTCAAAATAAAGTCCTAGATATATCCAGAAGGAATGGCAGTAGTGAAATAGCATGTGTAGCTAAGAAAGAGATGAATGACATGAGCAGAAAGTACCTAGAATATGCTGGCAGAAAACACGAAGTGAATATTGTGCTACATGGAGAAGACAGCACAGGATGGAAAGAAACAAAAAAACTACGAAGAAGTGATTATCCTGAAGCCAACAAGGCAAATGACATATGCCCAACTCTTAAAAAAATGAAGGAAAAAGTCGACACAGAAGGTATAATGATTGATAAAATCAATACTGTACAGGTCAGAATAAAAGGGAAGGAAGAAAAGAACAGAGTTCTCTTCCGGGAAGCAATGACCAAAGAACTGAGCGGAGAGGCAGAGGTACCTATGAAGCAGAAAACCATTTGTGATATTAGACATAGACGAAACAGTGTCGAAGGCAGAAGATATGCTGTTGATGGAAACCAATGCTCTGAGGCAGAAAATATGGTGATAAAATTGTCGGAAAAAATAAATGACCAGGGACTCAAGTATGCCTTCATTACAATTAGGGAAACCGTGGCCAAAATAATCGAAAATAAGACGAGGATAGGTAATGGATGGAACAGGTGGTGTATCAGAAAAGTAAACGAGGTTAAAAAATGCTTAAGAAGTGCCATATAACAGGACATATATTGAGAGACTGTAGCAAAAAAGAGGAAGAAGCAAGATGCTACAAATGCGGAGATACACAGGACACATAAAGAAGAATGCCAAGGGGTGGGTGCAAGAGCCATGAAGAAGAATATATACAAAAACATACTGCTTGGAGTGCAGCGGAAAGCTGCAATCAGAATAACCAGTGCATATCAAACAACCTCGACAAAATCATTACTACTAGTAGCTTTAACACCACCTATAAACCTTTTGGTGGAAGAAAAAATCCGATTGCAAAGCGGGACTACCAGGACTGATGCAAGGGCTAGCATATTAATACTGTGGCAAGAAGAATGGGACACTGATGACGGCAAGGCAGCGTGAAGCAGAAGGATCATAACGGACGTGAAAGCATGGGTAGAGAGAAAGTGGGGGGAGGTGAACCTCTACTTAACACAAATTCTCACAGGTCACGGTGATTTTCGGGCCTATCTAAACAGATTCAAGATCATAACTAAAAGTGAATGCACATACTGTGGAATTGAAGAAGAAGTGGAACACACCTTCTTCGAATGTGTGAGATGGGCAGAAATAAGGACTGAGACAGAACGGCAAACTGGGAAACTGACGCCAGAGAATATGGTTGGGAAGATGCTGGGACATGAAGACAATCTTAAAGCAATTAGCGAAATGGCCATGGTTATTATGTCCATAAAAAGGAAAGAGAGACCAACACAGGAAGAAAGTCCATAACACCATCCAAGCTGTCTTGTTTGAAGTAATGCTCGCGGGCGGTTCCGAAGAAGATCTACCTTAGTGGTTTTTTAGTCAGTAAGAATCTGACACCAGGTGTATTTTTGAAGATTTTTTTACTCACCAAAAAAAAACTACTACTACTACCATAGCCTAAAGAAATGATACTCACTCAAAGCTTGTGCTTAAAGCACTGGATGGTGATCGCAAGAGCCATCTATAATTTTTTACTGAAAATATAGAAAATATATCTCGTAATGAGGCGCCTTTACTGGTTGGCAAGCAACAGCATATTTTTATACCTTTTTAAAACAAAATGGCTTTTTTTTTCATGTTATTGAGTAAAGTTTGCATTCGAATATCAGATGTATGATTATTTGTAACGGAACGGAAACACAATGTAAAAATTATATGATTAATACACTTTCCATCTCATTCTTTTATCTCTTTTTTGGGCACCACCATACTAGCGCCATTAAATGACCCCATCGACATCCAATGAAAAGCCCATAAGATTGACTATTAATCTTTGGATAACGCTACTACTACTACTTCCATGGCTATTTAAAGTCCAGTAGATTTTTTGCCCCGCAGATTTGCCTTTTCCAAAATGTCCTGTCCTCAGCTGATTTTTCAGTGATGTTGATTTGGTTCATATTTGTTCTAATCTGATCTTTCCATCTTAGTAAAGGACGATCCATTCTTCGTATTTTCGTATCTGTTCTTCCCAGATACTTTTGATTAAGTTCTCATTACGGCTTCTCAATATAGGTTTTTTCCATCTTATTCTACGACTTCTGATATTGGCAATAATGTCTGGATCATTGAATAAATCTTTGATTTACTTGTTTGGAAAGAAAAATATACTTAAGAATCGATGAAACATAAGTATAATGTGAAAATTGCTGTAAAAAAGTGAGTAGTGGCAACACAATTCTGAAATCTACAACAGAATTGGTATATGCACTAGAATAATCTGAATCTGTATCTGTATCTCTAGAAGAGTGTGTTTTTTTGGTACATAAAATATGTTATTACGAAAAATATTTGAAGAAAAATGTAAGTTTATAATCAAAGCCAAAAATTTGTAAAAAGACAAAATAACATATCTACAAGAAGAAAACAAAAAATATGCATACCAAACTAATGTAACAAAAGACGTTAAACAATCTATTGCCAAGACTGTAAACAAACCGAAGATAGCTGCACAATGCCAAGGAACAACTCACAGTCAAAGTGAAAAAGTTAATAAACGTCAAAGGGAACCTTCGAAAAACTTGAACCTCTGGCCTCTTAGTCAAATTGAAATATCAGTGGTGACAGTTACTAAGGAGACGATCTTAAACGTCCTCCAAGAAGCCCTTTACACAGTATACAGATGGTTCGAGAGGGAACAGATGTCTGTCAACCCCCGGAAAACTGTAATTATTCCTTTTACGAAAAGGAAAAAGCTGGATAAGCTTTGGCAGCCTGTCCTATACGGAGAGAGCATTCCATTTGCGACGGAAGTGAAATACCTGAGTGTAGTTCTGGATAAAAGACTCACCTGGAACGCCCACTTGGAAAAAAACAATAAACAAAACCAGGTTTTCTCTCTGGAATCTCAGAAGAGTATGTGGAAAATCTTGGGGAATGAACCCCAAACAGATTTACTGGATTTATTAAACAATGATAATATCTATGGTCACGTATGGTTCAGTAGTCTGAAGGACCAAAGGGTTACAACAGAAAGCTAGAGCAAAGCTTGCTGGCCTTCAGCGGCTGGCATGCCTGGCCATAAATGGAGCTATGTCCAGCACACCAACGGCAGCTGCACCTGCAACTCCTCTTCAGATGACGCTAATATGACTTGATCATCGGCGCAAAGAAGGCATTTGACGATCAAATCATTCATTTTTAATACACACGCACTTTTTTTCAAATTTTTTAAACAATCATCTATGTATTAGTTAAACAGCCATGGCAAAGCCACACATCCCTGTCTAACACCTTTTTTTATGTTAAACCAGTCCTTGTAAGCTCCGATTATCCCGACACAAGCAGTGGAATCCTCACAAAGTTATTTCAGTGCTCGTATTAAACTACCGCTCACCCTATATATAGACAATGTCGACCACAATTCACTCCTCACCACTCTGTCATAGGCTTTTTCTATAAAAGCACAATGGACCTTCTGACTTCTAGCCAAAAATTTTTTGACTTTACCTCGTAATAAAAAGACCTGATTCATACATCTCATTTCTCTTCTAAATCCTGCTTGCACATCTCATATCATCTTCTCAGTTTCATTAGTCACTCATTTAATTAATATCTTTGCATACAGTTTTTCGACTATGCTGAGTAAACTAATACCTCGGTAGTTTTTCAGTCCTGCTGCGAACCTTTTCCCTTGTAAAGCAGTACGATAACGGCCTTGTACCAGTCTTCTGGTACGCTATCACTCCTCCAACAAAGGTTAAAAAGGCGATACATCAGACTAGTTACCACGCTTTGTCCAGCCTTTAGCATTTCAATTGTTATCCTGTCGTACCAAGTAGCTTTACCCAATTTCATACTGTTCAACGCTTTCACAATTTCTGTCGTACTAATTTCACTTTCATTGCAACTTTCACTCATGTCTCCGAATGGGGCCTGTACTTGCGTATCCTCTTCCTCAAATAAACTTTCGAAGTATTCCTTCTATCTCTTCAATACGCATTCCTCTCCTTTTACCATACTACCATCTTGGTTTCTGATTCTTTCCAGTTGCGAGGTAGTATTTTTACCTTTGGCTGTTCTTATGGACTTCCAGAAGAGTTTAATATTGTTTTGGAAATCGTTAGATAACCTTCTATTAAATTCATCTTTATCACTATCCTTCTTTTTTGCTACAACCTATTTTGCCACACGTTTTAACCTTTTATACTCTTTCTTTGCCTTGTTTACATCCTCAATGGTTGCCTTTTCTGTTCTTTGATTGGCTTTTGTAGCCAGCCAATCCAACCAAGCTTTCTTCTTCTCCGACACTGCTTTTTGAACCTCTACGCACATTTTATGTAACTTGCATCCTTTTCTTCTTTTAATTACACCACACACTTTTATAGCAATATCCACGATTTCTTCCTTGAATGGCTTCCACAATTATTCAACCTCACATGCTTCATCTAAACTGTCAAATTTTTTGATCAATTTACTAACGAACTCCTTTTTGCAAATTCTCAACTTTTATACGCTCTAGTACACTCCTTGATATCTGCACACGATACGCCACCGCTTAAAGAGACCTCTTATTTGGCTCATTACTAAGAAGTGGTCTGTGTCCTCAAACCTTAAAAATATTAACTATTGCTTAAAGGTGGCAGAAAAATGGAAATAAATAAAGAGAAAATAGGATTAAAAGAACATTCGAAAGTGCTGATGCTATACTTAATTAAATATTAAATTGACCACCGATATAAATGATATAATATATATTGATTATGAAAATGTATATGCCTGGCAAAGACAATAATCTTAACCACAGAGAGAGTGAGTTAAATTCCAAAATTCTTAAAAATTTAAAAAGATTATACAATTTTGAATTCTGAACGTATCTATAAATTTTGAGGTCTATTTGTTAACCTTTTAATGTAAACCTTACATGTAAACGAAAATATGGCTTCACATCAACTGCAATTATACCTACTTCAAATCCAGTTTTGGCTGATTAAATGGAGGATCAAAGTCAACGAGAGTAAATCAGTACATGTAACTTTTACAAATCGTAAAAACACCTGTCCTCCAGTTAGATTAAATAATATCCAAATCCCTCAGCGAGAAGAGGTAAAGTTTCTTGGTATCCACTTAGATCGAAGAATGACATGGAAGAAACACATTTTCACGAAGAGAAAGCAGCTTGGCCTAATGTTGCACAAACACAACTGGCTAATCGGTCCCAAATCAAAACTATCCTTGGTAAACAAACTATTAATCTATAAAGTTATTTTCAAACCCGTTTGGACATATGGATTAGAACTCTGGGGTTCAGCTTCCAACTTTAACCTAGAAATCCTGGAAAGGTTCCAAGCTAAGATGCTCAGAATTATCTCACAAGGGCCATGATTTATTACTAACAGCTTAATTGCACGAGACCTCAAAGTACCAACAAAAAAAGAGGAAATCAAACAACAATACATGAAATATTCTACGAGGCTAGAAGCTCATCCAAACCCTATCGTGACGAACCTAAAGCTATTAGTGCCACATAGACGTCTGAAACGTCACTACCCAGGTGACTCACAGTACCGTTTTTAGCAGACTCTTAGTACACGTTCACTGTAGTTATATTATAATATAACTAATGTAAATATAGGAACCACTTGATGAACTGATTTCTACAAGTTTCTTCATATGAACACACAAATTACTTATTGTTAAATGTACATTGTAACAGATTGTAAATAAAGCTGGAATTTAAAAAAAAAATTTGTTATTTAATCATATTGTTAAGACTATTAGTTCCTCTGTGGGTTTTATCTTGGCTCTGGGACTGCGTTGGATTCTATAAACCACATCATTTATCCTTTTTATCACCTTGTATGGCCCTTTCCAAGATGGTGTCAACTTGGGAGAAACACCTTTCTTTCTTTGTGGATTATAAAGCCATACTCGATCTCCTTCTTTAAATCCCGTCGAATTTGCTCTTAGGTCATAGCGAGCCTTCATTTATTGCATGCCAACCTCAATCTCTTCCTAGCTGTTTCATGGATTTTGAACAAGCTGTCCTGTAACTCGTCTGCATAATCTTGAACTTCTTTATCTTCGGCACTTGGTGACCCGAACACCAAATCACAGGGTAAACGAAGTTCCCTTCCAAAGACTATGCTGGCTGAAGTGAGCTTTGTAGAATCATAAAACGCTGCTCTATAGGCCATCAGGAATAATGGAAGGCGTTTATCCCAGTCTTTCTCATGTGCTTCTACTACTTTGGATAGATGTTCTTCCATAATCCGATTAAACCTTTCAACCATGCCGTCTGACTGTGGATGTAGTGGGGTAGTCCTGGTTTTGTTGATTCCCATTAATTCACAAACTTTCTTGAATAAGTTCGATTCAAAATTTCTTTCTTGATTGGAATGTAGCTCCAAAGGTACCCCGAATCGTGAGAACATGTTGTCTACCAAGACTCTTGCGACTGTAGATGCTTCTTGGTTTGGCAGGGCATAGGCTTTAACATACTTACTAAAATAATCCAAAGCAACCAATATGTATCTGTTGCCGTCATTCGTCATTGAAAATGGCCCGGCTACATCGATGGCAATTCGTTCAAAAGGGGCTCCTACATTGTACTGTTTCATTTTGACTCTGGATCTTGTTTTAGGACCTTTGCTTGCTTCACAAACTGGGCATCTTCTACACGAATTCTCAACGTCGTCACGACACTGGAGCCAATAGAACCTTTGTCTTATTTTACCCAAAGTTTTATTAACTCCCAGATGACCACCTGATTTTTCTCCATGGATCTCCTTCAAGACTTCATTAATCCTTGTCTTGGGCACGACCAGTTAGAAAGTTATTTTCTTGCCATCGGCCGTCTACAATTGTCAGTCTTATTTGTCTTATATCGGCAATTCCTTCGTGGCGTTCGACCCGCACACAGTGCTTGCAGTTGTCCGCACAAGGTCTTCTGGACAAGGCATCTGCGTTGTTATGTAATCGTCCTGGCCGGTGTTTGATCTTAAAGTGGTACTGGTTCAACTTTTCGATCCACTTTGCTACCTGAGATTCAGGGTTCTTCATATTCAGTAGCCACTTTAAGGCTGCATGGTCCATCCTTATAAGAAACTCCCTTCCGTAAAGATATTTGTAAAAGTGGTTTACTGCTTTGATAATCGCTAGTAGTTCTTTTGTGGTGACGCAGTAGTTCTTTTCCGGGTTGCTCATTATCTTGCTGTAGTACTCTATTACCTTCTCTTGACCATCCTGCACTTGTGATAGTACGGCTCCAAGTCCTTTATTACTTGCATCAGTGTCTAGTATGAATAGGCCTCTTTGTTGTGGAAAGCCCAAGATTTGACTGGAACATAGAGCAGCTTTTAGTTTCTTTATTGTTCTTTCACAATCGTTAGACCAGATGAAGTTGGCTCGGTCTTCTGTCAACTTGTGCAGGGGTGCAGCAATATCAGCAAATCCTTCCACAAAACGCCGATAGTAGGTACACAGGCCCGAGAAGCTCCTCACTTCGTGTTTATCTTGTGGTCTTGGCCAGTCTCGAATCGTCTTGATCTACTTCTCGTTCGTTTGGATGCCTGCTGGTGATACAGTGTGGCCCAGGAACAAGGAACAAGAAACATTTCTTAAGATTCAGCTTAAGGTTGGCATTTCTGAACCTTCGGAATATTTCTCGCAAATTTTCTAGATGTTCCTCAAAAGTTTTGCTCATGACCAAAACGTCGTCGAGGTATACTAGGCAAGTTTTTCATATAAGCTCACGTAGTGTTAATTCCATCAGCCTTTTGAATGTTGCTGGGGCATTACATAGTCCAAATGGCATCACATTAAACTGGTAGAGTCCATTTCCAGTTGAAGAAGCAGTCTTCTCCTTGTAATCTTCGTGTATGCCCACTTGCCAATACCCGCTCTTTAAATCCAGTGTTGAGAATCAACGTGAACTTGCCAATGTTGTCAAAGTGTCGTTAATCCTGGGTAATGGGTAGCTGTCCTTCTTCGTGACATCATTTAATTTTCTGTAGTCCACACAGAACTTTGTAAATCCATTCTTTTTAGAAACCAACACAACCGGCGCAGATCAAGGGCTTGCTGATTCTTCAATCACTCTATCTTCCATCATCTTTTTAACCAGCTTTTCAACCTCTTGCTGTTTTGCAAATGGTAGTCGTCTTGGTGGTTGTCAAATCGGATGAGCTTGACCAGTATCAATCCTATGCTGGACCAAGTTGGTTCGTCCTGCTGTTGTTGAATCAAAGATGTCACTTTCGGATCTAATGAATTTTCTGGCAGCGTTATATTCATCCAACGATAGATGTCCTGAGGATGATTTTAGAATACGATGTCGGAGTATTCCCTTCGATCCTGATGATTTTTCTCGTCGCATTTTGTTATCGAAGTCACAGGTTCACAGGCTCCAATGATGTCACCTTCTTTAAGCCTTATTTCCTCGAGGTATACGTTAGCAACTCTTACAGGAATAGTTTGTTCTGTCCTAACTAAGGCTCGTGCAATCAGTAAATGGTTTAGGGATCCTCTGCATGGCTGAACTACTCCAACGTGGCACCTAGGTTCACTTTCCAATGTGGCACAGACTATCTTCTCGGAAAGTCCTGGAATTCTTACAGACTTCGCCATTCGCAGCTTAACAGGTTCCATTCTTTCAGCTGGGGATGTCAAGATAAATTCTTCTCCTCCAAATCTCATGGTTCTTTGTTCACCGTCAAATGAGAAACCATACGTGCTGATTAGTCAATTCCGAGAATGAATTCGTCTTTAATATCTGCGACGTTGTCACGTGCCTATTTTTTCCCTTCTACAGTTCCATTATAATTGTGTCTCTGATAGTTTCGTATTCCTCAGGTACCGTATTTTGTTGTAACTTAAATATAGTGGGGGGTTTTTCGTCATTAGATTTTGCTTTGGTTTTTGGCCTCGATTGTTGTGTGTTGTCAGTTATATTATTGTTTGGTTTGCATTTCTGTGTGGATGGAGCATGGACTTGCGAAGATTGTTGGTTGACGCGTGTTCCGTGTCATTTCTTGATATCCGGCCTGGAAAGTAGAGTCGTTTGGTGTGAGTCGTTTTGGTGGCAGTCTTGGGAGTGGTGTGGTGAGAATTTTTGGGACGGTGTGATATTAACACGTGTGCAGAACCTCTACGGATTTTCTTTCATATCTTGCTGTATTTGGGCCATCTTAATTGGATTTTAAAGAAAATCCACTTAATTTTTAACTTGACCATTCTATCTTACTATCGTTGTTGATATTTTGGATTTTGGTGTCGAGTTAAAATAACCGCATGCGGGATTTATTTGAGGGAAGCCATTGTTAATTAGCAGGTGCCGTTCCATAATCAAACCGGCCAGGAGTAGTGAATACGTATACCCAAAGGTTATAAGTGATTTATTTTTAAATATATAACGCCGTGACTTATTTTGACACCACGATTAAGTTTTGTTTTAGTTTATTAATATAGTACATTGTTGGAAACTATTTATTGCATTAGATAATATGCCAAAACTAAACTTGGATTAAAATAATCTTCTCAATAATTCTTTATGTCCAAGTAAAAAAATATATTTTCTTCATACTTATTTGTAAATATCCTACAATTTTGATATTTTAAAGGACAACCATTGTAAAAATATTTTTAAATAAACTCGATTGTTTTGGCAGTGAAAATCTTTATGTAAATGGTAAAAACATGAGTAAATTAGCAGCATTATGTAAACGTTTGATTTAGTGTTATTAATGAGTTGATTTATATACGTTTTACTTTTTTTTTGGTAACTTGGTAAAGTCTGTTACTCTTACTTCTGTTATGGTTATTTTATAAAGTTGTAAATTTTAAATTTTTGGTTTGTTTAGCAAGAAAATTTACCATAGCTGTTAACTTTGACTATATTTGTTATAATGTTGCTATTGAGCTGTGTACTTTGATTTATTGTGTGAGTAAAGTATCCAATATATTTTTGCTATAATTTTATTTATTTGGTTCACCATAATCTTAGTTGTTTATCGTGTGGCTCTGCTAGTGCCTATAAGACCTAGGGGTTTCCGGCTTGAACCGTCTAAGTCGGTGGCGTGGCTCACTTTTATATTTTTTTTCTTCTACCCTCTACGGCTGAGCTCGGGCATAATTTGCCAGTAGAGAGACCGCTGGCAGAGTACACTATAGAGAACGAAAAAAAAGACGTGGCAACGTATACTGTATCCACGATGTTAAGCCGTCCAAGAGTGAGTGTGACTTTAGCCTCTCCTCTTACTGGTGCATTATTTCCAGTAACTGTTTAAAGAACAAGATTGGAGGAGGCAGGTTTCACACATTCTGGCCGAAGAATGTCGCTGCGTACCGGAGAAACTGATGCACCGGTGTCTATGGTACATACAATGTCTTTTCGGTTCAATTTTCCTCTGATGGTAAGACTATCTATGGTTCTTTTTATTCTGTTGACCTGAATGACCCTGGTTCTTATAGGTGAGTAGGAACGTGGTTGTGTTCTTGCAAATGAGTTTGATCGTGGTGGTATCCTTGCAGGTGAGTTTGATTGTGGTGGTATTCTCATTCTGCAATCCTTAATGAGATGGCCTGGTTTTCTACATCGGTAACAGGTTCGTTGTTTCCGCTGATTGCCCATACCATTTATCATAGACCTAATTTCTTCTAAAATTTTTCTGAAAGGTCCGTTGGCTGCGTCGCTTTGATGATCTGGTTCTTTGATTGACACTGCTCGGATTTTCGGTCTCGAGGTACTAAAGGCTACTTCCACTTCCAATGATCGTACCAAAGCTTCTATTGAAGTTCGTCAATAGTAGGGTCCTCTGGATCTCTGGATCCCTAAGTCCATCGATGAATAGCTGGACGGCCAGTTGCTTCCTGAAGTCTTCCGGTGCCTGTGGGTACGCTAACTGGATCAGCCTTCTCACATCTGCTTCAAACTCTTGCAGACTTTCGCCAGATTTCTGCAGTCTTGTTTTCATCTGCGCCCGGTATAGCTGTTTTTGGTGTTGATCGCCATACCTTAACTCCAGTGCAGCTACTAGGTCTCCATATTTGTTTTGTTGGTCGGCAGGGATATTCTGCAGCATTTCCAAAGCTTGTCCTCTCAAGGCCACTATGAATGCAGTAGACTTTTCTTTATCGTTCCACCCATTTGACAAGGCTGTAGCTTCGAACTGTCTGCGATACATAGACTAGGATGATTGTCCATCAAAAGTTGGTTGTTTTACTGAAATTCCCGATGTGGCAACCCTGTCACGACGATTTTGAATTTGAAGTGAGGCAATCTGGCTTTGTACGTCCTTTTTAATTGTGTCCACTTCCCTCTTGAGAACAGCTTCGATCTCATTCTTAATGTCCTTTACTTCATCTCGTACTGTGTTTACTTCCTTTCCTAACTTTCCGTCAATTTTCTTCCTATCTTCTTTATATTCAACAATTTGTTTTTCTGTTTTCTGTACCACTTGTTCGAAGAACTTTTCTTGCTGTTCTAGAAGTTTCTGGGTATCTGCTTTCCTTTGTTTTCTCGAGGTTTTCCTTCTTCCAATTTTTCTTCTTGTCGTTGTTTTTCTTCTTCCGAACGGCGTTTTTCTTCTTGTAGTTGTTTTTCTTCTTCCGAACGGCGTTTTTCTTTTTCCAATTTTTCTTCTTGTCGTCGTTTTTCTAACTCCTCAAATTGATTTTTCATAAATTTTATAACGTCCTCCGTGTCGTCGTAAGGTGTATTTTTTGTATTTGATGGAATGGATCAACTGAAGGTAACTGTGGGTGTCCAGAAATAAGAAAGATAACTTGAGGAACAGTTTGACAAGTATCTGATTTTTATTGACAACAACATAACAACATCAATATAATATAAATATATATGCAGGGTGTTCTTCATTCTAATACCCCCACTAGAACATCATCACGTTGTTGAAATAACAAACCCATGTTTTTTTGAACAGAACATATGTTTGTTAGAACTCAATGGTTTGGTCAATACATCCGCCACCATTTCTTCAGTGCCCATGAATTTGACCACAATATCATTGGTGAATATTTTTTCTCTGATATAATGATGTCGCACATCTATGTGCTTCGTCCTACCATGATACCCTGTCGATTGTGCTAAGTTAGCAGCACTTTGGTTGTCACAGAATATGACAGTGGTGGTTTCATTTTCATTCGACCAGAATTCTTGCATGAATTGTAACCACATAGCTTCCTGGGTTGCAGTAGAAAGTGACATGTACTCCGCCTCTGTTAATGAGAGAGCAATTGTTTGTTGCCTCCTGGATGAACATGAAATTGCACCCCCTTGCATCATAAAAACGTAGCCAGAACATGAACGTCTTTCGTCGTTATCACTGGCCCAATCAGCGTCACAAAAACCTATTATTTGATGAGAGCCGCTTTGCTTGAACTCCATTTTAACATCTATCGTACCCTTGAGATAGCGCATTAGTCTTTTGACTGCAGTCCAGTGGACTCTACCTGGGTTATTATTGTATTTGCTGAGAGTATTCACAGCATAGGCAATATCTGGTCGTGTACCTTGAGAGATATACAAGATACTTCCTATTACTTGTTGATAAGGTACTTTTTGCATATACTCTGCATCTTCGTCATCTTGTGGACACATTGCCTTCGTCAATTTCTGGTTGAGATCCATCGGTGTACTGATAGGTTTACAATCAGCCATACCATATTTGATCAGTAGCTCATTGATGTGCTTCTTCTGACTCAGAAAAATTTGACCGGTAGTACGATTTCTTGATATTTCCAAACCAACACAACTATTTGTTTCTCCCAAATCTTTCATTTTGAAGTTTTTATGTAACTCATTTTTCAAATAGTTTTCATCTCCCCATTGTTTGAAAATATGAGCAAATCGTCAACATATACGGCAACAAAAATAATTTTTCCTTCTGAAATATTGTGATAAACACAAAGATCCAATTTGGTTTGTTTCATTCCAGCATTTTTTAAAGCAGCATCTAATTTCTTATTCCACTCCCTGCTTGCTTGTTTCAATCCGTAGATGGCTTTCTTTAGTTTGCAAACTTTAGTTAAATCCTTACTAGAAAGAAACTCTTTGGGTTGAACCATATAAACCTCCTCACTAAGATCACCTTGTAGGAATGCAGTTACAGCATCCATTTGATCTATATCTAAATCAAATCGTGCAGCTAAAGCAATCAAAAGTCGTATGGATGTGTATCTGACTACTGGAGAAAAAATTTCTTTGTAATCGATCCCTTTCCTTTGAGCGCAGCCTTTGATAACAAGACGGGCTTTGTAGCGTAGAATATTCCCTTCAGAGTCTTTCTTGGTTTTGAATACCCATTTACAATTTATTGGTTTTCGATTCAATGGTAAATCAGTCAAAATCCACGTCTGATTCTCTTGTAAGGAACTGTATTCTTCTGACATCGCTTGTTTCCATAGTTCGGCGTCGTGTCTATTCATTGCCTCTTCAACTGTCAAAGGATCGGCTAAATCTGTTACTTCAGGAATTTTTGTGGAATAAAGTTAATACATCGTCATCGGTTTTGGTTTTGGATTTCTGGAAGATCTTCGTAGAATTTGAACTTCTGATGCAGGCTGGGATGGAGATAATGAACTCTCGTCAGAGCATACATTTTCATTATTTGCCCCCACTTCAGCTACATTTGTTTCATTTCCTATGGAGATTTCTTCGGAAGCTTGGACAGAATGTTCAGAAAATGGAAAGATTTGAGTCGTTGAATCCTTTGTTGAAATACTGTTTTTCTCTGAAATACTGTTTTCGATGAAAATCACATCTCTGCTCTTCACAAGTTTTTTTGTTACGGGGCAGATTAGTCGATATGCCTTCGAATCCTGACATTATCCAACGAAGATCATTTCAGTTGATTTGGAGTCCCATTTCCTTCGTTTTTGCTTCGGAACATGCACCATTGCTTTGCATCCAAATATTCGGAGATGACTCAAATCCGGAGTATCATTGGTCCACAATTCTTCTGGTGTTTTCTCTGATATGCCTTTGGTGGGTAAACGATTTTTTAAATAAACAGCGGTTGAAACAGCTTCGGCCCATAACTCCTTATCTACTCCAGCATACTGAATCAAAGATCTAGCTTTCTCGACGATAGTTCTGTTGGTGCGTTCAGCCAAACCATTTTGTTCTGGAGTATAGGGAGTTGTGGTCTGATGTTGAATCCCGGATTTTCGCAAAAATGATTCAAACTCTTGATTACAGTATTCTGAACCATTATCAGTGTGTAAAATTTTGATTCTCATACCTTTTTGATTTTCAACCATTGTTTTGAAATCATTAAAACATGTCTTCACTTCACTTTTACATTTCAGAAAATATATGAATGTTTTCCGAGAAAAATTGTCTATCAAAGTAAAGAAATATCGTGCTCCTCCAAGTGAAGCTACTTCCATCGGGCCAGACAGATCACTATGAATAATCTCGAGTAAATTTTCAGCTCTCTTGCCAATATGGTTGAAGGGCAATCTGCATTGTTTACCTTTCAGACAAGCTTCACATGTTTCTATCTGTCGTTCTTCAAAGTTGATACCTGATGCCAAACCATTTTTCAATTTTTTCAGATCGGAAAAATTGATATGAGCAAGCCTACGATGCCACAATAGTGCGTCTGAATTATGAGAAATCATAAAGTTATAATTTTCTTGTGGAGAAATATTCAACTTATACATGATTTCCACCAAATTTGCATTGGCTACTACATCATTCCGATTATTGAAAATTTGGCAAAGATCCTCAGAAAATTCAATTCTATATCCATTTTTGATGATGCGACTAACAGATAATAAATTAGTCGTTATTCTAGGAACCAGCAGAACATTTTTAATTTGGATAATTTCAACAGATCCATTCAAAATTATTTTCAACTTGATTGTTCCCATAGCAGTTACTTGGAGCTTCGAATTGTTAGCTACAACTATTTCTTTTACTTCAGAAGATACCTTGTTTTCAAGCCAATCATCACGCATTGTCATGTGCATAGACGCGCCTGAATCGATATACCAGTTCATTATATCGGTTTTTTCAGTAGAAAATGCCGCTGATAAACCCTGTGACTTGGTAACGTTCGATTTTTGAGTTTTTTCACTATGCTTCACGTTTTTGTTGCATTCTTGTGCCTTGTGACCGTATTGATTGCATTGAAAACAGCGTGGTCCTTTTTGTGTAAAACCTTCTTATTTTTAGCCTGAGTAAGATAAGCAGAATCATTATTCGAATGTTTCACGTCTTGAAGCAGCTTTGTCTTGATAGAATCCCCTGTGATCTTCACACCAGTGCTTTCAATTCCCATGATCATGGGTTTGTATTCTTCAGGCAAACCCGCTAACAAAAGACTACCAATCCACTCATCACTGACTAAAAAACCAACACCTGATAGTTTGTGAGCGGTTATAATGATTGTATTCACGTATTCCTCCACTGAGTTGCAATTTTCGAGACGTGTGGTTATCAATGTTCTGAGGAGACCAACCTTCCTAGTCAAACCAGAATCTTCGAAAACTTCTCTCAACTTGTCCCATACCTCCTTAGCTGTCTTTGCGCTTTGGACGTGTATGTAATTGATCAGATCGATGAGTAGAATAATCTTAGACTTAGCTTTTGTGATTTTCTTCTCATCCACTTCAATACCAGTTACACAATCCCAGAGCTCTTCATGTTCTAAATATGTTTGAACAGCAAATTGCCATGTATTATAATTTTCGCGACCCTTGAGCCTTTCTATCGACAGCGAACTCCCCAATCCACTTGATGAAGTCATTTTTAGAAAAAGCTTGTTTTTTTTTAAAGTTACCTTCAGACTGACTTGACAACTTGTCAAAAAATATTTGGAACTTTTTATGAAATGCTTATTTCACCTACAGTCCGGAACTTTTATTAACTTATTGTTCAGCACGTTCTGGGCCCATAACCTGATGGAATGGATCAACTGAAAGTAACTGTGGGTGTCCAGAAATAAGAAAGATAACTTGAGGAACAACAACATAATAACATCAATATAATATAAATATATATGCAGGGTGTTCTTCATTCTAATAGTATTCACCATAAATCTTGACTCTTTTTTTTTTGCAAAAATGCCACTTCGACACCAGGACACAATTTTTCTAGTTTTATCTTGGATTCGGCGATTAAAACTCTCGATCCAATAACAAAACAATATTTATTTCAATACAATAACTTCTATTTTCATTAACCACTTAGATATTTACTAAGCAATACAACTTCTACAACTCTATATAACTATTTACATTTAAACACATAAGCTAATACTCCATCCTTGTTATGATCGTTTCCCCTTTAATATTTCAGATATCACAGTTCCAGATCATTCGACCTGTTTCTCCATTATTCGACGTGGATTCGAGAGGTTGCGCGACTTTCCTAGGCCCCGTCGGCGGTTACAAAAGAAGCGGTCGAATACGGACCCTCGACGCTGTCGATTTATCGGTTGCTGACAGGACCGAATTTGTAACAATGTCAAAGTTTAGAACATGATTATTCTGAAGGTAAAAGTAAATACATATTGTTTTGGAAGTATTGGACATTAGTCCATTCATTTCACACCAGCTATTAAAAGTCACAATTATTGATTTAGTCGATAAAACTAAACCCTCATAAATAAATGCTGTAACTGCCAACGAAGTATCATCCGCAAATAGTGCTATCAAAGTTGTATTAAGATATTGGGGCATATCGTTAACAAATAACAAAAATAGTAACGGTCCCAATATTGAGCCTTGGGGTACACCACTATTTAAAGATTGCTTGGAGGAAAAACAGTTGCCCACTTTTACAAACATTTGTCTATAGCTTAGATAATCATATAACCAGTCTAAAAAGACTTCTCTAAATCCCAAGTTGTATAATTTGCTACGAATAAAATTTAAGTTGATAGAATAAAATGCTCGGGACAAGTCAAAAAAAATACCTGCAACTTTCTTAATTACTTTTGAGAAAGCACTTAAGATAGAAACCGGTCGATAATTTGTTATGTCTTAAGGATTATTTTTTTTATGAATTGGTATCACTATAGCTGATTTTAAAATTACCGGAAATTTTCCCGAAGTTATTGATAAATTAATTAAAAAGGCTAAAAGATTAGAAATATACGGTGCTGTCGATTTCAGCACATTTGTTGAGATATTTTCAGTGCCAGTACTGTTTTTATTTTTTTCTGAATGTTATTTTTTTTATCTTTTACTCAAATAATGTAAGTATTTTTAAAAATATTTGTCCATTATTAAACCATATATATATATATATATATATATATATATATATATATATATATATATATATATATATATATATATATATATATATTTATATATATATATATATATATATACAGTGTGGGGCACCCTATACGACACGGTCCCTGTAAACCAAACCAATAATTTTTTCGGGAATTTTCCCATTTCATTATATGTATATTGATTAAGGCTACAAAAGTAAATTATTTTGGAGTCTACAGGGTGGCTCAGACATATCTAAGTTGTGTTTTTTAAATGGAACACCCTATATTTTGTTACCCTTTTGAATAGTTTAAGAAAAAATAATATGATTTCATATAAAGTACCATGTCGCTTACTATAATCGTTCTCGAGTTATTGATTTTTTTATGAAAATGCTAGGTACAATTGAAAACTAAATAACATCAAAACGTATAGAAATTATCACTTTGAATTATGACCAAGCATAAAAAAGGTTTTGAGCTATTGATTTCGGTAGAACCCGTTTTTCAATATTATACAGAATGTTCAAAAATCATTGTCCCTTTTTTATAATTTCGGACAAAGATAACTTTGTTATTTTAAATAGATCACCCTGTATTTTTTTGGTCTGAACAATACTAAATTTTACCTAACCTAAATAGTTTTTCAGATATTGTCTTTTTCAAATAGTAGTTCTTATTTCAATGCATTCTTTGAAACAAGATAGCTTTGAAACGACATTTATTTAACTTGTTGAAAGAATTCTTATTACCACTGTTAAGACTTTTAGTTCCTCTGTGGGTTCGGCGATTAAAACTCTTGGTTCAATAACAAAACAATGTTTATTTCAATACAATAAATTCTACTTTTATTAACCACTATGATATTCACTTAGCTATACAACTTTTACAACTCTATATGACTATTTCCATTTAATAATTCGTAAACACATAAACCTATACTGTTCTTGTTATGATCGTTTCCCCTTTTATATTTCCGATATCACAGTTATTAACGGAGAAGTTATAAATAATATGCGATAATATGCGAAAGAAAAATCACACAGACAAACTACAAGCCTTCGAGATGTGGTGCTACCGTAGAATGTGGCGTATTCCCTGGACAAAAAAGATCTCTAATATGGAAGTCCTAAATCGGATGAATAAGGAATGTGAAGTCATTAACACCATAAAAAAGAGGAATCTTCAATATCTAGGTCATATACTGAGAGGACCCAAATACGCACTTCTCCAGGTGATAGTTCAGGGAAAGATTGGTGGAAGGAGGAATATTGGAAGACGCCGGGTATCTTGGCTTAAAAACCTAAAGGACTGGTTTAATTGTAGCAATGTTGAACTCTTCCGAGCTTCAGTCAATAAGGTCCGGATAGCTGTGATGATAGCAAACTTCCGGTAGGAGATGCACTATAAGAAGTTCCAGATCTTTTTACCTGTTTCTCCATTATTCGACGTGGATTCGAGAGGTTGCGCGACTTTCCTAGGCCCCGTCGGCGGTTACAAAGGAAAGCGGTCGAATACGGACCCTCGACGCTGTCGATTTCTCGGTTGCTGACAGGACCGGATTTGTAACAATATGTTTGTATTAGGGATGCTTACTCAACCGAATATTAAACCAACCACCGGTCTTTCCTTTTTTTTATAAAAAGTGTCCTGTGTCTTTTACTTTACTTTTGAAAATATGTGTACAAATTTTTTTAATGATCGGTTGAGTAGTCTACGCGTAAAAGAATAACAAACAAACTCACATTCGCATTTATAACATTGTTACGATATTTACTCTTTGGGTTCGGTGATACAATAACTAAACAATTTTTATTCTAATATTTATCCACAATAAATTTTACTTTATAAATCACTTTGATGTTCACAACTGTATAACACTTCATAATTACTTCAAATACTTGACTTCAAACTAAAACCAAACTTTTTCGCGACCACTGCCTTTTTTATATTTATCCAATTTGTTTCCAAAAGGAACGAGAGTTTTCGAAAAATCCTCTTAGCCTCTTAGACGCTTTTGGACTTTTCGAGAATCATCCAATGTCTTCTATTATGCTTGCAGTTCATTATGCATTCCACTAATTGTGATCAATGCACTGTAGCCTCAAGGCAAGGTCGACAGAGCCGGGATCGTAACACTATTATTAGGGTTGGGATTAGGATGTATACTGTGTAAAAATGCACGCATAGAGAAGCAAATGAAAAAAAACCAAAAATTGGCAAAAAGAATCTGTTAGCTGCCTTGACAGTTCGGTAGTTATAAAACAGGCGAATCAATTATAATGTCTTTTTTAAGAATATGCAGTAGAAGTGAAACTTTAAAAAAGAAAGCTAAGACAGCAACATTTATTGTAAAAATAGTTAAATTTTATTTATTAATCATTTCTTTAAAAATGTATACATTTTTTCGCTAACAATATTTACACTGTTTCTGATAGATAAAACTCCCGAAAATATACAAATACAACACGCCGCAAAGCGTATGCCTCTTCTTATTCGGAAATTGTTATGATATGAAAAGTTAAGAGAAATTCAATAATATATTTTTTTAAAGAGCAGATATTATTTTAAAATAGCTGATATGTGGGTTATATTAAAAAAAATTGTCCCATTATCAGATCGGGTAAAGTAAGTACAGTAAGCTGCATATCCAGTTAATATAAATATAATACAAAAATATGTACCCACTGTTGACAAAGATGACACAGTTGTTGAATTTCTTTATCAACTTATATCAGAAGAAGAGGAAAACGCTGGGTACAATTCTGCCAGGAAGAAAAATTTGTAATCATGAATATGTGGTTCTGCCTGCGAAATCGTAGACTGTACACCTGGAAGGTACCAAGTGATAGAGAAGGCAACGTTATAAGAAATCAGATTGATTATATATTAATTAATGAGAGATTTAAAAATTGCATGAAGTTGGTTAAGACCTACCCAGGTGCAGATATCCATTCAGACCATACTTTATTGTGTTCTATAATTAAAATTAAGTTAAAAACAGTCAATAAAACCCAGAAGGCCCCAACGATATCCCTAGATGCACTCCATAAACCTTATATACTAAATAAGGTCTCTCAAAAAATTAACACTAAAATGCATGAATGCATTATGCCGGTTCTGAATATCCCTCCCCCACTTTTTTTTCTTTCAAGTTCAATGACACTGACGTCATGTAACCTTCGTTGCTCCCTACCCCCTCAAGGTCGACGCCACTGACGTCACGTATTCTTGTTCTAACATGACTTTGCGTTTTTTTTATAACTATACTATTTTACATGGGATTACTGCATCCTTGAAAAAATATTTTTTTAAAAATTATCTTTGTATGCAACGGTGTGGAAAAAAAACTGTGTGACCTCGACTGAATTTAGTCAATCTATTTGGATTTCAAACACATAAACCCTCCTGACAAAGATACCAAACGTGAAATGTCCTTGTACATCAACTGTTTTAAAATCGATAGAATAATAAAAATATTTCTTAGGAAGAAATAAAAAAAAATGGGGCGATCCTAACTAACTTAATCAGACTCGATTAACATCTAAATTTTTTTACGCCCCCATCTGGTATGTAAGAATCACATCAAAACATTCTTTAAGAACTAACGGAAGTCACCCTTTTTTAATCGGGGTGGAGTCAATGACATTTCCGTAGAAAAATTATTTTCAAAAAACATCTGTTTTTGTAAAGTGTGTGAAATTATTAGTTTATGGATTGAGGGTGTTTTAATTTAATATTTATCAGTTTGATAGGTACAGATGAGTGTTTTTTTTAAATATTTTTAAATACATTGATACGTGGGAATTATTTTTAATGCCTTTAAAAAAATGATGGCTTGAACGATATAAGATTTTTTACATAAGTTTTATGACCCCTTTAAGTGATTACAACAAAGAAGTTTTTAAAAAAATAATGTGAGAAAGTTAATAGATTCGTATTCCCAAACTTACCAAAATAAAAGTTTATCTATGAGGGTTTTTTCCCAGAGAAATGTAAAAATCAGAGGATTAAGTTAAAAGAAATTTTTTGTTATATGGTGGGGGGGAATGTTTATATAAATGAACATATTACAAACACTCTCAGTATCAGTTTAATATTCATTAGTTCAAGATGAGTTCAATTTTGTTAAATTTACTTAATGGTGTAAACGACAATAATGATGTATCTGCTGTGGTGCTAGAAGATTTCGATTATGAACAGTTTGATAAATTAACCACAAATAATGTTCAAAATGTGGAAAATAAACAAACCATTCACGTAACCGAGGATTGAAATCCAACAAGGATGAAACGTCCCAAGAAGACAACTGTAACTTCCAAGGTGAAGAAGACTCGAACAAAGCAATGTAACATTCCAGAGGTTGATGTGAGAGCTCCAGAGGTTGACATACATGATCCCACAACTTTAAATCTATGGTGATATGAGGAAACGCGCCAAACTTAAAATTGTTGACGCTAACAATAGGATTAGGAAATGTGAAAAAGCTTACAAAAGGCTAGGGATGATTTATTTATCGCTAAAACAACGTATAAAAAAACGACAATTATTTTTAATAATTGGAAATCTGAGCTTATAGACAACTTTGAAGGTGAATAATTGTCGTTTGTTTGTATATAAATTATATTTAATGTAGTTTTTATTTCAATTAAACATTATTATTTTTATTGCAACAATATATATTTAATGATTTTTATTTGGTTTTATATACGATGAATAATTGTGTTAATAATGTACATAAATATTGAAAAAATATATAATTAATAAAAAATTAGCATTTTTTTCTTTCAATAAATAATTTGGGGTGCCTATGTACTAACATATGCAAAAACTTTATAAGTATTTTCATTGAAAAAATAAACTAGATGCCGTACAGAAATAACATATTTTTCTACCTGATAACATTGTATTGTTTTTATCAGAAAAAAATATAGCTACTTAACACGCAGTGGTGTACCATAAAAATTTTACAAAAAAAAAAGAAAAATTGTACTTCTAAAACGTATTTTTTTTATTTTTTGACAGAAAAGAACTTAACCTTCATAAAATAATGTCAATTGTGTCTTTACAAAGATTCCACTTCTAGTGTCAAGATAAATGGATCTTATATGGACTTACATGTTAGTGTTGGCTAGGCAATATACATCGACATTTAAAATACATTATTGATGAAATGGCTAAGTAATGTGGAATTACTGTTTATCAGACAATTATATGCATATATACACAGTAGAGATTATATTAAATTAAAAAAATCTAACACGTTCACTGAATTTAATATCATTAAATCGTTATAAACTCTACTTTTCCCAATGTCTTGTTGTAAATTAGAGACTTTAACATTTTATGTGTAAATACAATTGTAAATGGGTGGTAACCACTCACAAAAAAAAACCTTGAAGTTTAACCTTGGGATGATGCTTGTTGGTTGTCAGAGCTATTTTTATGGAATGTTTGCAACCTTGAAATGATGGGATTGTAAGATGTCATTGCATATCATTGAGTTGTTCTTCTTACATGTAGTGGGGGTGTCTTTTATAAAAAGAGATTGGTGGGCTATTAAAAAAATCAAAAGTGAAAAATCTTTCGAGCAGTTAACAAAAGTGTGAAATAACCAAATACTAGTTTAACCAGTCTATTTTCAGTGAGACTAATCTATATAATCGTAAAATATGTGGATGCATTACTCAAGTCAAAATTGGCAGGAATCTGTCGATATACATTCAGCAATTCAGAGACTGCATTAATACTTTAGTGCATTGAGTCGGGATGCCCTCCATTCATCAGTTTACGATCTATATTTTTGCTACGATGAAAATGATGTTCAATGGTGTTTGCAGAAAGAAGAGCAGTATATCGCTGGTGCAGATCTTTGTGAAAAATTCAATGAAGGACAGATGGATCTGTATCAGCTTTGTGAGGGAATCTTCAAATGTGATCTGAAAGGATATCTCAAGGATCTGTTGCCATACCTACCTGATGACATCATCCAGAAATACGACCTTACAGCCCATACCAATGATGATGATGATACAGCCGACGACGACGACGATTAAAAAAATATTTTTTTCTTGTAGAAATTGCAACAATATATATTTATTGATTTTATTTGTTTTTTTTTAAATACGATGAATAATTGTGTCGATACTGCACATAAATATTGATAAAATATATAATTAATGAAACATTAGCATTTTTTAAATAAATAATTTAACGGGTATGGCTGTGATACCAGGGGTAGATGAAAAAATACATTTAAATAAAACAAAATCCAATAAGATCATTATCATTTATTATAATTATACAAAGACATAAATAAGTTATATTTTTGACAGACATTGACATTACTAAACTAAGTCACTGCTTTTAATCCACGAATTGTGTTCGTCGGTAAAACCGAGCCAACGAACAAAAACACTATTAGAGGACCGATGAATAATTTTTTCGATTAAATAAATATCAGCATACTTCGTTTTCAGTAATTCAGGTTCGTAAAAGGCACCTTTAATGCAAGAATGCAACCGTGCGGTGCGTGATAAAAATCAAGCGCATCGACTCTGGTGCGAAGTCCCGACAATTGCCAACCGAGAAGCCTTTGTCCACGCGAGGAACGCCTGCAAAAGAACGATCGATCTTGCCAAAGAATCCTACGACACGAGAATATGCAACAAGCTTGTCAATGCCTCTCCTGGATCAAAGACCTTCTGGTCTTTGGCTAAAGCCATAAATAAGAATTTCACAACTTCTTCTTTACCACCACTCGAGAGGTCCGACGGCACGACAGCCGTATCTTCCAAAGAAAAAGCGGATCTGCTGGCCGAAATGTTCAGCTCTAACCCAACCCTCGATACCAATGGAATACAACCCCCAACGATACCTAGAATAAACGCATCAATGCCTGAGGTCACTATCCGCCATCGCACTATCAGGAAAATCCTACGAAATCTTGACTCTAATAAGGCAGCAGGACCAGATGGAATTCCGACAATTGTCCTAAAGACCTGCTCAAGAGCTCACCCCAGTTCTCTGTAGACTCTTCAAGTTATCATACAGCAAAGGAGTATTTACGTCCATGTGGAAAAACGCTAAAGTCCAACTGATTCCGAAAAAAGGAAAGAAGACTATTCCTGCAAATTATCGCCCTATTGCATTGCTCTCAGTCATATCCAAAGTTATGGAAAAAGCGATTAACACAGAACTTATCAAATATCTGGAGAAATTTAAGATAATCCATGACAGACAATATGGATTTCGACAACTTCGGTCCACTGGAGATTTGCTGGCTTATGTCACTCAGCTCTGGACAAACACTATTGAAAAGTTTGGTGAATCCCGTGCAATAGCCTTGAATATGTCTAAAGCCTTTGACCGCGTTTGGCACCAGGCATTGTTAAGTAAATTATCTGCCTACGGTCTCCCAACCAAACTGCGCCAATGGCTCTTGAGATTCATGCAAGATCGCTCCTTACATGTGGCAGTTGACGGTATTTCTTCTGATGCGTTTAAAACTAATGCCGGGGTCCCCCAGGGTTCCATTCTGTCCCCCACCTTATTTCTTTTACACATCAACGACCTCTTGAAAACCACCACGAACCCCATTTACAGTTTCGCAGATAGCACACTTGTCTCAACTTTCACATCCTATCGATCACTTTCGGTGAATGATACAAATAGACTCAGGCAGGAACAGGTTGATTTCATCAATAGAGATCTTAAAGCAATCGTCATGTGGGGAACCAACAATCTTGTTCAGTTCAACGCCCAAAAAACACAAAGGGCCACGTTTTCCAAGAAAGTGAATTCCTCAAATCATCCCATCACAATGTCTGGAAATACCCTTGAACCAAGTCCCTCCATCCCGATTTTGGGAGTCACGGTGTCCAATAATATGTCTTGGCATGACCATGTTGCTAACATCGTAAAGTCGGCAAGCCAGAGGCTAGGTTTTCTGTGGAAAGCCAGAAAGTTTCTTACTCCTGATCAACTGTTGACGACGTACAAGGCTCAAATCCGACCTCTACTGGAGTATTGCTCGCACATTTGGGGTTCAGCACCAAGGCATTCTCTTCGTCTTCTTGATTCCATTCAGAAAAGAGCCATTCGCTTGATAAACAGCTCAACTCTCACAGATACCCTTCACCCTCTAGAACATAGAAGAAGAGTTGCAGACCAGTCATTGCTCTACAGATATTTCCATGGCAGATGCTCCAGAGGAATAAAAACTCTTGTACCACCATTGGCCACATTCGGCCGAAAAACTCGGCACGCTGATCACCCATTTACTATCAAGATTGACACTACTAGGACCAATCTTTATCAAGAATCCTTCTTTTACAGGGCTGCTACGGAATGGAATTAGCTTCCAAAATCAGTTTTTCCAGAGAACTATGACCTACAACTTTTTAAAAAGCGTGTCCAAAATCATTTCCTTTCTATAATCCCTTCCCCTTCTAATAGTCGCAGTGCGGGCCGTCCGCGGCCCACATGATAGGTCTACCCTTTTTGCGACTATTTTCATAAAAAAAAAAATTGGATTTTCATCCATATCTTCGAGAATATAAGTTGTGGGATATGTATTGTTGACTTTGATAATTTTAAACAATTCCGTAGAAAAGTTGGCTAAATAGCCTTTTTTAAATACACTCTTTTGTTTAGAGATCCTAACTACATCATTTAAAAGATATTTTGGTTTGATCAGTTTCTTCTTATTCTTGCTAATTCTTAATTTTGATGTAGGTCCGACATCAATTGGTTTCATCCCTGTAGCACCATGTTTCCTATTGTTATATTTTGCGCCTATGGATGGAATAATGTCTAACCATTTGTAACTACCATTAACTGAGAACTCTTTGTAAAGCCAAGTTTTTATAAGTAGTTCTGATGACTAGGTCCACTATTGCTGCCTTAATAGAACTGTAGGTCGAATAATGATTGATTTTATATCGCTTCATTAGTGTTGAAAAATCCCTATTACAGAATTCCTTTCCCTGATCACTCTGTATATTTTTTGGAATATACTTGGCCTCCTTCAAAATCATACTAATAGCTTCAGTAATAGCTTTTCCGGTCTTGTTTTTCACTGGCTTGACCCATAAATATTTGGAATAACAATCAATTACCACCATAGCAGATCGATATCCTTTATTAATTTTTGCATATGGTTGAAATTCAGCAAGATCAATTTGCCACAAATCTCCAACACCTTTAAGAATAATTGACCTCTGGAAATTACGTCGAGCTGGTTTGTGTAACTCATCAACAACTTGTCGTTTAACATTCATTGTTCTATCCATTTGACGCACAATGGTTTCATCTAATGCAATGTCAACAATGATGTCTCTCTCTCTATGATGATGATAACACTAATGGATTATACCTTCTTCACGAAGCTCTTCTATAATTAAAATAATCTCATTATCATGAACAGTGTGTCCAATCGATTTTAAAGCTATTAATAACCGCAAACAATTCACTAATTCTTTTGGTTTATTCCAATATATATAATTTTGTGACTTAGTTGTATATACTTTGTTTAGTTTTACCCCCATACCACTTGCATTTCCAATGGAATCATTCATTGAACGTAGTAATGGTCTGATAACTTCACGGAATTTTCTGCTGGTTGAATGTTTTATTCCATTTTCTTTTGATTTAGTTTGTATAGTGCATTTGTAATTTTTAATATCTTAATATAATTGCGTCCTATTTCCACATTACCAACTGCGGGCGGTTTCTTTAGAAATATCAAGTTGTATAAATCTGAACTACCAGCAAATTGACGTATTTGCATTGCACCATTCCAAAACGAAATATTTCCATTGGTAAATCAAACCTCGAGATTACCCATTTCGAGTGTTTTTGTGGCATGATCTTCACGTATGCCAAATAATTTGTCATATGCAGGGTCACCATTTCTTAAATTTATTAGATGTTTTTTCAATTCTGTATCAATGTTCTGTTCATCAATATTGGATAATTCAAAATCTGTAGAACTCCTAAGTGATGTGGGTGTTTCGAATATGCTAGCAAATTTTTTATCATTTTCCTCACCTAGGATGCTATAATTATCACTTCCAGCATCACTTTCAATATATTTGGGTTGAATTGGGGTACTCATTGGCGTAGTTCGAATCTGGTCTGAAAAAGTTGTAGACGGTTTCGCAATACTGGCTGAAGATAAAACATTCAATGGTTTGGTTATTGGCTCATAAAGTTTTTCTAACATTTTATTATCTTCCACATTGCCACTTTTGTAGAGTTGAATTTCTCCCGTACAGCTTCGGTCGCTTGAACCAGTTGACGTTTCACATCCATTTTAACATTTACACATTCATCTCTTAGTATATTCATCTTTTAAAAAAATTACTTGCTCTGTTAAAGTGTGTGTTGACCTCGACAATGTTCTTTACTGTATTGAGTTTTTTTGTATTTAGATATTATAGATATATGAAGCTATGAATCCTTTGCGGTAACGTCCATCATGTATCTTTCTATCTTTGTCGATGACTAGAAATCCATACTGATCACCCCAACATTTTGTACACATTATTTGAAATTCCTTGATTGTGACATCTGGTGAAACATGATCAGAAAAGATGTGATGTAAATTCGTCTCATTATAATAAATTTTGCATTAATAAAGTTTGCATTATCACGCACTAACTGTTTTGGAACTCGTGAATAGGTCTGCGCAAGATAGAAACAGTCTACACTTTTGTGACGTCCCATACAAAAATATGATCTGATAATATCTTGTTTTTCACATATCACATCATCGAAAATGAAAACTGAATTCGGTTTGGCATCGGAAGGTTCCACTATTTCTGCATTATTACTAAACGTATAATAACCCAATCCTTTTATTGGTGCCAATAAATTACGCAAATATTCATATTTTAGTTGATTCAATGATTTGGAATACAAATAAACATTAGCAAATCGCAATCCTTGTGTGTGTGTCAAAAGAGAGATCATTGCATTCGTTTTTCCACAATTTGAAGGACCGATTATGAGAGCGCGAACAGAAGACGGAAGTAATGGTCCATGTCGTAATGTATTTCCTTCATGCAACCCGCTCCCTAATTTTTCTCTTCTTTTTGTTTCACAATACGCATTGTTTGGCTGTTGAAGACTTATTGAAGAAAATTATGAAAAACAAGTCTCATTTAAATGTCTACTATGGTGCAGTGCAGACGTAAGAAAAGTGAAGCTCAAGGACGTGGTTTAGTTAAAACATTGATAAATAAACTACCATTTGAATTACATCTACCAGGTGGCTATCAGTATTGTGGACCGGGAACAAAATTAAAAAAGCGTTGGATATCGCATGCAAAACACACGACATCCAATATTCAAAGAATTCAAACGATCTCGCGGCTAGACACAGAGCTGACAAACAACTCGAATACGCTGCTTGGGATAGAGTCAAATCGAAGGACGCTGGTATTGGTGAACGAGCAGCTGCCCTACTTGTCACAAACATATTGAAGACAAAAAGACGTTTTGGTATGGGGTGTGATATGAGCATTGTCAAGAAAAAAAAGAATGGTATAAAGAACAAAGCCGTGAAAAAAAGAAAAATCGAAAAAGTAGCTTTCGGAGCTGGTATAGTTCGAAAAGTTCGGAATGAAATACAGAAAGCTGAAGGTAATCAATTCGTGACAAGTAATAGAAAAAAAGCTACTGTTATAGCATTAAAAGCAGCACGTAAATATCTCAAAGAGGCTGGTGGAAAGAAAAAAATTCGAACGCCGCGTATTATACCTATCCCGAAAGTGGGTGGATTTTTACCACTTATACCTATTTTCACTGGATTGTCTGCCCTTGGTAGTTTAGCAGGAGCTGCGGCGGGAATAACCAAAGCTGTAAATTCAGCAAGAGAGAGCAGAGATGCTTTAAACGAAGAAAAAAATAACAATAGAAAAATGGAAGCAATTGCAATGGGGAAAAAGGATAGTGGTATTTTCTTGAAACCCTATCGCAAAGGTCTCGGTATCTTTTTAATACCATATAATTCAAAAAACTAATTGATGCCCTACCTCTTAAACCTCTCACTGACATCGAACTCAATTATTATGCCAAACAAATCAAGATTCCATATTTTCGAGGTGTTTTCATGCGTAATAGTGCGTAAACGTGAAATAGCAATTATCAATTTGGATGGAAACAATGGTCGAGGAACACATTGGGTGGCATATCGAAAAAATGGGGAATACGCTTCATATTTCGATAGCTTCGGAGATCTACCCTCACCATTAGAATTGGTACAATACTTTAAAAGTGGTCCAAATGCAATTGAAAAAATTATGTATAACTATGAACGCCAACAAAAATTCAATACAGTTGTGTGTGGACATCTTTGCTTAAAGTTTCTTTTCAAAATCAAAGTAAAAAAATGGATGTCACACCTGAAATGGATAAAGAGGCTATTAAGAGAATGGGGCAGTCCCTTACATCATATTCAAAAAAAGTTAAAAATTTTAAGGAAGATGAGTCAAAGTCAACTGGTAGATATGCCCAAGGAAGTATTAATTTTTTGTGCATCGCATGACATTGCCGCAGTTTGGGATAGACTACCCGAAGACCTTCAAAATGATATCGACATTTTAAAATATCAATATTGTTATGAACATTATGGTGGTGATGATAGTAAAAGCACATCCACCGATGTGAATGATGGACCCATACCCAGGAAAATCTTTTGCTGTTATTGCAACATTGAGGATTGTAATGTGGGTGCTAATAAAAATGAATGGGGACTGAAAGATTTAACTCCAAAGAGACATAAATTGACAGGTTGCAAACAACAATAAATTGGTGTGGAATCGTAGAGATGTCATCAGTCATGTCACGAAAGTTCGAGCTAGTTACAGTTCAATAAACCTTTGTTTATTGGAAATTCCACAAATTCCTGCCGGTCAACGCGCGGTTAAAGTGCAATATTGCAATTCTGCACTATTGCATATTTTTGTGCTGATAATAAAATAATTTTATTATAAATAGTTGTAGATAGATTTAAGTTTTAAGTTCTAATTATTTAGTAACTCGTGTATTTGTCGTAATTAATAAAGAGCCTTTTTAAAAAGTGCCCTTTGTGCAACGAGTATTTATTTGGCGCAGTCACTAGGCTAGTAGAAGAGTCTTTCAAGATCTTCGTCGTTGTTAAACGTTAGTCTACTAGCGAAACTACCACATCCCTGGGAAACCGTCGTAAGTTCACCCATTTCAAGTTAAGAAGAAAGAAGTAGACGTTAAGCAGAAAAAAATAGACGTTAAGAAGAAAGAGGTGAACGTTAAAAATAAAGAAGTAGACGTTAAGAAAAAAAAAGTAGACGTTTAAGAAGAAAGAAGTAGACGGTAAGAAGAAAAGAAGATTAGGACATGCTTGTATACATCATCCTTCTCTTGTAAGATATTCATATGTTTAATACCCCTCTTAAACAAAAAATCCTTAAACAACCAACCTTAATTTTAACCCCATAAAGTTCACTACCTTTACCCAACATGCCTACCTTCGACGTAAAAGACCTTAATATCATTACTGAATTCAACGGAAATCCGAATGAACTTCACTCCTTTATCGATGCAGCAACCATGATTTTAAATTACTACTCCGACCGAGAAACCCAAGATTGCTTCCAGAACCAAATGCTGATTCAAGGACTTCTTAGCAAATTGAAAGGAAGAGCCAAAGAAGTTATATCAGTTTTTGGATGTAAAGATTGGACAGAGATCAAGAATACCTTAATCCAACACTTGCGGACCAAAGAAACGAAAACACGCTAACCAGAGACCTCGTTAACCTACGTCAAGGACCAACCGAAAGCCCTCAACACTTTCACGAAAGAGTTATGGGACTGTTAAATACCATATCAAACTACATCGAGTTGCACGAAGAAAATAAAGTCATAAAAATGAGTAAGAAGCTATTCTTCCAACAACAATCTCTCACGACATTTTTGGCAGGACTACGTGAGCCCTTAGGGTCCACAATTAGAGCAATGCGACCAGCCAGCTTAACCCTTGCCTTCCAATACATTCAAGAAAATAATATCAGATTTCTTCAAAGGGGATTCGACGCTCAATCAACACCGAAAAATAAACCTCAGATCGCTCCACCTCAGAAGCAGACGTACTTACCAAGACCAGTGGGAGAAAACCAATTCGCCAACTTTCGTCCACAATGGAAACAGAGGCCCCAATGGAACCAACAACCCCAGCAAATTGGACACAGACAACCAATGATGCAAAACCAAACCAATCCATTTGCCAGACCACAGCTTTCAACAAATCAACCGTTCAATAGGGCAATTCCACGCCAAGCCTACAAGCCAACGCCAATGAGCATTAGCACCAGAGCTACCTCGCAAAATAGAGATCATCCGATCACCCGGCCAACTCAGTATACACCTTCAACCCCAAAGTTTGCAGTAGAAGAACTATTCAATATCGAACAAACAGAAAAACCTAATTCCTACTACTCAGAAACATACCATAGGGACGAATATTACACCAATTTTTACCCGGAATACCAGAATTCACCGCCCGAGTTAGCAGAGTCCACCGATTACCACCTCGAAGAAGAAGCTGTAAATTTTCCAAACGACCCAATGGTAACCGAAGATAAAAAAGAGCTTCCGTATATCAAAATATCCCAACCCCCATTAAAACTTCTTATCGACACTGAAGCCACGAAATCCTTACTGAACCCCAATGTCGCCTCCAAATTCTACAAAAATTATATCAAACACGAACCCTTTGTAGTTACGTCAATATTCCAAAATCACTCACAAGAATACTGTGCAGAAATTCCCATTTTTCCTGAGTTTAACTCAGACAAAACTCTCAAATTCTACTTATTCAAATTCCACAAGACATTCGATGGTCTAATAGGCCTTGATAATCTTAAATATCTTAAAGCCAAACTTAACTTTCCTGAATCAAAGTTAGTAACCGAAAATGTTACTCTCCCTATCCAATACTATGAAACACAGAGTTCTCAATTCTACACAATCCAGTTAGAACCACAAACCATTACCCAAGTAAGAATACCAGTTAGCGAAGAACAAGGAACTATATCTAGACACTACCTACCTATATCTACCTAGACAAGAGATACAGGGCATCTTCGTTCGTGAATCGCTGACAAATGCCTGCAATAAACTAGCTTGGACCGAAATAATCAACCCTACAGACGAGACAGTACAGCTAGCTCTTACAGAACCAATAACGAGTAATAAAATCGATCTGCGAGATTATGATCTCTATTCCTCCGACGTTACATCTCAAATGAATGGACCTATACCATTTGAAATCGATCCCTTCATAAGAACAGACCATCTCAATTCGGAGAAAGAGCAAAGTATAAGGAAACTTTGCAAAAAGTATGCAGATATTTTCCATCATCCAGAATCTCATCTAACTTTTACCAAACAGATTAAACACCACATCAGGACCAAAGACGAAATTCCAGTTTTTACAAAATCATACAGATATCCCCAAATACATAAGGAAGAGGTCAAAAAGCAAATCTCATCGATGCTAAACCAGGGAATTATTCGACCCAGCCAGTCACCATGGTCATCTCCGATATGGGTCGTTTCTAAGAAACCAGACGCCTCCGGAAAAACAAAGTGGAGAATTGTGGTTGATTATAGGAAGGTGAATGAGAAAACCATAGATGACCGGTATCCAATTCCAAATATTACCGACATCCTCGATAAATTGGGACGCTGCCAATACTTCTCTACACTATATCTTGCCAGCGGATTCCACCAGATAGAAATGGCGGAAGAGGACATCCAAAAGACCGCTTTTAACGTAGAAAATGAGCATTACGAATACGCTAGAATGCCATTTGGCCTAAAGAACGCTCCCGCCACCTTTCAACGTGTGATGGATAACATCTTAAAAGGGATACAAGGAGAAATTTGCCTTGTATATATGGACGATATCATCATCTATTCGACCTCATTACAAGAACATCTTGTAAACCTGTCAAAAATATTCCAAAGACTTCGAGAATCTGGCTTCAAAATCCAAATGGACAAATGCGAATTTCTCAAAAAAGAAGTGAGTTTCCTAGGACACGTTGTGACACCAGAAGGAATAAAACCAAATCCAAGCAAAGTCAAAGCTATCTTAGATTATCCGATTCCGAAAACAACAAAAGAAATAGGCTTCCTAGGACTCCTGGGTTATTACAGAAAATTCATCAAAGACTTTGCCAAAATAACAAAGCCTCTTACGTTGTGTCTCAAAAAAGATGCTCTAATAGAACATACCCCAGAGTTCCTGAACTGTAAAAAAACTTGTAAGAATTTACTAACAAATGAACCGCTTCTACAATATCCTGATTTCAAGAAAACATTTAACCTTACAACCGATGCAAGCAAATTTGCCATAGGAGCAATCCTATCCCAAGGCTCAATTGGAAGCGACAAGCCAATTGCATATGCTTCAAGAACCTTAAACGAAACAGAACTCCGATATTCAACCATCGAAAAGGAGATGTTAGCCATAGTTTGGGCCACTAAGTACTTCAGGCCATATATCTTTGGAAGAAAATTCAAAATCCTTTCCGATCACAGACCGCTTCAATGGCTATTTTCCCTTAAAGATTCAAACTCCAAACTTGTACGATGGAGACTGAAACTCGAAGAATTCGACTATGAGGTAGTTTACAAAAAGGGAAAAGCTAATACAAATGCCGACGCCCTCTCAAGAATCGAAATTAATACAGGAGAACTAGAAAAGTACATTAAAGATTTTAACGAAAAGCTAGAATTAGAAGATCATTATTATATAACCATCCATCATCTATGCATGACCCATTAAAGACAATTACAAATAATCCAGTAACTGACTTAAATCCACAAGAGCTCGAAATAATCGACGAACTCTTAAAAGAAGACGAAAAACGAATATCCCAAGACATCACTATCGACGTAACAAGGCACACATCCACTGAAGACCCCATATTAGGCATACCTATTAGTGAAAAGCCTCTCAATTATTACAACAATCAAGTAATTTTAACCCTTGTCAACTACAACCCAGCATATCCAGTCACGGAACAAGCCTTCGTCAACAAAAGAAGACTTCATATCCAACTAGGCAAGGATAACCTGGAAAATAACATATTTTCCCTATTCAAAGATTATTTGGACCCAAAGAAGAAATACGCCCTTTATTTCGAAGATGATGACTTATATCCTTACCTGTGCAACATTGTTCGAAAGACATTCAAAAACACTGCCTACGATCTTGTTAAATGCAACTACAAACTGAAAGATATAAACTGTCCTGAAAGACAAAGGAAAATTATTCTGGACTATCATAACGAAAAAACTAATCACAGGGGGATTAACGAAACCGAAATGGAAGTCCGCAAACATTACTATTGGCCAACCCTCAGGAAAGATATCGAAGAAGTCATAAACTTGTGCGACACTTGTCATATAAATAAGTACGACAGGCTTTCACCTAAGCCCAAGTTTCTGATTACACCAACTCCGACGAAACCAATGGAAATTGTTCATCTGGATACCTTTCAAGCAAATGGTCAAAAGTTTCTTACCATAATAGACGCATTCTCGAAATATGGACAAGCTTACGCTATCGAGGGTTCTAACGCAATCAACGCCCTCAACGCACTTTTGATCTTTATTACTCACCATGGAATCCCACATATGATCGTCACAGACAATGGAACCGAATTCAAAAATGGCCTTATACAAGAATTTGTAGATACACACAAAATCTTCATCCACTACACTACCCCTGATAACCCTCAGTCAAATGGGATGATTGAACGCTTACACTCTACTTTATTAGAAAATCTTAGAATCCTAAGAGAAAGGAGAAAATCATCCAGTATCAAAGAACAGATGCTGTACGCTATCCTGGGGTATAACAACACGATTCACTCAGCAACTCAACAAAAACCAATTGAGGTATTAACAGGACACCTAGAAGCACAGAATCCTCTGGAAATTGATATTAAGAAAATTCTCTTAAACATCTACACACAAAACCACAAAAAGCAAACAAAAGAAATGTACAAGCAAATAAATAAGAAAATTCAGGAAACTAAAGAGCGAGCAATAGAAAAGAAGAACTTAAATAGGGACGTTCCAATCACTTACAAACCTTGTACAAAAATCCACACGAAAAGAACTGCAAAAAGAAACAAATTACTTCCAAGATTTACCAGAAGAGTCGTTAAAACCAATAATCCTATAACCATAAATACCGAAAACACAACAATTTACAAAAGGAACATCAAGCACAAATCCGATAAAACAACTAATAATAAAAATACCTTACAAATGTACCTTCGGCGCAGCCCAGGAATTGCAGCTTCAGAACCTAAAGAACAACACAGGACTACTATTACCGAGACAGAGGGAGGACCAAAATCTTCAGTTTTGTTTGTCCCGTACAAAATTTCCTCAAAGAATGGGCAAGTTACAGTTCAATAAACCTTTGTTCCGGTATCGGAAATTCCACTAATTCCTGCCGGTCAACGCGCGGTTAAAGTGCAATATTGCAATTCTGCACTATTGCATATTTTTGTGCTGATAATAAAATAATTTTATTATAAATAGTTATAGATAGATTTAAGTTTTTTAGTTCTAATTATTTAGTAACTCGTGTATTTGTCGTAATTAATAAAGAGCCTTTTTAAAAAGTGCCCTTTGTGCAACGAGTATTTATTTAGCTACAAGCTGTCGGATGCAGTGTTTTGAGTGCAAATTTTTATTCACCTATTGAATTGGAGAGGGGAAGTCGTTATGGTTTGGGGCTTATAGGATTCTATGGTTGCAATACCATTCACAACATCACGAAAAAAAACAATATACTCATTATTGGCATTCCTTCAGATAAAACCTACAATGGCAGAAGAGATATTGTGATAGAAATACCATGTGGAGCATATGAAATAGAGGAAATTAATTCTACATTATTTCCGAATAAAAAACTTGATTCTAAAACATTGGATGATCTTTTTAACCTTCGTGCAAATAACAACATATTCAAATGCGTATTGCGATCAAAATATTATGTGGATCTAAGAGATGAAAACTCAATAGCCCCACTGTTGGAATTCGAGAACCGTATGCTCGACAAAAATATAGCACATCAATCAGTATTTCCCGTAAATATTTCAACTGTGAGATTGATCCGTTTGAAATGTAATATAATTTCAGGATCTTACATAAACAGTGATGCAAATTACATTCTTTTTTCATTCAATCTTGATGTCGAGCCCGGTTATAATATAACTAAAGAACCACACAACATTATATATATGCCAATTAGCCCCGAAGGACGTCAGTTTATTGATAACATCAGTGTGCGCATAATAGATCAGAAAAATAATCTTATCGATTTTGGAAGGGAAGAGATAGTTGTCATATTGAAATTAAAGAAATTGTAGTAACGAATGTGATGGGTTTTTGCTACAACAGGAATCCAAAATATGTCCCAACCTTTCCTTCGAATATCAATAAAAAGAAGGCATCGTCCAGGAAGAAGGTCATTTCACAAGTGCAAGTTAAGCAGCAAAGACATGATACATTATCAGTAAAGGATATCAATTTTCTTGAATCAATTGGACTCAGAATACGACGACAATATAAAAATGGTGCTCGAAGCAAACAATGACAAGTTGAATATTTTCGATGAACCATTTGTTGACCATTCACTCATAAGTTTTCATGAGCATACTCATAAACCATTTGGATCTCCGTTTTTTAAAAATTCGGATGAAATTCGAATTGTCATCAATAATCAAGATGCGATACTCGATATTGCCGTCAGCTTTATTTATATAGAAGGAAAATTCACACCAACAGATGAAACCTTACCATGCTATCTTTCAAACAACGCTTTAGCATTTCTATTCGATGAAATTCGCTATGAAATGGGAGGTGAACAAATTGCCGTTGTTCGAAAACCAGGAATAACTTTAACAATGAAGAATATGATTTCATTCGGACAATCACATTCACACACACTCTTGACCACTGGTTGGGGACTTTCAAATACGAAGCAGGATATCCTCGATGTAACTAGTCACGTGTTCAATGGCAAGCTTTCGCTAAAGTATTTGATGGGTTTCGCTGGAGATTACAAGAAAAGTATCCTTAATGCCAAACAGGAACTAATTTTGATAATCGCCCGTTTATTCAAGAATTCCTATATTGGAGATGTTGACGCTGATGTGGAAATCACAAAGATCGAGTGGAAGATACATCATATTGTACCCGACGACAAGCAAAAGTTGAAATTGTTCAATAGAATCAATAAGAGCTAGCTGAATTTAAAAATAAAATGGTTTACCGTATGTGGGATCTGTACGAATTACCCTCATTACGTAGCACATCTTCTGATATATGGGCAGTAAAAACAACAAACAGTTTGGAAACACCCCGATTTATTATCATCGGTTTTCAAAATACGAATGCATCCGAGAACAGAACAATGGATGTAACGAAATTTATAAATGCAGATATAAATAATATCCGTGTGTATTTGAACTCTGAAGTGTATCCATACGAGCGTTGGAATCTGGACTTTGACAGAAAATTAACCCCATCAGCATACTATGCATATGAAAACTATGACAAGGATATGAGTGAACCACTTATGGATATCAAACAATTTCAAGACAACCCATATTCATCATCGATTGTTCCCACCAACCGAATGCTACAAAATCATCCACAGTGGATATCAAGTTGGAGTTTGAATCGAGAAAATCTAAATTTCCCATGATACAAAAGCTTATGCACTCATTCTACATGACACATTTGTAACATATAATGCATTAGATGGATCTGTTCGTAATTCGTATTAAAAATGTTTTTTTTATTTTTATATCTTTTAATTATATTTATTATTTATACTATTTCATTTTATAGGTTAATAAAATAAATGTTTTTTCTTGGAGAATTGAGTTTTATTTGTCAAATACATTTTTTACAATTTAAAAGAAGAGTTTATAACGACTTAATGATACTAAATTCAGTGAAGGTGTTAGATTTTTAATTTAATATATTATGTTTTGTGCACTATAACAACTATAAAATATAAAATCATAAAAAATTATCATAAAATTTGGGTTGACGAAATACACTTATACACACACATCTATATTTTTTTCTATACTAAATTTAAGGGTTCTTTTATGTATAATTAAAGAAAACAAGCACTTTTTACAACACATGTGTATTACATTATTTTCTCATACATTTTTTTATAACAAATTTCTTTAAGTATTTAACTATGAATATCGATAATATCTAGCACCATTTTGGGTACATTTTTTTCCAAGTCACTAATCAGTTTTGCTAAATTATCATATTTTTGACCAAGTATAAATCTCAGCTCTGTAATTTTTTCATTTATTGATAGCTGTGCTCCCCGCGATATTTATTTGATTGCTTCTGCTACTGAAGCTTGCATAGCTGCGAGGATCATTTGCTTTGTTTATGCGATTACATCTTCGAGAAAAGCAATGGTAACACAATCATATTTATCAACAGGTGTACCAGTATTTTTCAGACGTTTACCCATCATTATATTGACCGTCCGACGACATTTCGAAGCCAATACCTGGCGGTCCTTGTCGTACAGCTGACACACATTTTCTCTTACGACCGAATTTATCTATACCGTTTCTCATGCTATCACCACGACAAACAAATGCATACTAATTATTTTTTAAAAATACATATAATAAATAAACAAATCTATACTAATTATTATTAAAAAAAAATACATGTAATAAATAAACGAGCAAATATGAATTTTCCAGTTAAAGTATTAAGAATGAAGTTTATTCAATTCCGCATTCAATAGAGTTAATAAATAATCCAAACTACTACTCTTAGAGTTAGATAGTAAAGTTTGGGAAAATGAATTAATTATATTATTACAAATTCTAATATTTATTATTATATTTTCATCGGGGTCAATTTGATAAAACTCAATGTCACTATGACCACAAGGAAGCGTGCAAGTTGTATTGGGTATTATGAAGCGTTTATCTTCATCAAATGTTAAAGCAATTTTATTTTTCATTTCTGTAAATATATCATGTGAGATACTTCTAAATGAATTCATCTTCCTAAATATTTTCCCACCATACTCAACAATTTTTTTGTAATCGTCAAGTGTCAATTGGTTCTTTATCACTTTTTACACCTTTAGCTCTTTTTACTTCAGTTTCAAGTGATTGTACATAGTAAGCTTTAGCACCTGTACCATAGAAACTTATTATTGGATCGTTAGGAAACTCATCCTTAAAATTACCCAAGACTGAATGTGTGACTGGAATATTGAATTTATTGTTTTGACTGTAATTGGATGTATCAAATTTGTCTATATTGTTTCTAATAAAATCATAAAAATGATCTGTATTTACTTTTATTATTAGAGAATCTGTGTCTATATATAAAAGTAAAGCATTAACACCAAATTCTCTCTTGATACAACCATAGTAAAATCATACATGACAGCCTTGGATAATTCGAGAATGCTAAAGCCCAAGTACAATGGTTAATCGTAATGTACTTTCACTCTACTCATTTCAATGGCAACAAACTCTTCTGCAAAAATCGTACAATTTTTAAAATTGGGACGAGCAATAAGTGCACCAGCACCAAGTCTTCATTTAGCATTGGCCCAATGTGTGACAAGTCTAACATCCACTCTATTGTCAACGTTTTCAACAGTCTTACCATACACTGCATTGTTTATTAATTTATAGAAATCCTTTGCAGATTTATTGTTTGCCCTATTACGCATTTCAGTATTAAGATCAATGTAGGGCTTCATCCAATGTGGCTGCTTAAATTTTAATACTCTATGAGTGCACATTACGATTAAACCATTGTCAATGGCCTGTTTTAAATTTTTATAGTGTACTATATACTTTCGCTTGTCATTCAAATTTGGAATCAGTTTTAGATTTTTACTCTTAGAATTTGGTGGAATTATACTCTCTACTAGAAAAGGGAGATTTGAATGTTTATCATGCAATTCTTGAGGATAATGAACGTCAACTTCAAAAACATACCCATATGGACAATTGTCAGCCACAGACATCACATCTAAATTAATTATTTCCTCACTAGTTAGCCATGTAAAACCACCTGTTGGTAATGCCTGTGACATACTTTGTCCATACAGGTTTGTTGCATCCAAATATGTAATGAAAGATGATACTTTATTGGGGTCAAAATCGGGTAAAAACTTATTATTTGCAACTTGTTTTCTATCACTACATTGAGCAACACCGCCACGTATACCCTTTTTAAAGAAATGTATCACATCAATGTCGGTGAGAAGTTCTAATTTCACATCAGTGTATATCAACATTGCATCCCAGGATAAGCCCGGTGCTGTGTAATACTGGGCTGGATCTAATTTATAGGTATTCAAACATATTTTTCTGAAATTTTCGAATATATCACAAAGCAGTAATACATCTGACTTCAAATATAAATCTGAATAATCCCCTAAACTTGTGCAATCGAAAAGATGCCAAACAAGTTTAGCTCTCATGTAATATTTATCAGATACATGTTGCTCATTCAAGTTGTCATAAAATTGCTCCTTTGATGGTAAATGTTGAACATTTAATTTGCCAACGTTATCAACAAAACTATAAGGAAAAACACCTTTTTGCCTCATCAATTTGAATTTTTCGATTTCAGGAAAATGTTTCAATATCTCTTTACATTGATCATCGCTTAAATTGGCACCCAACTTGTCCAATGAACTTGCCATAAATCTAAAACTATCTATAAATCTCATTCTTAAAAAGTTTTGTTATTTATTTTACCATCTTTATCGTGATAGCTGTGTGTGTGGATATGTTTTGTAAAAAAGATATATTTTTCCTTAGTTTGGGAGATACCGTCAACCTTATCCATCTCATCATATAATTGTTTAATGAACATGTGGCAATCATAACCACTCATATTATGACAAATAATTGGAATATAATTTGGTATCTTGAAATTCAAATTGCATATAGAGTGTGCTGCTGAATATCTTTTTATTCCCGTGAGATGACAATGATCCCTAACCTTCACATCCCATTCTGTAAAAGATTTTCCACATATGCCACATTCAGTAGCATCATGGAATTCTTGTTCCTCCACAGCGGTTTGTTTGGTCATTGGTTTCACATACCTTAAATGGTTTTTATACACATTTTTCAGATCATCCTCCAGTCTCACCCTAAAAACATTTGCAGCATCTACACCTCTATATGAAACAAATTTTAGCAATTTATCATCGAAGGAGCATTTTATAAAATAAGCAAACGAGTAAGGTTCATGTTAAAAGGTTCTATTGGTGTAAGGGAGTTCTGGATCTGGCTCACAAGTTTGAATTGGTTTAAGTATAGATTCAAAATCTGCATAAACAACAAATGGCATTATCATTTGCCTTTCAAAAATTTTAAACATCAGTGTATTACCTGCTATCGTTTCCCCATATTTATTTACTTTATAATCAGTTGTTGGTGTTGTTGTACACACATTATTACAATCATGCAAATGATGACGCTGCAGTAATCGCTCAGCTTGATAAACACCCATCACAAAAATATCTCATATGTTTATGAGCAGAAATCTGTGTTGAAACTAATCTCGAAAGATTTTTTATCCAACAATAATGACTGTTCCCTGAATCATCTGTGATAAGCAACAAATTGACATGTCTACCGAGTTTTCTCTGAGAGTATCGCAATGGTCCAACGATCTTATATTTGAGCTTGTTATTTTCTAATTTGGACTCTAAACCATAAACATTGACCGAAATATCATTAAAATTCTCAAATTTTTTAATGTCGTGCAATTTAACTGAAAAATCCATACCTGTTACATTCAAGACGGTCTCGAAGTGTGGGTATGAAGAGATTATCGAAACATCGCGCTAACATGGGAATAATGCAAATGTAATAGCCCATGCAAAGCAGTGCTGGTTATTATTTCTAACATTAACTACCCCTTTCTTCCTCTCGATGAATTTTGGTAGTTCGATGTATGATGAAACACCAAGCGGACTATATTTGCACATGTTCACTTCCAGGAATAGAATTTTCTTACAACTCCACCCTAGAGCAAAAAAAATTTTTTTTATAAAACATTAAAAACATTTATGATTTTTCACAAACCTGAATCACGCAGCTCAAATTCAGTAGTTTGGGCAATGAGGATATCACGGAATGCGTCGAATAATGTATCCAAATCAGTAGATCCATCAGCAAAATTTTTTGAACATAATTTTTCTACGTAAATGTCATTGACTCCACCTCGATTAAAAAAGGGTGACTTCCGTCAATTCTTAGGGAATGTTTTGATGTGATTCTTACATACCAGATGGGGGCGTAAAAAAATTTAGATGTTAATCGAGTCTGATTAAGTTAGTTAGTATCGCCCCATTTTTTTTTTATTTCTTCTTAAGAAATATTTTTATTATTCTATCGATTTTAAAACAGTTGATGTACAAGGACATTTCACGTTTTGTATCTTTGTCGGAAGGGTTTATGTGTTTGAAATCCAAATAGATTGACTAAATTCAGTCGAGGTCACACAGTTTTTTTTCCACACCGTTGCATACAAAGATAATTTTTAAAAAAATATTTTTTCAAGGATGCAGTAATCCCATGTAAAATAGTATAATTATAAAAAAAACGCAAAGTCATGTTAGAACAAGAATACGTGATGTCAGTGGCGTCGACCTTGAGGGGGTAGGGAGCAACGAAGGTTACATGACGTCAGTGTCATTGCCCTTGAAAGAAAAAAAAAGTGGTGGGGGAATATTCAGAACCGGCATAAGTCTACTACTCCCTAGCACCGCGAATAGTTACTGAAAACAAATAAAACCTCAATAATGACTACAGCTCAAAAGAATTTACCAAAAAACCTTAAGGCTAAAAAGGAGTGGATGACACAGGATATTTTAGACCTAATGGACATAAGAAGACAACACAAAACCAAAAATGGAGTAAAGTATAATGAAATTCATAAGGAAATACGGAAAAGAATTAAAGCAGCAAAAGTACGATGGCTAAAGGAATCTTGTCTAGAAATTAAAAAACTGGAACAACAGCATGACAGTTTTCACTTACATAAAAAAACTAAAAGAATTAACGGGTACATGTAAAACTTACAAGACAAGAATCATCTGAGACTCTAGTGGAAGAATATTAAGTGAGGTAGAGGAGCGCTGCACCGAATGGGAAAATTATATAAAAGAATTATTCAAAGACGACCAAAGAGAATACCAACAAACAACATCAAACAGAAACAAATGCCCATCGATCCTAGTTTCCGAAGTACAAAAAGCAATAGATCAAGCAAAACGAAGAAAGACCCCTGGACCAGACGAGGTACCTGCAGAACTGCTAAAACTATTAGACGACGAGAGCGTTGGGATCATCACATTCATATTTAACACGATATATAGCACTGGTAAAATACCAGACGACTGGTGAGAATCCTTATTTGTTACTATCCCGAAAAAGAGTAACCCAAAAGAATGTGGTGACTACCGACTTATCAGTTTGATGAGTCACACACATAAAATATTTTTGAAGATACTGCACCATCGTATATATCGACTTTGTTAGGACAGAATAAGTAATGAGCAGTTTGGTTTTCGAGGTGGTATGGGTAACCGTGAGGCGTTGTTCTGAATGCGAACACTTTTGCAAAAGAGTGTTGAATTTCGTAAAAACATTTACGTATGTTTCATCGATTTCGAGAAAGCCTTTGACAACGTATCGCATACACCACTGTTTCAATGCTAAGATCTAATTGATCTTGACTCATATGATGTAAGACTGCTTAAAAACATTTACTATAACCAGACTGCTAGAGTAAAAGTGGAACAAGAGGTTTCAGAGAAAGTTCCTATTAATCGTGGCGTTAGGCAGGGATGTGTCATGTCACCAATGCTTTTTAATGTCTACTCGGAAGCTGTCTTTGAAGAAGCGCTGAAATATCATCATGAAGGTGTTAAAATTGGTAGAGAAGTCATTAACAACATTAGGTACGCTGATGATACTGCTATAATGGCAGAAAGCCTTAAAGACCTTCAAACACTACTAAATGCAGTAAACAATGCATGCAAGGAAAAGAGTTTAAGTGTTTACACAAAGAAAACGAAGTGGATGATTGTCGGTAAAATTAATATCGAGTATCCAAAATTAAAATTAGATGGTAAAATTCTGGACAGAGTACATCACTTTAGGTATTTGGATAGCTGGATGGACTGTAGAGATGAAAACGATGAAGAAATCTCATCGAAGAACCAGAAGAAGAACCAGAAGAAGAACCGAAGAAGAACCGAAGAAGAACCAGAATAGAGCTGGCAAGTAAAAGATTCACTAGTTGGCGTTCTGTACTATGTAATAAAGGTCTTTCGAAGAACATCCGTCTAAGAGTATTAAAGTGCTACGTTTGGTCTGTTTTGCTTTATGGATGTAAAACCTGGACACTGAAAGTAAAGCACCTAAATAAATCGGAAGCGTTTAAGTTATGGTGCTATCGCCGTATGCTAAAGATTCCGTGGACAGCACACGTAACTAACGAACATGTGTTAGAATCCCCACATAAAGAGCGAGAATTGACAATCACCTTTAAAAAAAAGAAAAGTCGAATACTTTGGACATATGATGAGGGGGCATAAATATCACATGCTCCGATTAATTATCCAGGGTAAAATAGAAGAACAGCGATGGATTGGCAGAAAACAGCTTTCTTGGCTTTGTAATATTAGAAATTGTACGGGTCGAACAGTCGAAGAATTGTTTCATGTAGCTACCGATCGAGAAGCTTTCCAACAAATTGTCAACTCTATGATAGCCAACGCCTGAACGCTTGATGATAGCCAACGTTTGAAAACAAGCATGGCACACAAAGAAGAAGAAGGGTTATAGTTCCAATTCCACTCCGTCGAATTTGGTCACTTGGGATGCCTTTCAATAGTAATTCATTTCTAGACATCGTTTCAATAGTAGCTCACTAGCCCATTCAACAACAAAATAAATATTTGTATCGTAGAAATAAAAAGCTGATGAAATTGTACATTTTATTGCAATAATCTAACAGTCTTATTACTATTACTTATCTTTAAACGAATCTTCGATTTCGTGGAGGGGCTTTCCTTTAGTTTCAGGTAAAAAGAAGTAGACAAATACTGTACCAGCGCAAGCAATTATACCGAATGTTAAAAATGTTCCATGTGGTCCGTAAGTTTCAAACATACTGGGGGCATATTTAACGACGGAAAAAAACGCCAAGAACGCCATCACCGACGAAAACCCGCATCCTATACTTCTGTGCCTCAACGGGTACAGTTCGCTCATCATTGCCCACGGTAATGGTACGAAACCAATGCTTATAAAGATAATGTAGCAAACTAAGCACAATAATGGTACATATTCCGAAACTATTTGAGGATAAATCCTAACTAAATACGTATAAAAACTAAGGGTTAAAAGGGGTACGAAAGTTCCAATACCGCTTATCAACGCTAAAGGACGCCTTTCTGCGTTTTTCAGTAAAACACAAGCCACAGTCGACATGAATAGTCGCATAAAATCAATTATTAATGTCGCTAAGTATTCGTTTATACCACCACCTACGGTATCTTTCATAATGCTAATGGAATAAAAAGTAATTGCGTTGATGCCGGCCCATTGGTTCGCTATTAAATATACGGTAATGATACATAACGGTTTTAAAAATTCAGGCACTAATATATCGTCCAACTTTTCCCGGAAATTCGTAATTTCTTCTTTCGTTTGCTGATTACGACGTTCTAACATAATTTCAAGTTCTTTTTTTGCCTCCTCCGTTGTTCCCCGACACCACAGGAATGCACGTTCTGCTTCTTTTACTCTTCCTTTTCCCGCCAACCACGAAGGAGATTCCGGTGTGAAGTACATCGTGATTTGACTCAGTGGCGGTAAAATTGAACAAATCAGTGCTGTATCACGCCAGGATAAGAATGTTCCCAAAAGGTGAGAGACGAATAAACCTGAAAAATAATTATTATGTTAAATATGCCGCAAAATTTAACTCTATTATTTTTGACTCCTTATGGCGAATCGCCACTCCTTGTGATACTTTACAAAAAATAATATATCATTATTACCATGAGTTTGTTCCTACATACAGTTTAATAAATTGACCTTTACCGTTACGTTACTAACAATGAACAGTAGTAAACACAAACTTTATATACCTCATCCTTTTCTACTGACAGTAGAAACACATCATACTTTATGTACACTTGTCTTTCAAGCAATGACATACGTTCTTCTGTATCTTTAATTATGACCTCTAAATGTTGAAAAGAGACAGCGGCAATAACGATTAAACGGTTGTATTCATAAGAATTTGGTACGACCTCCTATGACAACTGTCATTATTTTGATACATCGAGTTTTGTTCAAATCGTTTTATCATTTGCATTCAGATAGATTCTATAAAATCGATTTTTCAAAACCTCTAATTTGTTATTTTGATTTTACGGTGAGTACAAAATTCCCTGTTTTTCATTTACTAAATATTTTTAACACAATCTTACTTCTTAGACGGCGGCTAAACTTTCGTGAAACGGAAACATTATTTATGGTAGATTTATAAAATCAACTAAAGTAAGAATTACGTTAACAGCCAAGAAGTAAGAAAGATAAATGCATGTAAACACTCTTTGGAGTCTAACGATGATTTCTAAAATACTTAATCAATATTGTTTTGTAAATTTCGGAATGATAATAAATGTATGAATAGTATACATTAAATACCTTCATTACCAATGATTTGATATTTTTTATTATGCTAGCCATTTGTTTTTGTTAGCCCTAAATTATGTGCTATTTTATATTTAAATAAATTTATTCAAATGAAAGATTTATAAAAATTTCTACTTTCGTTAATGGTTACAGAATAATTTTTTGTGTATTAGTAGCAGACAAAATAATTATTAGTGAATATTATAGGAATCTTATCTAAATGTTCGACTATTTTAAAACAGTAATATGGAATTATTTAAATTGACTTCAACCAACAGCGATATTTAGTTATTTATAACGCAAAAAAATACTGACAAGATAAAAAAACAGTTGAAATATTTAGGCACACGACAAAGTAACAGTAGCCATTTTGTACTCATTGATTCATTTCGCGAGGTTTGTAGGTATAACGTTAGGGTAAAGGTCAATTTTTTCTACTGTAGAATCCACAGCAAGTTATTAATAGTTTTCAAATCAACCTAAATACGCATGTCTGTTTCTGACTAATTTCAAACAAAATTATAGGGGGTAGAGATATGAAAAAGAATCTCCGGTTTAAAAAAATTTTAAATGCCATCTTAATTCAATAGATGAAAATGTATTAAATTAAGATGGCGTTACTGTAGAAGTATACCGTTTTTAAAAAGAGGGCTCAAAGTTTTGAAAAAAACAATGATGTTGGGTATTTTTTATTTATTTTTACGTACTCTTGAGCAACTTTTTACTGCATAATTGTTTTGTCTAAAAATTGCGTATCTATTTCCTTTTAACATACTTCACTGCAACTAAAACAGACAAGCCCTACGGTACCTTGATCTTAAGATCATTTGTGCCATCTCTTAGGTAATTTATTTTGTGTTTTCTGAGTTTGAAGTACGAGATCAGTGATCTTGCGCTACAATTTCTAAAATCTTCGTAGGTAGGTTGCTTTGCCGAATGATCTTACTCTTTGTTGTGATAGTGTTTCACATTCTATCAAAAGATGGTGTACATTTTCTTTGTCGTCATAGTATTGCCAGTTCAGTAGGCATTTGGCCTATTTGGCCTGTTCTAAGTTATTCCGGTGTACTGATTTTAGCCCTTGCTTCCATCTTTTAGTTTCTGGTTTATTGTGTTGTTTTTTTATCCGCAGAATGGTTCTGGACCTATATCATTGGCTGTTTCATTAGCCAAAATGCCTAAATATCCTGGTGAACAAATGAGACAGATTTTATTGCCTCTTGCCAGTTGCTTTAGACAACCGTGGCATTTCTCGAATAGCTTGAATTTTTTGTGACGTTGGCCACAGCCATGATTGTGGCCTTACTATCACTGGCAACACACTGGCCCATATAAGATTGTTCTTTTTATCGCTTCCCTGTCAGCGGCTCTCTTTAGTCAATTGTCACTGTTTCTTCTTCTTTATGTGTTAGTAGGCTGTATCCCGGGGACAAAGTATCCACCCATTCTGCACTTGAACCTTAAAGGTCAATCATATCCAAACAAGAACTTCAAATTAAACAACGTGTAGATTATACCTATTGTTACGATATTTAGTCTTGGGTTCGGTAATTTACAATATCGTTGGAACCTTTCAAAAGAACGTTAGAAAAACACTTAACAAAATGAGCCTTTATCGAATTAATGATTTCAGTTGGTTACTCGAGGACTCACTTGCAGGCAACTAGTGTTCATATTAGTTCATTTACTATGTAGTTTACTTGTATTTTACTTATTATTGCATTTATGACTTGTCCAAGATGACCAAAACTTAAGGATAAGTTCTATTCTATGTTTTGTGCACTATGTTATATTTTATTGTATCTTATTATAACACTGATATATTTATTTTTTTCTATTTTTCATATAATTTTATTGACACAATTTACTATACACAATTGTTTGTATCTCAATCTGACATGCTACAAATGTATTTTTCCATAAAGTGGTCAAATAAATTATTATTATTATTATTACTATACTATTGAGTCTATATTGGGCAAAAATATCTACTACTTCCTTTATATTACGGGATAATCTTTAAAAGTCTATATTAAAATCTCCTGTAATCCACAAGCAAACATTTACTGTAAAAATTTTATTTAGTAGCTCTTGGAGTTGTATACAGAAGTTTTGAAAGTTTCCTGTGGGCGACCTATATATAGTTATAATTCTGATACAATAAGTCATATATTTGTATTTACAACCACAGTATTCAAAGTCTTTCTCTATATTCAGTTTACTGACATGCAAGGGAGTAGTCTTCAATCCATTTTTCGCCCACAGAGCAGTTCCGCCACCCTTGTTTATTTCACGGCAATAAGAATGTACCACATGATAGCCATTAATTGGGAAATCACTTACTTCAAATTCTTTTAACCGTGTCAAAGAATAAAATTAATAGTATTATTTTTAAGATCTTCAGGATCCTTTACTCTGATTTCTTTTTAGTCACTTATAAAAATTGTTTTGGTAGTCTCGTGAGCTTTCTTCAAAATGATTGAGTCGTGTGAAGTCAAACCTGCGAAATCCTACTTCTTTAGGCCAGAATCTCAAATCATATAAGTTATTTTTATGCACCATATCGGCCCCAACCATAAAACATTTCAATCGATTTGGATCTGTGTTTAGTTCTCTGGTAATTGTTTTCTTCCCCTTATAATTGTATCAGGATAAATTTATTCATATATGAACTTTTTGATGTTATATTCATTCACTTTTCTTTTCACTTCGTGGAGACACAGCCATACCTTGGGTTGTGCTCCTGTAAGTTCACTGCTTTTTTCATTGCATCCATTATATTTGGATTGGTTTTTGTTTCTGGTTTGGGATCGACACCTTTTGTTCTTAACGTGTTTAAGTTATCAGTACCATCACCTTTGTTATTTTCGGTGTTTACTTTCTCCTAAGTAACTATCACCACTGAAAGAGGCCGGAGGTTCAAGTTTTTCGAAGGTTCCCTTTAACGTTTATTAACTTCTTCACTTTGACTGTGAGTTGTACCTTGGAATTTTGCAGCTATCTTCGGTTTGTTTAAAGTCTTGGCAATAGATTGTTTAACATCTTTTGTTACATTGTTTTGGTATGCATATTTTTTGTTTTCTTCTTGTAGATATGTTATTTTGTCTTTTTGCAAGTTTTAAGCTTCGATTATAAACTTACATTTTTCTTCAAATATTTTTCGTAATAACATATTTTTATGTTCCAAAAAAACACACTCTTTCTTCTAGAGATACAGATACAGATTCAGATTATTCTAGTGTATTTACCAATTCTGTTGTAGATTTCAGAATTGTGTTACCACTACTCACTTTTTTACAGCAATTTTCACATTATACTTATGTTTCATCGATTCTAAAGTATATTTTTCTTTCCAAACAAGTAAATTAAAGATTTATTCAATGATCCAGACATTATTGCCAATACCACTCGCTTTATAAATTTGTTTCGTCAATCTTCCTTCATCCATCCTTTCTACGTGTCCAAACCATCTAAGCATTCCTTTATCTATCTTTGTAACCACATCTTCTTTGACACCACAGCGTTATCTTATCTCACTATTCTTTACTTTATCCAAGCGAGTCACTCCGGCTATACTTCTCAGACTAGTCATCTCCACAGCATTAATCCTATTTTCACGCTTCTTCTGCCAAACCCAACATTCACTACCATACATAAGTTTGGGAACTAACACACCTCTATGCACAGCCAGACGTGCCTTTTTTTGACACTTTCTGGCTATTCATAAAGCTTTGCAGTGCCCCATTTATTTGTTTTCCTGCCAACACCCTTCGCTCAATGTCACTGTCATACTTTCCATCTCTAGTAAACTTTGAACCCAAGTACACAAATTCATTTAATTGTTCCACTCTTTCTCCCTCAATCGAAACTCCACAGTTTGTCATGCTTTCTTTTCTTTCAAAAACCATTACTTTCGTTTTACTCACATTTATTTTTATCCCTTTGATTTTCAGGGCATCATGCATAACATTAACCATCGCCTGCAACTCCTCTTCAGATAACGCTGATATGACTTGATCATCGGCGTAAAGAAAGCATTTGACGATCAAATCATTTATTTTTAATCCATATGCACTCTCTTTCAGATCTTTTAAACAATTGTTTATGTATAAGTTAAATAGCCATGGTGAAGCCACACATCTCTGTCTCAACCCCTTTTCGATGTTAAACCAGTCCGTGCAAGCTCCGTTTATCCTGACACAAGCAGTGGACTTTTCCATGTCTATAAAAGCGCAATAGACCTTCTGACTTCTAGACAAGAATTTTTGGACTATACCTCGTAATGTAAAGACCTGATCCATACATCTCCTTTCTCTTATAAATCCTGCTTGCACATCTCATATCATCTCAGTTTCATTCGTTACTCTTTTAATCAATATCTTTGCATACAGTTAGCCGACTATGCTGAGTAAACTAATACCTCGGTAGTTCTTACAGTCTTGCTGCGAACCTTTTTCCTTGTAAAGCGGCACGATAACGGCCTTGCACCAGTTATCTGGTACGCTACCAGATTGATCAGACACATGCTGTGGGAAATCCGGACGAACTGGAGACTTTAAAAAGAGGCTCTAGGTTAGGATGGGACACAGCAACGAAAGTCTTGACTTATAACAAAGTTCAATGGGCAATAGAAACATTTGAACAATACAAATCACCGGGAATGGTCGGGATTTACCCTGCAATGCTGCAGAAGGGACCCGAGGCACTGCAAACTAGTCTCTTTAATATATTCAGAGGTAGTCTGGCACTCGGGCATATACCAAAACCATGGAGGAAAGTTAGGGTCATATTTATACCGAAACCTGGTAAGATAGGACAGGAGGCGGCAAAGTCCCTAAGACCAATAAGTCTTATGTCAGTTGTACTCAAGATCTTGGAGAAGCTAGTGGACAGACATATTAGGGACGAAGTGTTGGTGGAGAGACCACTACACCGAGAAAAATTTGCCGACAGGACTGGCTGCTCAATGGAGACAGCACTGCACCAACTAGTAAAGAGGGTGGAGAACACGCTGGAGAATAAAGAGGTACTCTTAGCGGCCTTTCTAGACATAGAAGGGGCCTTTGAGAACACCTCTATAAATTTAATCATCAAAGCTCTTAGGCACAGAGACGTCGAGGAACCATGTGTGGCATGGATAGACTCAATGCTAAGGAACCGACTAATAAACATCACTGTATTAGAGAAGACCATAGTGACCAGGGCGACGAAAGGATATCCTCAGAGCGGAGTTTTATCACCGCTTCTGTGGATTCTTATCGCGGACTCGCTGCTGGGGACACTCAATGATGCAGGACATCGAGCCCTTAGCTATGCCGACGATATTGTAGTCTTAGCACAGGGAAAATACAACACAACGGTTAGAGATCGTATGCAGCAGGCTCTTAACCTGGTAACAAGATGGACGGACTTGCAGGGACTGAATGTCAATCCTAACAAGGCAACCATAGTAGCATTTACCCGAAGAAGGAAAACAGGGAGAAGTCAAATATCTTGGAGTAACTCTTGACTCCAAGTTGACCTGGAACCAACATCTAGAAAAAACAATCAAAAAAGCGGTGACCTCACTTGTGATGGCCAGACGCTCTTTTGAAAGAAAATGGGGGCTTAAACCACATATGCTGTACTGGCTGTACAACACGGTAGTTATGCCATCCATAACATACGCCTCTTTGATATGATGGCCCAAAACACAACAAGGAGGGGCCATGACAAGATTGGGCAAAGACTTGCCTGTATGGGTATCACAGGGGTATTCAATCAACACCAACTGCAGCTATGGAGATTCTTCTGGGGTTGCCTCCTCTCCATCTAGTGGTGCAGGGTGAGGCTCGACTCGGTGCATCCAGACTGCAGGATACACACAACAACCAAAACGTTGGAACAGGACACTTGAGTATCGTTAGAATTGTGATCGAGAACGCGTTGTAAACGAGGACGGACCACATTCCGAAACGGTACTGCTTCAATGACCAATTCGAGGTGCTGATACCAGACAGAACTAAGTGGGACGACTCCCAGCTCAAGAACATTCTACAGGGGAAAATCTGGTATACAGATGGATTCAAGACTGAGAATGGGGTGGGCTCAGGAGTGTTCTCCAGGAACCCAAACACTGGCATCAGCTACTCGTTGGGAATCCACAGCTCCGTATTTCAGGCAGAAGTGTACGCCATCCTTCAATGCGCGAAGAAGAACAATAAAAGAAATTTTGAAAATGCACATATCAACATCCTGTCAGACAGTCAAGCGGCACTTAAGGCCTTGTATAGCAAGGAAGTGAAATACTGGATTGGGTAAAAACACAAATATTACTGGTAAAGTAGACCAGGAAACAAACACGGAAAAGAATACATCAAAGAACCGTGTCATAAAAAGAAGGCAGAACTGGTAGCAATGAACAGGAATCAGCTAAGAATAACTACGGGGCAATTGACCGTTCACGCACCAGTAAAAAAACACCTGAACAAAATGGGACTGTATAATGGTGACCTGACCTGCAGATTTTGCGGCAAGGATCCGGAAACATATTCTGTGCTACTGCGTGGCACTGGACCGCAAAAGAGAGGAAATCTTTGGGCAGCCAACCGGTGACCCAGAACTATATTGCTCCCACCCAGTACAGAACTTGCACAAACTTGTACAAGGTACGAAAGTACTGGATTGGGTACAATGATATAAAACATAGGCAAGATACAATGGGCCAACAGGCCCAAGTGTAACCGGAGGCAATAGCCAGACGGACCTAAATAGGGGTGAAGTTTTTATTGAGTAGACCTGACATCAGTCAGGGAGTCTCACAATAGACCTTGAGCTGAAAGACTCATAACTTCTCTGTAAAGGATTTTCTTCACCTCTGCAAAAAAAGGGATAAAAATATCCTGTTGCTTGCCAACCAGGCGCCTCATTTACGAGATAGATTTTCTATATTTTTAGTAAAAAATTATAGATGGCTCTTGCGATCGCCATCCAGTGCTTTTAGCATGAGCTTTGAGTACGTATGATTTCTTTAGGCTATGGTATTAGTAGTAGTAGTTTTTTTTTTGGGGAGTGAAAAAATCTTTAAAAAGACACCCGGTGGCCCTCCCCGGGTAGTGTCAGATTCTTACTGACTAAAAAACCACTCAGAGGCTATGGTAGGTCTTCTTCGGAACCGCCCGCGAGCATTACTTCAGAGAAAACAGCTTGGGTGGTGTTATGGGCTCTCTTCTTGACGAAACAAATTTAAAAGGCGAGTGTGAATGGATAAGTCGTTAGAGGTCGACCTCGGCGAACATATCTCGATCAGATCAACATTGTTTTAAAAAAAGACTAGGTCAAGAGTACCAACAACCGACGAGCATGTATAAGAGCACTGATAAAAGTAAAGGAAGCAAAAGATGTGTGTAAGAACCGTAGCGGAAGTGAAAGGAAGTGGTGTTTGCCTACCTCAACGGGAAAAAGGCGTGACTATATGTATGTATGTATGTATGTATGGAACAACTAAAAAGTAGGGCACCGAACGGAATATTGCTTATTTTTATTTAAGGCCTTTTTTATACTTGTATTTTTTTTTCTTTAACACTTTAGTAAATTCTCATTGCAAATGTTTTATAAAAGGATTGATTTACGTACATTGTAATGTAATATGGATAAGATAAACGTTAAGAGAAGACTTAAATTAAATTAAAATGTCGTTTCGTATTATAAATTGCGTACACATTTTTTAAAGAAAAATACCAACCCAATGAAATGGAAAAAGATATTCCAGCTAAAAGAAATCCCCTGTAGGAAGGATCAGATGTTTCTCCTATATATACTCCACTAGCTGTGGCTAACATTCCGGTGGAGAAACCAGTTACAAATCTGCCGACCAAAATCATTTTCTTATCTCTGGCTAGGTAAATCATTAACCAGCCTAAAAAAGTAGGTATGCAGGAAACGACGTGCGTAGTTTTTCTTCCCAGTTTTGCTGCAAATATACCTCCGAAAGCGGAGCCTGTCGCCATCGGAAGGGCAGCCATGGATGCTGAAACACATATAGAAATGTTTTAAATATCTTTACAAAAATAAAATATTTTGTAATTTATTCTACAACTAAAACTTGAAGACAAAAACAAAACATTTTCAATAGGGAAATGAAAAAATTCAATGTGTTGTTGTTTATTTATGATATTCGTGCTCTACTCTATGATGATGAGATTAGTCATTAACTTCCAGAAGTCAGGAAATTGGTATCACAAATACACGGTAGTCCATGATAGTCCGGATTATGCGTAGTATATTCAAAAGCATTCCTCTGAATATACTGCGCACAATTCGAACTATCGCAGACTGTTTCTGACTGCTGTGGGAACAAACCTATGAGCCGGCAGTCCTGGCGAATTGTTGTCAGTTTTTAGTTTTAATATAGTAGTAATAGATTTAAAAAAATCTACCGCAGAAGAATAACTAAATTAAGCTAACTTGATGAACGTAGCCTTCATATGTACCACGCATTTGAAAAAGTGGAGATGTCATAATGATGAAATACAAAATTCCCAAACGAAGTTACATCACATAGACCGATTTTGCTCTTACCAATATTTTTTAAACTATTCGAAAAATTATTTCTATAAACATTAACACTAATACTAGAAGAAAAGGCACTCATACCAGATTATCAGTTTGGCTTTAAAGCTAAACAAGTTTAAAAACTCAAAATGTAAATGTCCTTTGCATCAGTGAACATTGGCTTTGTGAGGACAAATTGAAAGCAACTACCCTGAGAGACTTTCAACTAGTGTCCTACTTCACAAGAAAAAATAAACAGAGAGGTGGCGTATGTGTGTACGTTAATAACAATCTCAATTTTGAACCGATACCCTTATCAACGAAAAGCGCCGAAAGTGAATTTGAAGTATGTGGGGCAAGAATGAAACTCTTTGGTACAAAAAAAAAATACTTGTATATCCTAACAGTATATAGGACACCTGAAGTTTCGAACTTTAAATCATTCATTACGAAGTTGGAATCATTAATGTTTGATATTATTATTATTATTATTTGCGAGTGAACCCCTTAGGATCACGCAAAGCAAAACGATTCGTTTGGGAGGTAGTTTTTCTAATCCTCCAGATTTCTCTCATCTTTTCTCCCATGTCTTCTTTCCTTTCTTGGGACCATTTTGTTCCGGTCTTCCTGGGCACTTCATTCTCTGGTACAACCTTCCATTGGTAAATCTTACGTCTGTATGTGCTTCTGTCCTGTATCTCTTCTTGGTCTATTTGTGCTTTCCGTAAATCAGCCTGTACCTGAGCTATCCATGGTGTCGTCGACTTGACCCCCTTGATGTAAGTTAAGATCTTGTTTGCGAGGCGAGTTGGAGGGAGTCTACTAATATGTCCGTAGAATCTCAATCGCTTCTTTCTTACATCGGCCGCTAGGTTGGACAGATTTTCGGTGGTTTTTCTGGAGTGTAATCTGTAGCCCTTATCTGTGTGTTTGGGTCCCAGCACTTTCCTTATGGTTTTCCGTTCTTCTTTTAGGATATACTCCATGTCTCTTTTGGTGGATAAAGACAGGGTCTCACTTGCGTACAGTATTTGGGGTTTAACAACTGTGTTGTAGTGTCTAATTTGGGTGTGTAATGACAAGCATTTCTTGTTGTAAATTTTGCAGGTTCTTCCGAAAGCCATTTTCAATTTCTGAAGTCGTATTTGCTGGGCCATCTTTTCTCCTCCGTTTGGTTCGAGGATCTCTCCTAGATATTTAAAGTGTGTAACTCTATTGATCCTGCCGTACTTGGTGTCAAGGCTCTGAATGTCTATCTTTGAGCAAAAGAACTCGGTTTTCTGGAAGGAGATTTGTAGTCCTACTTTTTCACCACATTCCTTAAGAACTTCTATTTGTTTGGTAGCAGTTGTCCCATTGTCTGCTAGTATTGCTATGTCATCTGCAAAGGCAAGACAAGAGATTTCTAGGTTATCCTTGACCCGTCCGAGTCGCATAGGTTTCCAATGTCCTTGGTTTCTCAGCTCCTTCTCCCATTCTCTGATGACTTTATCCAAAACTAGGTTAAAAAGAATTGGGGATAACCCGTCTCCTTGTCGTACGCCTGTTTTTATTTGGAAGGGTTCTGAGTTTTCTCCCATGAACTTGACTTTCGACGTCGTGTTTGTAAGTGTTAATTTGATAAGTCGTAAGGTCTTGGGGTCGAGTCCTAATTCTTCAAGGATTGTGAAAAGGGATTGTCGGTCGACGGAGTCGTAAGCTTTTTTGAAGTCCACGAAGGTACAAACAACTGGCGCGTTTCTGATAGCCTTCTGTTTTAGTATTGTTTTCAGGTTGAAGATCTGTTCCGGGCATGAGCGGCCTGGCCGGAAACCTGCCTGATATTCTCCTATTTTGTGCTCGAGTTGCTCTTGTGTCCTTTGCAAGAGGCACGCTGCCAAGATTTTGTACGCAACCTATAGAAGGGAGATCCCCCTGTAGTTGTTTACGTCTGTTTTGTTTCCTTTTTTGTAAACCGGGTGAATGAAGGCACACCTCCAATCTTCCGGTAATTTTTCTGTAACCCAGATATCCCTGATGATCTGTGTAAATTCTCGTAGTGAGCTTGGTCCCAAGTTTTTCAGAAGTTCTGCAATAATGCCGTCTTCTCCTGATGCCCTATTGTTTTTCAGTTTTTTTATGTGTTCGCGAATTTCGGATGCCTGTGGAGGCGGGGATTCAGGGTTGGTGGTGATGTTTTTTTCTTTATCGAAGCGTGTACTCGGTTCAGGGCAGTTTAGCAAGTCTGAGAAGTACCGTGCCAGCTCCCTACAGTTTTCTTGGTTGGTCAGTGCTAATTTTCCGTCTTGTTTCTTGAAGCATAGGTTTTGTGGGGAGTATCCTTGAATCTCTCCCGCGAAGGTCCGATAGAAGTCCCTCGCGTTGTAGTTGCGGAAATTTTCTTCTATGGAATCGAGTTGTTCATTCATGTGTTTTCTCTTGTTTTGTCTGATAGCTTTGGCTGTCTGTTTCCGAGCTTCGTTGTATCGCTCAAGAGTTTCCGGGGATTTATTGCTGTTGTATTCCAAGAATGATTGTTTTCGTTTACTAATGGCGTTATCGCAGTCTGAGTTCCACCATGGGTGTTTGGTGTTTATGATATTTATGATATTTATGTTTGATATTTATGTTTGATATTTATGATGGAGATAATTTATATGTCATTTGTGGAGATTTTAATGTAGACTTTCTAGTAAGTAGCAACCAAAAAAATTCATTAATCAATTTACTGGGTGAATATAATATTTATCATCACATAGAAGAACCAACTCGAATAACACATTATTCTGCTACCTGCATTGATAATATTTTTTCTGACATGGATGTTGATTATACGAGTGTAAATAATATATTTTTCTCTGACCATTCCTATCAAATTAGTATTTTCAAAATAGTAAATCCAAAGGAAAACATTGTTGAATATAAATATCAGAGAAATCTGTCTAAATCAAATATTGAAATTTTCCAAACTCTAATTTCTAAAGAAGATTGGTATGAAGTATATAATGCAGTGTCATTTCATGATCAGTTTTCTATATTTTATAATACTCTCCTATACTATTATAATGTAGCTTTCCCAATAAAAAAGACAATTGTCAGGAGCTCGAAAAAGAAATGGTACTCCCCAAAGATTAAAGAGATGCACGATCAACTATGCGAGATGGAAAAACTGAAAAAAGAATTGAACGATCCACATTTCACTCAGAGATATAAACGCTTCAAAACGGAATATAAAAACCTTATGAAAAGCTACCAAAAACAACTACATAATAATCGAATCTTAAACTCAAATAATATAGTACGAGAAAGCTGGAAGGTAATAAAAGAAAATACAGGAAATTACAACAAAAGACCTAGAAAATTGATAAATATCATCTAAGTTTCTACTTTACGCCAACGCTACCGGAAGAAATTAAAACTGTATTAATGAGAACAACTCGTAAAAATACTCCGGGGGTAGATGGTATCAATGCTTTAATCCTGAAATCAGTCTCAGAATTTATTGCTGAACCACTGTCATTTCTTGTTAATGAATCATTCCTATCGGATACTTTTCCAGACATAAAAGAGTCCAAAGATGTACCTTTAAAAACAAAGGATCTTCTTCTGATATACAAAACTATAGACTAATATGTGTTCAGAGTCAAATCTCAAAAATCTTTGAGGCCGTGTACAGACTAACAAATTATCTGGAACAGTTCAAATCGGTTCCCTCATTCCAACATGGTTTTAGAAAACAAAAATCCACAATATCAGCTATTTCTGATTGTTTAGAATTAATTTATAGTGCATTAAATAATAAAAAAAACACATTAGGACTTTTTTATGACCTGAGCCGTGCGTTCGACACGATTGATCGAAACCTGCTACTGCAGAAATTAGAAGGAATGGGGGTACGAGGAAAGCCACACGAGTGGGCAAAGTCGTATCTCACAAACCGGACACAAACCGTTATAATCAATGACATTAAATCAAACCCCGGAAAATCAGATATAGGAGTACCCCAAGGCTCCATTTTGGGGCCACTATTTTTTATAATTTTTGTAAGTGATATAAATACATTCTGCACTATTCCTGATCAAAAAATACTTTATGCTGATGACACAAATATTTTAATGTCAAGTGATGAAATTAAAAGTCTAGTTAAGCATAGTAACGAAGCATCCAGAGAGTTAAAACAGTACTGTAATCAGAATGGACTAATGATGAATGTTTCAAAAACTTATTTCATGCGATTCTTACCTAAAACGAAATCACCAGACTATGATCTATATTTACATTTAGAAGGTAAATCTATACAGAGCACTGCCTCCCTTAAATTCCTGGGACTTACTCTTGATCCAAAACTAACATGGGAAACACATATAAACACGATAGTATCCAAACTAAGTACCACTTGTTACGTTATAAAAAACATAAGAAATACAGTTAACTTTGATGTCCTGAGATTACTCTATTTTGGACTAGTGCAATCAGTACTTCAATACGGACTATTACTTTGGGGTGCTTCACCACATTTAGAAAAGACATTTATAGCACAAAAAAAAGTAATGAGAGCAATGTATAATTTTGCTTCATCATCATCTTGCCGACAACTATTCAAAGAATCTAAAATATTAACCTTGCCAAGCCTTTATCTTTTTCAAGTGATACTATACATAAAAAACAATGAACATAAGTTCATGAAGAATAAAGACATACACTCGTATAATACACGTTCAGAATTAAATTTACACCAACCTTACTCAAGACTAGCAGTAGGTCAGAACTCACCCAATCACGACGGAATTAAATATTATAATAAAATAATGAACATTGTAAAAGCCACCACAGAAATGTCTTTCAGAAACAAATTAAAAATGTTCTTAATTGAAAATGCATTTTATAGCACTGAGGAATTCAGAATTTCTGAAATCTTCACATAGATACTTCATCTATACTTAATTGATATGTATTTTATTTTGTAGTTTGTCTTTTAGTTTAGTTTAAGGTCCCGGACTAGTCTGATATGTTTATACATTTTTTATATATTTATACTGGATGTGTAATCTTGATTGATGTTAATAAATTGTATTGTATTGTTTACTGAGTAACGGATTTGATAGAAAGAATAATGGAAAAAATGCAAATTTGCTTTGCTTTGCTTTTAGGCAGAACATTCCAAATGAGACAATAAAATACCTATTCAGATTTATGACACAGGGTAGCATTCTGGAGCCACTACTCTACTTATGTCCTTTTTACATATATTATTCTTACAACTGATGATACGAAAAAAACAATGATAAAAGGACTAATAAAATTAGTAAACGGACGAAACAATGGTGCATTAAGCTAAACAAAGCTAAAATAACCCATGTAAACTTTATAAACAAAATTTCTATAGGTCATTAGTACATATTTATAAATAGCAGGCAAAAACCTTTTGTAAATACGCTAAGTTCCGTTAAAAGCAGCATATTAAAATAAAAAAAAACATAATAAAATAAAAAAAAAACGTATTAAGATAAAAAACAAAAATTGGTTACTTGGCAGGAAATCTCATCTCTCTACCCAAAATAAATACTTGTTGTATACTCAGGAATTAAAATATGTATAGACCTATGGCATAAAGTTGTGGAGATGCACCGAATTTAGTAATATAGCTATATTACAAAGGATTTAAAACAAGGTGCTGAAAGGAATAGTGAACGCACTATGGTATGTACGAAATTACGATGTACATAGAGATCCAGGAATTTCAATAGTAAAACAAACGGTATGTTAGAAAGTATGAGATTATGCTACACAATCACTACAATATTGAAGTGCTGCAGATTTTGGACAATCAGAATCAACATAGAAGATTAAAAAGAATGAAGCCCTTTGAATTAGTGCTGTTAAATGATTAGTTTATACGTATACGAAGTATTTATTACTACAAACAAGTGATTTGTAGGATATAAAATAAGAAACACCAGTGAGTGATGTTTAGACTTAGTCATTAATATTTAAGTACACTGGTTGGTCATATGTAACCAGTTGTAGTACCAACGGAGAGAGAGAAAAAAAACGGTCAATGTACAAGGAGTAAGAATAAAAAAAGGAATAAAGATGAGAGCTAAATAGTGGTTTTATAAGGAAATGGGTAATTTTAATAGATCTTTGTGGAGTATTGCCTTCTACCTGCAGAAGGTTATATTACTACGTAGAAAATACGGTTACCGGTTGATTTATCTGGGATTAAATTCCATTTTCATGCAGTAAGGCTTTGTAGCAGTGAGATTATGATTTATTAGAATTCATAGCTTTTTCAACATAGTTACTCAACATCAGTGACTTTATTAAAACGGCATTACTTTTTTTTATTGCTAACACTTTTTGCGTAATTTTTATTGTTTAATTATTTGCATTATTTGTATTATTTAAACCTTTATTTCAATTGTTGTAAACTTTCGCTCATTAAGATTTCATCAGAAGTTGATGACTAGTTAATTTATTTTTAGACCATATACTTACTGTAATAATATCGGGAATATTGTTTGGGTTAATTTTTGTTATTTGTAATATACTAAAATATAAAACTAATGAATTGTTTGTAAAATTTAAATAATTTTTTTTTCATTTTGTTTAACTGTTTTGCCTTGTTAAGTGCAAGTTGGTGTAAGTATACACCCCCTGGCTTATAACATTGCACGACTGTGGCCATGACGGAGGCCACAGAAGACGATACCGGAAGTATCGTCTCGGAGACAACACAGTTGTTCCACCAGCTTTCCACAGCCGACGAAGAACAGCTGCTCCAATCAGGGAAGAAGGACCTCGGGCTCAGCATCGGAAATGAGAGCTCTCCAAATAAACCTCCACCACACTAAAGCAACGTCAGCTGCGCTGCTCCTCCACCTGTCCAAAACTGCGTAGGAGATCATTTTCGTCCAAGAACCGTGGGTCGTAGAGCGACGGGTTTGCAGACTCAAAATGGATGGCTATCAGACCATCTACTTACAAGGTAAAAAAACACCTAGGATTTGCATTATTATAAGTAAAAAATACAACCTATTTATCTTACCTCATTTCTGTGACAGAGACAACGTTTGCATAGCAGTGCAACTCAACACACGGATTGTCTGGTTGATACATGCCGTATGAGGCTGACGAACCACCTCCAGTTCACCTAAGGGCAGTTATTCAAGATGCAGAGAACAGACGAGTCCCTGTCATAGTCTGCGCTGACGCCAATGCACACCATACAATGTGGGGCAGCACTGACACCAACGAAAGAGGTGAGTTACTCTTAGTATTTATTCTAGCCTACAACCTTCATATATGTTATAAAGGCAATGAATCCGCGTTTATCATGTCGGTTAGACGAGAAGTTTTAAATCTAACCATGGTCAACAACAAGCCTCTGAATTGGTAAAATCGTGGAGAGTCTCACAAGATCACTCCTTTTTGGATCACCAATACCTGTAATTTGACATAAAGGAATCTAAGCCAAGGGTTAAACCTTCACGAAACAAGCGCAAAATGGACTGGGAAAAGTACAATTCGCACTTTCCTCAGTTGATCGAGATCACCACCTTTAGGGACGAACTGAACCAACTGGTCGAACGGGTAACCCAGGCGTGCAATGGAGCAATAAATGTCACTTGTGTCGCCTAAAATCCCAGAGGTAAACCTAAGCTCCCGTGGTGGTCTGTTGAAATAGCTGACCTCGGGAGGCGCTGTAGACGAGCGTTCAACGAGGCAAAGCAAACCAATGAGTGGGAAACTTATTAAACCGAGTTGAACTCGTTCAAGAAAAGCGTAAGGCTTACTAAAAGAAGATACTGGTCTGAATTCTGCTCTAGCATTAAGAGTGCGATAGAAGGCAACGGACTAAGAAGAATCCTGTCCAATAACCAAACGACACTGGGCCATCTGAAAAAACCTAATGGTACCTGGACAGTCACGGTAAAGGAAACACTGCAGACCCTGTAGATACCCACTTTTCTGGAACACAACAGGAAAGGTAACAGGAGCCAGAGACAAACAGCAACGTGCTCAGAATTGGCTCATCGATCATTACATAACGGAAGATTAAATGGGCCATCACGGGCTTTAAACCGTATAAGTCACCAGGCCCAGATAACATAATACCAGCAAAATTACAAGCGGTATTGGACCTAATTATTCCATGGCTAGAGGCCATATACAAGGCCTAGCATATGTACCACTCAAGTGGAGGGAAGTGAGAGTCATTTTCATCCCTAAAGGAGGAAAGCCCTCACACAGTACTCCAAAAGACTACAGGCCAATAAGCCTTTCGTCTTTCTTGCCAAAGATACTAGAAAGGTTACTTGATGTTCACATCAGAGGCCTCCTGGACGAAGGAAAAATTTTCCACTCCCAACACGCGTACTGTAAGAGGAAATCAGTGGAGATAGCCCTTCACAGTCTGATACAGAAGCTAGAGAAATCTCTCCACCTGAAGGAGTACTCATTAGCCCCCTTTCTTGACATTGAGGGGGAATTTAACAACTTAACTTCCAGTGCAATAACACGGGCATTAGTAAATCTGCAGTTGGACGATACGACTATAAAATTCGTAAGCCACATGCTATGCACTAGAGAAATCAAAGCTGAAATCTCTGAATGCTTATTATGGAGATTCGTTACCAGACGGACCCCACTGGGCAAGGTACTCTCGCCCCTACTGTGGAATCTCACACTCAATAAGTTTATGCTATAAATGGAAAACTCCGGCTACAAAATAGTGGCCTACGCTGATGACCTAGTTTTACTAGTCTCGGGGAAATTTCCGGAAAACCTATCTCAGATTATGCAAAATGCATTTCATAAACTAGTTTATTGGAGCACAGGGTGCGGTATGGGCGTAAACTCGGAAAAAACAGAACTAGTATTTTTACGAGAATATGTAACGTGCCTATTTCTTCCCTTCTACAGTTCCATTATAATTGTGTCTCTGATAGTTTTGTATTCCTCAGGTACTCGTAAATAGTGTCGCGTGCCGTATTTTGTTGTAACTTAAATATATCATTCGTTGTAAATAGTGTTGCATACCTTGTTGTGATAGGATTCGATTGTTAATGGCTGTGGCATTTTTCGTTAATCGATGGAGATTGAGTGGGGGGTTTTTCGTCATTAGATTTTGCTTTGGTTTTTGGCCTCGATTGTTGTGTGTTGTCAGTTGTCAGTTGTTTGGTTTGCATTTCTGTGTGGATGGGGCTGGATATCAACACGGACGAGCGCGATTCTTGGTGTGGAGCATGGACTTGCGAATATTGTTGGTTGACGTCGGTTTCGTGTCATTTCTTGATATCCGGCTTGGGAAGTAGAGTAGTCGTGTGGTGACAGTCTTGGGAGTGGTGTGGTGAGAATTTTTGGGACGGTGTGATATTAACTAGTGTGCGGAGCCTCTAAGGGTTTCTTTCATATCTGGGCCATCTTAATTGGATTTTGAAGAAAAACCATTTAATTTTTAACTTGACCATTCTATCTTACCTTCGTTGTTGATATTTTGGATTTTGGTGTCGAGTTAAAATAACCGCATGCGGGATTTATTTGAGGGAAGTCATTGTTAATTAGCAGGTGCCGTTCCATAACCAAACCGGCCACAGGAGTAGTGCATTCGTATACCCAAAGGTTACAAGTGATTTATTTTTAAATATTTAACTACGTGACTTATTTTTGACACCACGATTAAGTTTTGTTTTAATTTATTAATATAATACATTATTAAAAACTATTTATTGCATTAGATAATACGCCAAAACTGAGTACTTTGATTTATTGTTAGCTGCTAATTTTGACTATATTTGTTATAATGTTATTATTGAACTGAGTACTTTGATTTATTGTTGGCTGTTGATTTTGACTATATTTGTTATAAGTTTATTATTGAACTGAGTACTTTGATTTATTGTTAGCTGTTAATTTTGACTATATTGGTTATAAGTTTATTATTGAGCTGTGTACTTTGATTTATTGTTAGCTGTTGATTTTGACTATATTTGTTATAATTTTGTTATTGAGCTGTGTACTTTGATTTATTGTAGGAGTAAAGTATCCAATATATTTTAGCTATAATTTCATTTATTTGGTTCACCATAATCTCAGTTGTTTATCGTGTGGCTCTGCTAGTGCCTATAAGACCTAGGGGTTTCCGGCTTGAACCGTCTAAGTCGGTGGCGCGGCTCACTTTTATATTTTTTTTTCTTCTACCCTCTACGGCTGAGCTCGGGCATAATTTGCCAGTAGAGAGACCGCTGGCAGAGTACTCTATAGAGAACGAAAAAGACGTGGCATAGAAATAAAATTCCCGTCTTTCTCCTTCCAGGAATTGGAGAACAAACTATTTACCTCTCGAAACGAGCTAGGTACCTGGACCTTATCCTAGACCGAAAGCTGTTGTGGAGGGAGAATATGGAGGAAAGGGTAAGGAAATCCACTGTGGCGACCTATATCTGCAGAAGGGCCATCGGCAAACAATGGGGGCTGCAACCCCATATTGTTCATCGACTCTATATTACGGTCAAAAGAGCAATTCTAATGTATGGATCGGTAGTATGGTGGCCAGCACTAGAAAAGGGAGTCAACCATACAAAGGTAGGAAAAGTCCAGAGATTGGCATGTCTGCTGATCACAGGCTGTCTACGGACCACCCCAACAAGAGCCCTTGAAACGATTCTACATCTACTACCAGCGCAGCTAGTGCGGCTCTTAGACTCAATGCTGTGATCCCATGGACCGAAATGCACTATGGTCACTCTAGAATCCTAAGAAAATACGACCTGTGGACAAAAAACACTGATTAAACTAAACCTACCCCTATGTTCGAAGGCGACCTATCCCTGGAAATCCAATCCAGAGAAGATTGGGCCGAGAATCTAGTTAAACTTTAGGGCGCAATATTTTATACGGACGGCTCTAAGCTAGAGGAGAGAGTAGGTTGCGGTGTCTTCTCAAAAGACCACTCACTTATCTTGTAGTTTTGTTTGCCTGGATACTGTAGTGTGTATTAAACCGAAATGACAGCCATTACCAAGGAATATGTATGGATACTCCACAACGAACAAAAGTTCAGCGAGATATCCATTCTTTGCGACAGCCATGCTGCTATCAAATTACTAAACTCAGTCTAATTGACCTCTAGAGCAGCGGTGCAGTGCTGTGCCGCCTTGAATGAGCTAGCAACTAAGTATAGAGTTCACATTGTCTGGGTACCTGAACACAGGGACATACCAGGCAACTGTAAGGCGGACGTGCTAGCAAGAGAGGGCACCACCCTCCCAGCTGTATATGTCTTATCTCAGCAAGGAGTACCGATTGCAAATTGCCGGCTCCTCCTGTACAACAAAGTAGTTCTGTAATGTATTAGGATCGCCATGTAATGTTATGTCCCTTTCTCGTAGGTTTGTTGAAGTTTCGGGAAAACTCTCGTTAATTAAAAAGAACGTTGAACTTAAAAATATGTTTAATTTAGTTTAGCAATTCTACATTTTTAATGTCGTGATCTTGACCGTCACTGCAAAGTAGAGCAACGAACGTCCGATCGAAGTAAAACAATAACACACTATTCATTCCGAGACATCTGGTTGCGAAATAAATACGAACGATTAATAAACATTATTTCGTGCGTCTGGCGACACGTTCTAAGTGAGTTCAAAGTTATTCCCGTGAACGGTCAACTGAGTTCATTTATTAAACCTTTTTGCATGTTTCCCTGGCTAAGGGCACTACAGTTAAAAAAGCCAACTTGAGGTGGCAAAATGAACCCACATGCACAAATCATCGATTTGGCCTAAACTAGATCTACGTCGAACTAATGACGTTTTAACTCTATGACACTGGGCAGGTGGATCCCATGCACGGCGCATGGGAATCGCAGATCTATGACACGGCTTCTGTAGAAGCTGTCACGATGAGGAAGAAAAGAAAACAATGGTACATCTTCTCTGCCACTGCCCTGCCCTAGGCAGAAAACGGCTTTCTATACTAGGGCAACCGAACTTTGATGACTTATCTGATCTCAACTTAGTTAGCATCAAAGACCTTACACTATTTATTAACAGTTTCAACTGGTTCTCACAGTAGAGGGGGAAGGCACCGCCGTCCATCACGGTATCACAACGGGCCAAAAGGCATAAGTGGGTTCCCTCTGAACCGCCGTTTTAACCTAACCCAACCTATCCTTGTATAATGTATTTTGTTACTAAACATAAATATTTAAGGAATTAAAATATCTAAGTACGAAAATTCGTTTTTAGTTATTACAAAGATAAAATTACAGTCCATTGCGAACCGCACGAGACGAGAAAGTCAGTGAATATAATAACGATTGAAAATTTGATTCGCAAGGATGTTTCATAGAATACGCAGCTTATACTATGGCGAAAACAAGAGGTGAGCTGTTTTAGTTATTTTCCCTTCCTATTTTATTTGTTGAGAGTTTAAGATTGCGAAATGTATTAGTACAGCTAAACGTTGTTTCACGCCGGAGTTTCGTTCCAAGAGACAGCGGCGTTAAAAAAAAAAAAATCGTCGTAAAATGAACATAAATATAATGGACGATATAAGGTTAGTCTCCGTGTCAAAATTACCTTGACGTCCAATCCCGTGTCTAAGGTGTCAAGATTTTGTGGGTGTCCCGAGGCATTGACTAATAGGAGGATTACTTTCTTTGGAAGGTTATTTCAGTCACAAAATTTAAGCACAGTGGGGCAAAAATAATTTTTATACCAGTCTGTGAAAACCTTCTGCTTGGCCGCTTTAAATCCAACGCTACACTAAGTTCTTTTCGCGAAATAAACTTTCTCGATGGAAACTTCTTTTAATAAAGGCCTATTTTATTAAAATTAAAGATAAGATCTGCAGAGTAGTTGCCTTGTTCCACAATTTATTAAAAATTTTGAGGCTAAGCTACCGCTGCTGCTACTTCAGCAACTGCTGCTTCGCCGCTTAGTTTAGTGCTGCGGATATTGGTTTGAGATTTGAATCCCGTGAACCACCCAGTGCTTGCTAAGAAAGTTTCGTCAGTGTTTTCCTGCGCCTTCAAATCAGAAGAAATTAACTTTACTTTTTCACATAATATGATTGCTTGTGTTACAGGAATATTTTTTTGATTGGTGTCATTAACCCACAATGCTAACATTTTTTTCTTTTTCTTCATTTTTCCCACGTCGCACCGACCGGCGTAATTGTAAATCGGCGTCAATAGAATTGGCGCAATACGACATTCACCTGTATTAAGTAAATGTTTTCTATTTCTTTGTGTGTGTTCCTGAACATGTTTATTATTTATATTGATGTTATGTTTATTATTTATATTGATGTTAATCCCTTTGTATATTTGTCAGTAGTTGTCAGTAATAAAAGTCAAAAATAGGTGTGTCTTGTCGCTGATAATTATATTAAAAAAAGGTCAAAAACTCAAGTATTTATTACCGACAAGCATTAGAGAAGAATACATAAGTGGTCCTTCGAGTAATTCAAATTGAAATAAGTCTATGGAAGATGTCCAAATCTCTACCTTTGAGAAGAAGTACCAGGACAACGAAGGGAAAAATACCAACTAGGTATATAATAGAAACTGAAAGTTTTGAAAAAGATATGTCAGAAAAGAAAAATCCTTTACTTCAGATACAGGGTAAAAAAACTTTGGCTAACTCATCCAAAACAAAAGAATATTCGAAAATACAAAACCAAGGGACTGTGCGTAAAATAAATACTCGTTGCACAAAGGGCACTTTTTAAAAAGGCTCTTTATTAATTACAACAAATACACGAGTTACTAAATAATTAGAACTAAAAAACTTAAATCTATCTATAACTATTTATAATAAAATTATTTTATTATCAGCACAAAAATATGCAATAGTGCAGAATTGCAATATTGCACTTTAACCGCGCGTTGACCGGCAGGAATTTGTGGAATTTCCAAAACCGGAACAAAGGTTTATTGAACTGTAACTCGTACTTCATCGACACATAGTACTAAAATAAGTACCATCAGACGGAAACAGTTGAAAATTGAGCAAGAGAAAGTAAGAAAACTGGCGGACATTGAAAAAGAGGTGATCGAAAAAGAAGTGGCATTGAAAAAGGCGGACTTGGAGGAACAATGGCAATCAAGTAGGGATTCTTTTATTGACAACAAACATGAACTTGAAGAAGATTATAAAACTGTTACTTCCAAGTCTTCATTCGTGCAACAGTGGGTGAACTCACTGCAGCAAACATCACAGACAAAATTAGATCAAAAAAATAAAGTTGATCCTATATCAAACCCTAATTCCAATACACACCCAGTGGAAGAGTTGAAATTAAATTAATTTATGGCTAGGCAATCTTTCAACAAAGATCTTCCAATGTTTTATGGGGAACCTGGAGAATGGATGAACTTCATAACGCAGTTTAAGGAATCGACTAAAATTTGTGGCTTTTCAAATGCAGAAAATATCATCCGGTTGCAGAAAAGTTTAAAAGGTAAAGCCAAAGACTCTGTAAATGCACTACTCTGTTTCACTCAAAAACTAGATAAGATAATTGAGACTCTAAAAAGAGATTTGGTAGATCGGAAACAATTATTCAAGATTTAATTGACTCTACTGTTAAAATTCCCAACTTAAAAGAAGACAGATTAGAAAACATCCTAGATTTCTCAAATAAAGTGCAAAATTTAGCAGTTACCATTAATAGTTTGAAAGGTCAAGAGTATCTGTGCAATCCTCAACTATTAAATGACCTGACCAAAAAACTGACATCAACATTAAAAATTGAATGGGGTAAGCGGATAGCCGAAAGAAATAAATCAAGAAGAAAAAATCCAATTAGTATTATGGAGTTCTCTGAATGGTTTGAAGAAATAAGTGAGGCTGTTATGTACGCCAGTAGTCCTGACCAAGAACAAGAACAAAAGAAGAAATATGTCTGAACCACGTCCTTGCATAATGAAAAAATTGTATTTAAATGCAAATTATGTCAGAAAGATGGCTATAAGGTGGAAAAATGCAACAATTTCAAGAAATTGGACATTGAAAATCGTTGGGATTGGGTCAGGAAAAATAAAGTCTGCTTTAGCCGTTTAACTTCTTCACATCACACAAAACTATGCCGTCAGAAAAAGAATTGTGGAATCAATGGTTGTTTATTCAAACACAATTCTCTTCTGCATAAAGATATTACTAGGATCGAGGAAGAACAAACCAATCATTGTGTCAATGGTAACAGAAGGAATGAAGTACTTCTAAGAATTGCTCCAGTAGAAATAAGTGGACCAGACGGAAAATTAAAAATGTTCGCGCTATTTGACGAAGCTTCCACGGTGACCATGATGGATGCAAGTATAGCTGAAAAAATTGGAGCTGCTGGACCAACTGAACCACTGAGGATTCGATGGACGAATTCTATGAATAGTCAGGAAGAAAATTCTAGAAGGATATCTATCAAAATTCGAGGCGAGAATGAAAACACTGAATATATTATGGACAATGTACGAACAGTCGAAAATTTATCTCGCTAGAGCTCGCGTGCAGTCAGTTAATGTCACAAATTTAAAGAAAAACTGGGTTCATTTGGGACAGATCAATCTCTCCTCATTTGTTGATGCAAATCCCAAAATCCTAATTGGTCAAGATAATATTGATCTTATCAAACCTAGAGAAGTTGTGGAAGGCGGTAAAAATGCACCTGTATTATCAAAATCGAAATTAGGCTGGGTTGTACATGAGAATATTTGTAAAAATTATACTGGGCGTGCTGACGGAGACTTTGCTCTATTCGCGACACATCAACATGATGATTTAGATGAACTCGTCAGAAATTCCTTTAAAATTGAGAGTTTGGGCGTTAAATATTATAAAAATTTACGAAATCCAGAAGATTGTCGTGCCTTAGAGATATTAAATCGTACTACAAGAAGGATTAGTCCAAATAGATGGGAAACGGGTTTATTATGGAAAAACGAAAATTTGCGACTACTCATAGCAAAATTACAGCTGTAAATAGACTGATGTCCATAGAAAATAAAATGGAAAAAAACCCACAGTTTGCTGAAGAATATGATAAGAAAATATCTGAATATTTAGCTAAGGGATATGCAAGAAGGGTAACTGAAGAAGAAGGTAAATCCTACAATGAAAAAATCTGGTATTTACCGCATTTCGCTGTTTCAAATCCTAACAAGCCTGGCAAGATACGGTTTGTTTTCGATGCAGCTGCCAAAACCTGTGGAAGAAGCTTAAACGATTTTCTTCTGAAAGGTCCGGACTTATTAAACTCTCTACTTGGCGTTATTTTCAAATTTAGACAGAAAGATATAGCTTTTACTGCTGATATAAAGGAAATGTTTTACCAAATTCATATTAGACCAGAAGATAGAGGAGCTCAGCACTTTTTGTGGAGGGGTGGAGAGAGATCTAGAGAGCCTGATGGTTGGTTCGTTCTCATCGTCTACCATTGCAACTTTTGTAATGAAGAAAAACGCAGCGGATTTCATAAAAACATTCCCAAATGCAGAGAGAGAGAGAGAGAGCTATTAGAGAACAACACTATGTCGATGACTATCTGGATAGCGTAGACAGAAGAAGCTGAACAGTTGATTTCATCAGTGATTGAGGTCCATAGAAAAGGAGGATTCACAATCCGAAATTGGACTAGTAACAACAAAGAAGTTCTACAACGTATTCCCAAAGAATATAGAAATGCCAAGATCAAAGATATGGACTTTGGAAAAGAAACATGTTTACCAACCGAAAGAATAATGGGATTATTTTGGAACCCCAATAACGATACTTTTTCATTTGCAATTAAGTGGAGTAAGCAAGAAATTCAAAATTTGTTAAAGAAAAGTCATGTGACAAAACGAGAAGTTCTAAAAACTGTAATGACCATATTTGACCCTTTTGGAATTCTCAACAACTTCACAATAAAAGAAATAATTCTGCTTCAGACTATTTGGCGTTTGAAGATTGGCAGGGATGACGAATTAAATGGAGATATGATAAAAAAATGGAAAAAATGGGTTGGACAAATATCAACAATTTCCAATTTGATAATTCCACGTTGTTATCTGAAAAATATATCCAAAGTCAAGAATACAATTACATGTATTTTGTGACGCAGGTTCTTTAGCGTATGCAGCTGTCGCTTATTTGAGAATTGAAAGCGAAGAATCAATCAACACATGTAATGGCGAAAGCAAGAGTAACCCCCTTGAAGCTATTATCAATTCCACGACTTGAACTTCAAGCTGCTGTTTTTAGATGCAGACTTTCTGGTAATATAAGAGAAAATCACAGTATCCAGATTAATGAAAGTTACTTCTGGAGTGACTTTAAAACAGTTATCAACTGGATAAGACGTGATCCTTCAGTTTTTCAACCATTTGTAGGTCACAAAGTGGCAGAAATACGAGAACACTCTGATGAACGATCTTGGAATTGGGTGCCTACGAAAGAAAATGTTGCAGATGAGGCTACTAGGGAAGATAGCATGAATGAATGGCACTCAAATAGTAGATGGTCCCAGATTTTTGAAGTTTGGTAAAGACAAATGGCCTGAAGCTGATGTTAACTTTAAATTTGATTAATCCGAAATGAAAAAGAAATTTGTAGGACTAACGACAAAAGATTCTATGATTTTAAGACAATCCTTACCAGAAATTTTTAGATTCTCATCTTGGTTACGATTAATTCGTACAACAGCCTGAACTCTAAGATTCATCGAAATCATTAAAAAAAATCACAAGCTACTGGGGAGTTATTACCTTCTGAGATGAATAAAGCTGAAAAATATGTTCAGTGGAAAAACTTCTCAAAAGAAATTAGAATGTTACAAAATGATATTCGTATTGAATCTTCCAGCAGAATTTTTAAATTGTCACCGATTTTGGACACTGATGGCATTCTTCGAGTGAAAAGTAGAATTGTCAATTCAAATGATTTGACAGAAGATACAAAATTCCCAATCATTTTAGATCAAAAAAATTACTGCACAACGTTGTTAATTTTCCATTATCACCTTAAATCCAAGCATAACGGACAAGAATTTGTGACAAATGAACTCAGACAACGTTACTGGATACTGAATATAAGATCTGCTGTGAGAAGCTCATGGAACAATTGTCAGTGGTGCAAAAACAAGAGAGCAACATATCGAATTCCTGAAATGGGTGCACTACCAACTTGCCGTCTAACTTCTTTTGTGAGACCTTTTACTATAGTCCGAATGGATTATTTTGGTCCCATGTATGTTACTATTGGACGCAGGAGAGAAAAAAGATACGGTGTTTTGTTTACCTGCATGAGTGTTCGTGCCGTTCACCTAGAAATATCACATTCATTGAGTACAGATCCTGCTATTATGGCAATTCGAAGACTAGTTGATCGCAGAGGATGCCCAAAGAAAATTTATTCGGATAACGGAACCAATCTTCGAGGTGCGCAGAAAGAACTCAAGGATGCTTTGAAACAATTCGATCAGAACCAGATCATATCTACACTAACGACAAATGATATTGAATGGCATTTTATACCACCATCAGCCCCTCACATGGGAGGAAGTTGGGAACGTTTAGTCTGGTCTATTAAAACGACATTGAATGTGATTTTGAAAGAAAAAGCTCCACGTGAAGAAATTTTGCAAACTTTATTCATAGAAGCAGAATATATTGTTAACTGTCGACCATTAGTCCATGTTTCACTGGATCATACTGATGATGAAGCATTGACACCTAACCATTTCTTATTAGGTACTTCTAGTGAAACACAGATACCTGGAAAATTCGACGAACACGATTTAGTGTCACGAAAACATTGGCGAATTTCTCAAATATTAGCAGACCATTTTTGGCGCCGATGGATTCGTGAATACTTACCTGTTCTGAGCAAGAAAACGAAATGGTTCGCCCCCTCCATAAGAAAAATTAAAAAAGGCGATGTAGTTATAATCGTGGACTCAGAATTCTGCCGAAACGTTTGGCCTAAAGGACTTGTCACGGCAATATATCCAGGCACTGACGACCAGATTCGAGTCGTTGATGTTAAAACAAGCATGGGTATATTCAGACGACCGGTGGCGAAATTATGTCTACTAGATGTTCACAAAAAGGAGTAATGAATATGAGTTCATTACTGGGAGGGAGTGTTCCTGAACATGTTTATTATTTATATTGATGTTATGTTTATTATTTATATTGATGTTAATCCCTTTGTATATTTGTCAGTAGTTGTCAGTAATAAAAGTAATAAAAAGGTGTCGTGTCTTGTCGCTGATAATTATATTAAAAAAAGGTCAAAAACTCAAGTATTCATTACCGACAAGCATTAGAGAAGAATACAGTGTGCATAATCTAGTATGTCAAAAATAAAAAAGCTAGTAAGAAAGAGGAGATCTCAAGACAGCCCTTACTCATTTTACCAAGTTTGTAGAGCAAAATTGGGAACGTGTTTTAAATGATGCTGATATATACCGAGCGTTTTAATTTTGACGAGTCTTATTTTGCTACTACGGCTATCCGAAAAACATTTAAGAAAAATTAAGTCCTCAGACGGATGAAAATGTCGCGTCGGCACATTGTAGTACTAAGACAATTGAAAGGGCATCTGCCATTTTAAATGATAATCTCAATGGAGTTTCATTGCCAGTAATTCCTCTTCCATAATTTTGGGGTTAATTTTAGAATTGGTTGAAATTTAAAGAAACTTTTTAATCCCTCGTCCATGAAAGTAAGTCGTTGTCATTAATTCAAAAGTTTCATTACTTAAGAGCGTTATTAGAGGACATTGCGGCCCAGGTTATTAAATCGAACGAGTTTTTATCCGGTGGTGGTTATAACGTCGCGAGGCAAACCCTTAACGATCGACTGTTAGTTCACAATAATTATATAAAGGCTTTATTTTCATTAAAAAAAAATTCGAGAGAGTCATGTAGTAAAATTCATAAGCTAGTGTCTTTCGCATTTTAGGTCCCTCGAAAAATTGAATCAAGTAACTCAAAATTGGGATCCCTTTATCATTTTTATGATAACCTCCAAGTTAGACCAAAATACCCTAAATGAGTAGGAAAAGCATTCAATTGAATTAGATTCGCCCATGTTGGAAAATTTAAAGAACTTTTTGAAGCATCGCGCCGACATTTTAGAAGCACTAAAATACAAAACAATCACAAGAGATAGTGATAGCAACAGAGTAAGCGCAATAATAAACCTCTTGAGGGCTCTAGGTCGCTAGTTTTATCAACATTTTCGTGTTATTATTGTAAAAAAGAGCATTCTATTTACATGTGTGATAGTTTTCGTGTTTTATTTTTAAAGCAATGGTATGAGTTTGTCAAAAAAGCGAAACTATGTTCTAATTGTTTGCGTCAGCATGTAGCGAGGCATTGCAAAATGGGTCGTGCGTGGCATAATTCACTGCTGCACCAAGACAACGATGATTCTGCGCACACCATGAATGTAGAAGAGGTGAAAGCAAAAGTTCCAGCGAAACTCAAAAAAACGAACTCTTTTTAAGTAGCTGCGCATTTTATTAGCATTCGGGCAACGCCGCCGTACTTTTATCCACGGCTCAAGTTCAGATTTTAAATAAGTGGGGAAAACCTCGCATTGCGCGTGCGTTACTTGATTCCGGATCAATGTCTTTATTCATTACGCGGCTATGTGACGAGTTAGAACTTAATATGATTAGTACTGACCTACACATTTTTGGAATATCAACTATTGCTTCCAAAGTTCGAAAAAAGTGTAATGTTAAGTTCTTAACGCCAGGATTTTCACGCAAATCTAACTTGTTTTATTCTCCCTGAAATAACGAGCGCTACTCCAGGCTTTGACATTGACCTTTTTCTCTGGACATTCCCAAAAACTTAGATCTTGCCGATGAGGAGTTTAGCAAGCCCAGTCCAGTGAAAATGCTAATTGGGGAAGATTTGTTATGCTGCTTAATCAAAGATGACTTTACTTACATAGTTTTGATTGTGTCTATCTTATGTGTAACAACAATATGATTGCTAACAAGGAGCTGATATTTTTTTCATTTTCTTGGAAACATGCATCTCGTTGTAAAGAATGGGTGATGAATTGTGTTAATATTCACTTGTATGATCTAGTAAAACTGCATTAAAAAATAAATTGGTATGCGAAAACATTTTCGTTTTAAGCTCGTCTTATATTCAAGAAAGAGGAAAATGTTGAGATTCTGTGTTGTGCCCTCCAAATTTGACTGTTAGGCTGTTTGACTGTTTTTCCATGATTCCATACATTTTCTTGTATTTTTTATTCATTAGGTTATCAATACAATAAATAATAGTTGCTTGTGTCTTCTTCCTCTTTCCATACGTTCCACTAATGGATGTTTGCGATAATATTTTTATTGCTCCTTTATTCCTTGTGATGTGTATCACGACTGTATCGTGTAGCCCTGTCCACTGTCTGATATTTCGCAGCCAGGACATTTTTTCCTTCCGATTCCTCTGCGTCCTTAATCTTGCCTTCGATCAATAAATGCAAAAATTAATATTTCGTGTTTTGCATTACATGCCCCAGATATGCCGTTTTTCTTTTCTTAATTTATTCAAACTGTTCACGTTGTCTGTTGACACGTCTTAGAACTTCTTCGTTTGTTAATCTAGCCGTCCAAGGTATCTTCAGGATTCTACGATACAGCCACATCTCGAAAGCCTCTAATTTGATAATTGCAGTCGCCTTTAATGTCCAACCTTTCATACCGTAAAGAAGCATCTACCAAAAGTTGCATTTAATGAATCCGAGTCTAAGGTTAAGATCAAGAAACTTTCGCACATATTTAACCACATCCTGTATTAGGTATATTTCATAAAATATTTGTTCGATATGCTTCATAGCTGACGCACAAATGTCATTCATAAAAACTTTTATTTTAAATTTAAGTATTTACATTAGTACACAGGTTAATAATTATATCGTTGATTGATGCAAAACGAAAGTAATGGCTTTTGAAAGAGAAGAAAGCATGACAAGCTATGGAGTTTCAATTGAGGGAGAAAGAGTGGAACAAGTAAATGAATTTGTGTACTTGGGTTCAAAATTTACTAGAGATGGAAAGTATGACAGTGACATTGAGCGAAGGGTGTTGGCAGGAAAACAAATGAATGGAGCACTGCATAGCTTTATGAATAGCCAGAAAGTGTCAAAAAAGGCACGTCTGGCGGTGCATAGAGGTGTGTTGGTTCCTACACTTATGTATGGTAGTGAATGTTGGGTTTAGCAGAAGAAGCATGAAACTAGGATTAATGCTGCGGAGATAAGTAGTCTGAGAAGTATAGCCGGAGTGACTCGGTTGGATAAAGTTAAGAATAGTGAAATAAGAGAACGCTGTGGTGTAAAAGAAGATGTGGTTACAAAGATAGATAAAGGAATGCTTAGATGGTTTGGACACGTAGAAAGGATGGATGAAGGAAGATTGACGAAACAAATTTATAAGGCGAGTGTGAATGGACAAGTCGGTAGAGGTCGACCTCGGAGAACATATCTCGATCAGATCAACATTGTTTTGAAGAAAGGCCAGGTCAAGAGTACCAACAACCGAAGAGCATGTATGAGAGCACTGATGAAAGTAGAGAAAGCAAAAGATGTGTGTAAGAACCGTAGCAAGTAGAAGGAATTGGTCTCTGCCTATCCCTATGGGAAAAAGGCGTGACTTTTTGTGTATATATATATATATATATTTTTCTGGAGGAGGGGAAAAATCTTCAAAAAGACACCTCACTGTATGTTGTAAGAGGTAGCGTAAGATTCTTACTCACTAAAAAAAACCCTCCTTTCTTCTTCGCTGTATGGTGGAACTACCCGAAAGCATTACTTTATTACACAGCTCTGTCCCTTTTTAGTCCATTGTTCCCTTCCAGTCTTCTTCTTTTCTCTTCAGGATATTTGTTGGCATATCAGACACACATTTTCATGCCACTTGTGATTTTAACATATACTCCACGATATTGTTTGGTCGCAGGCGTTCTCCTATTACAGATTCAGTTCTCCTCCTCTCCTCCTGCCACCTCAAACAGAAGAAGAAGGTATGTTCGGCATCGTCTTAGGCACTATCACAGTAATGGCAAGCCGGCGTATCTCTTATTTTAAATCTGTGTAAGTATGACATAAAACACCCTTGTCCAGTCAGTAACTGTGCGATATAGTAGTTTATACTCCCATGATTTCTTCCTATTCAGGGGGCAATTTCTGGGATAAGGGTCCTTGTGTATATATATATATATATATATATATATATATATATATATATATAAATATATATATATATATGTATATATATATATATATATATATATATATATATATATATATATATATATATATATATATATATATATATATATATAAATCCTGGGGGTAGTTTTTTCTACCCCCTGAAAAGAACTCAATATTCTTTAATGAATACTAAAAATGTATGTCAAAATGAGCTTACATTGAAAAATGCAAAAATGCTTTTTGAATGGCAATTTAAATCTACTCTTTACTGGGCTACAGCCTGGCATCCTCAACCACGAATTAAACAAAATGGTTATGTATGTACCAAGGAAGAAAAACTGTATATTATAGTCGAGTTTAAAAATTGATAGCCGAGGCTAGCAAGTAGGCGAGACATTAGACAGTTTTACGCCGAGGTGCATATTACATTTTTTCGTCGACCTCTACATAGGTACTTTTATAAAAGTAATGAATGTGTTGTATTGCTTTTCGTATAAAATTTGTTAGCCATAGTTGCCAATTCTGGAGGAGTGTTACTGATATCCATTTCGCTATAACTATTCATTTTTTATTATTATGAACACTAATATTTACACCACGGTCTTATTCGCACGTTAAATCCAGCGGATTTCGTAAGTAATTAATTTGATAACAGCAAATGACAGTTATTGTCACAGGCGCCTGTGTTTTTATTAAATAGTGGATTTACGTATCATAACAACCACAGCGGTTGAAAAATACTTGCCTTCAAAAATAGTCGATTTTTCGTCCGGAAATTAGTACTTAAAATGTCATTTTTGTAGTGGTCGACGAAAAAGTAAACGCATATTTTTTAATTACCTATCCAAGAAGCTTCTTCTTTGTCGATAGTGATTGTGGTGTTTTTAACAGACTGAAGTTGGGGAAGTAAGATTGCAGAATACCCAAATGTCATTCCAGAGCATATTGTTAGTAGTAGAGGACCGAGCGCCACCAAAGTCTAAAAGTAAATGATACAAAGAATTAAACATTCAATACTTACGTCACAGCAAATTTGTTTTTAAAGTAAAAGTTTTATTTTCACAACTTTAAATCAGTAACATAGCGATTTTAAATTTGTTGCTGAACATTAAGTTAGTTTGTATAAAACGTAATCCATAATAATACATATGATGAAAATCATTAAATCCCACTAACAAACGATTCAGAAAATAACACTAATTATAAAGAAATAACATAGTTGTGTCTATGAATTGCCAATAATTGTCGTAAAGGAAACTAACTTTTAACTACGACGAGTTAATGAGTCACTGGTATTGTAGTTGCTTCGTGAAGCAGTACAAAATTTGGTTACTATCGTAATTTTTAACATCTATTTTCCACTTAATGAGATCAAACTACAATGATCATCTGTGACTGCAAGACTCTCACAAAAGATAGAAAAGGTGATCCGCGGGATACCCGCGTTCGAGAATAATAAGCTCAACCTTAATGGATTGCATCGAGAAACACCATGGAAAACAAGGCTGTAGATACGATCAGGCCGTCGTGTAATATTCACGGAATGGGTATCATATCGGCGTGGTGTATTTTAGGGAGATTTCCTGATCACCTTACTAGTTATTCTGCATCTCTATACTGTCTTTGTCTATACACCACAGAAAAGGCAAAGAATATAAGGCTGGCCACCCAAATTAAAGAATTCATAAGATTACCCAATTGTTTTCTTTGGAAGAAATCAATCTCTTCGTGCTTTTAAAAAAAAATTACAACTTTTTTTGAACTTTCTCATAGTTGGGAGTACAAGAAGCAACCACCATCAAAAAAGTGCTCATTGGCTGATATAACCAACGTAGCAACTAAAGAACTACAAAAAAGAATAAGACTTTAAATAAAATATTATTTTATTCATTCAAATGAATTGTGTCTTTTTCAAAGTAATCTCCTTCCATTACACTTATTTCAAAGTTTTTCTGTCTTCGAAACAGTTAATATACTCAGTTTCTGGTATAGCCTTTAAAGCGGCTAGCGTTTTCTCTTGCATGGCTTCTATTGACTTAAAACAATGACCATGTGGTAATTTCAATCAAGCAAATAGAAAAAAGTTACACGGAATCAAATCTGGCGAATACGGTTTTTGCGGAATGACTGACAAGTAATGATGGCAGCATGCGATGGTGCAATATCGTGATGCAAAAACCATGAATTGTTTAACCATTTTGTTTTATTCGCCATTGTTTTATAAATAGACACACGTAATCGATACAAAGGGACTAAATAATACTCTTTGTTAACTGTTTGACTTTGATTTTTGGCTTGATTTAATGCTGCCGAGATGAGTAGTTTGAGAAGTATAGCCGGAGCGACTCGGTTAAAGTAAAAAATGTGAGATAAAAGAACACTGTGATGTAAAAGAAGATGTGGTTACAAAGGTAGATAAAGGAATGGTTAGATGGTTTAGACACGTAGAAAGGATGGATAAAGGAAGATTTACGAAACAAATTTATAAGGCGAGTGTGAATGGACAAGTCGGTAGAGGTCGACCTCGAATAACATATCACGATCAGATCAACATTGTTTTAAAGAAAGGCCAGGTCAAGAGTACCAACAACCGACGAGCATGTATGAGAGCCCTGATGAAAGTAGAGGAAGCTAAAGATGTGTGTTAGAACCGTAGCAAGTGGAAGGAAGTGGTATCTGCCTACCCTTATGGGAAAAAGGCGTGACTATATGTACGTATGTATGTTTAAGGATTTTTTGGTGATTTGTACCCTATAAAAACTTGTAATTTCGATAAAAATTTATCTTCGTAACACTTTTGTAATATTTTTAGCGCATTAAAAAATTTCAGTTTTTTTATGCTTTACGAATTTTTCCATTTTAAAAATCGCTGACCACAATTTTCTTTAAAAACAAAACACGCTTCAAGCTGTTCACAATAGTCATACCAACCTACCAAATAAATATACACATCGATATTCATAGCTCACGTATTTTTAAAAATAAATTTCATTACTCTCGATCCAGAGTACTACACAAGCAATGCAATCACAGACCTTCTGTCTGTGTCTGTCTGACGAGATGTGGGCTTACAGGAAAATATTAAAAGTTTTATGGACGCAAAAAGTATCCAACTTGGTAATACTTTAACGACTGAATAAAGTCACCGAATCTTACCACCATCAAAAGGAGGAAACTGCAATATTTCGGGCATATTGTGAGAGGCGAAAAATACTGATTACAGCAGAACATCATGTAGTAAAAAATTATTGGTAAAAGAAAGCCGGGTCGCAGAAAAGCATCATGGCTCAAGAATCTACGTAACTCAAGCTCTCTGTTCAGACTTGCCGTCGACAGAGTAAGGATAGCCTTGTTGGTGACCAACGTTCTTGAAGGACATGGTACTTAGGAAGAAGAAGATAATCAACAACGTGATCATAGTGCTGAGGAAGAAATGGGAGTGGATTAAGTCGCAAATAACTATGATCATTTAATTTAGATTTATTAGAAAAATAATTTAAGCATTTATCACATAAATACTTTTTAACCCGGTATTTATTTAACTGAGAAAAAAAGTCTACACATATTTTTATCCAGCATTAATGATACCAGATGTCTACATTATAACCATCCTCAGGTTAAGCATCATAATCATTAGGTTTTAGAAAATATTGACCTTGAACTAAGAGCAAATTGACTTGTCTACCCAACTTGTGTTTCGTAAGTCTTACGGGTACTAATTCAAAATACTTTGTTTGCGTGGATAAATTCCAAACCAAAAAAGTACACCAAAATAGTATTTAACTTTTTAAATCTAGGAATATAATTTTACATCAGTGGAGTTTCCAATTGACTCGTTACGACATATCGTTATCACTCCGACCAACAAAGTTGTCTTTTCGACCATTAGCGATATTCCGAAATAACCATGACTTAGCATCTTCGACCCTACGTGATCACCATCCCACTTTAATTTAACCAAAGTGCCCTTTTGGCATCTTTGACATGACCTTCAACGTTTGTCTTACTTCAATCTTACCAAAGTTAGACTAATGCCTTTTTTGGCATCTTCGACCCTGTATAATTAACGATACGAGTTATTCCGAAATAACCATGACTTGGCATTTCTGTCACCACCCTATATATTTAACATGATCATCGCCATCCCACTTCAATCTGACCAATATTAGACTAATGCTTTTTGGCAATCTTAGTCCTACGTCACCATCACTTTCCTACGCCACCATCACCGTCCCACTTTAATCTGACCAAAGTTAAACTAATGCCTTTTTGACATCTTTAACTTTGTATAATTACCGATACAAGGTATTCCGAAAAAACCATGACTTGGCATTTCTGAAACTACCCTGTATATATAACATAATCATCACCGTCCTACTTCAATCCGACCAAAGTGACTTTTTGGCATCTTTAACCGTGTTTAATTAACGATACTAGGTATTCCGAAATAACCATGACTTGGCATCTTCGTCCCTACGACACCATCGTCGTTCCACTTCAATCTGACCAAAGACTAATGCCTTTTTGGCATCTTTGACCCCAAGTTACGTGACCAACGTTTCACTTCAAACCGACCTAGATTAACTAATGCTTTTTGGCAATCTTAGTCCTACGTCACCATCACTGTCCTACTTTAATTTGGCCAAAGACCTTTTTGGCATCTTCAACCTTACGTCACGTGAACGTCCCACTTCAATCTGACCAATCCGAAACAACCATGATTTGGCATCTTCGACCCTACGCCACGTGACCATCATCACACTTTAATACGACCAAAGACTAATGTCTTTTTGGAATCTTTAACCCTACGTCACGTAACCATCCCACTTCAATCAGACCAAAGTGCTTTTTTGATAATCCTTGGCGTCACATGGTGGCCTGAGGTCCTTATAGGTACACTACTCGTTTATTCTGAGTTTATCGCTTTTCTTTAGAGTCCTAATTTTGAAGCGGTACCTAGCAATGGGGAAGATGAGGGAGTTTGCAATGCGCAGTTTAGTGTTTTGGGTGATTGCTGTAGCCTTTCATACTAAAGTTAATTTTGCTGGTGCGTTTCTAGCCATTGCCACCCTGCGCCTAATATCGCATCCTCCAGAGTTTGTTATCATAGAACCTGAACTGTCTCACAACCTCGTACCAGCCACAGTTTGAGAATCAGGTTGATTGTTGTAAAAGCGGTCCACGATCATCGTTTTGTTTTATTTGTTTACTTCCAAGCCATATTCTTCACTAATAGAGCACAATCTTGCCACGATCTCCTATTAAATAGGATTGGCGAGAGTACACATCCCTGTCTCACTCCTGCGTTGCTATTGAAACTACTCGATAGCGTGTTATTAGCTCTGATTTTAGCATTGTTGTTCTCATAGATTCGTTTGACCAAATATATAAGGTGAGCCCATTTCTAGTAGTATAATACAGAGCTTATTCCATTTTACCTTGTCAAATTCCTTGGAGTAGCTCACAAAACAGAGGTACATTTCAATGTTTTATTCCCTTGATTTTTCTATGATCTGTCGAAGATTTAGAATCTATTTTCTAGTTTTCTTTTCGGGGATAAAGCCTGTTTGTTTGTCTAATATATGTAAAAAAAAAGGGTTTAAAGTGGTCATTGATGACGATTAGAAGTATTTTGCTAGCATGAGGAATCAGGGCGATTGTTCTGACCCTTTTTTAAAGATAGACACAAAGATGGAATTGCACCATTCGTCGGACTAATGTAATTAAATGTTTAAAAAACGAGGTAAAACATGACTGACAAGTTTCAATTGATAATTATCGACAGGTGAGTCAGGTGAGCAACCTTGTATGTCATCTCCGAAAACATCTAACGGAAGGGATTTCTCTAGAAGTTTCATTTTAGAAGGACAGGGACAAAGAATTTAATAAATACAGAAGCAACGGCCGGCATTAGAAGCAATTTTACAAGAAGTACGCGATGCATAAGTAAGTTTTGAAGATGGGCAGTCAACTTTAAAAAATGTACTTTTTAAATAAGGTTTCTGGTGACAAAAACCACCCGATAAAACAGATGTATAAATGGAAAGTTTTGATGTAAGATTAAAGCGTATAGAATTTTTGAAAAAAAAGACAGCATAGTGAAGAGCTTTGGGATGTCAAAGCCTCCGATGTGCGTATGCATGTTCCTCTATCCGACGCAAACTAAATTACGGTTACAATATAAAAAGTCAGTTGGTTAGTTCGTTAGTTTATGCTGCTACAAAATTTGCAATTATGAAAAAGTTTAGCTTTTGCGTCTTGTATCTATAGAGAAAAAAATTATATTCGAGAATTGATTACAGAGAATATTTTAAACTAACGTGTAATATTTTTGAAATATTTTACCTGTTTTAAAAAAATAGAAACGTGTATATCCTTTTTCTTTTCTTGTTGCTCCTGGTTTTTATGTTTATTGTGTGTTGTTCGCAGCAAGTAAGTTGGAAAGAAATTTAGCCGTGAGCTGAAAAATAAATAAAACATTATTAATTTTTAACATTAAATATGTTAGAACAACAATTAAGATTACAGAACACAACGAAATTTCAATTATTCTAAATATTGATTAAGAAGCATCATGGTCTTTTTCCTTAACAAATACTGTAAAGTAGATAATTTAAAAAACAACTTTTGCAACCTCTGAAGCTCTGGATGGAAAATAGTGCTAATCAGTCAGTGCTGCGGTAACTTTTCCTCGACTTCTTCGAGGCCTTTTTGTTAAAGTGCCCATTGTTAGGGAAACATTCATTCATACAAAAGTAAAAATTATTAACAAGAAACTATAGTAGAATACCACAATTGTAGAGAGTGACTCATATTTTCAACGTAGACCTTTGTGGGTACGAAGGCAATCTTCTCGCAGACGAACAAATGCAAATGGAGGTGTCTACTACAGACCCTCCTAGCAACCAAATCTCGCAGGAAGCTGAGAGAGATTAAATACTAAAAGAGCGGGATGAGAAAAGGAGCGGGGATCAATCCCCCCTGCTCTCACCAGCAAGCGAATACGCTCGGATGGTAGCACTCCAGAAGCGGCGGCGAAAAAGCCACGCACTATGGAGGACCCAAACGAGCAAAAACGCTCCTTTGCAGCTGTAGCTCAGTGCATTAAGGTGGGCATAATCCACCCAGAACACCCAAATGCTCAGCTGTCAAACGAACAGCTACGGCTGCTACAGCGATCCATTATGGACACTGTAGACAAACTACCGGACGATGGTCCACAAGTGCGATTCCAGAGCTGCACCATTCTACCTGGAATCCTCCTTCTGTCCTGTACGGACGCTGAGATGGTCAAGTGGATAGAGGAAGTGATATGCTCCCTTCAACCCTGGGAAAACGTCCAGCTGAAGTTGGTTCAGAAGGAAGACATACCGAAACCCCACATCTGTGTGGCTTTCATCCCAGACGATGAGGGACTACCCAGACTGACGGGAGAACAGGTAACCAACCATCTGCGGAAGATGAACCGTACCCTGCATACCCAGGAGTGAACCATTTTACACAGTGAAAACGCAGGACCTGGTTAAATGTGGACGTTCTCAATGGATGAGGTATCTATTAAAGATTTGGAGGGGCTTAATTTCCGCCCATATTTTGGCTTTGGACAGGTGCAATTCCGGTCCAAGGAAGCCAAGAAAGATCCAACATCGGTGGAAATTCCAAAGTCTTCGGAGGTAACCGTTAGAACCAAAGAGGGAGGTAAATCTACCTCGGCAGCGACAGCGGGACTCAAGAGGCCGGCCAAAGCCAGCAAAAAAGCCGGAAAAGGGAAAAAACCCTTCATGGTATAGCGCCGACAAAATGGCCTACACCAGGAAACAATGCGGGGAAGGAAAGTAAACCTCCCCACTCTACCTTTAAGTAGAAATGGCTAACCACATCCAATTTTTCCAAGCAAACATCCAACATGCTAGAGCGGCTTCATATGTCCTCAGCAGGAGGTTTGCCAAGGAGCAACTCGATGTGGCACTAATCCAGGAACCCTGGACTCCCAATACAGGCAGAATAAGGGGCCTAGAAAACTGCTTCGGTAAGTTAATAGCGTGTACTATAGGTGGTAAGCCAAGAGCATGCATACTCATCAGGAAAAACATGAACTATTTTATGTTAACAGAGTTTTGCACCTCTGATGTGGTTGCAGCACAGCTTTCGATCTTAGGAGGAGACAGTAGTGTAGATGTAGTCGTCTGCTCTGCTTACTTCCCTGGAGACCGAAAAGAACACCCTCCTCCAGCAGCATTGCGAGATCTAGTCGCCTTCTGCAAGAGGAACAACAGGCAACTGATCATTGGATGCGACGCAAATTCCCACCATCTGGATTGGAACAGCAGCGACATCAATAAAAGAGGTGAGTATTTATATAATTATATAATAGGGGAAGGGCTAGCAGTAAACAACGTAGGCACGGAACCAACCTTCGTAAACAGAATTCGCGGAGAATTTCTAGACATAACTATTAGTACACAGTTTATGAGTACCAAAATAGTTAACTGGCAGGTATCTACCGAGCCCTCATGCTCAGATCATAGACACATACGATTTGACGTGAGAATAGGACAACGTCCGATAGTGCGATTTCGAGATCCAAAATGCACAGATTGGAAAGGGTACTGTCAATCCCTCCAACAGTAACTAGGTAACGGTAATAGCACTATACAAAATAGAGCCGAAATAGAAGCACCCTGGTAGAGCAGAAGCTTAGACAAGCAAAGAAAAAAAGTTCGACGTCTCTTCAATCGAGCTAAAGAAACAGGTTGCTGGGAAATCTATCGTACAGCTCTAACGACTTATAACAAAGAAATAAGGAAAGCCAAAAGAGAATCCTGGAGGAGGTTCTGTCAGAGTATATCAGATCTACCTGCCAGCACAAGAATCCACAAGGCTCTCGCCAAAGATCCGACGCAAGAGATTGGATCGATAAAACGACCATATGGCTCTTTTACGGACTCTGGTAGGCAAACGTTAGAGACTCTCTTGCAGACCCAATTTCCCGGCAGTCTGCTTCTGAGGGACCAGGAGCAAATTTCACTCTCAATGGGATCGACATCGCGACCCAAAAGGGAGGACTGGAGAAATGTTTCAAAAGTGGTCACCCCAACATCTGTACAATGGGCGGTGAATTATTTCTCCCCATTTAAGTCTCCAGGGGAGGATGGTGTTTTCCCTGCCCTTATTCAGAAGGGCAGCGAAATTTTACTACCTCTTCTGGTTAAACTATTCAGAGCGAGTTTGGCGTGGAGTTATATTCCGCTGGGCTGGTCAACGGCGAGAGTTGTATACATACGTAAAACGGGTACGGTGATTTATTCCCTACCCAAATCCTTCTGGCCGATCAGCCTTACCTAATTATTAATGAAAACTCTGGAAAGAATTATTGATAGACATATTAGAGAGGGGAATCTTAGGGAACATCCCTTAAACCTCCACCAATATGCCTACCAAACGGGCAAATCTACGGATTTAGCTCTAAACAATCTAGTAGGAAAGATCGGCCATTCCCTTAAACATAAGGAAATTGCGCTGGCAGATTTTCTAGATATAGAAGGAGCGTTTAATAACGCCTTACCACAGTTACTCTATACATCAATTAGGGATAGAGGGATAGACAGTAAAATCTGTAACTGGATCAAAAACATGATTGAAAACAGATATAAAATATCATCACTGCATGGAGAGTCGGTTAGGTTCAGGGCGGCGAAGGGGTGTCCACAAGGCGGGATACTTTCCCCCCTAATGTGGTCACTTCTATTCGACTCTCTGCTGAGCGAGCTCTCCATGCAGGGAGTTTCAATGCTATGCGGATGATCTGGTTATAATAGTTAGAGGTAAATTTGAAGCGTCGATCTCAAATGTCCTCCAAGAAGCCCTTAACACAGTATACAGATGGTGCGAGAGGGAACAAATGTCTGTAAACCCCCGAAAAACTGTAATTATTCCTTTTACAAAAAGGAAAAAGTTAGATAAGCTTCGGCAGCCTGTCCTATACGGAGAGAGGATTCCATTTGCGACGGAAGTGAAATACCTGGGTGTAGTTCTGGATAAAAGACTCACCTGGAACGCCCACTTGGAAAAAACAATAAACAAAGCCAGGTTTTCTCTCTGGAATCTCAGAAGAGTATGTGGCAAATCTTGGGGAATGAACCCCAAACAGATTTACTGGATTTATCAAACAATGATAATATCTATGGTCAAGTATGGTTCAGTAGTCTGGTGGACCAAAGGGTTACAACAGACAGCTAGAGCAAAGCTTGCTGGCCTTCAGCGGCTGGCATGGCTGGCCATAACTGGAGCTATGTCCAGCACAGCAACGGCAGCGATGGAACACCTCCTACATCTCCCTCCACTAGATATTCTCTTAGAGAGGGAGGCCAGGATAGTTTCCTACAGATTCCTGTCTTTGGAAAAGCAAATCAACGGAGAGCAACTCGGGGATCACTCCGGGATACTGAGTGAAACAAAAAACCACCAAATTCTCGGGATGGTTCCTGACTTGCTAGCCACAAAAATACACGTAGAAAAGTCGTTCAAAGTCTTTTTTCCGAAGAGAGACGAATGGATGAGGGGACAAATCCTCTTCCCAGAGACTGAATACGTAATGTACACAGATGGCTCAAAAACCCCAGATGGAGTTGGGGCCGGTGTTTTCAGCAGGAAACCAAAGATTGAAATATCTACCAGTCTTGGCAGGTATGCTACAATTTTTCAGGCTGAAGTATTCGCTATTGAATTGTTTATTTATTTATATATATATATATATATATATAATTGTTTATTTATTTATATATTTATATATATATATATATATATATATATATATATATATATATATATATATATATATATATATATAAATAAAATATATATATATATATATATATATATATATATATATATATATATATATATAAATAAAATATATATATATATATATATATATATATATATATATATATTTATTTATTAATAGTTTATTTTTTAGAGGTTAATATTATATTTTTTAATTCGCAGAATATTTATTTTATTTTTAAAGCCATTATGGTAAAAGTAAACACATTTTTAGAAGAGAAATTATTTGATCTGTTGCGTCTGTCGTAGTCTCTTTCCTAATAAGACAGACGTCATTTTAGTTTAAAAATGTTATAAATTTTAAGTGACTATATTTATGTATGTAACTCTTATCAGTAGGTCCTTGACTACATATTACAGATTTTTGGATTTTGGTTTGTTTGTTGCTTTGTTCGAGTATCTCGTAAAAATTACTAGACCGATATTGATAAAACTTGTTTTGTTTAAAAGTTTATAATTGGACTTAAAAACTAGTAAACTGGTATATATTTTATTAATAGTAGCAGTGACTTTCTTGACCATGCTAATAGATAAAATAGTTTAATTAAACATACATTATGTATACCTATATTTTATTTAAATTAATCAACTTATGCTAGGTGTTGGGTTTTTTTTAAAAGTCAGTATATATAAACAATTATAGCATACCATATAAGTAACAAAATGCTTATTAAATTATTTATAAGCTTTAATTTAACTTAAGGAAATCATGAATAGAGAACAACGATCTTTGATAATGCATTATTACTTTATGACGTAAAACGTCTGTTTTTCTCTAAAATGGTAAATTCATGTTTCTTAAGCTCTCACAATAATAATAAGGCAACGTTTACGCGTAACTACCAATTTGTATAATTATTTTCTTTTCGTTATGACGTTCTTAGTAAAATCGTTAGGTATCACACATCTTATTAACAAAATTGGTGAAAGTTTCTGGGTGCTATATACTTAATATTATAACCTGCGTGTACAAAGTATTAGAAAAGCTTTCTTATTTACGATTTATATACTACGTTTAATTTTTTAATTTAATTGGAATACAAAGTAAAAACTAAAAGTGAATATTAACAAAAATATATTTTGGTTTTGGGGAGTTTGGAACTGTTTCTTTATATTCTTGGTGTATTGAATCCAGAAAATATGTCTGTTTTACTCTATCAGCCATCAATTTGGAGATACAGACACTATCCTGAATTATTGAGTCAAAATAAGTAGTTTTATTGTAGGAAACTAAAAAATGGACAAGTGGATTCAGAATTATTTTTGAGTATTTTTAGATAAGAAGTATTGAAGAAAGTCAGGTCATCGGGGGCCCTGGAAGCTTCCGGGCGAAATATCCTAGTGAAATCTCACTTATATCACCAATATTTTTAGGAAAGCGAAGTGGCTATGCATATAACTCATATAACGAACAAGATATTTAAAGTTCGTTAACATGTTGTTCAGTAGCTCTTGATAGTTCTCAGCTATGTAGTTAAACAAGAAATTTCTAACAACTAAGAACTTTGGGCAATGAATTAATTTATAGATTTGATAAAATTGGGGTCATTTATGAGTTGCCGTAAATAAGAGACATCAATATGCCAGCCTCCGGTTTTTCGTCACTGATCAGTCCTAAGCTGAGTATTGAAAACAGGACTATTATGTTTAAGAAACTTGACACACTGTTTCAACACACCAAATTTTATATGTAATGGGAGCAAAATGATTTTTTCTCGAAAAATGAAAGGCGTATAAATGATTTAACCCTGTTCACCCTGTTCTCCCTCATAAAACATACCCTTCTTATCCAGAGGTCATGTTTAGCTCTTCTATCCCAAATAAAAAAGAAACATGGGTATTTCGTGTAACCACCTTGCTGGCCCAGAAGAAAATTTACCATTTTGAGATCAACACAAACATAAATTCAAAAAAGCACCAGGGTACGATCTTGTAACTGGCAAGTTACCACAAGAATGCTTAACTACAGGATTCAAACTGCTACATCAAATTTTCAATGCTGTTATAAGAATTGGTTACTACCCTAGCCAATGGAAAATCTCAAAAATTGTTATGATACCAAATAGTGGAAAAAAAATCAGAACTAACATCTTATAAGCCAATAATCTCCAAAGGTTGTGCTAAAACGGCTGTACCCAATTTTATAAGATCTTAGACCATTAATTTGACTTCAGTAAAAAAAATAAAAGTATAACTAAGCAAATACATATAATTGTCGAGAAAATTTTTAAAACACTAGAAAAAAATCGTTCCTTTGAGCAGCCCTCTAAGACGTCAGTTAGGCGTTCGATAAAGTCTGGCACAAGGGCCTACTTTTTAACACACTTATATTAGTTTTACCTGCATCTTGTATGTATGTTTACATGTTTGTAACTGACTCTTTGACCTCGATTTTGCCCTGTTTTAAGCGATCAGATTTAATTTAAACTTTGCACACTTGTCAAAGACATTATTCTGATTACTTTCGCCAGGATTCATAAATTTCTTCAGGGATCCTTTGCATAAGAGTAAGAGTGATTGAACTACGCATGCGCGCAAAAATATTAAAACAGTTCATTTTATTGGTGGTTCAGTGGTAGAATGCTCGCCTGTCACGCGGGCAGCCCGGGTTTGATTCCCAGCCCATGTATTTTTTTTTTGCTTTTACCATTTAATACATATTTTTTTTAGGGAGTAAAACAAATCGAACCAAAAAGCAAAAAATAAATTATAGTTTAAAAATACTAACAAACACGCTTTTGGAGTTAATCAAAGTAAAAAATAATTCTTAGCAAAGGAATAAAATTACTGACGAGCAAATTAATGTCATTGTTCTAAAAGCGTGGGGTGCTTTGTATGACGTTTTGAAACTAACTCTGCGTTTCACTTTATAACAGTGACATTAATTTTCTCGTCGGTAATTTTATTCCTATGTTAAGAATTATTTTTAACTTTTTAGTTTTATTAATTCTAAAAGCGTGTTTTTTGTTTTTTAAACAATAATTTATTAAGTTAAAAAAACAGCTACCACATCCCTTCTTTTCTCTGCTCAATTCTTATCTGACAGATAAAAAATTTCCGATTAATCAAGGAGATCAGTATACGCAACTGTATTCGATTAAATCCGGTGTACCACAGGGCTTTACATTTAAACCCTGTAACAGTATCAGAAAATCTCCAAGACAACCTAAATAAAAGTCACAATCAACGAAACACAGAAACTAGGCAATTAGTGTAAAATACCTAGGTATAAACCTTAATAGACGTTTAACTTGGTAAACACATATATTTGCCAAAAGAAAAAAACTTTAATTTAAATTTAGACAAATCTACTAGCTGATTGGTTAAAACTCGAAAACGAGCTGCTTGTGTATAAGACAATTCTTAAGCCAGTATGAACCTATGGTATCCAGCTGTGGGAACAGCTAGCAAGTCCAATATTAATATTCTCCAACGCTTCCAATATAATACGTCACATGGTACGTGACATCATCATCAATAAAAAAGGACTTACAAGTGCCAACAAAAGAGATCAACTGCTTCAGTTTAAAATACAGTGATCGAATAAATGCACACTCCGACACCCTAGCCAAACAACTGTTCAATAACTTAGGCGAAGTGTGTCGACACAAAATGCTTTAAACCCAGCAATCTGATTTACATTTTAAGTGTTTTTTGACCTGTTTTATTTATATTTTGTGCCATATAATTAATATTGTCATATATTAGCACTCTGGTACTTGCTCAATATACAAAGGAGTATTTTCTTTAGAAGATACTTCTACACGTCTTTTTATTGGACAGATTGTAATTTTATAAAAGTAATAAAAAAGGAGATAAAGACTTAAGAATCATGACAAGAAAAATTATGGGAGCAATATTTGGACCAATTAAAATCACAGTAAATGAATATAGAATTGGAACAAATAAAAAAATTAAAAAAGATATAGTAACAAATAAAAGGCAACCCAAAGTAAGATGGTTGTGACACGTGTGGAGAGTAGGAAATCTATTTCCATTGAACTTTGGTTTATTCAATACTACAATAGGACCCAAGAGTTGAAAAAAGTCATGAGGGCTGAAGAAAGTGAAAGAAGATCTTCGCAAAGCAGGAGTGGATAATTGGCAAGAAAAGGTTTACGATAGGGAAAAATGTAACGAAAGTGATATAAGAGACGGATTAAATCACCCAAAAGACAGATCTAGAGAGCTAAAGTCGCTTATCTTCACCAGGTGCGTTTCTGCCTCCATAATATAATAAAAAAAAGATCAACACAATCTTTCCATTTATACTCGTTGAACTTAATTTTTTCCATTACAAATGCAATGGTCTAGTACACACTTGTGCTTACTCACCTGCAAAAAAGTTGACAGAAGAAGTGAAATAAAAAGCAAACAGGAGTGGTAAGAAAACTTGAGCCCAACATACTAGGAAGCAAGAATTTACATGTAGGAATTAAAGAACGAATGGATCAGACAAAAAACAAAAGTGATGGGCATCGCAGAACGGGTGGCAAAGCTAAAATCGAAATGGGCTGGCAATTTGATGAGGACAGATAATAATAGATGGACCAGGAAAACAACAGAGTGGAAGTCCAGAACAACTAAAAGGAACCCAGAACGACCAAGAACAAGGTAAAAAGATGACATCCAGAAACTGGCAGGTACCCATAATATATATATATATATATATATATATATATATATATATATATATATATATATATATATATATATATAGAAATTTGTTTATTTCGACGTTTTGACTTTGATTTTGAAGCCATTTTCAAGAAGTAGAAAGTAAATTTTTTGGGATGAGAAGTGATTTTCACACTGAGGTCTTAATCTGCCTACTCCTTCGGAGCAGAAAAGTTACATTGTTTTACATTTTGTTGTACTGTCTATATGATTTCTTACCTTTACTCTTTTGTTATTATTATGTTACTCTCTTTTGGTAGTGTCGAGGGTCTGTATATATTTTAGTTGGTGTTGGTCGATACGTGAGTTCAGTGACTCACATTAACACGCAGTGTCCTGTTGTATCATCTTTTTGCTTATACAGCAAGGCTGGACACGCTAAGGTTATAAATATACAATAATTTAGCAATAATATGTATGTTTATGCAAATGGAAAATTTAAATTTTTTTAACAAAATATGGGTTAAAGGTAAGTGTCCTAATGACACCACAGTTCGCTATCACTGATCTAGAACTTGCCCACTACCTTAGCTTTGCAGGTCACTCCAGATATTAAATCTAAGTAATTACTCGTTCATGGCGCCCACTAAAGAAAATGTAGAAGTACCCTTGTATTAGCATTTTACCTTGCAATCCAAACTTAAGTTGGCTCAAGTAATTGTTATTCAACGTAATACAATAGTATAAAACGTTTTTATTTGCGTAGCAAGAAAGTGAAATGTTCAAGGTAATGTTTTCACAGATTTAACCAAACTTTGCGATCAATTAACAGCAATTTCTTTTTATACCTTTTTTTGTTTCGATTTCTGGCCAGCGCGGCGCGGCGGTATCATTACTAATATTATTGCATGCCGGATATAAAAGTCACAGACTAATAAATACGTTACGGTCGGCTATTAAGTTTTAACGAGAAAACTAAAAGACAAATTGTCTTACTGCTTTTTAACATATTTGCTTTATAATTTATACATGTGACTGACTTTTAATTACTCGTCAAGTTTTACTTTTTTCTTGTTTTAAACAATAAATGTTTTTATTGAACAATACAATAAAAAAATGTTTTTATTTATTAACAAATTTATGATTATTGATCTAATTATTAAACTTATCACATTGCATTTACCTAAAATAATGGTATTTCTTGGACCTATACTGTTAATAATTATATACATCAACTGTTTATCTTTGAAGGAAATACATGGCATATGGCCAAACAAAAGGTTATAAAAGATAAAAAAAGGTTATATTTTTACGAGTTATCTTTGACTTTATTAAAAACTAATTACATAGCTGTTACTCTAATTGATTTTAACCATATACACATCAACGATCCTGATATCATTATTAAAGAGCTTCATAACGCTAGGTAAATACCTGGGAATACTTATTAATACAAATTTAAAGTGGAAACCCCAAATTCAGAATCTGACCAACCAAATAAAATTTATATACAAATTCTACTTAATTAGAAATATCTTGAACAAAAAGTGACAAACAATAATTAACCAGTTCCTGGTTGAATCTCTGATAAGCTATGGTATAATTGTATGGGAAGGGGTTTGTGATTAAACACCACTGACGGATCCAACAGGAGGAGGGGGTGAATGTGAATAGTTGATATTAGTTCAACAACTAAAGTCTGGATGTGCAAGTAAACCTTTAATTGGTTTTTAACAAGAAGAAAACACACTTTATACAAACCAAAATTATTTGTTGTATTATCTCAAACATCTCAAATCTACACGTTTTAAATTTCATAGGAGTCGTTAATCATCCAATATAACTACAAAACAGAAATATTCTTCTATGCCGTGATAATGTGTGCAAAAACTTAGGCGGGCTAATAAAAGGGCTTCAAAACAGATAAGGATAAAGGGAAAATAATTATTTTTGGTGACAGTACTCTCAGTAAAATGCACCTTAAAGATAAGCCGTGAGCTGTAAGAATCAAAGCCAAAAAAATAAGTGGAAAATTGTTGTCTTATATCGAAAACCGCACATAATTGAAAAATGATTATATTCCACTTGTATTTGAAAGAATGGGTCATTTCACATTTGTTCTTCAAACAATAAGTAAGGTTTAGTCGTTCAGTTTATAGATCGTTTTCATTGAAAAAAAATAGTGATATGTGAAATTAAATTTAACGTAAAAAATGGTGATGACTTTTCAGCAGTATAATTACAGATTTGGAGAGTCGATTCACTGCTGAAACAACCAGCTTATTTAATTTGAACATTATAGGGAAAAATCACGGAGTGGGCGACATCTATTATTAATCGTATGAACTTCTCGAGGTGTGAACAACAAACTAAACTCAATTTATTTATATGGGTGAAAAGTGAACTTTACATATTACTTTGCGCAATTTAAGCATTAAAGGTGTTATATTTGAACGATATTTTGTGAAGAATTGGTGTTAATAAACAACAAAATCTGTAAATGCAAAGAATTAAAAAAGTTGATATGGAGATAAAATCGCGGAAAATATGCTCTGTTCCACAATGCTCTACATATGGCATTTCGATTATATCTTTGGATAAATTTCCTTCAAATCATAAGGCAGCTGAGAAATTGAAGATGATATTAAAAATAGGAAAAAAAATCGCAAAGTTTATGTTTTTTGCAGCAAGCACTTTGTGAAAGATGATTTTTCAGTGGTAAGTTTAATATTGTTGTCCAATGATCTTTAATTTTATTTGTTATTATTCATAGCGACTTTAACAACACAGAGAAAGCGTTTAAAAGACGAATTTGTTCCTAGCTATAACCTTCCAGTGCTAAAGTATCAACATTTCATAATTAAAAAGATATAGAAGTGATCGAAGTTAATTGGATATATAATCCTTAATTGGTCGAACACGTTCACCCACATAATACAATATGTCCGAAATTGATATTTCCATTGATAATTCCAGGAACAACAGAATTGACAAACTTTGAAAACAAACCAAAATTGATACCTGGATACACCTGGTCTTTATTGGCATTTAACAAGAATCCAGCGACAATAAAACTAAAACGTCGAAAACAAACCTTAAATCCTGCTTCAATCCAATAGTTTAACACAAAAAAATCAACTCAAATCTTTGAGATAACTAAAATTTCCTTTAATAAAAACTTTGTTTTTACAAGTGATCAAATTAAAGAATATTTGTTGTTCCCACCTCGATCCGATATTTTGTCATTGACAGCGCCATCTCGCGGTACGTGATTTTTCCCTATAATGCCAACGGTAATTAGGAAAATTGGTATGACATGTCTGGATTCAATAGCACGGGCCTTGGTGGTAATATTTAACAAGATTTTTCATTAGAATCTGGAGGTTTTGTTCACAGAATTCAAAAGCGAACTGAGATTGAGGAAGACGAAGTGTGTAAAGCCTCCGAAGAAAAACTTCCTATTCCTGACGAGGCTTTAGGAGCCCTTGCTCACCGTAATAAAGTAATGTTTTCTTTGATAACATCATTTTGTAAAATTTTCATTACACTTCCGATCAGTGTTGCCTCATCGGAAAGCAGTTTTTCTTCGTTGAGGCGAATAAAAAGTTGGCTCCGATCTACTATCTCAGAAGATAGGTTATCTGTCTTAGCCATTATTAACGCCCATCCGGTTATTGCGATCAATTAACAATTAATTATTGATAGATTTGCCAACAGTGGCCAAAGGCATATGAATTTTGTTTTATAAACAATAATTCGATAAGTTTTTGTTTAAGTTGTTTTAGTTTTGGAAGTTTATTATTAGAATTTTGGATTTGTGTTTTTGTTCGTTTCGTCATATTTTTATCTATCTTATTTATGTTATTGTTCTCTGGTTTCAGTAGTTTTAAGAATATTTGCAAATATTTGTTTTATGAACAATTCATTCCTATGAATTTTATCACTTAATCACTTTGGTTACAAATTTTCATTAACTGAGCCCCCCCTGAAAAACTCCCCAGATCCGCCACTGTTATGCACTTCAACAACGAAATATAATTTAAAATTATATTTTAAAAATGGTAAATCACAAGAATAAACTCTACTCTTATATATACACTCTTATACAGGGTGTTTTAGGACTAATGGGAAAAAAGTCGGGAGCGTATAGGCCAAATCAAAATAATGTTAGTAGGTACTTCAAAATAAACTTTTTCTATACAGGCCCTTGTTTTCGAGTCAAAGATATCCAATCTTGAATTTTGAATTCATTTTTTATTTTCGAAATGTTCATTTGATGTTTATAAAATTTTCAGCATAATTATAACGTACGTGCATGTTTATTTTGGAAAGGTAAACAGATTAACAGAAGTGCCTTGAATCCAGGGACGGACTATTCATAATAAATAGTGGTCCAAATTTTTTGCAGGGATGACAAACCCTGTATGTAATAAAATAGTAAATATCAATCAAACAGCTTATTTTATTGAATTATAACAAGAGTACCTTTTCGTTAGTTTAAACTGTGGGAAAGTAATTTTTGATATTTACATACAGGGTGTGTCATCCCTGCACATTTTTTGGATTACCAACGATTATGAGTAGTCCGTCCATGGATTCAAGGCACTACTGTTAATCTGTTTACCCTTCCAAAATAAACATACACGTACGTTATAATTATGCTGAAAATTTTATAAAGATCAAATCATCATTACGAAAATAAAAAATAAAAAACAAATTCAAAATTCAAACTTTGGATGCCTATAACTCGAAAACGAGAGTCTGTATAGAAAAAGTTTATATAAAGTACTAACATTATTTTGTCTTGACCCATACGCTCCAGACTTTTTTCCCATTAGTCCCAGGATACCCTGTATATATGTTTTTTGTTGTGGTACAGCTATCCATGCTCCCTGCAAAGCCTCAAATAATTTTTGACGGTTCAGAAAATTCCTGCCATCTCTTAAAATTCTTCGTTAACTCACGTCCTATCCATGCTCTATTGGATTTAAGACGGATATTGCGCAGGCCACAGCAATACTTCGATACTATTATTATCAAGAAAGCTATCCAATGTTGCCGTAATATGTGGTCATGCATTATTATGCATCGCTACGAAATATTTTCCAGTTGCTGCTGCATAAGGAAGCACAAATAGTATTTCATCAATTAAATTGACTTTTAAAAAAAAAATTGCTGTAAAACGAGATCGGTTCTGCTTTCGATGCTGATTCCGACTCAAGCCATTACGATACCTCTATAAATCTTTTTACATATCTTAAGTCAGTTATGTCTTCCAAATCTTAACTTGTTTGAAAAACAAATAGGACTAAATTGAATATTTTTTTATAACACGTGTTTTTCAGCTAAAGCTAAACAAATAGTGCGATTGTCTCTCGTTAAAGACTAACTTCTTAACGGTCCTCTAAATATTAAGAGAGCTTCGTGCAAACTATTCTTGAAAAAACTTGTTTTTCATAGATTTGGAACTAGCACTATACGGATCCTCATAAAGAGGAGACGCCGAGAATAGTCGCCGGGCAATATTTATTTAAAGCAGAATAAGTTACTTATTTTTTATTATAACTGGGAAGGTTAGAGATTTTCTGCAAGGGATTTTTTTTCAATAATACGGTGGAGTTTCGAGATTTTCCACAAGAAAATTTTTTGAAATTTTCTAAAAATTAGACATATCTATAAAATGTTGATGTCTTTATTTTGTTTTGTGATATTTTTGTATACTCATTGACAGTTTTTGCATACCATGGAAAGTTTCACTTCTGACGCCGTTATTTTTTGACTGACGCATAATTCTTGTTTGTCGTCGGTTATTTCGTGTGTACGAAATAAAAGAAATAATGTATGAAATTATTCAATTTGAAAAATCAGTTTTAAAAATTTTACAAATACAATTTTACCCCAAAATAACAAAATTAATTTATGCCATAAATTTAATGGTGATACAAAGTTGTACATCAGAGAAAACGATTGGCTACTTGTTAAATTCGAGACATTCTTGGTACCTAGTAGGTCACCATTTAAAATGCAGGTAGATCACGCGGTTTGGTAGGTCACACATTAAACGAATACCAAAATAATAACTAACTCGTTACGTGAGCGTGATTATATTGCCGCCAAAAGTTGATAACGTACCTGTAAAAGACCATCGAAATTCGTAATATACGTGCTTATTTTTTTAGTAGTAGCTAAAAATTATACGAGAAACCGATTTCATAATAAAATTGTCATAGTTAAAGTTCATATAATAGTTTGCATATTGCCGTTTGATTAGGTAACAACATTGTTTAATCACCGCATTATAATTGTTAAGTTTCTCGGAATATGCAAGGTCACGTGTTGGCTAACGAATAAAGTATGCGCCCTCGATAGCTAATAGTTCAATTGGATTAATTTCAGTGAAGATTGTCGTCGGATGATTTTAATACAAGATTTTAGACCAAAGAACAATGTTTCAAATCTGTCGTACCAAAAAACATCAACGCTGTGCAAAACATGACTAAAGGGAATAAAAATCTGTAAATATTGAATGCTCTGCAACAAATTGTTTGTTACAGGTTATAAGAGAAATCGGAAGAAAGCATATTTCAACTTTACAATACCCATTACGCCAATAAACTGATTAACAATGAATAAAAAGATGCTAACAATTTCTTGTTACAATAATTTTAAATGTATATCTTTGGATAACATGTTTTGCGTCTACCCGTTCCGGGATTGTTATTCGTACTGTTTTCCTTCGTTAATTTGAAGTTATATCTTTACTTAAGAGATCCTTAAAGAAGTACATTAATTTTACTTCTTTTACCCCTTTATTGTTCTTTGACCCTATTATCACCTAGCATAGAACTTCAAGGAATCTCGGCACTCAGATTACCTTTACAGTTTTTGAAACCCTTCTTTTTATTTCAAAACTAACCTTAACGGTAACAAGGAGTTGTTTTTTTGGTAAAAAGACACTTAGAAGAGTAGCTTTAATTTTTCCTACCTTTGTTATCCCGAAGAATGGTTCCAGTTCAACAACATCTAGTGCGGTTGACTCCATTTTTAGGAGCTTTTTTATCACTAACATAAGGGTCGCTAGGACAATTTATACCGCATGCATAGAAATATGCTAAATAAAAGACAACATACGTTAGCTATTCATTTCTACATCAACGATAAATAGGCTATTTGATGGAACTAACAATAGATATAAGGTCGTAACGAAGTTACTGGAACATTGGAGATCTCGTTGGACCACTCTCAAGCATTCGAGTGGCTATGCGCGTAAATATAAAAATGTGTATTAACAGTCTTTAAAGCCGTAAAGTTTAGTTTTTTTTTATTGCACATGGAGAAGTTTTATTGCTTGTTATCAAAAATCAAACAAGTTAAATTAAATAAGATATTGTATATATTTTTAACATAAAAAAAGGTGTGAGATAGGGATCTGTGGCTTTGCCATGGTTGTTTAACTTATACATAGACGATTGTTTAAAAGATTTGAAAGAGAGTGCGTATGGATTGAAAATGAATGATTTGATCGTCAATTGCCTTCTTCACGCTGATGATCAAGTCATATTAGTGTCATCTTAAGAGGAGTTGCAGGCGATGGTTAATGTCATGCATGATGCCCCGAAAAAAAAGGGATGAAAATAAATATAAGCAAAACGAAAGTAATGGTTTTTGAAAGAAAAGAAAGCATAACAAACTGTGATGTTCTATTTAAGGAAGAAAGAGTGGAACAAGTAAATAAATTTATGTACTTGAATTCAAAGTTTACGAGAGATGGAAAGTATGACAGTGACGAAAGTTGTTCGCAGGAAAACAAATGAATGGGGCACTGCGTAGCTTTATAAACAGCCAGAAAGTGTCAAAAAAGGCACGTCTGGCAGTGCATAGAGGTGTGTTGGTTCCCACACTTATGTATGGTAGTGAATGTTGGGTTTGGCAGAAGAAGTATGAAAATAGGATTAATGCTGCGGAGATAAGTAGTCTGAAAAGTATAGCCGGAGTGACTCGGTTGGATAAAGTGAAGAATAGCGAGATAAGAGAATGATGTGTAAAATAAAAAACTCGACCCCTGGACGACCCATAGTAAGTAATAATTATCTAGTCACTGTGTGAACACAGCAACCTCTTATATGTTTCATTGAATAAGAATCGCTTTGGTATTAGTAAGCGTGTTTTACTACTTTGTTAATGATTAAAATAAGTATTTAAAAAAATGGAAAGTGAAATAAAGGAAATGGTAATGGATGATTGTGTAAAATCATCAATGAGCACGTAAGTAGAAATTGGAGTAATATATTATACATCAATGCGACAAGTGTTTGTTGCTATATGCATATAATTAATTTAAATTTATTTAATTTTTTTTATAAAATTTATTGTTTTAGTATAAAAAAAACACCTACACAGTATCAAAAAGAGTATCGGTAGTGCTGGGAAATAAAAAAATACATAAATACATTAAAAATTAATACGAAAATTATTTTTTTTGCAAAATATCAAAATTTATAAATAAAAAAAAAAATTTCGTATAGAGTAAGGAACTTTGTTCCTATCGGGTGTTCAATGACACCGCACGGCATGTTATTTGTCTACTTTGTTTAAAAGCAATAAATTTTGTTTAATATTTGTCGTATACAAGTATCTACTTTATTAATTATGTTTTGTGACCTCCTTGTATTATTTCTTAACTTATAAAAAATAAATTCGCATGAAATCTTGATGACACAAAAATAAGGGTGGTATAAAAATATTCGCAACTTTCACGCACGGTTTTTTATTAATTTTAATGCTAGTTAAATCTTTATTTACGTGGTCCAGTTATCTAAGACATTTACTGGTTGCCTACTCGTTTTACCTTGAATAGTTTTACATGCCCGGTAATTAAGCTTTACGTAGAGTAATCGTTTTTGGTCATTGTACCTACAAGTTCATGTAGTCACCTATATATATATATATATATATATATATATATATATATATATATATATATATATATATATATATATATATATATATATATATATATATATATATATATATATATATATATATATATATATATATATATATATATATATACATTTGAAAATAATTGGACTTATTAACACAATGACTATTATGAAAACAGCGGATTGACAACGGAACTGTTATTGATAGTGCCGCTAGCCTAACAATTGCGATGTTAGCCACAGCAGCCCAGTAGTTTGTTTAAACTGGTATCTAAGGAAAATTGGTGGACGCATACATAGAGTGTTGATACTCTGTGGTCGAAAAATAATCTATAGAGCAACTACCTACAAATTGTGTGAAAAGAATTTAGTTGCCGTGATTGTAATTAAATAAAAGATAGGTTAGCTTGACGTCCTTATTATATATATTATATATTGGCTGGAATACAGGAAAAACAGAAAATAATTATTTGGACGGAGAGGTAAATACTTACAAACTGTAGTGGAGAGCAAAATCTTTATTGAAAATGTGATTAAATAGCAATAAAATTGGCACAATGGTAAATTATAAATATTTCCAAACAAAAATTAAAAAAAATCCCGTTCCTAATAAGCGCCTTATTTTATGTTACTGATAGAGTGCTTTGGAATATCTAATAAAGGTCAACAACAACAACAACTATCTTATAAACGTCGGTGTGTGTTTGCAATAATGGGAGAAATGCCAGTCAAACTAAGTATTGCAGATAAAATTTAAATTGTTCTCATATTTGGAGAAAATTATAAAACATGTAGCAGAAATCTTTAATAATAGACACCCTGATAAAACTATACATTTCACAACTGTCCAATATGTATTAAATAAATTTAAGAGGTCAAGAAATGTTAAAAATAATTTAAAAAAAAAACATCGGGTATGGGATAAAAATGAAGATACTGAAAAAGAAGTGATGCTATCGGTAGTGAAAAATCCAAAATATTCACTTCGGAAAAGATCCAATTTTTGTAATATACCAGTTGCAAGAATTATAAAGGCTAATAAATTTAAACCATACAAACCTCACTTTACCCATACTTTAAAACAAGGAGATTTTGAACGAATGTTCGAATTCTGTGCTAGTAAACAAGGTAAAAAAAAGGTAGCAGGTTATGACCCGACAAATACTTTTCTCTGACGAACAACGTTTACGTCTAATGGTACGGTAAGTTCTCAAAACTGTCGATGATGAAGCGATGTTAATCCCAATTTCAATATCCAAACCAGAGATCAATATTCATTTAAAACCAATGTGTGTATGGTGCGGAATCTACAAAGACAGAATTGTTGTACCATACCTTTTCCGAAAAAGATACCTTTATTTTTTAAATAATGAGTTGTCTGAATTTCTTGATGACGGGAAAAGATATGGTACCAACATGATGGAACGACCTGTCACTTTACCAAAAATATTAGGGAATTCCTCGTTCACACTTTTAACGGAAAAGTAATCGTAAGGTACATGGAGTTTCTTTGGCCTCCAAGGTCTTTAGACATTACTCCTTTTGACTTCTTTTTGTGGGGTTACTTAAAAGAAAAGGTGTACCTTTAAAGGCCATTTAAAGATATTGATCATCCTAAAAGAATTATTAAAGTAACATGTAAAGCTGTAACTGTCATAAATGTCATAAAAAAATTTATTAAACCAACAATCACCTGTTTAGAAAGGCACGGTGAATACGTTAAAGTTTCGTATTATTCAAGTAATTTTACAAGTTCCCATTGGTTCAGTATTATTCGTTGTTGATAAATTGATAAGTAAATTTTTTAACAATTCCTAGTGTTTATTGTCTTTTAATTTCAATCTGAAAATATCAATAATTTAACATTGTGCCTATTTTTTTGCTACTTCATTACAATTTCAATAAATATTTTGCTCTCTACTACAGTTTGTACGTATTTATCTCTCCGCTCAAATCATTATTTTCTGTTTTCCTAAAGTTAAAAAATTATGCATACATATAGATTATTGTTTAGCTTTTTAATGGATTTTTCCTATTATTTTTTTTAAATTACCACTGCATTAAAGCAAACAAAAAAAAATATTTAAATCGGTCAAGCCGTTTTTGAGTTTTAGCGATTAATTTTTATATTAAATATAAGTAACTCTTATGTATTTATTAAAAATCATATTATACGTATTACGGATTTTGAATCATTTTCACAATTTTTATTTTTGTGGTTACACCCACAGAAATATAATAAATACTAGAACGCCAATCAGTGATGTATGATTTGGCACCCCATAGTGCGATTGACCTACCTCTGAGTTTGCGCAATATTTAGTAAATTAAGCGGGATATTCAAACGTGTCACCAGGGCAGGACTTGGGTCTAGAATTTGTCCAAGCACTTGGGGCTACTGAAATTAACTAAAGTAAAAATTTAACGAAACTAAACTACAGAAATGTCATAAAAACACAATTTTTTTTAAAACAACGAGGAAACACAAAAAACGGAGCACTAATGTAAACGATTTTCCAAAAGTAAACAGGAAAACAGATATCAACAACTCATTAAACCCGAATACGACACTGTTTTTTTCTTGCTTGTCTATTGCCACGCACGCTTCTGCGGTGGTGTTGACAGATATTTTTGATTTTTCCTAATTACTTGCTCTAATAGCACATATTATATTCCTAATTTCATCTGAAAAATACCAAGAAAAAAAGAACGTGGTAACGATGTGGCAAGAAAAGACGTTCTGCGCATGTGCAAGTGGTAGGTAATTGGTTCGCTATGTGGGGTCATTTCAACTCAATATCGGATGTACCTATTAGCATTCTAGTATTTATTATTTCTGTGGTAACACCTCAATATCCGCACCGGGTGCTACCTGTAGACGCTACGCCACTGGTAGTTTCTATGTTAGGATAGAAAAAAGTTACAGCATTATTATGTTAAAAAATCCCAAAAAAAAAAAGAATTTTGGGACTGTATATGGTTCCTTACCGCAGTACAAATTAGGGCCAAAATGAGTCAAGTAAACATTAGCAAGAAAAAGTAGTGATAACTGATGGGTATATTCGTTATATCCACACATGCGTTCAAAATTCAAATGAGGTGTTGCAACTTGTAGTAACTTAATTTTGGTTGATTATGATTATTTTAAAAAATAAGGTAAACTTAAATTGTCCCTTAAATATTACGTTTCGATTTAAATATTTATAAATATATTTAAATATCAATTGTTGGCATTTTCGGTTAAGCATCAAAATTTTAAATAATATTTTCTGATTTACAATAAAGTTTAAGAACGAGGTAGATAGTAATCGTCTTTGTCGAATTTTAAAAAAAATTACAAAATCTGATCTGTTTTGTAAGGTTCAGTTAAAAAAGACCAATTTTTTCCTTCAACATTAGTTTTAATAAATTTAAACGATTGCCAATTTTTATGGTATACCGCAGATTTCTTCATGAAAATCATGGTTTAACAAGATAATTCATGTATCATTGAATATCGAGACGAATGTCCTTTGCATTAAAAATGGTGCGATACTGCTTTCTAAAAAATCAGGATCAGAAATCATTACAAACAAAAATCATTTCTTCTGGCATCGTTGAGATGTTGAGTTATCCTGCTTAATCAGGATTAAATCGATTGGGAATTGACCAACGAAACGTCGAATGTTTACCACAGTAGTTTAAAAAAATTGTAGATTATATTGAATATAGAAAAAAAATCAACCGTATGATCTTTTTCCAGCGAGTTCAAAAAGAGGTTTTCCAAAAATATTATGTGCTGGGGCTTTTGTGATTTCTTTACAAGCTGTTAATATATAATCCTGGAACACCTAGTGTATATACCGGTGAGAACTATATACTGTATAAATTGCAAAAAACTTACCCCTTCATGTTTGTTGCATATTAAATACTCCTCTAGAAATAAAAACAGAAAAAAAAAAACTAAGAAATACTTAGTTGTGTCACGTTACTATGTTCATTGTGCAGCACTTCGCTCACTACAAGATTTTCACTATAAGTGAAGTTGAAAATCAAGGCAACAATTTCACTCCTTCTTACGACCCATGACCAATACATTCCGGTTTTGTTTCTACCGGGGATGTGAAAAAACAACTAGGATGTTTGTTTTTACAGACATCCATTATTATTTACAAAATCTGGAAGTGATAACGTTCTCGTAATTATTTGGAGGTGTGTCTACCATGAAAATATTAACATTTTTATTTTTTTTAATGTTATGTTATTTTTTTAAATTACATAAAAATAAAATAATCATAATGACTAATAAATTTTTAAATTTGTATTTTTTCTTTTATTTATAAAAAAATGACATAAATTAATTTTTCAAATTAATATGTATGATAATAATAAAGTATAATAATTATTATTATTATTATGATTTATGGTTTTTTGAGGTGTTTTTTTATACCTAAATTGGAGTAACCATGCTAATTTTTAAATTAATCCAAAAGCGACCCCTAAAAAACAATACCTTTATCATAATTATTATCAATATTTAATCCGAAATTTTTTTTTTCTTTAAACATTCATAATTTGTTTTTAAATTATGTGCAATATAAATGTTTTAAGTTGCTTGTTTTGTATGTAGTTTTAAAAATAAATATATCATAACATTTAAAAAAGGTTAACATGTCAAACATGGTTTTTTTGTACTTTCAAACTAAAAAAAAACACTTGAATTTTTAATTTTTTTTTGTTAATAATAAATCCGCTGTGAAATGGATTATTTTAAAAAAATATTTAAAAATGTAAATTTTTCGATGTTTTTTCTTTAAAAATATGGTTGACCTAAATAATTACCAATAATTTTACCGATATCGATATCAAAGAAAACTATTTTTGCCGTTCTATTAAAGTTAAAGTTTTATTAAATATCAGTAGGGTATTCGTGCAAACGTTTTTTTGTATTAAATTATTTATGTGCACTTATATAAAGGGTTTAGCACAAATAGTTTTGATTAGAAATTTTTAGGGAAGCAGTCGTAGGTAAAATATAAAATTTTACCACATTACGTTGTCGATAATGCTGATGCGATTTGATAAATATGATATAATTTACTTAACATAATTAAATACCTCAAAACTGGTTATATTTAGGTGTAATGTTATTATCAATAAAATAAAAAAAATAGAATTTAAAGACTGATATAAAATAAAATAAGGTCAATAATACCAACAACCGACGAGCATGTATGAGAGCACTGATAAAAGTAGAGGAAGCAAAAGATGTGTGTAAGAACCTGCCTATTTTTCCCCCTTCTACAGTTCCCTTATTAATTAATTTCGTATTCCTTAGGTACTCGTAAGTAGGGTTGCATACCGTATTTTGTTGTAACTTAAATATATTATTCGTTGTAAATAGTGTTGCATACCTAGTAGTGATAGAATTTGATTATTAATGGCTGTGACATTTTTGTTAATCGATGGAGATGGAGTGGGGGTTTTTGTTATTAGATTTTCTTTGATCTTTGGCCTCGATTATCGTGTGTTGTCAGTTATATTATTGTTTGGTTTGCATTTCTGTGTGGATGGGGCTGGATATCCACACGGACGAGTGCGATTCTTGGTTTACGTCAATTCGGTGTCATTTTTGATATCCGGCCTGGTAGTCAGTCTGGGGGTCGCTTGGTGTCAGTCGTCGAAGTCAGGTGGTGGTGAAAGTTTTTGGAACGATTTGATATTAACACGTGAGCAGAACCTCTACAATTTTTTCTTTCATATCTGGCTGTATTTGGGCCATCTTAATTGGATTTTGAAGAAAAACCATTTAATTTTAAACTTGACCATTCTATCTTACCTTCGTTGTTGATATTTTGGATTTTGGTGTCGAGTTAAAATAACCGCGTGCGGGATCTGATGGAGGGAAGCCATTGTTAAGTAGCAGGTGCTGTTCCATAACTTAAACAGGCCACAGGAGTAGGCCCCAGGAGTAGGCCCCAGGAGTAGGCCACAGGATTAGTGAATTCGCATACCCAAAGGTTACAAGTGTTTTATTTTAGAATATTTAAACGACGTGATTTGTTTTTTTTTGACACCACGATTAAGTTTTGTTTTAATTTATTAATATCGTACACTGTTGAAAACTATTTATTGCATTGGATAATATGCCAAGGCTGAACTTTAATTAAAGTAATATTATCAATAGTTCTTTGTGTCCTAGTAAATATATTTTCTTTATACTTATTTGTAAATATCCTACAATTTTGATATTTTAAAGGACAACCATTGTCAAAATATTTTTAAATCAGCTCGATTGTTTTAACAGTGTAAATCTTTATGTAACCGGTAAAAACGTGAGTAAATTAGTAGCCGTACGTGAACGTTGATGAAGTATTGTTAAAAAGTTGACTTGTATACGTTTTTTTTGGTAACCTGATAAGGTTTGTTATTCTTACCTTTGTTTTAATTATTTTATGGAATCGTAAACTTTGGATTTTTGATTTATTGTTGTCTTAAAAGTTGTAATTTTTGAAGTTTCGTTTTATTGTTGGCTGTTAATTTTGATTATATGTGTTATAATTTTGTTATTGAGCTGTGTATTTTAATTTATTGTGTGAGTAAAGTATTCATTATTTTTTTGCTATAATTTTATTTATTTGGTTCACCATAATCTTAGTTGTTTATCGTGTGGCTCTGCTAGTGCCTATAAGACCTAGGGGTTTCCGGCTTGAACCGTCTAAGTCGGTGGCGCGGCTCACTTTTATTTTCTTTTTTTTTTCTACCCTCTACAGCTGAGCTCGGGCATAATTTGCCAGTAGAGAGACCTCTGGCAGAGTACTCAATAGAGAACGAAAAAGACGTGGCAAATTTTGCAAGTAGAAGGAAGTGGTCTCTGCCTACCCAAATAGGAAAAAGGCGTGAATATATGTATGTTTTTGAAATAAGCAAGTTATAACTATTTTAAATTGAGAATTAAGGGGTACGTGTGAAACAATATGTATAAAAATTAAGCAATTTAAGAGCAAATGCACTTAAGTAAAGTCTTATAATTTGCTGTGCCAAATATTTAGTCAGCAGCGTTTTTGTTTGCGTCATTTATTTGGGGACTATTTTTCTGGAATAATTAAAAATTGAAGTATTTTAAAAAGTATTTAGCCTGGTCTTGAAAGCCAGGTGTCTCTATTGGTTGCCAGCGATTTCATCTGGGAGTAGGCGTTGCAACACATCAAATTCTCCACGTCCTGGAAGTAGCAGGTCATTGGTCTTCCTCTTGTTAACTGCCCTTGAATATTTCCTTTAAAAATATTCTTCATGAGCAAATTTTGTCTAATAATATATATATATATATATATATATATATATATATATATATATATATATATATATATATATATATATATATATATATATATATATATATATATATATATATATATAATATTGTTTTTCTTTTTAGGATGTGTTTCAGCATACTTTTTTTCTACGATTTTCTTAAACTGTGTTATGTCCATGTATTGTTATTTTTCATGTCTTTTCTTTAATTTCTTCAACTGATGCTTCAATAAAGATGTTGAATAGATTTTGCTTTTAATGTGCTGAATAGTAGTCTCCAATCAAGTTTGTGAAAAGTCTTCTCCAAGTCAATAAAAGTTACAACTGTTTCTAAATAAAGGTCTATTCTTCTTTCTAGTACTTGTCTCAATACGATGATGATGATAAAACTTTATCAATTCCGGTGCTTTCTTTTTAGTAAGATTCATGTCATGGGACATGGTGAAATTTATTCAAAATTCAAATATAAAATATCACGGTATACTTAAAATGAGCGGGTTGGTATTTACTTACTACAAGTAGGTTATTTCTAACAATATTATTTTTAAAATCAGCACTATCGACAATCTATTGTGGTAAAATTTTATATTTCACCTATAAGTGCATCCATAAAAACGTGCAACACCCTGTGTAATGTCAGAGAGATGTGTTGCGCAGATAATTTCTTCTTCGAATGAATGAGGTAACATCGATTAAAAAAGATGTTTTATCGCAACACAGTATTTGTATGAGACAAAGAGAAAATTTTCTCGCCTACGAGGGATCTTCGATAAATGCAATGTTTGTTTAAAACTGATTCACCGTTTAGTGCTCTACTATTTACATAGTTGTTCCGATGCATCCAAAGTTCTGATTTCTGTAGTTTTGTGCAAATATACTGTGATTGTTTAAAAGTCTGCACCATATGGGTAAAATATTTTTTAATCATTTTTCGAACAATTTTACTACTAATAAAAATTGGTATATTGCGTAAAACTTACATTACCACTATCTTTTTTTTCCATATTTGCCGTATTTAGCTGTACAAAGGATACCAATATCACATACACCTAAAGGGTCTTCTCTGAAAATAAATTATATATATATATATATATAATTATATAAATAATTTATTGTTATGTAAATATTATTAGGTAAGTTTATTAAATATATTGTATTTTTAACCAGCATTGTATTTCACTTTATCTTTCCATGTTTTTTGCACAGGAAGCTGAACAAAAACATTGAAAAAACAATGTTTCTTGTTGTTCTATACTTAATTGGTTTCATACAATGAAAAAAATTTGTAAGCGAGCTGGGCGATACGGTGACGTCACAGCCAATGACGAGGATATTCTAGTACCTTCCCGACTAATCAGGAATTTTCAAAATAACAGTCTGGATATGTTTGGAAACTTTTAGTCTTCTCTCGTTTTAACGTTAATTTATAAATTGGCCTTCGTTTGCAGAAGTTAATTATCATTGTTTACTAGTTTACCTAAATTGTGTTGGAAAGTTATAAATAAATGTGCTTATAAATTCGAACCCTAAGTGTGATTCAAGTAAAACGTTACATTGGTGTCAGGTGTAAGGTTGGAAAAATAAAATACAGTGTAGACTAAAAAGTAACGTGTTGAGTAGAATAACTGTGGTAGGGCAGTGTGCTTCTGTAATGTTAATATGCTGTGTGACTTCAACTGACAAACCCTTGAATTTATTTATAAAACATAGATGTAAAGTTCTTAAAAAATTAAAATATAATTTGAGAGACTCAGTGATACCAGGTCAATATTTAAAGAAATAACATTCAAAGGGGCACACCCATGTCAGTACCAATAAACCTTAATGAAATTTCTGTAAAGGGAACGCATAATGTATACATGTGATGAATTTTTAAAACTATCCATATCTTCTAGAATTACAGAATTAAAAAAGAAAAAAATTTGTATCAATTGTCTTCGACCAGGACATTTCGCAACCAACTGTAAATTTTCTCGTTGTAAACAATGCAATCGCAAATACAATTCGCTGATTCATATTGAGAATCATGAAAATACCAATCCAGTTAATGAAGAAAACTCTTTAAATCATCAAGATACTATTGATAATTCAACAGTGACTTCATGTTTTTAACAATTCCATGGATAGTCAAGTTTTGCTTTCCACTGCCTTAATTCAAATAGACAAAAAGGAATTTTTTTTTTTTATGAAAATAGTCGCAAAAAGGGTAGACCTATCGTGTGGGTCGCGGACGGCCCGCACTGCGACTATTAGAAGGATTATAGAAAGGAAATGATTGTGGACACGCTTTTTAAAAAGTTTCAGGTCAAATTTCTCTGGAAAAACTGATTTTGGAAGCTTATTCCATTCCGTAGCAGCCCTGTAAAAGAAGGATTCTTGATGAAGATTGGTCCTTGTAGTGTCAATCTTGAGAGTAAATGGGTAAAACTGATCAGCGTGCCGAGTTCTTCGGCCGAATGTGGCCAATGGTGGTACAAGAGTTTTTATTTCTCTGGAGCATCTGCCATGGAAATATCTGTAGAGCAATGACTGGTCTGCAACTCTTCTTCTATGTTCTAAAGGGTGAAGGGTATCTGTGAGAGTTGAGCTGTTTATCAAACGAATGGCTCTTTTCTGAATGGAATCTAGAAGACGAAGAGAATGCCTTGGTGCTGAACCCCAAATGTGCGAGCAATACTCCAGTAGAGGTCGGATTTGAGCCTTGTACGTCGTAAACAGTTGATCAGGAGTAAAAAACTTTCTAGCTTTCCACAGAAAACCTAGCCACTGGCTTGCCGACTTTGCGATGTTAGCAACATGGTCATGCCAAGACATATTATTGGACACCGTGACTCCCAAAATCAAGATGGAGGGACTTGGTTCAAGGGTATTTCCGGACATTGTGATGGGATGATTTGAGGAATTCACTTTCTTGGAAAATGTGGCACTTTCTGTTTTTTTGGATTTGAACTGAACAAGATTGTTGGTTCCCCACTCGACGATTGCTTCAAGATCTCTATTGATGGAATCAACCTGTTCCTGCCTAAGTCTATTTGTATCATTCACCGAAAGTGATCGATAGGATGTGAAAGTTGAGACAAAAGCGCTATCGTCTGCGAAACTGTAAATGGGGTTCGTGGTGGTTTTCAAGAGGTCGTTGATGTGTAAAAGAAATAAGGTGGGGGACAGGATGGAACCCTGGGGGACCCCGGTATTAGTTTTAAACGCATCAGAAGAAATACCGTCAACTGCCACATGTAAGGAGCGATCTTACATGAAGCTCAAGAGCCATTGGCGCAGTTTGGTTGGGAGACCGTAAGCAGATAATTTACTTAACAATGCCTGTTGCCAAACGCGGTCAAAGGCTTTAGATATATCCAAGGCTATTGCACGAGATTCACCAAACTTTTCAATAGTGTTTGTCCAGAGCTGAGTGACATAAGCCAGCAAATCTCCAGTAGACCGAAGTTGTCGAAATCCATATTGTCTGTCATGGATTACCTCAAATTTATCCAGATATTTGATAAGTTCTGTGTTAATCGCTTTTTCCATAACTTTGGATATGACTGAGAGCAGTGCAATAGGGCGATAATTTGCAGGAATAGTCTTCTTTCCTTTTTTCGGAATCGGTTGGACCTTAGAGTTTTTCCACATGGACGGAAATACTCCTTTGCTGTATGATAACTTGAAGAGTCTACAGAGAACTGGGGTGAGCTCTTGAGCACAGGTCTACAGGACAATTGTCGGAATTCCATCTGGTCCTACTGCCTTATTGGAGTCAAGATTTCGTAGGATTTTCCTGATAGTGCGATGGCGGATAGTGACCTCAGGCATTGATGCGTTTATTCTAGGTATCGTTGGGGGTTGTTTTCCATTGGTATCGAGGGTTGAGTTAGAGCTGAACATTTCGGCCAGCAGATCCGCTTTTTCTTTGGAAGATACGGCTGTCGTGCCGTCGGACCTCTCGAGTGGTGGTAAAGAAGAAGTTATGAAATTCTTATTTATGGCTTTAGCCAAAGACCAGAAGGTCTTTGATCCATTTATCACGAGTACCACTTGATAACGGTTCACAGGGTTCCTTCATAACTAAGGAGTTATGTCATTGGTTAAACCTGAAAAGGTCCCCAACTAATATTGCTATTAAAAGAGTGAATCAATCTTTAGCCTATGTATATCCAAAATAAAGTATTAGTAGAAATTAAATCCCGTACAAGTCAATTCCATTTTCGCTTTTTTTTAACAAAAATAACAGATCTTTTACCAAATATGTTCACTAACATTCGTAATTACAAATTCCCCCAAGTATACAATTGGCAGTCCCCGAATTTAATAAACCCAGCAAAATTAATATGTTGTTAAGGGCTAATGTTTTTTGGGATTTGCTTAGTGTCGGTCAAATTCAATTGCGTAAGGAACTTCGTTCCTATCGGGTGTCCAATGATACCACAAGGCATGCTATTTGTTTACTTTGTTTAAAAGTTTGTTTAATATTTGTCGTATATGAGTGTCTACTTTATTGATCATGTTTTGTGCCCTCCTTGTATTATTTCGTAACTTATAAAAAAGAAATTCGCATGAAATCTTGACGACACAAAAGTATGAATGGTATATAAATATTCGCAACTTTCACGCACGGTTTTTTATTAATTTTAATTTTGTCGTAATTTTATTGACCAAACAAGGACACCTCCTCCAATGATGGTGAAACATCGAAGATGTGTGTCAGCTGTTTAAGATATAACAAACACGCCATAAGCGTATCAAAACCTTGCTGTATAGATTCAGGGTATCAGAAAATTAATTTCTCATAATTTCCAAATAAACGTGCCATCCATATGAAGAAAGATTTCATCAATCTAGTTGGTTGCTTTTTTTAAATATGAACTGGTTTAAATATAACTCAATAACTACTTTAATCTTTAAGTCCCAATCTCCAAAACTACTGCTGGTTGCAATCAGAGAAAGCGCGTTTGATGCTTTTACGATCCTTAGAGACTGAATTAAAATAGTCATATGAAGACACTACCCCTAAACTGTACTACAGCACAAATTGAGCTTGGTCATCTTTTAAGTTATGTTTCTAGTCGTTTCGATGTGATCAATCTTGCTTTCAGTTTCTGATGTGAAGTATATCCTGGTTAAATCTTTATTTGCGTAGTTCTGTTATCTAATAGATTTACTGGTTACCAAATTGTTTTACCTCGAAAAGTTTTTTTATGATTCTAGAGTCTGTTTTTTACATAGCCGATGTTTAAGCTTTACGTAGAGTAATCATTTTTGGTCATTGTATCTACAAATTCATGTAGTCACCTATCGGGTTTCACCTCGGAATAAAACTGAATAAGCTGAATATTTGTATAAATCTTTATTTTGGCATTTTTAATGTTGTCTTTAAAGTCTTATTAAATATTTAAGCTCAAAGGTCGCAAAAATCAGTTTTTTGAAAATATCTTGCTTTTTGTTTAGTACACAAATTTTATTATACTACACTATAAATACAAATATTACATTAATATGCACTTCACACGTTTACAGTAGCATTAAAATTTTATTTTTAAAAATTCGACAACCATCATTCAGTACAGACTTTTTGCGGAAACCCTATATCATTGTGTTCACAATAAAACAGCGCTTATTTCTATGTTTAATTTATAGATTTAAAAAGTAGCTGAAAATAACTAGGACCAAAATACCTGTTTATACCTGGCAACCCAATAGTTGACCGGAAAAAATATAGGCAACCCTACGTTTGCATATTCTATAGGCTTTGTACTTACGGTTGGTGTAAACTTTTTTTGTTAAACTCATCGGTAGAAATTAAAAAATAAGTGATTTTTAATTAATTATAGCCTGGCCAGGATTTTTTTCGGGCAACCCATTTTTTTTATAATTTTGAACATACTAAATTACTTATAAATTAATTTTTATCCATTAAACAGATAGGTGAAGGTCGATTTTAGTTTAGATCCTGTACTATAAAGTAACGACAGAGAAATACTTTTAAACTCATTCCGCTCAACGTGATGCTTATTTTTTTAAATGTGTTTCAAATCTTCTACGAGCCACAATGATTTTTTTGTCTTAGAATTCGGTCATTTTTATGATGTACTTATTTTAATAACAAATAAATGCACGAACAATTGAAATGAATTAAATGCGAAATTTAATTAGTTTGATAACAAGTTCTATTTTATTTTAATATTTTTATTATTGTGACCAAATAAATACCTAGCAAATTTAAAAGTTTTGAAGGAAGCCAATGTAAGATATATTTGGTTTCACCTTGTATGCAAGGTCCACCGGTGGAGTCATAAACGAGGGTTACTTGATCTGTTTTGCTGGGTACCTAAAATAAGAAGACGATTAGGGGTGTGGGTTATGGCAGGTAGTACGGCAGTCTTTGGTACGAGACTGAAGGGTAAAGACGCATTTTATAATAGATTTGTTGGGACATGCTGTACTTTATTGTCTCATACTGTATATGTTATATTTTTTGTATGGTGTTATTGTCATTATGACGCAAGATTTTGTCAGAACAAAGTTGTCAATAAAAAGTAATCACAAAAAGTCACCTTCCAAGTATTTTATTTTATGTAATTAGAAAGCAACTCAACATAATTGGCATCCCTGGTTATTTTGGAGAAGAGCATGCAGTCTTTGAAGATGGAAAGAAAGATTGTCAAGGACGCTGCAAGAAAACATTTCCAAGAGATTGAGAAGGTAGGACAGGACGATAAGAAAAAAATAAATGAACTATTGCAACAAGTTTTAGTCAAAACAGAAAAAGTATTTTCCCTAGACAACAGTATAAAAGAATTGCTTTGTAACGAAGAACCCAGCGACGAAGATTTTAGTAAAGAAATCACAGAGGAAATGGATTTTTGCACTGAGGTAACCAAGTACACAAACGAATGCAATTTTTTACTAGAAAAAATAAAAGAAGCAAAAACGGAGGTTAAAAACGAAACAAGAAGAGCACCAAAGAATTTTAACCTACCAAAACTAGAAATAAAAAAGTTTGACGGAAATGCCAAACATTGGATCAATTTTTGGGGTCAATTTCGCAAGATAGACGAAAATTCAGATTTGCCCAATGAAGACAAATTCCAGTACCTTATCCAATCCACCGAAGAAAACTCGCCAGCCCGTAATTTGGTAGAAAGCTTCCCACCCTCAGCAAACAATTACAAAATTGCCGTCGACCAACTCAAAACTAGGTTTGCAAGGGACGAGGTTTTAATTCAGGTTTATGTTAGAGAGCTTTTAAGCCTAGTTTTAAGACAACATATTTCACCGGAAAAATCAGGTATGGCTTTATCAAATTTGTACGATAAATTGGAGACTCAGCTCAGGGCGCTGGAAACATTGGGTGTGACCAGCGACAAATACGCCGCGATGCTTTTACCATTGGTTGAGTCAGCTATACCACACGAATTGCTAAAAATTTGGGAAAGAAACCGTTTAACTAGTGATAAATTTGTTAATGAGTTACAGGGTCTACTGAAGTTCCTAAAAGCCGAGGTGGAAGCAGACGAGCGAATAAAACTTGCACAAACCAGTTTTTCTTTGGAAAAAGGAGTAAAAATGGGTCAGGATGGGTGTTCTGTAGAAGTGTTGCATGTAAAAAATACTGAGACTAAAGGTAAGCCCAATTTTTCTTGCATATTAAGCGATTCAAACACTCATAACAGTCAGGATTGCATAAGAGCACAAAAAATGACGTTAGAACAAAAAAAGACAACTGTAGCAAAGAAAAGAGGTTGTTTTTCATGTCTGAAACCCAATCACAGTTTTAGAACTTGTAAATCTATAGTCAAATGTGTAAAATGTACACGAAAACATCATGCTCTTATGTGTCCAGATCTGCATGAGAAAGAGAAAGAAAAGAAGGACGCAAATAGGCAGGAGAGAATTGAGCAAACGATGACAGCTGTCAATTCAGAAATTTTGCTTCAAACAATTAATGTAAAAATTGTTTCTGATAATACTAGATCAAAAACAGTAAGGGCTCTGCTAGATTCTGGCTCACAGCGTTCGTATATTACAACAAAATGCGCTGAAGAGTTAGGACTTTTAAAAATCGGAGAGGAAAATATTGTTCAGGGCATGTTTGGCGGATTACAAAGTGATCCAAAAATTCATCGCGTATTCAAAGCAAATATTCGAAATTTAGAACAAACTTTTAGCGTTGGAATGTTTTTGCTTGAACAGGTTAAAATATGTAATTATATATATTATTATATTATATATATATATATATATATATATATATATATATATATATATATATATATATATATATATATTATATATACCAAAGCTAAATGATATCAATATTATTGAAGAGTTAAAATTAAAAAACATACTTGTAAATGACGGTGCTTCTAACGATTTCGAAGTAAACTTATTAATAGGAGCAGATATTTTTGGAAAAATTCTTACAGGTAATATAATCAAATTAAATGATTCTATAGTAGCAGTAGGAACAAACTTTGGATGGACCATAATGGGTCAACAAAGCTGTAATAAAAATAATGTGTTTGTTTCTACTTATTTTTCTGATTCTTCTTTGGCAAATTTATGAAATTTAGACGTGTTGGGCATAAAAGAACCAGCAGAGAAAAAATGCAGAGAGGAGTTAGAGATACATACACTGGAAAAGTTCATGGAAAGCACCAGAATAGATGAAGAAAACAGGTACGAGGTGTCTTTACCATGGGTGGACGGTTTTCCTAACATAACGTCAAATTTTAAACTAGCGGAAAATCGATTATTTTCAAACACAAAGCGTTTACTTTTAATAAATAAATTTAAAGATTACTATAAAGTTTTTAATGAATGGGAGCAAATGGGAATTATCCAAGAAGTGGAACAAGACGAATGTGAACAAGGACACCACTATTTGGCGCATCATGCTGTCATAAAGGAAGCAAGCTACACAACAAAAATAAGGCCAGTATTTGATGCATCACAAAAGGATAAAAACGGTAATTCTCTTAATGATCTACTAGAAAAGGGTCCCAATATGATTGAGTTAGTTATTCCTCTTATCTTAAAATTTAGGCTACATAAAATAGGGGTAACAGCAGATATTGCCAAAGCATTTTTACAAATTGGCATTAAAAAAGAAGATAGGGACTATTTGCGCTTTATATGGTGAAAAGATTACGAACAACGACAAATAAAAATTTTTAGACATTGTAGAATCGTTTTCGGGTTAAAGCCTAGTCCATTTCTCTTGGCAGCTACACTAAATTTACACTTAAAAAAAGAGAAAAAATTTAAAGAAACTGCAGGTCAACTTTTAAATGCGTTTTATGTTGACAACTGTATTTACAGCGTCAAAAACGAAAAAGATTTGGAAAAATTTATAAGGGAGTCAAAAGATATCTTATCAAGAGCAAATTTTGATTTAAGGGGGTGGACTTATAACGAACAAAATAAAGAAAATTTGATAAACCAGGAAAACAGCGAAAATAAAATTATTTCTTTTCTAGGAATGCAATGGAACTTTGCAAATGACATTTTAAAATGCGAAATTAAAAATTTGGGTTCTCTTCAGAATATTCCAAGGACAAAACGGGGTATTTTATCAGCAACTCAGCGAGTCTTTGACCCTATTGATTTCACAGCTCCTTTTACATTGTTACCAAAGCTTATGCTGCAGGAAACTTGGAGCTTGAAACTTATGTGGGATGAAAAACTGCCTGAGGATTTAGAGAAACGATTTGAAAATTGGCTGAAAAGTGTAAATCTTTTAAGTTTTTGTAGTATTCCTAGATGTTTGACAGATAATATAGAGAATGAAGACATGATAACAAAAAAATCGATTCATGTTTTTGTAGATGCGTCAAAAGTATCTTATGCGGCTTGTGTTTTTCTTAGGTTGGAGTATCAAAATTCAGTTTTCATTAGACTTTTGTTAGCAAAAACTAGGTTAAGTCTAATAAAACCAATTACACTCCCAAGGCTCGAATTGATGGCTGCTTTAATTGGGGTAAGACTAGCGGAAACGGTTAAAGAAGTAGAAGACTTCAAACATCTAGAAACTACCTACTGGAGCGATTCCATGATCGTTTTGACCTGGATAAAAACAAAAGGGTTGTGGAATACCTTTGTTGGAAACAGAATCAAGGAAATAAGAAAATACAGTAGTGCAGATCAATGGTGTCACGTACCAGGAGAAATGAATTCAGCAGATGTTTTATCACGTGGTTGCAGTGGAAAGCAGCTTATGGAGAAAAAATGGTGGCAAGGACAGGAATGGCTAAAAGAAAGTAAGGAAAAATGGCCAAAAGGAAAATTATGTGCCACAGAAAATGAAATTGAGAAGGAGCGAAAAAAGATCATCAATACAAATTTAGTAGAGAGTTTAGTAGATGAAGCATTTTGGCAGAAAATAAATCAAATTTCAAAATATAATAAAATTAAAAGAATTATAGGATGGATTTTGAGGTTTGGCAATAATTTAAAAAATAAACTAAGAAACAAGTGCTTAGAAGCAAAAGACAAAAATAAATTCGAATATTTGAGTACAGAAGACCTTGAAAGAGCAGAAACATGTCTTTTAAGAGTAGTACAAAGGAAAGATTTAGGAGAAAATTTAAAAGGAATGCGTAGGTTTGAGTATTTGACAGACGATAATGGGATTTTAAGAATAAAAATAAGACTTGAATTTGGCAATTTCAGCGAAAGTTTTAAATACCCGATCATTCTTCCAAGTAAAAACGAAATTGTTAGGAAACTACTTATAGAAGAGCACGAAAATAGTTGTCATGCAGGACCAAAAATTTTATTAGGAGTCATTCGAGAAAAGTTCTGGTTACTAAAAGCCCGTAAAACGATAAATGCCATAATATTTGACTGTGTAAATTGTAAAAAACATACATCTAAACCACTTGAAACTCCTTTTGCGCCTCTACCAGCAAACAGAATAAACGACGCGGGGGTTTTTGAAGTTGTGGGTGTTGATTTAGCAGGACCATTACTACTAAAAGATGGTAGCAAAGTATGGATTGTATTGTTTACGTGCGCGGTCTACAGGGCAGTTCATCTTGAACTTGTTAAATCGCTTTCAACAGAAGCATTTTTATATTCGCTTCATCAGTAGACGAGGTAGACCAAACACCATTTATTCTGACAACGGGACAAACTTTCGTGGAAGTAATAATTTGTTTAAAAAATTAAATTGGGAGGAAATTGAAAATTTTTCGGGTCAAAAAAGAATTAAATGGATATTCAATCCACCTTCGGCTTCGTGGTGGGGCGGATGGTGGGAGAGATTAGTAAGGGTTGTAAAAGAACTATTGCGTCGATCGTTGGGAAAAGCATCGTTATATTATGTTGAGTTATACACTGTGCTTTGCGATGTAGAAGCAGTAATTAACGAACGACCACTCAGCTATGTTTCCAGCGCCGATGAGTGGGAGGTTCTTAGTCCTGCAAGGTTTTTAAGGCCTATACATTCGCAGTCGTTAGGAAAAGATTTTTTGGGTGAAGTTGCGGATTTAGACGAGGTAGACGCGGCATTTTTAAAAGGTCGTTTTACACATTTGCAAAATGTTCAAAATTCGTTACGGGAAAGATTTAAAAATGAGTATCTTGCATAGTTAGTTAATAAAGGTCACAGGAAGAAGACGGAGCAGATCAAAGTTGGTGATGTAGTTTTGGTTGGAGCAGATAATCTAAAACGGGTACTTTGGCCAATGGGAAGAATATTAGAAATTTATGATGGAAAAGATGGAGTTAGCCGGGTCGCTAAAGTAAAAACAAAGAACGGAATAACAATTAGGCCATTCCAAAAGATCTATCCATTAGAATTAGGAACAGCATCAGAATCAAACAGTGAAGAAGTTATCACTACAGAAAAGAAACAAAAGAATAAGAAAAGGGAAGAGAAGAATGAAAACCCAGTCGAAAGATCAAGGTTTGGTCGAATCTTGAAGGTTCCAGCAAGGTTGGGTGAGGAATAAGCTTGGGGCCGAAGAATGTTGGGACATGCTGTACTTTATTGTCTCATACTGTATATGTTATATTTTTTGTATGGTGTTATTGTCATTATGACGCAAGATTTTGTCAGAACAAAGTTGTCAATAAAAAGTAATCACAAAAAGTCACCTTCCAAGTATTTTATTTTATGTAATTAGAAAGCAACTCAACAAGATTGGTAGTTTTGACTACGTTTTACGATAAATGTATTTTTGAAATAAAATAGGGTATTGTTATTTTTTACATTCAGCGGTGGGATTGGGAACATTTTATTATATTTTTTTATTTTATTATTTTGAAAGAAAAAAAAGTATTGATAAAAATGGGAAAATGAAAAAGTCGTAATCGTGGACGTGAGGAAAAACGTCGCCGCCGACAAAGTAGTAGTAGTTTGAGTTTAAATACTACCTTAAGTTCTTCGAGTTCGGACAGTAGTGGATCATCGCCGATAAACTTAAAACGTTAGGTGAAACGTTAAAAAAAAGAACTAAGTGACATTAAAAACAAAAGTATTTGTGAAGTGCGTGCTGGTGATAAGTGTTTGGTGCCAATTTTTGACCCTGCACTTAATGACATTACGGGTGCCACACTAACAATATGTTCAAAATTCTGGTGCCACATTGACAATGGAGGAGAATTGTGTACCTTGGAACATCGCTTTATTTTCGGTATTATTTAAATATTGGCGCCAAACTCGTGTTGAGGTATAAGCCAATATCGCGAGATGACAGCACATGTGATTGTGAGAGAAACATGCATCATTCCGTGATCTTGTGTCAGACTTTATGTTAACAGCTCGCGCAAGTAAAAAGACATCCGAAGCCATTATGTCCATTGAAACTAAAGCAATGTAAGTAGAATATAATTCGTATACATCATCATAATTGTCATCTAATTTTCATCATATTTCTGCTATTGGGGAATTAATAAAGTAAAATTAGTGATGTTTATAGCTAAAAATTTTCCACAAAAACATTATTTGTACCTTGGGAAGCATTCAAATGTATATTTTGGAACACGTCCTAAGGTACACTGACGAATTATTATTATTATTTTCGTTGTTTCTTTATAGATGCCTCGCAGTAAAATGAACAAGAAAAGAATGCACATTGATTCAAAAGCAGTTGGGGCGGTGGCTGAAAAAGTTTTAAATGGTGAATTACCATTAAGGCATGGAGCTCTCAAATATAATATTTCAAAAACAACGTTGTGCAGACATTTGAAAAAACATAAAGAATGTGGAATAAATGGTTTTATTTATGTAAAGAAGTTGGAAGCATGACGTCTGGGGAAGAGGTCCAATCATAACCATTAATCTGCAATAAGTGTTCTGGGGAATTTAATACCACCACTATTCATATTCTCTTGAGTTTATTACAAAGATCATATGCTGAAAGGCGTTGTAGGATATTGACTAATTTAGCAGACAAAAACGAAATAAAAGAACAAGCGGCACAAAAAAAGCTAAAATAGAGAAAACATTGAAAGCTAAACGATAAATAAAAGTGAGTAGTAGTAGCAGTAGTTCAGAGAAAGAACCCTCATTATCAGATGATAGTATGCAAGATATTAAATGGAATCAATAGGAAGATGAAGCACTTCAAGCTTATCCAAGTAGACTTCATCTAAAAAGCAACCTTCCATTCTTGCTTCATCATACCATTTAACTCTATAATTCAGTGGAATATCAATGGATATTTTCATCAGCTTTCTATTCCAGAATTATTAATACAAGATTATTCCCCCGATATTATTTGCCTCCAAGAAACCAACTTCACTGCTGCCAGCTAACACAATCCAAGAAAATATAACTGTTTTCGAAATGATAAATTCCAGGCTCTCCGCGCTAGCAGCGGGGTGTATAGTTGATCTAGAAAGTGATATTCACGAGGCATTTGCACTTAAACAACGATGCCTAGCCATATTTTTTAACATGACGAAAGCTTTTGACATGGCCTGGAGATACAAAATTATAGAAAAGCTTCGTAATTGAAATATTCAGAGGCATTGTCTGGAATATGTGAAAAACTGTTTAAGCCTTAAATATTTCAGAGTTAGGGTTAATGGCTCCTTTTTAAACACACATATTCAAGAAAATGGCACTCCGCAAGAATCAGTTCTAAGTCCTACCTTATTCTTAGTGGCTATCAATTACGACATCCTTACAGGTATACAAGAACCATTGAAAGCAAGGCTTTACGCTGACGATTTAGTATGAAGGGCTCCAACATTAAATCCATGGAAACAATCTTACAAAAATTCTTAACAAATTTGGACTCGTGGAGTGAAGAGACAGGTTTTATATTCTTAACTTCCAAATCCAAAGGAATTATATTCCCTAGAAAACAGCGGAATTCAACACCAAATTTAAACCTGTACCAACAACCACTACAAATCAGAGAGTCTATTAGATTTCTTGAAATGATCCTTGATCAAAAACTAAACTGGCAGAAACATTTAAGGCAATTAGTATTAACTTGCAACAAAAGACTTAACCTACTAAGAAACTTATGTAATTTAAACTGGGGTGCTGACCAATCCACACTTTGAGTTTTGTCTCATTGACTCATTTTTTCTAATTCATTCCAAACAAATACAATAACATCCCCCTTCATGGAAAATCAACACCCTTCCTTTTAATATTGTTCTCTCTTCCTACGACAAATTTAACATCGCACCATCAATAATCACATCTAGTTTTAAAAGAATAATTACTTCCACAAATCCAGAATTTCAAAAAATTTACATAGACGCCTCTAAGTGTGACGAGAAAATAGGAGTGTCAATTGTCACATCATCCAACACCCATAATTTTAAATTATCCCCACATACCAGTGTGTATACTGCAGAATTATACACAATATACCAAGCTATGGTCTTAGTAAACTCAGGCAATATCACCAACGCCTTGGCAATCTCAGACTCTATGAGTTCCATTGTATCTACCCAAAGACTCTACGCAATACACCCAGTGACAATACTGATCAAGAAGAAACTACACACAGCAGCAGAAAACAACAAATCTATTAAACTCCTATGGGTACCCTCCCACGTAGACATAAGTGGAAATGAAGCAGCTGACAAATGTGCACGTGACGCGACAAATTGTGACCTACTTTATTATGTTCATTACATAAAAAATAGAACACAAGGTGCTGACGGCAGCTGTTCGCCGGAGAACAGATAAAGTGAGTTCGAATTATTTACGGCTCTAAGAATGAAAATTCAAATTCATTAAGGGCGCCACCCAATTTAGATATAGCTTTACTATATTTGGATAATTGAGAAAACCAAATATCTATCTTTAACAAAATACCTAAAATGACTTAATATTAAATTTTCTTAGACATTCAGGCTGGGCAAATAGGAGAATAAAAAAACATATCACATATAAGAATATAATTAGAACATCAAAGTGGACAAGGCAAAATACGTTGTAGACCAGGGTACCATAAAATAATAATTACATAAATTAAATAACATATATAACAATATTAACTAATGTATTATAGCAAATACATACACTTTTATACCTGGTGTTATACCGCTCAAAGTTACCAGAATGGGGTATAATGGTAAGAAATAAACCTGTGACTGAATCTGCTGTCACATAGTACTATGTGAGAACTTCACAAAAGTTCTTTAGATTATAGTTTATAAAATTATCACGGTGGTATAATATACTATATCAATAATTAGTTATTATTTAAAATGATGGTATGATAAGTACTAATATGATAAAATAGTTATAAAAAAATTTCAAAAAGGTAAAAGAACACTGAAGGTGTAAAAAAACCTGGTATTAAAGTCCAATGGTCCACATATGTAGCCTCTATCCAAGGTCCACTTGATGTAGTTGAAGACACAAAAACGAAGACAGGAAGAAGACAGGAAACGGACAGCAAAACGAAGAGAAGGTAAGAAGAAAGGCTTAACCTTCCAGGTCAGCCAGGGGTCGATGATGCAACTCAGCAGGTCTCTAGCCTCTATCGGCTACTACTAGATCTCATCCGGTGGATGTCTGTCGACTCTGGCCAGGATTTAAAAGTGACTCGGTGTTGGTCCTCGTGGGAATCTTGACCAAAGTCAAGAGTTGCCACAAGAGTCGTCGTTCGATTTCCAGGAGTCTGATGGTGAGAGCTAAGCTGTACCCTAACACCCTAACAAAAAAATAATCTCATGAAAGGACATGTGCAAAATAAAAAACCAACAAAATGAAGTAGGTATATTTTCAACCTGATCGATATCATTGCTAGTTCAAAAGTCATAACTTACCTTCTGAGAAGGGAGGTAAAACTAGAAGATATCCATGACAGCAAACAGGACTAAAACGGACTAACAGGACATCAGGACAAAATGGCGGTGTTCCCACCGCATGGCAGCTTACCGGTGTTTGGCACAAATCCCCATATAAGGCTCCAAAAAAAAAACCACTAACGATGGGTGCGACTTGATCTCGGCCCAACCGGCAATTCGTAAATTCATCCCTAAGGGTTAATTTCGGTTCAATACCGAAAAAGAATCCCAAACACGAGTCAAACGCACCTCATCATGGCCGCACCGAAAAAGAACTCCTCGACGACCACGAGGACAGAACCATCCTCCTATTTCTAACAGTTGCCAGAAAAAACTGCACATCCTGTATGAAATCAGCGCCAGTTTTGAATTCCTAGCCTGTCATTGGTCAGAACCATAAATGCTATTGATTGACAGAATGAATTTCATAGAATGTAATCTAAAAGACCATTCTTCTTCTTTCTTTTCTACTATGGCACGAAACATTAAGGGCTAACCGACTTGAGACCGATGACAGAAGTTCTATGAAAGAAGAACAGTGACAATCCGCACAATGACATTGACGTCTAGAAAATAAATAAATATAACCTTTAAGATTATATTTTGAAAAATAAAGAAAAAACCCAGTAAATACCTAGAGATCTCATTCAGAATCAACAAATTCCTGGGACAAACCTTCAATAGCCTAGAATTCATCATACCAGAGAACACAACGGTATGTCGCCTGCTCACATGTGAATGGATGTTTTTATTGACTTCACTATCTTAAATTTCAGAAATCCAGGAATACAGCCAGAAATCATAAGGTTCCTGCAGCTTGAATATATTACTTTCAACAGCTCTTAGAATGTCAGAAGCAAGAGTATTACCTAGTGTTGAAACTTGTGAAATTTACTAGTATTCAACTATATATATATATGTTTGTTTTGAAATAGTGAAATAAATGTTTTATTCAGGAATTTGATATCAAAACTGAATGTTCTCTGTAAGTACAATGCCCAATAAATAAAAAAACTATTATATATAAAAAAACAAAATTAGCTGGTAGCAATTTCAAATGCTACAATGCCCAATAAATGAAAAATTTACTATATATAAAAAAACAAAATTAACGAGTAGCAATTTCAAATGCTGCAAAATAACGATCTCAAGATTACGCCTCGGTCATACAAGTCTTACGCATGGTTTTTTAATCGTTCATAGTGTACCTCAGTGCTCAGTACTACAGTGCGAAAAATGTAAAGGGCAGCAATCAGTTAAGCATTTCATTATAGACTGTCTAATATTCCACAACGAACGCAAACTTCCTAGAATACAAGATAACTGAAAAGCTGCACAGGTGCAACTGTAACAGGATCATCGACTACCTAAAAATAATTGGACTCTTGAATAAAATATAATTTTGTAATAACCGAATGTACCGTCGCTAATCACCTCGGGTGGATGCGACTTTCTTAAATAAAAAAAAATAAAATAACCAATGATTGTTGCTTGGTAATATTATAATTTTTGTTTTGATTTTGTCACATTGTTAGTTTTTTTAATAATTATATGGTTTAAAGTTCAAGGTAAATGCTTGTACATTTGTCGAACAATTAAATAAATATTTGTTATATTATTATTATTATTACAGTAAGGTATGGGCAGGGACCCAAAGATCCATAAGCCCTGAATTACACAATACAATGATTACAACAACTAAAGTAATTAGAAAATTAAAAATTACAAGAAAAGATTAATTAGAAAATAGAAAAGCATCCAGTCTGTTCTTATAAATATTGACAGATGGTGCAGTTACAATATCCCCAGGTTCCATGTTAAGAAAAAACAATTACATAAAAAATGTTGCCTTGTCCCACAAGTAAATATTTCTTTTTTCAATTTCTATTTGTGTCTTTGAAACCGATTATCAGTGTCTGCAAAAAATATGCTTCTTAAGTTACTATAATTAAAATTTAAAATGCGGAAGGTGATTATCATGTCCCCACGAAGACAACATTGTTCAAAAGTCGATAAATCCATTATGAAACTGAGATGATATGGGATGTGCAAGCAGGATTTAGAAGAGAAAGGAGATGTATGGATTAGTTCTTTTCATTACGAGGTATAGTCGAAAAATTCTTGGCTAGACGTCAGAAGGTCTATTGCGCTTTTATAGACTTGGAAAAAGCCTATAACAGAGTGGTAAGAAGTGAATTGTGGTCGACATTGTCTATGTATGGGGTGAATGGTAGTTTAATATGAGCACTGAAATCACTTTACGTGGATTCCACTGCTTGTGTCACGATAGTGAAAACAACGGGCATAGATGATAAAGATCTACACTTCATAGCAAATCTATATTGGCGAACCTGAAGGTGGACAATGATTTTACTGAAGACATTGCCATTAAAAGAGGTGTAAGGCAGGGGTGTATACTGTCTTCACTGCTCTTCAACTTATATTTCGAGGCCATATTTAAAGAAGCTTGCCTCGACAGTCCAGAAGGAATTAAAGTGAACGGAATCGCAATGAACAATATTAGATACGCGGATGATACGGTATTGATGGCAAATAGCATAGAAGATCTGCAGAGTGTCCTTGATAGAGTGGTACATTCATGCGAACAGTTCGGCCTTAAATTAAACACCACAAAAACCAAGTTTATAATTGTCAGCAAACGAAATATAAACACTCAGCTATAAAATGGACAGACTGGAGTGAAAAGAACAGATAAGATAGTATATCTAGGACAACTACTAAGCGACGACTGGGTTCATTTAAAAGAGATAAAAAGAATTGAGATTGCGAGAAATACCTTTATACGCATGAAAAAGATACTCTGCGGACGCGATCTTAACTTAACGTTGAAAATGAGAATGGTCCGCTGTTACGTGTTTTCTGTTCTTCTGTATGGAGTTGAGTCGTGGACACTTACAGAGAATACCATGAAAAAACTTAAGGCCTTCGAACTATGGACGTACAGAAGAATGTTAAAAATAAGCTGGATTGACCATGTCACCAATGTCGAAGTAATGAAAAGAATGGGAAAGAATAATGAAGTCAGTAAAGACCAGAAAACTCTTCTACTTTGGACACGTAATGAGACACCCTAAAATATATAATATATTACATCTGGTACTTCAAGGAAAGATAGAAGGTAAACGCGGACCAGACAGAAGACGCATTTCTTGGTTAAAAAACTTGAGGCAGTGGTTTGGCCAATCAACATCAGGACTGTTCAGAGCGGCTGTCAACAAGGTGAAAATTGACAACATGATCTCCAACATTCGTTAAACGAGTACGGCACTATGAGAAGAAAAAGAAGTGTCAGGATAAATGGAACTTGCACGGAATGGTTTAACATCGAAAAGGGTGTGAGACAGAGATGTGTGGCTTCGTCATGGCTGTTAAACTTATACATAGACGATTGTTTAAAACATTTGAAAGAGAGTGCGTATGGATTGAAAATAAATTATTTAATCGTCTGCCTTCTTTACGCTGATGATCAAGTCATATTAGCGTCATCTGAAGAGGAGTTGCAGGGGATAGTTAATGTTATGCATAATGCTCTGAAAATTAAAGGGATGAAAATAAATGTAAGCAAAACGAAAATAATGCTTTTTTAAAGAGAAGAAAACATGACAAACTGTGAAGTTCTGATTAAGGGAGAAAGAGTAAAGCAACTAGGCCTTCTACTCCCGAAGGATAGTCTGATTGATCGACGCTAAACTTTTTCGAGAAGTTCTTTATCCCGCACTAATTCCGGACACCATAGCCTTTTTTTTTCTCGCTCACTACTATCTAATTTGGCGCTCTAGCTCGGGTATTTTATTTATAATCTCGGGCGCCACCTATTTTATAGTGGTAGGTCTACTTGCACCGGGCAACTATCAGTGGAGAAAGTTAATTTCAGGGGTCTGATAGCAATCTCTCTAAGTGACAGTGATAAGACTGTTGATACTTTCCTGGATTTCGTTGCTTACGGATTTTTCTACAAGAATACAAATAAAACTACTTTATTAATACTACTTACAATGCGCGAAGTTCGAGTCACTACGATCGGTGTTCCCCCTCTGAGACATACGGTTAACTAAAGGAGAACGGTATTATTTACAACGGTTTTAGTAAGCTACGCAAAAGCAAGTGCATCTAACTAACAAAAGCTCGTGTATAAATAAATCGGTGGCAACCGATTCCCCGTTCACGAGTGTTTCGTCAACGACGTCCTTAAATACCGGGGCTCTATCCCAGCGGATATCGGAGGCCGTATTGAAAAGACCGGACGGGGTTCCTACCAATATATGAAATAAAATAAAAGATAAATGTTATACGGCGGCACCACGCTAGTCCCAATGGTAACAAACTGAAAAGAATTATTATTAAATACCCTTTAAATCAATTGGTAGCGACGGTTCCCCATTTCCCGGGGATAAACCACACGGGTATCTCGTCAACGACGTCCTCAAATACCGGGGCTTTATCCCAGCGGATATCGGAGGCCATATTGAAAAGACCTACCAATATACTAAATAAAATAAAATATACAAATACACCTGAAAATAATATTAGTAATACTCTTACTCTCAGTTTCCTCTTCGGTCAGTCCGGTGTCGCAGCGGCTCCTTCGCTTCCTCTCCTTGACTGGTCTGTCCTCTTCTCTCCTCGGTCGTCGGTCTCGGGCTGGTCCTTCGGGTCTTTCGTAGTGGGCTGGTCCTTCGCTAAACAGCTACTGACTTTCCAAGTAATTCTCTCCGCGATCTTGACTCTCGGTTCCACCACTCTTCCCAATGTGTAGCGCACATGCACAAAACGGTGTGCGCAGAGACGTTTGTAAATTACAACAAAGACCCGTATTATTTTAATTATTGAAATAAACAACGGTCTACGTCAGCGGTTCTCAAACTTTTGTTATTCACGCCACCCTGTTTTAATTTAAAAAATGTTGCGCCTTCCAATCCGTAGACCTAGGAATTTGGACTAAAATAGGCAACATTGTCTCGTCGAGAGCGCCAAAGATGCTGTCGGAAAGTTCGCGGCGTTCGTGCCACGTATTCAAGCTTCCTGATCTTTCTCGAACTGTCTGAACGCGACTATAAATACAGAAGCGCACATACGGTATTCTCAGTCTCTCAGTAAAGGTGTTTTAACACTAAGCAAGCATTATTGTGAAGTGTGAGTGTATAAGTAGATGTAGTATGGATAAATTTTTAAAACGAAAACTTGAGGATGACGGGGCTTGTACATCGACAGGTTCAGGTGGAAATCGTCCGAAATATAAAACAAGAAAATATGACCCATCATACCTAAATTTGGGCTTTACTAGCCTTGAAGTAGGTGGCGAAGAAAAACCACAATGCGTTATCTGTTTAAAAGTATTGGCTGCAGATAGCATGAAACCAAATAAATTACAGAGGCATCTAGAAACGCTGCACAGAGAATATGTCAATAAACCGCGAGATTTTTTTGTGGAGAAACTCAGATTGTTTAAAAAACAAAAATCCAGCTTCCATAGAGTACTGGCAGTAAATGAGAAGGCTCTCTTGGCATCATATAAAGTGGCATACAAAGTAGCTAAATGCAAAAAACCGCACACTATTGCAGAGCAACTTATTTTACCCGCTTGCAAAGACATTGTAGAAATAATGTTTGGTGAAAATTTTACTTCACAACTTAACAATATTCCTCTGTCAAATGATGCAATCTGTCGACGAATTAACGATATATCAGTTGATATGCAGCAGCAGCTTGAATCTGAGCTTACTGGAAACTTGTTTGCTATACAACTTGACGAAGCAACTGACTCTAGTAATGATTCCCATTTGATTTGCTACATTAAATTCTGTCAATGTTCTAAAATATGTGAAGATTTATTGTTTTGTAAACAGATTGAAGGAAGAACTACAGCCACCGAGTTGTTCAAGATTACAAATGATTCTATTACTAAAATGAATTTGCAATGAAAAAATTGTGTTGCGATTTGCACCGATGGAGCTCAAGCCATGTCTGGTAAATACAACAGTTTACAAGCGCTAGTAAAAAAGGAATCCTCAGAAATTATCTGGACGCACTGCATGATACATCGGGAAGCGTTAGCATCAAAATCGCTAAGCCCTGGACTAAACATGATTTTGACATTAGTTATTGAAGTTGTTAACTTTTTAAAAACCAGACCACTAAAAACAAGGATGTTCTCTGTTCTGTGTGAAGATATGGGAGCTGAGCATCAATCTTTGTTGTTTTATTCCTCATCCAGATGGTTGTCACGCGGTAAGACGGTTAAGCGTGTCTTTGAATTAAGAAGGGAAATAGCGATATTTTTAAGCGAGGAAGGTCACAAGCATTCAACAGATTTTTTCGACAAATTATTTTTACTGAAGCTTTCTTATTTAGTAGATATTTTTGAAAAACTTAATATACTTAATCTTCAGCTGCAAGGAAAAGACGTAAATATATTTGATTTAAGTCAAAAGATTGATGCTTTTTGTAAGAAATTGCAGTTATGGCATAACAAATTGAAAGAAAACAGTTTGGAAATGTTTTCCACATTTTGCGATTTTGTGCAAGATTCCCCATTGGAAGATGTTCATAAAGCTGTGATGCTAAAAACCATAGGAAGCCATTTAGAAAACTTAACTGAGAATTTCAAGCGATACTTCTTTGCAGAGAAAGATATCAAGTTGTCAGACTGGAGCTGGGTTTTAAATCCATTCGAAAATAGACCTGTCGGACTATCACTTCAAGAAGAAGAACAACTGATAAATATTTCAACAAATCCCTTACAAAAATCAAACTTTGTTAACAAATCTTTAACAAACTTCTGGACTGAACTTCCGAACGACTACTCCGTTATAAAAGCCAAAGCGCTTAGATTTCTGTTGCCTTTTCCAACGTCCTACCTTTGTGAAACTGGAATTTCTGCACTTGCTGTCGTGAAATCTAAATACAGAAATAAACTTCAAGTGGAAAATGAACTCAGAGTGGCCATCTCTAACATAGAACCAAATTTAGAGAAGTTGTGCGCCTTAAAACAAGCTCATGATGGCCATTAGTCCTTAGAATGTTTCTTTGTCATCATTAAGTAAGTAAAATTTCAATGAAGATTTTTTAAAAATCTATCTGTAGTATTTTATCATTACCATTTTATTTTTAATCTGTACTGCGCCCCCCCCCCAATCATGTAAACGCGCCCCACAGTTTGAGAAACGCTGTTTTAAAGTTTTACTACATAAATTTTTTACGTTTTCACCAGAAATTCTTTTAATTATAATAAATAAATGCCAGGCAGATTGGTGTAATATAAAAAAAACAATCGCCCCAATTATGTATTAATTTTTTTTTTATAAAATTGTTTACAAATAAGCTGCTTGCAGGGTGGTTTAACCTCTTTATAGCGCTCTGTTATAGAAAAAAAAATAATTTGATTCTAAATCAATTACACCAGGTAATATAAAAAATAATTTTTGTTACTTAACACAATGAGATTATCATCTTCACGAAGGTCAAATCAAGCACTTATCATCAATGACTTGTGCTAGCGCCTATCATTTGTATATTATATTCAAGAAAAAAGCAAAAAATAATTATATTCAGTTATTACACGGTAATTCCTGAATGTAATAGTGTTTGTTAAAGTTGAACATCTTTATTGTTTTCTTATGTTTTGTTTTTCACCAAGAAAATATTATTGAAAAAAGTTGAATTTGTAAGTGTGTGACATTTTTAGTCAGAAGTTTGTAATTCGAAAATAAAGTCATATTTTTGAAGAGATTTATTGTGCCCTGACTCTTCAAAAGTTACATGATCCTTCGAGCTAATTAAATAATACGCTATGGATACCAGAAGTACTGCTAAAACTGATATGGATGAAGATATGATATTACGTCGAAGTACAAGGTGTACTAAAGGAGTTCCGCCTCGAAGAAATGCTGCAAGTGAGATTACGAATATGGTTTCTAGTAGAGCTAAAGTAACTGAAACCATTCCTAGTGCGCTCGTTATTCCCACTTCAGTTCATGATGCCCCTTCTGCGATGCAGCTCCTAAAGATGTCGTGTCTCAAATGAAATCCAAATCAGAAAATTTATCTCATAATAGATATGGAGATATCGATGTCAGAAATCATCAGTTTCAAGAAAAGTCTGTCATTTCTAGAAAATCCGAAGCGTCAAAGTTAAATTTAGAACTGAAAATTATAGAAGAACAAGAACAATTGGATTGAGAAGAAGCTGCAGAAAGATTGAGAATGATCGAAAAGAAACGTGAAGTTTTGAACAGAAAGATGGAAATAAGGAAGAAAATCATCGACACAGAATCAATAAATGATAAAATTTCTGAATATTCTGGTGAAGAGAAGATGTACAGTTCTGATCGGCTTCACAACTGGATTGACGATGCAAGAAAATGTGCTACTGTAGAAACCATTCCAAGGTTGGAGAATACATACTCTCTCCCAGCGATGGAACTTCCAATGAACAAAGGCAGCAGCAATAAAACAAATGGTATTTTTGCAGATATCGCTAAGCAGTGTGTTGAAAATGCAGCTAATACAAATAAATTGTTATTGCGCCAAAAACTTAGAGACCTCACTACTTTTACTGGAGAATTGAGTGAGTGGCCAATATTCTTCAGTGAATATCAACGCACAATAAAATCTTATGGATTGAGCGACGATAAAAATTTACTTCGATTGGATAGAGCGTTGAAAGGTAGAGCCAGAGACACGGTTAAGGCTTTACTCACATCCTCAGCTAATGTTCCTAAGATAGTCAAGATGCTGGAAATGAATTTTGGACGTCCAGAATGGATTACATTTTCGCTTATGGATAAGGACAAGAAGCTCAACCCAATCAATGAAGACAGATTGAAAAGCAGCATATTTTTCCTAAATTCCGTGTCGAATATGGTGACCACAATCAATAACGTTGGTTGCAAGAATTATCTGTACAATCCAGAGTTACTGTCTTCTTTGGTCGAGAAGTTGCCGCAAAATCAAAAATACAGCTGTGCAAAAGTTAAATACAAGCTTGAAAAGAAGGAAGATCATTATTATACTTCACTTGAAGATTTCGTCAACTGGTTCGAGGAAGAAGTGAATTCTATAGCTACAATTTCGAATCCCTTTCAAAAAAATCCTCAGAAGCCTAACCCGAAGAAGGAAAATGTGTTTGTTTCGAAGAAAACGTCTGATAAAAAGGATCAAACTGCAAATGGATGTGCATATTGCAATAGTCCGAATCATGTTATTGCTGAATGTGGAGATTTCCTTGAAATACCCATCATCGAACGAAGAGCTGCTGTTTTAGAACGAAAACTCTGTTTCATCTGTCTGAAAGTTGGTCATTTAGCTACAAGATGTTTCAATCAGAAAATCAGATGTACCGAGAATGGGTGTAAGGGAAAACACAATAAACTCTTGCACTTAGAAAGATCTTCAACAGAAAAACCTCAACCTTCTACGTCCACGAAGAATAATGAGAAACCAGGTCAATTCTGTGCCAATCAGAATATGTCTGCAGGTCAATCTGTACTGCTCAGAATCGCATCTGTGAAGGTGCGTGGTCCAGCTGGAGAGTCTCAAGTTTTCGTTTTTTTTGATGAAGGTTCCACATGCACAATGATTGAAGCTGCATTAGCTGCTGAACTCCAATTGAATGGACCAACTATTCCGTTATGTTTCCAATGGACTAACGGAATTAACTATTATAAAGATGATTCCAAGGCTGTTTCCTTCGAAATCGCAGCAGATTCATCTAACTCTTCATATTACAAGATGAAAGAAGTTCGCACCATCAGCAACTTAGATCTACCACTACATAGGTTTGATGTAGAAGGGATGATGAAGAAGTTTCCTTATCTCGACAGCAAAATTCATGAATCTGTCAGATTTGTCAAACCAAAAATGTTGATAGGCCAGGACAACTGTAGACTAATAATACCAAGAAAAATCATTCAGCCCAGATTGAATCAACCCATAATGTCGAAGTCGAAGCTTGGATGAACATGTTAGTCTTTGTTGTAATCAATCAATGCAAGAGGACGAACTTCATCGTTTAGTTAAAGATAGTTTCCGTTTAGAAGATTTTGGTATAAAACAGAAAGACAATGTTATCAAGTCATTGGAAGATAAAAAAGCTCTAGACATCATAAATAATACGATGCAAAAGGTTGGTAATCACTATTCTATCGGACATCTTTGGAGGAACGTACACGAAACATTACCTGATAGTCGACAAAGTGCGATAAAACGCCTTTACTGCATGGAAAAGAAGATGGATAAAGATCAACAGTTTGCCGAACAATACTGTAACAAGATAATAGAGTATCTGGATAAAGGTTACGCCAAGATACTCGATGCTAATGAGGTGGTAGATACTCCAAAAACATGGTACTTGCCACACTTCGCGGTATGGAACATAAACAAGCCTGGCAAAATTCGACTTGTTTTCGATGCGGCAGCGAAGAGTCACGGTTCCATTCTCAATGATTTCCTTATCCAAGGTCCAAATTTAGTTCCATCATTAATTGGAGTGTTAATTGGAGTGTTTTCGACAAGGCAGAGTGGCAGTAAATGGTGATATTGCTGAGATGTTTCATCAGGTCTTGATTAGAGAAGAAGATAGATGTGCGCAACGATTCTTCTGGCGTGGTATGGATCGGAAACAATTTCCTAGAATATATGAGATGAACGTCATGATTTTTGGAGCAATTTCCTCACCTGCTGTTGCTCAATTTGTCAAGAACACCAATGCTGAAAATTTGGAAAACCAGTATCCAGGTATAGAAAGAGCTGTGAAGAAGCAGCAATATGTTGACGATTACCTCGATTCCTTCTACACCGAGGAAGTGGCAGTAGAGCAAGTGAAAAACGTGATAACAGTACATCTACAAGCTGGCTTCAAGATGACAAAATGGACAAGTAATTCGAAAAAAGTAATTGCTTCAATACCTGCGAATTTAAGAAACGTTGACCCAGGAAATCTGAAGATTAACACCGAGAAGTATGAACGAGTTTTGGGGCTCTCATGGTCGCAAGTGACGGATAGTCTTGTTTTCACCTTCAACCTGAAGAAAATAGATCCCCAAATTTGGAAATGCCAGAAGATTCCTACGAAGATAGAAGTTTTGAGAGTCACCATGTCTGTTTTCGATCCTCTAGGGTTTCTAGCTCCTATCATGATAAAAGCCCGGATTCTCATGCAAAATATTTGGCGGTACCAAATACATTGGGATACTGAGATTACCAAAAAACTCTTCAAATCGTGGAAGCTATGGGTAGAAGAGTTGCAGAATTTGGTTCCAATAAGCCTTCCTAGATACTACTTTCCTTCCTGTAGATCTCAAATACACCTTGTAGATCTGCATGTCTTCTGCGATGCGAGTGACAAATCATATGCTGCAGTTGCTTTCTTGTGTTTCAAGGAAAATGAAAGTATCCAGACATCTTTGGTTGGCTGTAAATTCAAAGTTGCCCCCTTGAAACAACAAACCATCCCAAAATTGGAACTACAGACTGCTGTACTTGGAATAAGGCTGGCAAGATCAATTTCCTCTAAGATTGAGTACAAAATCCAAGAAACTCATTTTTGGAGTGACTCTATGGTTGTACTTAGCCAAATAAGATCTGAATCGTAACGTTTTCCAATTTTCGTTGCTTGTCGTTTGGAAGAAATCTATGAACTCTCAACAGTGAAACAATGGCATTGGGTACCATCAGCCCTAAATGTGGCAGATCTTGCAACAAAGGTAATGAAAACTACGCAATTCACTTCGGAAAGGATGTGGTTGCGAGGACCAGACTTCTTGAGGTCTGTTGAAAAAAACTGGCCAAAAGAACCAATCAACCAATGCAAGGAAAAAGAAGATGTATTGGTAACAAGAACTGCTTTTGATGTGAAGCAACCTCTGCCAGACATTCACCGATTTTCCAAATGGTCTAGACTCATCAGGTCAACTGCATGGGTGATATATTTCTTCAAAATTCTACGAAGAAAGAAGACAGAGAGACCAAGAACTTTATTGTTGAATTTGGACATGATCTCTGAGGCTACGAAAATGTGGATTCGCCGGAGTCAACTGGAATGCTTTGAGGATGAGTTGAAAACTTTGAAACTGAAAAAGATCCTTTCCAAGTCAAGTCGTCTATTCAAGCTCTCAGTTTTTCTTGATGAAGATTATATCCTGAGGATTTCTGGAAGAATACCTGGAGATGTCGAAATCGATAATGATTCCCGGAATCTAATTGTCCTGGACTATAAACACAAATATACGGAACTGTTGATCAAGCATCACCATGAAACAGCAGGACATGTCGGTATGGAAACAGTTGTAAATAATTTGAGAACAAAATTTTGGATCATCAAAATTCGACAAGCTGTCAAGAAATGTTTTCGAACTTGTCAGATTTGTAAAATAAAAAACTGTAAACCTGCAAATCCTGAGATGGGTTATCTACCGAAGGAACGCGTGGAAAGTTACGTGTACCCCTTCAGTTATGTCGGAGTGGATTTTTTCGGCCCTATGAACGTATCTATCGGAAGAAGAATTGAGAAGAGGTACGGTGTACTGTTCACGTGTTTATCAGTACGAGCAGTTCATATCGAATTATCAGCAAGTTTGGATACCAGCTCAACAATTTCAGTCATAAGAAGGTTCATGTGTAGACGTGGTCAGCCAAAGGAATTCATTTCTGATAACGGCACAAACTTTGTCGGTGCTGAAAGAGAATTGAGAGAATGGATTCAGTCTCTCGATCAAGATGTTATAGTAAACTTCCTGAGCCTTAAACATATTAAATGGAAGTTCAATCCAGCTCGAGCATCACATACGGGAGGAGTATGGGAGCGGATGATACGAACAGTGAAGACAGCTCTCAAGATATCATTGAAGTCAGTCAATCCTAGTGAAGAGGTACTGTATACATTACTGCTTGAAATTGAATACATGATGAACTCGAGACCACTCACGCATATTTCAATTGATCCAATGGAACCAGAAGCGATTACACCAAATCATTTTCTGTTGCTACGTCCTGGAGGAGTGTTAACTTGTGCAACCGACGAAAAAGTTTCCAGAAAACAGTGGCGAATTGCTCAATCCCTAGCTGATTCTCTTTGGAGGCGGTGGATACGAGAATATAGACCCATTTTGATCCAGCGCTCAAAATGGCATTCGAAAACGGATTTGGTGAAATTCAACGATATTGTATTAATTGTTGATGAAAAAGCACCGAGAAACACATGGCAGCTTGGAAGAATAGAACAAGTATACCCTGGTAAAGATGAAGTCATCCGAGTCGTCGAAATAAGAACAAATCGAGGTGTTTATACCAGACCAGTTACGAAGATATGTGTTCTACCTACATCTGGAGAATAATTGATGGTGAAGAGAGGATCTCTTTACGCGTCGGAGAATGTTAAAGTTGAACATCTTTATTGTTTTCTTATGTTTTGTTTTTCACCATGAAAATATTGAAAAAAGTTGAATTTGTTAGTGTGTGACATTTTAGTCAGAAGTTTGTAATTCGAAAATAAAGTCATATTTTTGAAGAGATTTATTGTGCCCTGACTCTTCAAAAGTTACAGTGTTAGTATGGAAATAATTAATATTTTATTTCATCTACAAAGTGCGCTCAAAGCATTCCACACCAAAATAATAACTACTGTTTTTTTTACATTTTTTGTTAATTTATATATATATATATATATATATATATATATATATATATATATATAAATTGTAACGAATTATTTTTATATCGAATATAATATCAATATAGAAAATTGAAAGCTATATTAATTCTAAAAATTGTATCGATATAAAAAAAAATATTATTGATATTGTTGTAAAAATAAATTGTTTTGTAAAATATAATTAATTTTGTTACTTATTAAAAAAATATATAAACCAATACGTACCTCGGGCGCCAATTGTTTTTTATAAAAAAAATGTATGTTTGCGTGGTTGCATAATTTAAGTTAAGTTAATTTATTTGTACATTTTTAAAACTTTTTAATTTGTTTATTTTATTTGTTCTATTTATAATTTCAGTGTTAATAAACAAAGTTATTATTTCATGACACTGGGTATAAAGGGATCTTTGCTTTGGATAATAATAAGTTATTAATAAAAAAAAAATTAATAATAATTTTTATTGTTTTTTTTTATAAAAAACAATTGGCGCCCAAAGTACGTTATAGTTTATAATTTTTTTTTAAGTATCGAAATTAATTATATTTTACAAAACAATTTATTTTTAACAACAATAAATTTTTTTCTTTACATCGATACAATTTTAAGAATCGATATGGAAACTTTCGATTTTCTATATTGATAATGTATTCGATATAAAATATTTCGTTACAATATATACGAGCGAGTTTTTTTACAGCATCGTTGGCCGTCTCTCGCATCCTCTGCTCCATGCCTCTCTATACTACCAATCTTCCTCTTCTAATCCTCTTCTCTCCATGTCCTTTTTTGTTTGTTTTAACCACTTTTCTGGTGGTCTTCCGTGCTTTCGTCTGAATTTTGGTTGCCATTCTAATATATTTTTGCGCCATCGATCATCTTTTATGCGTCTTACGTGTCTATACCATTTAAGTCGTCGTATCTTAATTTCCTCCGTTATAGGTGTTTCTGCGGCCATTCTCTGCCTTATTTCATTGTTTGTGACTCTTTGCAACCTTGATACCCTACAACTTCTTCGTAGGAAGTCCATTTCGGCCGCTTCTTACCTTTGTCTATCCCTTTTTGCTACCTCCCATGTCTCTGAGTCGTATAATAGTATACTTTGTACAATAGTTTCATATATTCTTTTTTTTTGTTCGTTTTTGGATATTATTTGACCACAGAAGAGAGTTTGGTTTATTTATTGCTTGTTGTCCCTAATTATTGCGACGGGTTATTTTTTTTTGCTAAATCCTTCTTTTGTTATTTTCACTCCTAAATAGGTGTTGTCTTAACAAGATTGAATCATATTTTTCTTCACTTCTAGATCAAGCTGAGGGAAATTAATTATAAAATACTTAGTTTTAGAGAAGTTTATCTTTATGCCTGCATCTTTATATGTTTCATATATTTTCCGCTTCATGTATTTTATATCATATGTGTCGTTAGCTATTACCATTTGGTCAACTGCGAAAAGTAAAGTGTGCAGAAAACTTCCATTTATATAAATATTAGATGTGTTTCTTGGTTCCGTACTCTGAATCCGCTTTGTTTTTAGCCCATTTCTACCCCATTTAGTCGTTCTTTGATTAGCTGTCCGTACAGCCTTCCAATGGTAGCAGTAACACTAATGTCTCGGTGGTTTTTACATTATAACTTTTAAAAAAATGTCCTTTTTAGATTTATATCCCAGCATTGAATTTTAAATTTGCTTGTCCCACGTGCAGTGAAGGTGTTAATTTACTTGTTATTTAATTTTTTGGTAATGATTTAAGGTAAAAGCACCGCACAAATAAAATATGTGAAACAATTAATGAATGTATTAACTAATCTGTTTAATGATAACTTTTAAATGTATATATGTATATGCCCCATTATCCGCACTCACAAAACCTTCTAGAGCTTTACCGTGAAAAAAGATGTTTTACTTATAAAATTCAAAGTTAATAAATGATGGTAAAAGAATTTATCTATCATTTGTTACAAATTAAGAGGTAGGTTTGAAACTTTTTTTGTATGTTCCATTCGTTTAGTGTATACTGAGTGTTCAAAGTAAGGTACTAACAGTAGAAATATTTGTTGTAAATAAGAAATACACAGCTGTTGCAAGAATTCGTAGACTTTTAAGACATTTATTGCATGAACAGAATAAATAAGTCGAAACGTCCTTAATTATTACCTGATAACATAGACAAGTAGAATTATATTTACTCAAAATTAATGTATCGCAACTAAATGAATACTGCAACGTTTGTGCGTTTCTTAATAGCTTAAATGAGTTGATTAACCGCGTTATTACATAAATGTATCCCTAGCTAAAACAAGCTTTTATACAATTCTTACTTTTCTATCACTTAAAAAACAAATTTACAATTTTAAGCTTACGCATACAAACAAATTTATCCGAACTTACAACATTTTTAAATGCCTCCGATCCTGACGATCACTTTACACGTATTATATTTTTATAAGTAAAGATCAACGGATCTGTGGACGAAATGTTCACTTTTAAAACGTAGTCAAATATACACCTTGGTGATTAGCTGCCAGCTAAAATGAGCGCATTTTTTAAAACTACTCGCGCACTACCTGTGGTTTTACCAACTTAGAAACCTTCGCAGGTGTGCGCACAACCAAAGTTTCATAGCAATCAGATGAATGGTGTAGGAACACGAAAAGAACAAACAAATAATTATTTATTTTTATGTGTGTATAACTGTTAAAGCTTAAATTACGGTAAAATTTACAAAGTCTTATAATAGTAGAGATATAAATTGTTCTACAATTATGGTCAATTTCGGACTTTTACAGGCAATCACTTGGCAAAACATTGAACAGAAAAATAAACAAAAATGAAAAGTCCTAACCCCTATTTGGTATTATTAATTGTCTTTATCAAAAGTAAAATAAATAGTATTGCCGTAGCAAAATTAACTTTTCCAAATCCAGACCTCTTTTTTTATTTATACTTCGGTTCGGAAAAAAAATACCCGAAAGTTTCATCGCCCCAGTTCTCCTTCTGAAGTTATCGTGCGAAAAGTACAAAATTCGGTAAATTTGAGGATCACCTTGTACGGCAGCTAAAAGAATGTACCGTTATGGCCCATCTTCAAACTCAGACTTGTCCTTCGGGCAAAACTTCTACCCTGTAAGTTTTAGTGACCTAACGCCTCTCTGTCTCAAGATATCGTGCCCACAAGATTTTCAACACACACACACACACAAACACACACACATACACACACACATACACACACACACACACAACTGGAGAACGTGGTCCCCTTCTATACATTAGGCATATCCCATATAACATTATAAAAACCATCAAAAATATTTACCAGAGAAACAAAATACAAGCCATTATTAATGGCACAACTATCGAAGAAATAGTGGTATTCGACAAGGAGATTCCCTTAGCCACTTATATTTAACATCGTTATGGACGAAAAAATAAAAATCACTCGTAACCTGAAAGGTTACATCAGCTAATCGTCAGTAAAAACATTGAAATGGACGATGTGAGAAAATAGCAACCTATACTGGGGCCAAAGAGCGAATACAAAGGTAGAGAACCAGCCAACAGAGGAAATGGAAATCCGTCGTGGTGTAAGACAAGATGCATCCAGATGCATTCCAATTTCTTGTAACTCTCATACCTAAACATTCTGTTATGTCGCCAAGATCTTTCATTTTGAACTGTTTTCTTATTTCTTCCTTCAGTTCATTAATTTTATTTTTATCCTTTAAAAAGATGTAAAAATCATCGACGTGTAATATATGGCCTTCTTGAGTCTGCATACTTTATTTTCATTTCCATAGTGAATGAATCCTGAAGGTTGCTTCATATATATTTCCTCATTCAGATCGCCATTGAGGAATGCTGTTGTGATATCTATATGTTCTACTTCAAGATCTAACTCAACAGCTAGTCCAAACAATAGTCTTAAACTTGCAAGCCTGACCACAGGTGCAAAAGTCTCACCATAATCTTCTCCCCATTTTTGAGAGAAACCTTTCGCCACGAGTCTGGCTTTGTATTTTTTAGCTTTACCATCTGCTCCCATTTTCAGTTTGAAGATCCACTTACATTTAACAACATTCTTGTCATTGGGACGATCCAAAATTTCCCATGTATTGTTGTCAATGAGTGACTTCATCTCCTCCTACATTGAATGCTCCCATTATGAATTATATGATCTGGACTGAGCGTCAACAACATCCACAGGGTCATTGGAATTTCCTTTTAGGCAAAAAGAATACTCCATATCTTCGTCTCTTCTGGGTTTTCTATCTCTTTGAGGATATCGTCGTTCTTCTCCAATTGTTTGCTTCTGCCAACTTTTATTTCTTTAGTATTAACTTCTACATTTGAAGAATAAGCAGCTCTACTTTCATGATCATTTGTTTCCTCACTTCCATAGTTTAGAATCTCTTCACCTTGTATTCTATTTTCTGATATAGAATTACCATCAATAATTTCAGGTTGTATATTATGTTGTCCTGGTTGATGTTGGTCAGATTGGCATGACTTCAGAAATATTTGGTTGGTTTTCCTCAATATTATGACTTTCAAAAGAAGTAGTATTTTTGGTACTCTCTTCCGAATCAGAATTTGTTTCAATGAAGATCACATCTCTTGCTTTAATCAGTTTTCGAGGATTATTGATATCCACAAGTCGATAGCCTTTAGATTCTTCACAATATCCTACCATCAAATATTGATATGATTTAGGATCAAACTTCTTTCTGAGCTCTTTCGGAATATGTGCCTGTGCCCTACAACCAAATAGTCTGATATGGGATAGATCTATCTTGCATTTCGTCCAAATCTCCTCTGGTACCGCTTGGCTGACTGCAGCTGTTGGCGAACGATTCTTCAAGTATATTGCTGTATTTATTGCCTCACTCCAATACTTTTTCCCAAGCTTTGCATCGAAAAGCATACACCTAGCTTTCTCTACTAGAGTTCTATTCATTCTCTCTGCAACACCATTTTGTTGTGGTGTATACGGAATGGTTGTCTGGTGTACAATACCATGATTTCGAAGATAATCTTTAAAATTATTATTTGTATACTCAGTTCCGTTATCACTTCTGAGACATTTTATTTTCTTGTCGGTTTGATTTTCTACTAAGACTTTGAATTCTTTAAACTTTGAAAGAACTTCAGTTTTGTTTCTCATCATATATCCAAAAACTTTTCTACTAAAATCATCAATGAAAGTTATACAGTATCTGGCTTCACCTCAGGATATTTCTTTCATAGGTCCCATTATATCAGTATGTATAAGTTCCAATAATTCACTAGCCCTTTGCGATTTATTTTTCGTGAATTTTTTTACTGTCTGTTTTCCTTCGATACATTGAATACAAGGTTGACTATTATTTTCCGAAAAATGTACGCCTGTTACAAGACCATCTTTCAGCATTCTCATTCCTTTTCTATTCAAATGACCCAATCTCTTGTGCCATAATTCTTGATTAGAAATTGTTGTATTAAATACCCTCACTGGATCAGAGTACAAATCAGCAAAAGTTCCAGTGAATTCAGCATTTTTATCTATGCAACAATATGAGTCAGTATCCATCCATTGCATCCATGTTTATCGAATACTACAACTAAGCCATTTTCAGTCATTTTACTCACAGATAATAGATTTGTTGTGAGATTTGGTACACAAGTAACATTTTTTACTGTTTTATTGATAGGTTTTCCATTATTGGTCAAAACAATTTCTAAATTTCCTGTACCGATTGACTGAATCATATTACCATTAGCCATTGACACATTCATATTCCCAGCTTCACTGAAATTGGTCATCAGATCCTTCTTCATTGACATATGCGAAGTAGATCCTGAATCAATAACCCAACTTGAATTGGACACTGTCGACAACATGGTAGTAGCAGTAGTCAATAATGTTTGACTGTTAACATTTCCTGCTTGTTCTTTACTGTCACATTTTCCACTTGGTTTCTCCTTTTTTCTTGGACAATCGGGCTTTTTATGACCTTCTTCACCACATGAATAGCATTTTACTTTTTTCTTAGGATATTTCTTGAAGTTGCTTTTAGTATGTAATACTGTTTGATTACTGCTCCCTTCTTGATATTTCTTACGGGCTTTTTCCTCGATCAGTTTGGTTTTTACTTCATCTGATGAAAGCTTCACATTATTATAGGTGATAGCCATTATCAAGGATTCATATTCACTATTGAGTCCATTTAACATTACAAAAGCAAGAAAATCATCTGCGATTGTTGCACCAATATCTGCCAACTTATATACTGTTGTTAATACATCGTTTATGTATTCCTCCATTGAACCGAAATTATCACGATTGATTCGAAATAGATGACGTTGAAGATCGAATTTCCTGTTCATATCTTTTGACTTAAAAGCCTTCTGGAGATTTTCCCAAGCTCCTTTTAAAGTTGTAGCCTTACATACATGTATGTAGCACGTAGGATTCACATTTAGAGCGATTTTTGCTAAAGCTCTATTATCTCTGTCAATATTGATCGGACTTTGTATGTCTACATCATTGATGACTGTATCCCACAAACCTTCTAACATCAGGCTCATCTTCATAGTGAACTTCCATAAAGAATAGTTTGCATGTCCTTCCAATTTTTCTATATTTGGAACTGATGTGGGTAAGGGTAAGGTCGAATGCATATTTGATACACCCGGTGCTTCTAAAGCACCAGCATTTCTCATCGTGATATCACCAACTCAGCAGAACATTTACTTTCAAACAACTAAGACCGCTGAACGACTACTGGGCCCATAACCTGTTGAAACGGCAGTAGTGCAGTCTAATGAACTCAAATTAAAGGAGTTTTAATGTTGTATTTGAATGATAAATGTATGACATTTGTCAGTATTATATTTATGACAATAACAATCAATATTATATCTAGTAACTATAGATATTATTATATACAGTGAGTATAGATATTAAATTATAATTCTAACAAAACCTCCGATAGGAGATGCACTATAAGAAGAAGAAGAACCTGAAAAGGTATAACATGGGAAACAAAGACGCCAAAATTATATGCTATGCCAATGATGCTGGTCTGATTGCAGAAAACGAAGATAACCTACAGAGATTACTATTTAAATTTAGCACAACGACAAAATGTCTAAAATTGAAGAAATCTGCAGAAAAAACGAAATGCATGACCACCTCAAAAACACATATCAAATGCAAACTGGTTGTGGATAATAAAATTATACAAAAGGAGATGAAATTTAAAAACCTAGGCATAGAAAAATCAGGATACTGTGACATCAAGGCTGAGGTAAGAAACCAAGCGGCAAAAGCAGCACGAACCTCAGCTTACCTGAACGATACAATACTCCGAAACAAATATATCGGAATCGAGACCAAATCCCAAATCTATAAGGCGATCATCCGACCTATATTAACATACACAGCGGAAACCAAACCAGATACATCGAACACAAAGAGAATATTAGAAACCACCGAAATGAAAATAGTGCGCAGGATCGCTGAAAAAACACTTTTTTACAGTGAGAGAAGCGAGGACATTAGAAGAACATGTAAAATAGACAACTTTTATGAATGGATACTGGGAAGAAAGAGAGTGGAATGAACACATAGATCGAATGAATGACGACAGAATGGTCAAAATAACCAAAGACAAGTCGCCCTTTGGGCGCCCAAGCGTTGGAAAACCCCGCAAGAGATAAAGCGACAACCTCTCTGATAATTGAACGGCAGAGGATACGAAGAAAAACAAGCAATTTGCTTACAATAAAGAAGAAATAAGAAGATATATTTTAATATAATCACGTATCTCTATTACTGCACTTCTACAAGTATTTTAATTTATGCCTAAACACAAATAATATAAATAAGAAAATTATTTTGGGTATTTATAATCAATCTGTAACATTATAACATGGTTTTATTTAATTTTAACTAATAATGAATATAATAATAACAATTTTTAATTTATTTACTTTATTAAAAAAGCTTCTATTAAGATATTAGGAATTTTAAAAGGGAATGTTGACAATCGGTAACTCCTACAAACCCATATCAAACTAATATATCATTGGAACCTTTAAACATATTTTTACATATATTTATACAATTAAAAATATATCCTAAAAGTTATACAAAGAACAAGATATTTTGTAATAATGTTATTAATTAACCAGCCTATTTTAAGTCTTTGTAGGTAGGAATGGTTTTTTCAGCACCACTGATTTTTTTTGAATTTTGTCAACACTAGGACACATTCCAGTTGATTCTGACTCGTTTAAAATGTACCACGTTTTGTTCTTTCAGTTGACAACCTTCTATATTAGAAAAGTATGTGAAGTGGTAAATACTTCAAGCTTTTGTTGTTTGATTAAATTAAAAAATATCATTATAACGATTCAAGAAGATATGTTTTAAATGTGCTTACTAAGAAAGAGTTGAGTAATGACCAAACAAACTTAAGTCACTGCTTAAGAATAAGAGTAATAGAATTTTTTTTTATTGATAAGACTTAAAAAATCAAACGGGACTGATAAAAATTCAGTAAAAAATAAATAAATGATAATACTTAGTAATATCAAGGACATTAAATATTTTTGTAAATACTGATAAAAGAAATATAAGAGCCCACCAACAGGGGATATTATGCTACTGATGCAATTTAGGAAATGAACAATAAGCTTTTTTCGTAGTTGCTCATGCATGTATGTTTAATGCTAGGACTTTCAAAATTTGATTTTAAGTTTAATTTTTCTTGTTTTTAAAATTGGATAAGAAAATATATAACTATTCAGTTTAGCTGTAAGAATGAAAATATTTTTTAAGGATGGAAAATAAATGGTTTAGCTTAGGTGTTTGCCATTCTTCTAGTCTCCCCTATTTAAAATTTATTTTCACCAAGTTATCTGTTACTTTATGAATTTCTCCTGTGAAAACTCCGATTTAATAACAAAATTAACCTCCAAGTTAAAAAAAAACTGGACAGTAAAATAACATCATTAATAAAGCATTTTCAATACGACATTACATGTTTGTAAAAACTCGTATTGATTTCTTTTGAACAAATTGAACAATCTAATAATATTATCGCTTTACTATGCAGCGTGGCGCGCGCAAACCAGAGCGATTTTAAACATTTATTTTTTAACAATGATAAATGAAGAAAAACAGCTTTACTTTTTGTGCTTATAGTGGACGAAGATAAGTGAATAATAGTTTTTATTGAAAACTACATTTTTATTTTTAAAAAGGTATATATTTTTGCCTTTCTATCACTGCACCAATATTTTGTATTTTTATATTAAGTGTAAGACAAATCGTATTAGTTTACTCAGCATAGTCGGCAAACTGTATGCAAAGATATTGCTTAAAAGAGTAACGAATAAAACTGAGAAGATGATATAGGATGTGCAAGCAGGATTTAGAAGAGGAAGGAGATGTATGAATCAGGTCTTTTCATTACGAGGTATAGTTAAAAAATTCTTGGCTAAAAGTCAGAAGATCTATTGCGCTTTTTTAGACTTGGAAAAGGCCTATGACAGAGTGGTGAGGAGTGAATTGTGGTCGACATTTTCTATGTATGGTAGTTTAATACGAGCACTGAAATCACTTTACGAGGATTTCACTGCTTGTGTCAGGATAAACGAAGCTTGCACGGACTGGTTTAACATCGAAAAATGTGTGAGACAGAGATGTGTGGCTTCGCCATGGGTGTTTAACTTATACATAGACGAATGTTTAAAAGATTTTAAAGGTATGAAATGAATGATTTACGCCGATGATCAAGTCATATAAACGTCATCTGAAGAGGAGTTGCAGGCGACGGTTAATGTTATGCATGATGCTCTGAAATTCAAAGGGATGAAAATAAATGTAAGCAAAACGAATGTATTGGTTTTTGAAAGAAAAGAAAGCATGACAAACTGTGAAGTTTCGATTGAGGAAGAAAGAGTGGAAAAAGTAAATAAATTTGTGTACTTGGGTTCAAAGTTTACGAGAGATGGAAAGTATGACAGTGACATTGAGCGAAGGGTGTTGGCAGGAAAACAGATGAATGGGGATGACGTATGGCCCGTGGCCAGGCTGCAAGTGATAATTCGCTGCAGTAAGAGGCGGGTGCGTTTGCCAGATCGCATTCTTTCATTTAGTTGCATGTACCGCGGTTGACTGCAACGCCATCGCATTCGCCACCTCGCCCGATATCGCTCTGGTTTGCGCGCCACTTGAAGAGAGGTAGTGCGCTGTTGCCGGTATCCAATTATGCACTACTGTATTGTATTATACACATTTTTATGCCAGACAAAAAAATGCATCTGCATATTATATAAATTACGTTGGTGGTTTATATTAATTGTTAAAGCAATTTTAAGATTTATTTAACGAAAAACCAACAGGCGTGTCATAAAATTGTTAAAAGAGATAATCAATGATAAATAAATATATTCTTAATTAATAATTTATTGTTCCACAATTTACAAAATAAGTATTTACGTATTTCCCTTTTAAACTTTTATTTTTTTTAAATTCTTCTGATCCTACAAAAATTCACTGTTCTTAAAACCATTGAAAACATTTTAAAATCAAGGAAATAGTTTTATCGTAACGCATCAATTAAAAAAACCAAATTTACTATAATATAATACAATATACAAAGTTTTTACAATAAAGTTTTAAATTTTATTTATCTTGTAAATTTCACAAAAATTAAAACATAATAAAGCTAACAAATGAATCTCTTTCCATAATTTTTTTAAGCAAAAATCCAAAAAGGTGTTTGCTCAGTTAGGGGTTATGGAATATCTTCTGGAATTGAAGCTTACAACTTTGTGCCATCTAATTAACGTTGCAAAATTGAAAACATTGGTCTATTTGTTTATGCTGTAGAATAAGTGCAGGTATATTAATTTATACAGACCAAGAGCCAGTGACCAATTTTCAGTTGTCATTTCAAAAGTCTTGAAAATTTACTGACTTAATGTTTAATATCTGCTCGATAATAGAAGCCACTTCTGGCAGCCCTCAATGGCCGGGGTAAATTACCCTTAAATTTTAAGGAGGGTGTGGAAAAAGAATTATTTTAATTTAATTATCAGTCACGAAATTAATTCATGTAGATTATTTCTAAAAGTATAATGAATGCATAAAAAATTCGCCAAAACATTTTCGTCCCTCCTAATTGTTGACAGAACGCTATAAATATTTATAGAAAATAGTTTTATTTTTGTTATTTCATTAGTCTTCAAATTTTAAAATAATACAGAAAATATGTACAGAAAACAAATTAAATGCCAGCAATAAATTTCATCACTTACTATCTGCCAGAGGGAAAAACGTCCTCGTGCGAGTACGACCGAGACAGTTAAATTCATATCTGTGAGTTAAAAAGAGAGCTCGAATGGACAGTAAAATATATACAAGTGTAAAATTAAAAAATTCGGGGGATAATTTATTTTTTACATCAGAAAAAGCTATTTATGTACAGTATGAATAATTATCATTTTTCATTTATCTTTGTCGTTGTATTACTCTTCATCTATCATCATCATTATTGATATTTCACAGTGACCTTCGGTATTACTTAAAAAATACCTCTATCACAGGGACAGGTAATTTTACCTCACTATACATTTTCTATGAGTTTAACTGTTAAACTTTAACAAGAAATTGTTGCATTTCATATAATTAACAATCCATCTTCAATGAGGCCCAATATGCGCTCTCTTTTCATCTCACAGATACGAATTTAACTGTCTTGCTCGCACTCACACGTGAACGTTTTTCCCTCTGGCAGATAGTAAGTGATGAAATTTATTTCTGGCATTTAATAATATGTTTTCTGTCCATATTTTCTATAAATGTTTATAGCGTTCTGTCAACAATTAGGAGAAACAAAAATATTCTGGCAAATTTTTTATACATTCAGTATACTTTTAAAAATAATCTGCATGAATTTCATGGCTGAAACTTTAACTAAAATATTTTTTTCCTACCCTCTTTAAAATTTCAGGGTAATTTACCCCGGCCATTGGGGGCTACCAGAAGTGGCTTCTATTGTCGAGCAGATATAAACATTGAGTAGGTAAATTTTGACTTTTGAAATGACAACTGAAAATTGATCACTGGCTCTTCCTCTAATATTTGTGGAGTTGAGATTGCAATTAAAAATTTATGTTGAAAAAAAGGAAACTTAATGATATAAATTTTAAAATAAATATTCAAAATGTTAATTAAAAATTTATAATTTTATTTACTTTATTATTGCTACTCAGCAAGGACCACATGAAGTTAACAAATACTTCCGTCGAAAAATGATCGGCTAAAGGAAAATACTGTCTGTACTACAGCATGATCCCAACTCGGAACAGATTTAACGATGTTTTTAGAGATGAGACTTATTTAATGATATTGAGTCTAAATGTGTGATTTTTGTTTGCGGCGACAATGGCGGTGGTTCACAAGAAACTCCATTGCCTCTGCCTCCGTTTTAATTTTATTTTACACGCATATTTTTCTTTAAATCTTTTGTTTTTTCAGATAACCTTGCAGCTTGTGTAAAATAGCTTATACTTTGTATAACAAACGAATCTAAAACATTAATGCCTCCGGCACCCTGTCAACCTTTCTGTTTTTCGATTAAATAGTTTTCTAAAAGAATTCTTTTATTTATTGTAAGGGCCCATTTAAAAATAATCAAATAATGTATAAAAATGGGGATTCTGTGATTAACTCGAGCGCGGCAGAATAAAATAAAGGGGGATACTTTGCACTTTGTTGAGAACCTCCACCATATATAAATCCATATAAAAATTAACATTTTTGTACATTAACATTAACATTTTTGTATAAAAATTTTTTTGTTTAGATTAAGAAAAAAAATATAAAAACTTTATTTGATTAGTTGTAAAGTTATCAACGATTACACCTGAATTCGTTTAATTTTTGTCGTAAATCTGCCGTAAAAACGAAGATTTAAAAAAAAACCCTTAAAAATGTTAATTTTTCTATTTTATCAAGCCAAAAAATGAGTGAACCGCGATAGTATAAAATCACCAAATTTGCTAGCATTACTCTAGGAAGTATAAATTTAACGCAAGCGCATAAATTCGGCCCAACCAATCCCGAATACCGTACAAAAGCTGCAGGTTGGAATAAACCTAATATTTTCACCAAACAAAATAGTTGTCAGTGGGCGCAATGCCTAAAATTTACATTTTAAAAGTTTGCTTTACATCTACTTTAATTCATATTTCTTAAATTGTGTAAAGTCTGTTAAATAAGTCAAATGTGTGGTAAAATTAAAGATACAGAGAGTTATTTATCTTTCTTGAAAGTATCATTTTAATTTTTTTACAGCTGGTGACCAGCTTTGTCAATTATTGTAAAAATAATTAATAACTTTATTTTTATCAATTTCTGGTTTCCCAGCTTTTTTTTTAATTTTTTTAGAGATGTTTATTAAATAAATTAAGTGAGTATTGCATGTTACATAATAAGAAAACTGTATTGTGTTTCTTGAGATCTGCCAGTCCTATACAGGGTGTTTTAAAACAATGGATATAAACAGCTATTACGACATTTTTATTTTATTTTCAACACCCAGTGTAATAGAATCAGCATTTCGTTGTGAATGAGTTTGGTTCATATACATAACTAATAGTTTCATAATACCATTTTTTTTGTAAATTATGAGCAAAGCAACAACGAAGCATTTTTAATGATTCACCTTGTATTTTAAATACAAAGAATATATTACGCAATGTGTCAATTTAAAAATCTACGGGCAAGCCACCAGCTCGGCAAAATATCTTTAAGGATGATTCTCACTTTTGTGCAAGGCGAGTGCTCAGCACAGGCAAGACACCTGCCCTGTTTGACGTAACACAAAGGCGATTGCAATATCTTTCGTTTAATATCTTTGCGAACACAGGAAAGTCTTCTGATAATTAACACAAATGTAGAATAATGTGGGATAATAACTGAATATTATTTTTGAGTTGAAATTAGAACATAAACATCACAACAATTACGTGTGTACTGATCTAAACATATGTTAAAAATATAAAAATAATCATGATTTCTTAAAAATGTAATTTAAAATTTTTTATATTGCCAAGGCATAGTTTACAAATTTTTGCAATTTTTATTTGCGTCGAAGTCACAAACGTCACTTTTCATAAAACTAGGAACTATTAACTCGCGACAAGCCTGTTACAGTACGAATAGCACCTTAAAACCTTACCAATACCGAGCATGTGCCGAGCCGTTGCCGTTTTACTTGCACGTCTAGTGAGAATCAACTTTTATCATTGATTCTTATGGATCTTGCGGGGTTTATTTATTTAATTTTTGCAAGCAAGTTGCGCTTGCAATTAAAATTTTTTTTTGGAAGTGGATAAGGCCTAAAGAGTTGAGGAAGGAAAGATTTTTTTAGCTTTATAACTTTTTTTGGCATATTTCATATTGTTAAGAAGATGGTGGTCTTTGTAAACGTATAAATTAACACCTTGTATACAAATCAATGGCGGCAATCAACCTCTAATATAACAAGTGTAGTATGTAGCTCTAGCTTTTAATTTATCCTAAAGTTTTCTATATTTATGCTTGATAATCACTAATAAACATAAATGCTTGCAATTTTATTAATTTTAAAATTTTCATTTAGTGTAACGAGTGTCACGTGCCTATTTTTTCCCTTCTACAGTTCCATTATTGATTGGGTCTCTGATAGTTTTATATTCCTCAGGTACTCGTAAATAGAGTCGCATACCGTATTTTGTTGTAATTTAAATATATCATTCGTTGTAAATAGTGTTGCATACCTTGTAGCGATAGGATTCAATTGTTAATGGATGTGGCAATTTTTGATGTGGAGCATGGACTTGCGAAGATTGTTGGTTGACGCGTGTTCCGTGTCATTTCTTGATATCCGGCCTGGGAAGTTCAGTCGTTTGGTGGCAGTCTTGGGAGTCGTGTGGTGGTGAGAGTTTTTGGGACGGTGTGATATTAACACGTGTGCAGAACCTCTACGGATTTTCTTTCATATCTGGCTGTATTTGGGCCATCTTAATTGGATTTTAAAGAAAAACCACTTAATTTTTAACTTGACCATTCTATCTTACCTTCGTTGTTGATATTTTGGATTTTGGTGTCGAGTTAAAATAACCGCATGCGGGATTTATTTGAGGGAAGCCATTGTTAATTAGCAAGTGCCGTTCCATAATCAAACCGGCCAGGAGTAGTGAATTCGTATACCCAAAGGTTATAAGTGATTTATTTTTAAATATATAACGCCGTGACTTATTTTGACACCACGATTAAGTTTTGTTTTAGTTTATTAATATAGTACATTGTGAATTCGTATACCCAAAGGTTATAAGTGATTTATTTTTAAATATATAACGCCGTGACTTATTTTGACACCACGATTAAGTTTTGTTTTAGTTTATTAATATAGTACATTGTTGGTAAAACTATTTATTGCATTAGATAATATGCCAAAACTTAACTTGGATTAAAATAATCTTCTCAATAATTCTTTATGTCCAAGTAAAAAAATATATTTTCTTCATACTTATTTGTAAATATCCTACAATTTTGATATTTTAAAGGACAACCATTGTAAAAATATTTTTAAATAAACTCGATTGTTTTGGCAGTGAAAATCTTTATGTAAATGGTAAAAACATGAGTAAATTAGCAGCCTTATGTAAACGTTTGATTTAGTGTTATTAATGAGTTGATTTATATACGTTTTACTTTTTTTTTTTTTGGTAACTTGGTAAAGTCTGTTACTCTTACTACTGTTATGGTTATTTTATAAAGTTGTAAATTTTAAATTTTTGGTTTGTTTTAGCAAGAAAATTTACCATAGCTGTTAATTTTGACTATATTTGTTATAATGTTGCTATTGAGCTGTGTACTTTGATTTATTGTGTGAGTAAAGTATCCAATATATTTTTGCTATAATTTTATTTATTTGGTTCACCATAATTTCAGTTGTTTATCGTGTGGCTCTGCTAGTGCCTATAATACCTAGGGGTTTCCGGCTTGAACCGTCTAAGTCGGTGGCGCGGCTCACTTTTATATTTTTTTTCTACCCTCTACGGCTGAGCTCGGGCATAATTTGCTAGTAGAGAGACCACTGGCAGAGTACTCTATAGAGAACGAAAAAAGACGTGGCACGAGCTTAATGTACTGAATGTCAATTGAAATAAAAAAAAATGTTTTCCACGGAGACCCAACCAAATTTTTCGGTTTCGATAAAAATTGGACAAAATGTACTGCAGTTTGACTTAAAAATTATTGAACAGAAAACATTTTTTTCGTTCCAAGAAATTTTTTTTTTATTTTAATGCACTTAAAAAATTTGGTTTAGCCTAATACTATACTGGATGTGATATACCCCTATGTCTTTGTTACCCTGCAATAA